>CM038672.1:24719934-25319934 GCA_021605145.1 Aegilops bicornis
CATGGCCACATATCTTTATGGCTAAGGAGTGGGAAATCTTTCTCCTGTTACACAAATCAAATGTTTCATTTCATCCGGAAAAGCCACCTCTTTCTCCACAAACAATGTCTTTGTCATTTGATCCAGTTTTTATCTGTTAGATAGGAACAGCTTTGCTAAATCGAGAACTCTCGGATAGAGTATTAGAATGAAAAGACCATTAATTATATAAGGAAGAACCCAGGGTTCTAGCCCATTCCCATTCCTAAATCAATAATTGTAGTGCTTTTGCCTTTCTTGCGTACTCTGGTGAACCAGTTGCTAGCCATATGTTTAGGAGGCTATTTTCTCCTATTAAGTAAGATTCTTAAGCTTAATAAGCCCAAAGATCGAAAAGTACGGACCATTTTGAAATAAAACCGGACCATTTGTAAATCAAAATAGAAAAAGAAATCTAGCTACTCTCTTCTCTGTCTCCTTCGAAAAGAAAGCTAAGGCAATTGGTGTTGAATAAACAAAACCACACCGAACCAGTCGGGAGTTTTCAGAGATTATGCCCAGCGTCACATGACACCACTTCATTGTATGCAACACGAGGAACCGATCAAGAAAGACGAAGCAGACATGCACAAGTTCAAGAGCGAGGTCGGACAAGCATGTATCGTAACAGCAACGTGATCAAGGCTGCAGCTGTTGCTGCGAGGACTAACGTCACAAGGGAAATCCGGCAGAACTGAAGGCCACCGATCCCGACCGATCGCGCTGCACGGACGCCGAAAGCTCCTCCATAGTCGACGGGGCACTTCACTTGTCCTGGGCGGCAGCAGCACGGACATGCACAACTGATTTCAATTAGTACACACGAAGTATGATCAACGATTCCGCAAAGATATTAATTCCAGTGTAGTGTTCAAACGATCAAATGGATGAGATGATCAACGATTGCTCAGATTAAAAAACTAGAAGGTACAGTTACAACTTAACAGATCAGTGCACTCAGAGTTTGAGAAGACTATATATATAGCATCCGCATCACCAGGACACTCGATCAGTAATTAGTAGGCAGTTACAAGTTAATAGAACAGATGCTGCGAGTAGAAGAATTGAATCAATAATCAGTTTTATCATACAATCAAGTTTGAATCTGTATTCCTATAGCCCTATAGCAGCATATAACAAGAAATGGAGAGAACACCGCAAGTGAAAATAAAAAAATTCCGTTTTGTTGTGGGCAGATGAGCAGGGATCATATGGTGCGAAAGCCGAAATGGCCAAGAGTCTCTGAATGGCTTTAGTGGCCGCAGATTCACCGTATTACTAGACAAGCAGAAAAACGTTTACACGGAGACATTTTAGGCGTGGGAGGTGAGTCAGGTGTGAAATGCATCTCGTGAAGCGACTTGAGCCCTGTTTCAAATGGGAAACAAATAAATGAAAAAATAGAATTGGTACATTCAAAAGAACTGCTCAACTGATCAGTAATCATGACTAACCATAGCAAAAAGCACAGTAATAATATCCCTAATATAGAGTAGCATCCAGAGCTCACTGGTAATCCGCATCTACCACCAACCATCACCAATGTAGCTTCACAAGGACTCACAAGAACAAGGATAGGAGCGCATAAACTTATTTTGTAACTTGTTCGGTGATCAAGAACACGCGCATAGGGAGCACAAGAATCGATCGAAGCATATACTCGCCATCAAGAAGGGACAAGTTTCTCCCCGGCCCTACTCCCCAACCAACCCACCGAACTAACTCCATACGTTCATCATCATACATTGCGTACCGTGCATTTTTCCTCTTCCTTCCATACTGTGCACGAGGCCTTTGGCTACTCAATTTATACCATTACGACTTTGAATAATCCTAGAGGGGGCGCACCCTCCTCCCTTTCCCCTATATATATGAGGCCTAGGGGCTGCCCATAACACACGAGTTTCTCTCCCTCTTGGCGCAGCCCTGCCTCTCCTCCTCCTCCTCTCCCATGGTGCTTGGCGAAGCCCTGCAGGATTGCCACGCTCCTCCACCACCACCACGCCGTTGTGCTGCTGTTGGATGGAGTCTTCCTCAACCTCTCCCTCTCTCCTTGCTGGATCAAGGCATGGGAGACGTCACCGGGCTGTACGTGTGTTGAACGCGGAGGTGCCGTCCGTTCGGCACTAGGATCTCCGGTGATTTGGATCACGGCAATGCGACTCCTTCAACCCCGTTCTCATGAACGCTTCCGCTTAACGATCTACAAGGGTATGTAGATGCACTCTCCTTCCCTCGTTGCTAGTTTCTCCATAGATAGATCTTGGTGACACGTAGGAAAATTTTGAATTTCTGCTACGTTCCCCAACACACTCCTCCCCCGCCGCCCGCCTCGCCACGCCACGCCCCGCCTCGTCACGACGCGCCGCGGGTTGCGGGAATGAGCCGAGCCGATGTCTAATTTTTGCCACGCACTACGAGTATACGAAAGGTCACCTGGAAGCTGAAACGTTTTGCTGTAGTGGAGATTGAATACGAACGGCGCACCTATTCGCTGCTGTTCGTTTCATCTCCTCGTTCTCTTCAGCTCCCAGCGCAGCCTCTCGCCTCCTTCTCTTGCGCCTATAAAGGGAGGTCGCTCCTCCCGAGAGGCACGCAGAATCTCTTCCTCCTCTCGCCACAAGTTCCCGAAAGCACTGCGTTGTGCTACGTTCTTCCTCATCCCGGCTTGCGGCGTGCACCGCACGTCGGGACAGTAGGTCTCTGAGACCGCACCTTTTGAGTCCTGTAGGGAGAAGGGTGATAAGGTTTTGGGGGCGCTCAAGCGACTCTTGGCTGTTTCATCACGGACGATCCGTCGCCGACGACTACTTCCCGACGACGACTTCTTCCCCGACGTCCACGACCTCCTCGGCGACATGGCAGGCGAGGACACCGACCCCAAGTCCAGCGCTTCGCTTCACCTGTGTCGCACGTGTTCTTCTCCTTTACGCTAGAAGTCCTCCTACAGTTCTTGGCTCTAGTTTTTGCCCCTACGATGTTAGGATCTGTTTCAGATAAGCAACTTCATCTAGTGTCTGTTCTAGATGTGTTTACCTCAAGTTCATATATGCGCATTTATGTTTACCTTCTCTCTGTCAGATTGTATGACTTGCTTTATATTTGCTATTTTAGTCATGCTTTATCTAGTATTTTTGTTAATAAAATCATTCGGTAAATTGCCCATATTTCCAACATAATAGATGTTACTCCCTCCATCTAGGTGTGTAAGTCATCTTATTAAAACCAAATAATCCCAAAACACTTAGGCACGGTACATTAACCCCCTCCTCGTTTCTTGTTTCGTGACATATCAATCAATAAAGATGTGGGCCGTGCATGCTTTTAATGGCTTGAGACTTTCAAACATGACATGCAGTGATTAATTCATTGCATGCAATGCTATTAACTAGCAAAAAAAACATTAAGTTCTCTTGTTTTCCCCTCTGCCTTGGTCGCGATGCATTACCTAATATGACTTATACACCTAGACAGAGGGAGTAGATGGTGGTCCGGATTAAGTAAGCTAGTTGGAGTCCGCGCGCATGCACCTAAGGCTGGTTGTAATGGTAGTATCATGCATGCCAACTAGGCAATTTTGATGAGGTGTCATAGCATTAAAGAAAGAAAGAGAGGGTGTAGTATCATATCATGATACCGTATCATATTAAATGATATACTACTTTGTGTCATGCATGGCAATAAATAGAGTGCTACATGATACTAATATATGATACTATGCATTAGGAAGGTAGTATCATACACTAGTATCATATGCATGATACTAGTATATGATACTCCCCATTACAACCAGCCTGATGGTTCATATAACTTTGGGTTTGAATCAGCCAAATCGATGAGGTAGATCATTCAGTTAAGGTGTGCAATGACGAATCGAAGTGAAATTGGAGTCATTGTGTTGTTGGTGTGTATGCGCACCTACGAGTGGTGGAGTTGGCTGGAGGGATGATACTAAAAGAACAATACTTCTGCTCTTCTTTTTTTTGTTGAGAAAACAATACTTCTGCTCCAGTACAACCCCCATCCCCCATGCTTGGCCCGGCCCATTCATCTCCTTTTTTGTAAACCACAAAAAACCGGATTCCAACCGGGCTACTTTAGGATTTAGCATAGCCAAGCTAAGCAACTGGGCCACTCAATCTCATGTGCAACATTCCTTTTTTATTCTTAAAGTACACACATGAATTTTTTCCTGTTTAATTTCCTTTTTCTTTTTCTTTTTATCTTCTATTTTTCCTTTTATTTTTTTATTAAATGTGCAAACTTTTTTAAAATTTGTGATTTTTTTAAAGAAATAAATAAATAATCCAATTTCGTTAAATTTTTCTTCAAAATTGGTGAACTTTTCTCCATTGATGATTTTTTTCAGATTCATGAACTATTTCTCAAATTGGCGAACTTTTTTTGAAAATTGATGAATTTTGTTTCAAAATCAATGAACTTATTCAAATTTGTGACTTTTTTCAATTGATGTTCTTTTAAATTTGTGGACTTTTTTCTATATTTTTGATGAACTTTCTTTGAATTTGTGAACTCCTTTTCAAAATTGATGGACTTTTTTCAAATCAATGAACTTTGTTAAAATCCAGTGAACTTTTTGATTTTTTTGTTAACTTTCTTGGACTCTTTTTTTTGAACAATGTATATATATAAGTCAATAGTTAACCAGTTAAAAGTCAACTTGTAATTAAACTCCCTCCTCTTTGTAAATGAGCGTTCTTTGGAGTACAATAGGAAATAGCAAACGAATAAAATGACAGCGTGATCGAGCGAGCTTTTCCAAGGGCTTGTGAGCGAGCGATTGGGAATGAGAGGGGGAGGTGCCCTATTGATCCGCGGCCCACTCCCGGATCTAGCGGGCGACAACTACTCCTTTTCGGCGCCTAAAGCGTCATACAAACCGGCGCACATATCCCTCCGTCCTGATTCTGGCACATTAATTTGAAATGTTTGTGTTTCAAACAAGTCGATAATTTTTTTAAAGTACATGGTTTGCAATTTTTGCTTACCATCAATTATTAGGATTTTTTAACTATTTTGAAAAAATTGTTAAAGTCTATAAAATTTTCATACATAATTTAAAATTCCAAAAAATGTTGGCAAATTTCAAAAATTGGTTAGGATATAAGAATATGTTCATGTTGATTGATAATGATGGCAATTGCAAATAATCGTAGCATTCTCATTAGGAAAAATTACATTCTCACAGATGCACCTATCAGGCCTAGACTAGCACACTCCTCTCAACTGGCGGTTTTTCAGACTATGGTCTATGGATACATGACCCCACCTTCTTGCATCGGTTTGGCACAGACATAGGAGGCATCCATCCAAGGTTTGAACAACTTTCGACACGATATGCATGTTGTGACATGCTCGGTCATTCATCGGCTCTTTTTCACCGAGAAACTTCAGAAAATGCAAAACTTTGGTCATAGAAACTGTTGGAAATTTTTGGGAGCCATTTGACGGATGCCAAAATACAACGTGCTTTCAAACTGACCCTTCCCGTCCAACCCAAATCTTGCTCTGAAGGAAGAACAATAATATTAAAAAAAAGATAAAAGTAGACCTAACAGTAGTGACTGCTATCGCTGAATGTAGGTCACATTCAGACTGAACTAAAAACTATAGAACGCGCACAAGTTCACTTTAGAAAGTACAGGACTAGATCAAGAGATTATTGTCACTCGCCTAGCTAGTTATGTCGTGTAATGTTTGTATAATTGCTCTCTCATAGCCACTAATTACCATAGTACATTAGGCCAAAATATAAATTATAATTCACTTTTTCCTCAATAATAACGTAGACCAATGCCCAAAAGTATATTGTTTATAATTTATGAACCACATGGAGTATGTAGGGTTCACTACTTCTATTGAGGTCACACCTAACACTCGTTATTTATTAGTACATTTTATAAAGAGGGAAACGAAGATATTGAAGAATTAAACAATGTACTCCCTTCGTCTAGGTGTATAAGTCATATTAGGTAATGCATGGCGATCAAGACGAAGGGGAAAACAAGAGAACTTAATTTTTTTTTGCTAGTTAATAGCATTGCATGCAATAAATTAACCACTGCATGTCATGTTTGAAGTCTCAAGTCATTGAAAGCATGCACGGCCCACATCTCTTATTGGTTGATATGTCACGAAACAAGGAACAAGGAGGGAGTTAATGTACCGTGCCTAAGTGTTTTGGGATTATTTGGTTTTCGTAAGATGACTTACACACCTAGATGGAGGGAGTAGGTCACACAGGGACGAGGAGGATAATGCAAACACCATGTGAGCTACCAATGATATTTAATGTGTGGATCCACCTATCCATTTAGGAATATAGTTTGGTGCTTCTTATAGTTGTGTTTATTTCAACGTGATGTTCTCTTCTCATATCATCCATCTTCCTTTAGGGAGTCCTGTCACATGTGCTCACGAGCTATGATACTTTTCATCCACCCCAAAGAGCACAAGGGTAATAAATGGTTCTAAAAGGATTGGGATGCTTAGGGAAACATGATCTAAGCGTCCAATGCCACCTCTGGTTTGCTGCATCTGGTTGCTCCACGTAGGAATGTGTAGTGTCATAAGTTTAATGTGGTTTGTCGTCCGGGTGACAAGAAATATGGGGGCATTCGACTCTCACCCCCTCTTACTCGTAGAGTCACACACCTTAAGGTTTCCGGGAATCGTCCATCACGCTAGAACATACAACAATACGAGAGGTAGGCACTGCATGTAAAGTATGTCAAACACGTGGAGATATAGGAGAGATCACATACTCTCTAAACAAGCTTTCCCGGAGCTTTATATATATATATATATATATATATATATATATATATATATATATATATATATATATATATATATATATATATATATATATATATATATATATATAGGGAAAATGCATCCTACTACCGGGTGTAGCTACACCCATTTCTTATATATTACCATATGGTAGTATATACTTTACTTTATTATTTTTATTATGTTCATATACTATATCTAAGATATTCCAAAGTGAGTTATATGAAAAAATTGCAAGTTAGCTTATAGTTTTATTGTATTTGTGAAATACGTACATATTTATACGCGAAATGAAGTATGCATAAAATATGGAACATACTATTAAAAAAGTAGTATATATACTACCTAAACATTCTTATATACTACATACTACGCGTACATACTCTCCGATATGATAGATACTACTCAGAACGTATGAAACAAAAGTGGGAGTAACTACACCCGGTAGTAGGGAAAATTTGTCCATATATAAGAGCAAAGTGCATTTTTTTGCCCCTCAACTTATCGCGAAGTGTGGCTTTCGTCCTTGAATTTATTTTTGGTGCAACCTTTGCCCCTCAACTCTTAATACGGGCTATAGTTAGTCCCTGCCAACAGTATTCCTCGGTCAAACCCGATTTTGGTCTTGTGCGACATGGTTTTTGTTGGATATATGAGCAAATTACTACGAGATTTAATCCGAATAAATAGGAAATAGATCATGACAGCAATAACAGAGATTAAACTAATCATGCGAACTAGCATAGTAGATGAACAGATCACATCTAGGGCACATACTAGAAACATGAATTCTACCACGATCTCGAACAAGAAGGATAGAATCACATACGGTGCAGCGGGTGCAGCACCGCCGGCGTTGACGTTGTCGCCCATGTCGTCGAGGATGAGGTTGCCGAGGTCGGGGAAGAATTCGCCGTTCGCGAAGTCGTCGCTGCCGGCCGATGAAAAGTGCGCTTCCCAAAAACCGATCGCTTCCCCTCTCAGACAGGATCACGAGAGGCGGGGTTCCGGAGGCCTCCTGTCCCCTCTCTCGGTGCACGCCAAAAGGAGGGATGGAGAAGACTTGCGTGGCGGCGCAGTGATCTGGAACGGTGGTGAGAAACCATACGACGCGGCTCCAGCTAGGGTAGACGTCTGCCTGACTATATAGTGCGGGCCGGGTAGGTCGTGGGAGTAAACCCCACGTCCGAGTCGTCACGATCCAAAAGAATCGGAAACGGTTCAGTAATTAACGCGTCCGTTAATTATTAATTAATGACTCATTAATTTTCCCGAGCAGCAAAAATATATACAACGTGCATAGCTCTGTCCTCGGCTCGGCTCAATCCCGCAACCCGCGGCGCGGCGCGGCGTGACAAGGCGTGGCGTGGCGAGGCGAGCGAGGAGGAGGAGCGCGCGTGTAGGTCTCCTCTTCTCATGCTCATACAAGTGGTAGAAGAGCTCACCTTATAAAGAGGTGCAGCTCTCTCTCAACTTATGAGGTGGGACTAAACTTTAGCCTCACTCACTCCACTCACATGTATGCATGACTGGGCCAAGAGAATTTCATAATTTTAGTTGGGCTTTGGGCCAAAGGCCTACTAGCAAAATTCCAACAATCCCCCACAAAGTCTCATTGGCACATCTCATCATTTAGTTACAAAACATTGTTTATATACCGGTGCTTAGTGGAGACTGTGAAGTTGAACTTCCACTTAGAGATTTATGCTACACTAGATCACAACTTGAATAATGGACTGTGCCTTGAACTACAAGTTTTCTGCGACACTAGTTTCACACAAATTCTTGACCGATACTGGGCTGCCGCAAGGCTTCCCCGCGGGTGGAGCGTATACGTCGTACTCCAGGGCCTTTTCATGAATTTATTAGAGAACACCCAATTCTCACAGACTGCAACGTTAACAGTCAAATTCATATAGGTGTGTTCCTCAGAAGATGTTCTGCAGGACAACATCTCTGCTTACGCAAATAAGTCACTTGGAACACATTAAGATAAGTATCAACCTGCATGCTGATCAGGAGAGTATTGCATCTTCATGGAGTGGGATAGTTAATATAGGGATACTCTCCTCTCAGCTGACCAACAACTTGTCTCCCACTTCTACTTCACGGGATGTCGGATCACATAGAGTGGGTTACCACTATGGACAACTCATGCGGTGGGTCTCAGACCCATCTCCATCGATGCATTATCTATCACATTACATGATATACCCTTTGTGAAGGGATCTGCCAAATTTTTCGACGTTTGGATATAATCCAACGTAATAACTCCGGAGTTCCTCAATTTTCTGACAGATTTCAGTCTCCTCTTCACATGCCTTGAGGACTTCATATTGTCCTTAGAACAGTTTATCTTGACGATCACAGTTTGATTATCACAGTTCATCAGGATAGGGGGTATTGGTTTTTCAACCATAGGTAAGTCCATCAAGAGCTCATGAAGCCACTCTGCTTCAACAGTGGCCGTGTCTAATGCTGTGAGTTCTGCTTCCATAGTTGACCTCGTTAAGATGGTCTGCTTGCAAGACTTTCAAGAAACAGCGCCACCACCAAGTGTAAAAACATAACCACTTGTGGCCTTAATCTCATCAGCATCAGATATCCAGTTTGAGTCACTATAACCCTCTAGTTGTTGGAAATATGCCCTAGAGGCAATAATAAAAGGATTATTATTATATTTCCTTGTTCATGATAATTATCTTTTATTCATGCTATAATTGTATTATCCGGAAATCGTAATACACGTGTGAATACTTAGACCACAACAGGTCCCTAGTGAGCCTCTAGTTGACTAGCTCGTTGATCAACAGATAGTCATGGTTTCCTGACTATGGATATTGGATGTCGTTGATAACGAGATCACATCATTAGGAGAATGATGTGATGGACAAGACCCAATCCTAAGCATAGCACAAGATCGTGTAGTTCGTTTGCTAGAGCTTTTCCAATGTCAAGTATCTTTTCCTTAGACCATGAGATCGTGTAACTCCCGGACACCGTAGGGAGTGCTTTGGTGTACCAAACGTCACAACGTAATCGGGTGACTATAAAGGTATACTACGGTATCTCCGAAAGTGTCTGTTGGGTTGACACGGATCGAGACTGGGATTTGTCACTCCGTATGACGGAGAGGTATCTCTGGGCCCACTCGGTAATGCATCATCATAATGAGCTCAAAGTGAGCAAGTGTCTGCTCACGGGATCATGCATTACGGTACGAGTAAAGTGACTTACCGGTGACGAGATTGAACGAGGTATTGGGATACCGATGATCGAATCTCGGGCAAGTAACGTACCGATTGACAAAGGGAATTGTATACGGGGTTGCTTGAATCCTAGACATCGTGGTTCATCCGATGAGATCATCGAGGAGCATGTGGGAGCCAACATGGGTATCCAGATCCCGCTGTTGGTTATTGACCGGAGAGCCGTCTCGGTCATGTCTACATGTCTCCCGAACCCGTAGGGTCTACACACTTAAGGTTCGGTGACGCTAGGGTTATTAGGAAGACTTGTATGTGATTACCGAGTGTTGTTTGGAGTCCCGGATAAGATCCCGGATGTCACGAGGAGTTCCGGAATTGTCTGGAGGTGAAGATTTATATATGGGAAGTTGTCATACGGTCACCGGAAAGGTTCGGGGGCATATCGGTATTGTACCGGGGCCACCGGAGGGGTTCCGGGGGTCCACCGGGAGGGGCCACCTCTCTCGGAGGGCCTCATGGGCCGTAGTGGGCAGGGAACCAGCCCTTGGAGGGCTGGGCGCATCCCCCCCCTTGGGCCCATGCACCTAGGGTTGGGTGGGGAAACCGTAGTGGGGGCGCCCCCCTTGCTTGGGGGGCAAGCCCCCTCCCCTTGGCCGCCGCCCCCCCTCTAGATCTCATCTAGAGGGGCCGCCCCTTCCCGCTTCCCCTATAAATAGAGGCGAGGGAGGGCTGCACACAATCCAAGGCGCAACCTCCCTCCCCAACACCTCTCCTCCTCCGCGTGAGCTTGGCGAAGCCTGCCGAGAATCGCCACTCCATCACCACCACGCCATCGTCTTTGCTGTTGGAGCCTTCTTCCTCAACCTCTCCCTCCTCCTTGCTGGAACAAGGTGCGGAGACGCCATCCGCCTCCGACGTGTGTTGAACGCAGAGGTGCTGTCCGCTCGGCACTTGGTCATCGGTGATTTGGATCACGACGATGCACGATTCCCTCAACCCCGTTATCTTGAACGCTTCCGCTCGCGATCTACAAAGGTATGTAGATGCACTCCTATCACTCGTTGCTAGATGAACTCATAGATGGATCTTGGTGAAACCGTAGGAAATTTTTTATTTTCTGCAACGTTCCCCGACAACGGCATCATGAGCTAGGTCTATGCGTAGTTCTCTTTGCACGAGTAGAACACAATTTGTTGTGGGCGTAGATGTTGTCAACTTTCTTGCCGCTACTAGTCTTATTTTGCTTCAGCGTATTGTGGGATGAAGCGGCCCGGACCGACCTTACACGTACGCTTACGTGAGACAGGTTCCACCGACTGACATGCACTAGTTGCATAAGGTGGCTAGCGGGTGTCTGTCTTTCCCACTTTAGTTGGAGCGGATTCGATGAAAAGGGTCCTTATGAAGGGTAAATAGAAGTTGACAAATCACGTTGTGGCTTTTTCAGAGGTAAGAAAACGTTCTTGCTAGAACCCTATTGCAGCTATCAGTAAAAGATGCAACAACAATTAGAGGACGCCTAACTTGTTTTTGCAGCAATTGCCTTGTGATGTGATATGGCCAAAAGTTGTGATGAATGATGAATGATATATTGTGATGTATGAGATCATGTTCTTGTAATAGGAATCACGACTTGCATGTCGATGAGTATGACAACCGGCAGGAGCCATAGGAGTTGTCTTAATTATTATATGACCTGCGTGTCATTGATTCAACGCCATGTAATTACTTTACTTTATTGCTAAACCGTTAGCTATAGTAGTAGAAGTAATAGTTGGCGAGCAACTTCATGGAGAAACGATGATGGAGATCATGGTGTCATGCCGGTGACAAGATGATCATGGAGCCCCAAGATGGAGATCAACGGAGCTATATGATATTGGCCATATCATGTCACTACTATTTAATTGCATGTGATGTTTATTATGTTTTTGCATCTTGTTTACTTAGAACGGCGGTAGTAAATAAGATGATCCCTCATAGTAATTTCAAGAAAGTGTTCCCCTTAACTGTGCGCCATTGCTAAAGTTCGTTGTTTCGAAGCACCACGTGATGATCGGGTGTGATAGATTCTAACGTTCACATACAACGGGTGTAAGACAGTTTTACACACGCATAAACACTTAGGTTAACTTGACGAGCCTAGCATGTACAGACATGGCCTCGGAACACAAGATACCGAAAGGTCGAACATGAGTCGTATGGAAGATACGATCAACATGGAGATGTTCACCGATGATGACTAGTCCGTCTCACGTGATGATCGGACACGGCCTAGTCGACTCGGATCATGTATCACTTAGATGACTAGAGGGATGTCTAATCTGAGTGGGAGTTCATTAAATAATTTGATTAGATGAACTTAATTATCATGAACTTAGTCTAAAATATTTACAAAATGTCTTGTAGATCACGCTCATGTCCACCTCAACTACAACGCGTTCCTAGAGAAAACCAAGATGAAAGATGATGGCAGCAACTATACGGACTGGGTCCGGAACCTGAGGATCATCCTCATAGCTGCCAAGAAAGCATATGTCCTAGAAGGACCGCTAGGTGAAGCACCCATCCCAGAGAACCAAGACGTTATGAACGCTTGGCGGTCACGCGTCTTGATGATTACTCCCTCGTTCAGTGCGGCATGCTTTACAGCTTAGAACCAGGGCTCCAAAAGCGTTTTGAGCAACACGGAGCATATGAGATGTTCGAGGATCTGAAAATGGTTTTACAAGCTCACGCCTGGGTCGAGAGTATGAAGTCTCCGACAAGTTCTATAGTTGTAAGATGGAGGAAAATAGTTACGCTGCTGAGCACATACTCGTAATGTCAGGTTGCACAACCGCTTGTCCTCGTTGAATATTAACCTCCGGACGAGGCGGTCATTGACAGAATCCTTCAATCGCCCCACCAAGCTACAAGAGCTTTGTGATGAACTACAATATGCGTGGGATGGTGAAAACTATTCCTGAAGTATTTTCAATGCTGAAGTCAGCAGAGGTAGAAATCAAAAGGAACATCAAGTGTTGATGGTCAATAAAACCACCAAGTTCAAGAAGGGCAAGGGTAAGAAGAACTTCAAGAAGGACGACAAAGATGTTGCCGCGCTACCGTAAGCCGATTGCCGGAAGAAGTCAAAGAATGGACCCAAGCCCGAGATCGAGTGCTTTTATTGCAAAGGGAAGGGTCACTGAAGCGGAACTGCCCCAAATACTTAGCGGACAAGAAGGCCGGCAACACTAAAGGTATATGTGATATACATGTATTGATGTGTACCTTACCGATCTGTAGTAACTCCCCGGTATTTGATACCGTGCCGTTGCTCACATTTGTAACTCACAAGACGAGCTGCGGAATAAGCGGAGATCATGGCGAAGGGCGAGGTGACGATGCGCGTCGGGAATGGTTCCAAGGTCGATGTGATCGCCGTCGGCACGCTACCTCTACATTTACCTACGGGATTAGTTTTAAACCTCAATAATTGTTATTTAGTGCCAAGTTTGAGCATGAACATTGTATCTGGATCTTGTTTAATACGAGATGGCTACTCATTTCAATCCGAGAATAATGGTTGTTCTATTTATATGAGAGATATGTTTTATGGTCATGCCCCGATGGTCAATGGTTTATTCTTAATGAATCTCGAACGTGATGTTACACATATTCATAGTGTGAATACCAAAAGATGTAAAGTTGATAACGATAGTCCCACATACTTGTGGTAATCGCCGCCTTGGACACATTGGTGTCAAGCGCAAGAAGAAGCTCCATGCAAATTGACATTTAGAGTCTCTCGATTATGAATCATTTGACACGTGCGAACCATGAATCATGGTCAAAATGACTAAGACTCCGTTCTCCGGAACAATGGAGCGAGCAACCAACTTAATGGAAATCATACATACTGATGTGTGCGGTCCAATGAGCGTTGAGGCTCGTGGAGGATATCGTTATGTTCTCACTCTCACTGACGACTTAAGTAGATATGGGTATGTCTACTTGATGAAACACAAGTCTGAGACCTTTGAAAAGTTCAAGGAATTTCAGAATGAAGTAGAGAATCGACGTGACCCGAAAGATAAAATTCTTACGATCAGATCTTGGAGGAGAATATTTAAGTCACGAATTTGGTACGCACTTAAGAAAATGTGGAATCGTTTCACAACTCACGCCGCCTGGAACACCTCAACGTAATGGTGTGTCCGAACGTCGTAATCGCACTCTATTGGATATGGTGCGATCTATGATGTCTCTTACCGATTTACCGCTATCATTTTGGGGATACGCTCTAGAGACAACTACATTCACTTTAAATAGGGCACCGTCTAAATCCGTTGAGACGACCCCGTATGAATTATGGTTTGGGAAGAAACCTAAGTTGTCGTTTCTAAAAGTTTGGGGATGCGATGCTTATGTCAAGAAACTTCAACCTGAAAAGCTCGAACCCAAGTCGGAAAAATGCGTCTTCATAGGATACCCTAAGGAAACCATTGGGTATACCTTCTACCTTAGATCCGAAGGCAAGATCTTTGTTGCCAAGAACAGATCCTTTCTGGAAAAAGAGTTTCTCTCGAAAGGAGTAAGTGGGAGGAAAGTAGAACTCGATGAGGTACTACCTCTTGAACCGGAAAGTAGTGCATCTCAGGAAAATGTTCCTGTGGTGCCTACACCGATTGGAGAGGAAATTAATGATGATGATCAAGGTGCTTCGGATCAAGTTGCTACTGAACTTCGTAGGTCCACAAGGACACATTCCACACCAGAGTGGTATGGCAACCCTGTCCTGGAAATCATGTTGTTGGACAACGGTGAACCTTCGAACTATGAAGAAGCGACGGCGGGCCCAGATTCCAACAAATGGCTTGAAGCCATGCAATCCGAGATAGGATCCATGTATGAAAACAAAGTATGGACTTTGACAGACTTACCCGATGATCGGCGAGCGACAGAAAACAAATGGATCTTTAAGAAGAAGACGAACGCTGATGGTAATGTTACCATCTATAAAGCTCGACTTGTCGCTAAGGGTTACCGGCAAGTTCAAGGGGTTGACAACGATGAGACTTTTTCTCCCGTAGCGAAGCTGAAATCCGTCCGAATCATGTTAGCAATTGCCGCATACTATGATTATGAGATATGGCAAATGGACGTCAAAACGGCATTCCTTAACATTTATCTTAAGGAAGAACTGTATATGATGCAGCCGGAAGGTTTTGTCGACCCTAAGAATGCTAACAAGGTATGCAAGCTCCAGCGATCCATTTATGGGCTGGTGCAAGCATCTCGGAGTTGGAACATTCGCTTTGATGAGATGATCAAAGCGTTTGGGTTTAGTTTATGCAGTCTTATGGAGAAGCCTGCGTTTACAAGAAAGTGAGTGGGAGCTCAGAGCATTTCTCATATTATATGTAGATGACATACTTTTGATGGGAAATGATATAGAACTTTTGGACAACATTAAGGCCTACTTGAATAAGAGTTTTTCAATGAAGGACCTTGGAGAAGTTGCTTATATATTAGGCATCAAGATCTATAGAGATAGATCGAGACGCCTCATAGGTCTTTCACAAAGCACATACCTTGATAAGATATTGAAGAAGTTCAATATGGATCAGTCTAAGAAGGGGTTCTTGCCTGTGTTGCAAGGTGTGAAATTGAGCTCAGCTCAATGTCCCACCACGGCGTAAGATATAGAAGAGATGAGTGTCATCCCTATGCCTCAGCCATAGGGTCTATTATGTATGCCATGTCAGTGTACCGGACCTGATGTAAACCTTGCCATAAGTTTGGTAGGAAGGTACCAAAGTAATCCCGCAAGGAACACCGGACAGCGGTCAAGAATATCCTGAAGTACCTAAAAAGGACTAAGGACATGTTTCGTTTATGGAGGTGACGAAGAGCTCGTCAGAAGGGTTACATCGACGCTAGCTTCAACACAGATTTGGATGACTCTAAGTCACAAACCGGATACGTGTATATGTTGAATGGGGGAGCAGTAAGCTGGTGCAGCTGCAAGCAGAGCGTCATGGCGGGTCTGCATGTGAAGCGGAGTACATGGCAGCCTCAAGGCAGCGCATGAAGCAATTTGGGTGAAGGAGTTCATCACCGACCTAGGAGTCATACCCAATGCGTCGGGGCCGATCAAACTCTTCTCGTGACAACACCGAGCTATTGCACTTGCCAAGGAGCCCAGGTTTCACAAGAAGACCAGGCACATCAAGCGTCGCTTCAACTCCATTCGTGAAAATGTTCAAGATGGAGACATAGAAATTTGCAAAGTGCATACGGATCTGAATGTCGCAGATCCGCTGACTAAACCTCTTCCATGAGCAAAACATGATCAACACAAGAACTCTATGGGTGTTCGATTCATCACAATGTAACTAGATTATTGACTCTAGTGCAAGTGGGAGACTGTTGGAAATATGCCCTAGAGGCAATAATAAAAGGATTATTATTATATTTCCTTGTTCATGATAATTGTCTTTTATTCATGCTATAATTGTATTATCCGGAAATCGTAATACACGTGTGAATACTTAGACCACAACATGTCCCTAGTGAGCCTCTAGTTGACTAGCTCGTTGATCAACAGATAGTCATGGTTTCTGATTATGGACATTGGATGTCGTTGATAACGAGATCACATCATTAGGAGAATGATGTGATGGACAAGACCCAATCCTAAGCATAGCACAAGATCGTGTAGTTCGCTTGCTAGAGCTTTTCCAATGTCAAGTATCTTTTCTTAGACCATGAGATCGTGTAACTCCGGACACCGTAGGAGTGCTTTGGGTGTACCAAACGTCACAACGTAATCGGGTGACTATAAAGGTATACTACGGGTATCTCCGAAAGTGTCTGTTGGGTTGACACGGATCGAGACTGGGATTTGTCACTCCGTATGACAAAGAGGTATCTCTGGGCCCACTCGGTAATGCATCATCATAATGAGCTCAAAGTGATCAACTGTCTGGTCATGGGATCATGCATTACGGTACGAGTAAAGTGACTTGCCGGTGACGAGATTGAACGAGGTATTGGGATACCGACGATCGAATCTCGGGCAAGTAACGTACCGATTGACAAAGGGAATTGTATACAGGGTTGCTTGAATCCTCGACATCATGGTTCATCCGATGAGATCATCGAGGAGCATGTGGGAGCCAACATGGGTATCCAGATCCCGTTGTTGGTTATTGACCGGAGAGCCGTCTCGGTCATGTCTACGTGTCTCCCGAACCCGTAGGGTCTACACACTTAAGGTTCGGTTACGCTAGGGTTATTAGGAAGACTTGTATGTGATTACCGAATGTTGTTCAGAGTCCCGGATAAGATCCCGGACGTCATGACGAGTTCCGGAATGGTCCGGAGGTGAAGATTTATATATGGGAAGTTATCATACGGTCACCGGAAAGGTTCGTGGGCATATCAGTATTGTACCGGGGCCACCGGAGGGGTTTCGGGGGTCCACCGGGAGTGGCCACCTCTCTCGGAGGGCCTCATGGGCCGTAGTGGGTAGGGAACCAGCCCTTGGAGGGCTGGGCGCATCCCCCCTTGGGCCCATGCGCCTAGGGTTGGGGGGGAAACCCTAGTGGGGGCGCCCTTCTTGCTTGGGGGGCAAGCCCCCTCCCCTTGGCCGCCGCCCCCTTCTAGATCGCATCTAGAGGGGGCCGGCCCCCTTCCCCCTTCCCCTATAAATAGAGGGGCGAGGGGAGGGCTGCACACACAATCCAAGGCGCAGCCCCTCCCCTCCCCAACACCTCTCCTCCTCCGCGTGAGCTTGGCGAAGCCCTGCCGGAGAACTGCCACTCCATCACCACCACGCCGTCGTGCTGCTGTTGGAGCCTTCTTCCTCAACCTCTCCCTCCTCCTTGCTGGATCAAGGTGCGGAAGACGCCATCCGCCTCCGTGACGTGTGTTGAACGCGGAGGTGCTGTCCGTTCTGCACCCGGTCATCGGTGATTTGGATCACGACGAGTACGACTCCCTCAACCCCGTTCTCTTGAACGCTTCCGCTCGCGATCTACAAAGGTATGTAGATGCACTCCTATCACTCGTTGCTAGATGAACTCATAGATGGATCTTGGTGAAACCGTAGGAAAAAATTTATTTTCTGCAACGTTCCCCAACACCAGTACCCTTGGATACCCGGTGTAGTGAATCCCATAGCTCGCGGTGCCTTTCAAATAGCGCATAACTCTCTCAAGTGCATGCCAATGATCATCTCCCGATTTTAACACAAACCGACTCAGCTTGCTAACAGCAAACGAGATGTCAGGCCTCGTGGCACTCGCCAAATACATAAGCGAGCCAATAATCTGAGAATACCCCAGTTGATCTCTAGCAATCCGTCAATTCTTTCGAAGCAACACACTAGCATCATATGGAGTTGGAGAAGGTGTGCAGTCGCTATACCCCAAACGACTCAAGACCTTTTCCACATAGTGAGATCAAGCAAGCAGTGTGATCCCACCATTCTCATCTCTCAACAGCTTGATGTTTAAGATAACATCAGCTACTCCTAGATCCTTCATTTCAAAATAGCGAGATAAGAAATCCTTAACCTCCTTGATTAAATCAAGTTTGGTTCCAAAGATCAATATATCGTCGACATACGCATAAAGAATAACTCCTTCGCCCCCACCATAGCGATAGTACACGCACTTGTCGCCATCGCTTACTACAAAGCCGCAGCAGTTAATGTTCTTTTGAACTTCTCATGCCACTCTTTAGGAGCTTGTTTAAGGCCATATAAAGACTTTAATAACTTGCACACCTTTCCTTCCTGACTGTGTACTACAAAACCATCCGGCTGATCCATGTAAATTTCCTCCTTCAACTCTCCATTGAGGAAAGCTGTCTTAACGTCCATTTGATGAACGAGAAGGCCATGTGAGGCAGCAAGTGATAGTAGCACCAATTGTGGTCGATCTAGCCACAGTGAGTAAGTATCAAAGAAGTCTTCACCTTCTTCTGGTATAACCCTTGGCCACAATCCGTGCCTTGTACTTTTCAATCGTACCATCGTGTCTAAGCTTCTTCTTGAACACCCACTTACATCCTACAAAGCTTGCACCCATAAGGACGGTCATGATCTCCCAGTACCGTTAGCTAAGATGGAATCCATCTCGCCACGCATGACTTCCTTCCAAAGAGTCAAAGATCGGAGATGCATAGGCTTCTGAAATAGTCCTAGGTGTGTCATCCACGAGGTACACAATGAAATCATCACCAAAGGACTTTACAGTCCTCTGTCTCTTACTCCTCACAGGAGTTCCATTGTCACCCTCAACTGGGTTCTCAACGTGTTCCATCGCAATGGTGGGTTCAGGAATTCCAGCGAATTCCTCACTAGATGGAGTAGGTATCTCCTGATTTGATGAACTCGACATATCCTTCATAGGAAATATGTCCTCAAAGAAAGTTGCATCATTCGACTCCATAACATACCAACATGCATGTTGGATACCTCAGATCTATTATCAAAAATCTATAGCCGATGCTATGAAAAGCATAGCCCAGAAGAACACAATCCACGGTTTTTGGTCTAAGCTTGCGCTTCTTGGGAATTGGTATATTGACTTTCGCCAAACAACCCCAAGTACGTAGGTAAGAGAGTTTCAACCTTTTCCTTTCCCATTCCTCAAATGGAGTCATGGTCTTATGCTTTATGGGAACTCGGTTTAGGACATGACGCGCAGTCATTAGCGCCTCCCCCCACCATTCCTTGGATAGACCCTAAGTGTCTAACATGGTGTTAACAATATCAATTAGAGTTCGGTTCTTTCTTTCGGCTACCCCATTTGACTGAGATGAGTAGGGAGGCGTCCTCTCATGGATTATACCATGTTCCGCACAAAACAAATCAAATTCATTGGAAAAATACTCTCCACCACGATCAGACCTAAGCCGTTTAATTTTTCGATCAAGTTGGTTCTCTGCCTCAGCTTTATAGTTTTTGAAGAAAGTTAAAGCCTCATCTTTTGATTTCAGAAGATACACATAACAATATCTAGTGGAGTCATCAATGAACGTCATGAAGTATCTCTTTCCACCTTTTGTCAACACGCCATTCATCTCACAAAGATCAGAATGTATAAGCTCTAGTGGCGCTTAAGTCTCTTGCCTCTGCAGTCTTATGGGACTTGCGAGGTTGCTTAGCTTGCACACAAACTTGGCACTTAGAGCCTTTGACAGTAGAGATTTTCGGAATTAAATTCATATTGGCTAGCCGCGTCATGCAACCAAAGTTAATATGACAAAGTCGTGAATGCCAAATATCAGACTCATTATTGTGGCAAACATTATTAATAACTTTAGTGCAAATATCTGACAAAGATAGGCGGAACAAGCCTCCGCACTCATAGCCTTTTCCAAAAAAATGTCCACACTTAGAAATTACAACTTTATTGGATTCGAAAACCAACTTAAACCCATCTCGACATAAACGGGAACCGCTAACGAGATTTTTATTGATGGACGGCACATGATGAACGTTCTTCAGACGCACGGTGTTCCTCGAAGTAAACTTCAGATCGACCGTACCAACACCTCGAACGATGGCATGTGACCCGTTCCCCATCAGCACGGGTGAAGTCCCTGTTGCCTAGTAAGAAGAAAATATGGAGGCATCAACACAAACATGTACATTGGCACCGGTATCAATTAACCAATCAGGAGATTGGAATACTGAAAGGATGGTAGGAAAAATGCCGTACCCTGATTCCTTCATATCAGTATCACCGATGACAACATTAGCGGACTTGTCGCTCTTCTCATGTTAGCGCTCCTCAAAGCGGTTAGGACACTTCGGAGCCCAGTGATTAGGATCACCGCAGACATGGCAAAGTCCCTTCCCCTTCTTATGAGAATTCTTCTTGAATTTGGTAGAATGTGATGGCTTGTTCTTTGTATCAAAACTTGCCTTTGCCCTGAGTTTTGTTCTTGTTGTTTTTGAACTTGTTGGGCTGGAAGTTCTTCTTCTGTACCATGTGGGCACTAGAACCTCCCTCAGCAACTCGAGCACGTGTGTCCTTTGCTCGCCTTCTCTTCAACATCAAGAGTACCAATGAGATCCGCAACGGAAAACTCCTGTCTCTTGTGTTTCAGAGAAGTAGCAAAATTGTTCCACGAAGGTGGAAGCTTGGCAATGATGCCTCCGGCAACACACACTTGAAGTACTCAAGTTCTTTTGCGAGCGACTATATCTCATGAGCCTGCTGTACAACAGGGCGCTCATCAGTCATCTTATAGTCATAGAATTGCTCCATGACGTACAACTCGCTGCTGGCGTCTGAGGCACCAAACTTGGCCTCGAGCGCAGCCCACATGTCCTTGTCGTTGTCAAACGACATATACGAATCCACAATGGAGTCATCAAGAACACTCAGAAGAACATATTTAAAGAGAGTATCGATCTTCTCGAAAGCTTCCAGCTGTGCTGGATTAAGATCGCCCTCAGGCTTGCCTTTGGTGGCGTCATAGCAGCCCATGGTCTGAAACCAGTAGACTCTCTCGTGCGCCACCTCTTATATTGCGCCCCCTTAAAGGCAGGTGGCTTCAGATGCGCAACAAAACCACTCGGAGTAAATTGCCTATAATCAGGTTTTTGGATTGTTGGATATATGAGCAAATTACTACGAGATTTAATCCGAATAAATAGGAAATAGATCATGACAGAAATAGCAGAGATTAAACTAATCATGCGAACTAGCATAGTAGATGAACAGATCACATCTAGGGCACATACTAGAAACATGAATTCTACCACGATCTCGAACAAGAAGGATAGAATCACATACGGTGCAGCGGGTGCAGCACCGCCGGCGTTGACGTTGTCGCCCATGTCGTCGAGGATGAGGTTGCCGAGGTCGGGAAAGAAGTCGTCGTCATGTAAGTCGTTGCCGCTGATCGCTGAAAAGTCGCTCCCCAAAAATCTAATCGCCCCTCTCCCGTACAGGATCACGAGAGGCGGGGTTTCGGAGGCCTGCTGTCCCTTCTCTCGGTGCACGCTGAAAGGAGGGATGGAGAAGACTTGCTTTCGCGGCGCAATGATCTGGAACGGTGGTGAGAAACCATACGAGGCGGCTCCAGCTAGGGTAGACGTCTGCCTGACTATATAGTGCGGGCCGGGTAGATCGTGGCGTCCGAGTCGTCATGATCCAAAAGAACCAGAAACGGTTCAGTAATTAACGCGTCCGTTAATTATTAATTAATGACTCATTAATTTTCCGAGCAGCAAAAATATAGACAATGTGCATAGCTCTGTCCTCGGCTCGGCTCAATCCCGCAACCCGCGGCGCGTCGTGGCGTGGCGTGGCGTGGCGTGGCGAGGAGGAGGAGGAGCGCGCGTGTAGGTCTCCTCTTCTCATGCTCATACAAGTGGTAGAAGAGCTCACCTTATAAAGAGGTGCAGCTCTCTCTCAACTTATGAGGTGGGACTAAACTTTAGCCTCACTCACTCCACTCACATGTGTGCATGAATGGGCCAGGAGAATTTCAGAATTTTAGTTGGGCTTTGGGCCAAAGGCCTACTTGCAAAATTCCAACAGTTTTGGCCAAAACATCAATGTAAGGTGGCATATGGCCACATATCATTGAGAGAATCTCTCTCTCTCTCCCTCTCTCTCCCTCCCTCCCTCCCTCCCTCCCTCCCTCCCTCCCTCTCTCTCTCTCTCTCTCTCTCTCTCTCGCCACCGCCTGCTTTAAATGTGCACTGTGCGATGCAAAGAGTGAGGCGACGGTGCTACTCTAGGAGATAGTTGATGGGTGCAGCCCCTCCCGCTTTAGATGGTCACCGGGACGGTCGGAGTGAGGAAAGGTGGCGGATCATATCTAAACCGACGAGGGGGAGCACAATTCGTTGTTGCCTAGAAGCCTCCGGTGAGATGAGGTCCAATCTCAAACCCTTGGTTTCGTGAAGACAGGGGCATTAAAAGCAAAGGCATCGTTCTCACTGGCACAGATTGGACCAATGACAGGGAGGATTCAGTGGCGGTGGTAGGTAGCTCACTAGTGAGGAAGAGCGAGGCGAGAGACAAAGAGAGGGGAAAGGGATCATCTGGGAATGAACAATAGAGAGGGGGAGAGAGATGGCATGTAGTCCAGTTCCACCTTACAGTGATGATGTAATCAAAATAGTGCCATCGAAAGTCAAAACGGATTTGGCCAAGGAATACTTCTGTTAGGGACTATTTCTACCACATATTATAAGAGTTGTGGGACAAATGTTGCATCAAGATGTGGTCAAAACTGTGGCACTTCAGGTCAAATTTGTGTTTGACCAAGGAATACCCGCTAGATATATTAGCACTTTTTTATTAATTTAATCCATGAAAAAATCATGATGCTAGCAAAATAGTATGAAGCTCATACCGATATCTAAACATGTGAGAACGCACCGAACTTAGAATCAAAACATCTACGAACACAGTAAATACGGATAGCAGTAAATAGGGGCCTCCAATAGGTTGCGGCGGTTGCGGCTTCCTCCGCAGCCTTCTTCTTGGCAGCGGAGTCGTCAACCATGGAGTCGGTGCGTCGGAAGTAGTCGAAGCAGAGGACGAGGATGAAGACGAACATGACAATTCATGCCGAGACACTCCACAAAACCTTATCATCCTTCTCCCGGTGTAGGATCGCGAAGGGAGGGGTTTTGAAGGCCAACTCTCCTGAACGGTCATGCACGCAGTCGACGGGATGGGATCGCCGGAAGCAGCAAAACAGTAGATGACGGCTGGATTATGCGTGAGGATGAAATGAGTCTTGGCTGGAGTTGCCAATGCCTCCGATATATAGGTCACCGAGTAGGAAGTCGTGCGCCTGGGCTTAGGCCCATGAATGAGTTGGCAAACAACCCACGGTCCAATGTTTGGGACGCTGGCAAAAATTAATCGTTTCAGAGTTAGTCCCTGAGAGACAAATTATCTAGTTCGTATTTAATTGACTAAATATTCAAGCATAGCAGGTGAGACGACACGTGCTTAGGTTAGGTGGAACTAATTGAGTCTTCAACATATTTTTAGCTTGTCGGGAAGCCATGCAGCTCAATGTGTGCATTTGGTCATGTGGATGTGTTGAATTAGTGTAGAATGTACGCGTCTCCCTCATATTCGGGAGAAAATGCTTTAGGATAAAAGTATGGCATCTAATCATTAACAAGGGCCAACACATGTTTTCTCTATGTATTGAGGAGATTTCTCCCTCTACACATCAAGAATTTGATGTGCTCTGCTACCACTTGATAGAGGCAAACGTGTTCCGATGTTTCGATAAGAGGTAGCTATCTTTTTCGGTAGAAGTCAACTTTGATGATCCGACTATGAACGTGCGAAGACGCCGTGCCTTAACAATCTCTAAAACAACTCCAAGAGGTTATTGATCAGGAGGGTCTATTTTCTGCACACAAACAAAGAACAAACAAGAAACTGAATTGCAATCTGGATATTGTGAATATAAGAAGAAAGTTTTATTCATCGAAAGTGGGATTCTGTGACATCTTGTCTGGTCCTTGAACACAAATGAAGGCCGCGAGTTGTAGCTATGGCGAACTCTAATCTAAACAAAACCCATGTCTAAAACGAAGCCCTAGGGGCTATATTTATAGGAAGACGGAGGGGAATTTTATCCACCCTTTGCAGGTTGGGAGTAAATTTTGTCATAAGTCATTTTTCCTATTAAGACAGACTATAAAAACAGCATATTCAGTGTATTTTGAAATTACATGGGCCTGGCAAAAAAAAAGGTTCATAGCACCTATATTAAGCTATGAACGAAATTTATGAAAGGTCATTTTGTATATTTCGTCCGTGTCCTTTGTATGTCATCATGGTGCCTTCAAAATGCTGAAAACTTCACCAGAAACACCGTTCTTGTTCCCCTTGCGCTCGCCATCATCTTCATGCTTGATCGTGCTACAATGTTTATCCTTGTCCATGTTGGCTCCTTCATTTGTAAGCAAAACACCCACGTGTCACTCCCACATCGCTCCCGCACCGGGCGACTCGAGCGTGCCACTACCCGAGTCGTCGTTGAGCCCCGGCCTACTCCGTCATTTCCTCCCGCCGCCGCCGTGTGATGCTGCCGGGCTAAGCCCGGGGGAATATGGCGGTGACGAGGGTCTCTCCTTCTCTCCCGCGGCTTGGGGTGGGGCGGGGTCCCCGGCATGTGGAAGGGCGGCTGGTCGGGTCCTGCGGCGCGACGGCCAGCCCTGCCTCGCGGTGGCGGGCGGCTCAGCAGGCGGCCAGATCTCAAATTGGAGGTCGCGGCATGGAGGGCATGATGGATGGATCAGCTGTACATGTGGTCTGGTCTCTGGTCAGATCTGATCTGGCCGGTGTGGCCCGCTCCATGCGTAGCGGCGGTGATCGGTGGCGGTGCCGTGCACACGAGGCTGGATGGAGGTTCTCCGAGCGGATCCAGATGAAAACCCTTCTCTTGGCTCATTGCCAAGGCCGACGATGTCGGCGTTTTCTGCGCCATCCACTTCTTGAAGGCATCGTCACGGAGAAGCTCTAGACCCCTATTCGCCATCTCCGGGGAAAACCCTAGATCGGTCGATCGGATGACGGCGGCACCTTGTGCCGTATCCCTCTTGGGGCGTCATTCTTGGAGGTATGCACATGCTCGAGGGACCAGTGGACGGTATCTGTGGTGGAGCAGCATTATGTGTGACACATCGACAACGTGGAGTCTCGGCGGCACTGTGGATGAATGTGTGATGATGGACGCGCGTGGGGAGGAGGTGTTGTCTGGCACCGTGGTGGCGTCGACAATAGGCCTGGGAAGGTCGGCGCGTCAGTATCTGCTCTGAATATCGATCGATGGAAGATGGCGACGACAACGTACGAGAGTGCGTCAGACCGGTTTGTGCCCCAGACCTGGTATGTGGCTTGGCTGGGGTCTCTGGCTTTAGATATTAGGCTTAGGTGAGAGGTCTCGATATTTGGGTGACACTTTCTCCACCCCTTCATCAATGGATAGGAGTAGCGACAGTTGTTGCCAAGATGGTGGCTTCAGACATATTGATGTATTACTTTGTAAAGTTTTTGTGAATAATTGAAAAAGTGGTTGCATGCATCTTCCAGATGCAGGCAGAGGCCGGGGGTCATCCTCATTTTAAAAAAAGGCCATAATTTGATATTGACATATCTTAAAACTTACAGCAGTAGATTTTTATGATCAAATTTCAAGATTAAAATTCTTAGTTTTCATGGTTTGAAATTTCAAACAATGCCGTGTGGCTGGTAGTGTGAACTCGTGTCCAAAATACTCCTATGTTGGTTCTGGTGGTAAAATTATTCACTTCTCACTTCAGTCGCCCAAAACCAGCTATCACAAGGCTAAAGCTAACATCAGAGGTGCTACTTTAGTGATGTTTGAATTTTGTTTATGTACTACTACTATGCATTGTCTCATTAATCTTGCTCCGAAAATAGAAAATTTCATGTAAAAAATGGATAAAAATAGTCCCGACAGAAGCGATTATTATTGCTGAATCACAAGGTATTCGGGTTGAGGCAAAAGCTGAAGAACTCGCAGAAGTTCACGTTAGAAAAGCAGAGGAATGAATGAATCAAGATGTTATTGACATTCGCCTGCTGCATGAACATCTTGATGATTTGGAAAATTTGAACTGGAATTATAAAAAATGGAAGGCCAATGCATTTCACAAATCAAACAAGCATGGAATCAATCAAAAATATGTAATCTAATTTTTCCCTCTTCACGCACGCATGTCGTCACTCTGATTATCCTCCATTATTGTTGTTGCTGCTCCTCGTCTTGCCGTCGTAGGCTGCACCGTGGAAGTCGAGGAAGAGCGCGAGCAGGGACACGTTGAAGACGACGTTGAAGGCCCACCTGGCCGGCGAAGTGGAACCAGATGTCTGCAATACCATAGGGATGAATTCCGAAAACCTTAACAAAGCACATTTGGTTGATGACCATTATCATGTTAACAATTTCCACAGTTTTTTCTCTCATGAACATATAATCCTACTTAAAAAAATAGTCTCGTTTAGTGTGCCCTAATGATTATGGATCTGCGACGAAGGACAGTTAGTGCTTCATGGACCCCATATCCCCGACTGTTGCAACCTTCTGGATTAACTATGCTAAGATCTACAATTTTTGTGTTCCTCCCATATTTTCACTATTTATAAAATCCGCTCAACATGCATACATCTCTAACAAGTACCAATTTTTAGTCTAGATTCAATGCATGTTCGTGGCCATGTGCACCAAATCCGTCTTCACTTCTTTCTTATGCTACCACCAACCGCATGAACCTTATATATAAGCGTGCAAATGGGTAGAGAAAGTGATACAAGGAGCGATAGAAAAGCAGACTGGCCATGACGGAGGGAGCTAAAATTCATACGTACTTCTTGTTTAGTCTTGAGCTTTCGTTGTCGTTTGGATTAGTTTAGAGTAATGGAACTACTACAAAGACCCAATATGTTATACATAAAGGTGCGATGTATAAGAATATGAGCTTGGGAGGCATCTGGAATGAAAAATAGAAAGAGGGGAGGAACAAACGGGCAAGTGCGGGACAACTAGTAGCAGGACTGTCTCATGAGTCATCCACGATGATCAAATATCGAACTGTGGCCTAATTCGTTTGGGCTCTTGAAGCCTCTCTGTAGAGAAAAGCACGAAGTCCTCACAAACAAGGTCTTTTGGCTTGTTGCCAAGGCATAGCCGGAGCAGCCTTTATTTAGTTATATACAGGTCGTAGCACGACTTGCCAACGCCCACATTGCTCTTTCGACTTCTCTAATATCATAGAGACAGCGGCACGTCTGGATCTCGTAAAATTAAGGGGGAATTAAGGCCCATATCTAACGCGGTCCGCCTTGGCTCCATAGCATGACTGGTTCTAATGGCCATACCAGCCAAACAAACCATCATCCAAATTATCAATCTATTCACCAAACTACTGCACCAATACAATTGACAACTGCATAAAGTGTACTGCATAAATAAGAGACTAGTATTTTCATTACAGGGTTGCCTGAGAGTGTAATACTTTCAACCTACACCTCATACGTGTGTGCGTTCATAGGGGTGAGTATATGCGCGTGTATATGAGCGCTTGTGTCTGTACTGATGCTAAAAAAAAACCTACACCTCGTACGGTTGATAGATCTTAGGTGATCTACTTAGAGCAACTCTACTCGTTCGCCCCAGCAGAGAGGCGGCGCTATTTCAGACCTTCGCCCGGCGCTTTTAGGCCCTGAGGCGGTCTAGATCCCAACCACGCCCCAGGTGCTACCCCAAGGCGTTGTAAATTCAAACTTGTTCATTCCTCGCTACCCAAAAACGCCACAAGTCCAGTGATCAGCGCCACAAGTATGGCGATCGGCGATCACCTTGCCACAGTTCGGCGATCAATGAAAAGTTCGGCGTTCAAAAGAAAGGACGCGTGAGGCAATGCATCAAACGGTGGTGTCAACCTCCGACGTCGGACTGGCGGGGAGTAGGCGTCGGCGCTGGCTGGTCGGCGTCGGTGCGACTTCTATGATGGGCGTCGTGGAGGCATCATCGCTCGGGCTTGGCGACGGCGTTGGGGTCGGCGTGGGAGTTGGCGCCGCCGTCGACGACATCTGGTTCAGGATGAGGCCACGCTCCGCCAGGTACCACGCCTTGACCTGCTCGTCCATCGTCGACATGTCCCCCCCCCCCATCATCAGGAATGCCAGGTCGGTGTTCCTATTCTTCGCGACGACGTTGGTCCGGAGCAGGTCGAGCTTGACGGCGCTGTTCGTCATCAACGCCGACCTTCGCGCCTCAGTTTTCTCTTTCCTCTGGGCGGCGCGGGTCTTCGCGTCGGCGATGCAATGCTCGATGGACTCTTGAAGACGTGCGGTAGCCGGGGCGGCGTCCTTCGCCGACTTGGCTCGCTTGTTGCCGTCCGGGCGCCCATCGGGCGCGTCCGGCTTGTACGTCTCCTTGGCCTTGGCGAGGGTCCGCCGAATTTCCGTCCACTTCTCGCACTTCTCGATCCGGGAGAACACGTGGAGGTACTTGAAATCTTGGTTGGTGTTGTTGTCCTGGCGATACATAGTTTAAGCGTTGTGGACCTCTTTTTATGTTGGCTACTAATGAAGTTCGAAGAATGAAATTTTATGATGCACATACCCGGCGGTGGGGTAGGAGTTTTTTTCTCTATCTTGCTTCATGGTGTTCAAGCATTGCATCTAGAAAGTTGTGATGTATGGGAGGAGTAGAAGAAAGTTTTTCACCAACTAGCTGACACGTTTTACAAATTCACTTTCTACTTACAGCTTTGGAGACCATGCATTGACCAGCGCAAGGGATGTGGAGAACATCAACTTTTGTTGTTATCCGACCTAGAGCCCAAGTGGCTGCACTTTTATGTTGGCGTCACTGGATTAATCTTTTGCTTCGGGGTGTGGTGGCTGGTTGCATTGTCAAGCTAATTTTGCTAGGAAGGACGAAAAATATTATTCCCAAACAAAAAAGAACGATAAAAATAGACCTAACAGTAGCCCTTTTATCGCTGAATGTACACCGTATTTATAGACTGACACAGAAGCCGCAGAACTCGCACAAGTTCACGCTAGAAAGCCGAGCAATCCACCAAGAGGTATTGCACTCACCTGTTATGATGTATAGAGATAAAATTGCGCTCTCATAGCCTACTCATTGCCCAGTAATTACTATAGGGCATTAGGCCAAAATACAAATGATAATTCACCTTCTCCCCAACACTTATCGATACATCAGACCTTGTCCAAAAGTGCACTATTTATAATTTATGAACCACATGGAGTATGCAATGCTCACTTACGTCCATGTAGCTCACACCTAGCCGAACTATTGATTAGTATGCTTTGTAAAGAAGGAAGAAAGACACTGAAAGATACGGCAATGTAAACTATATGTGGGTGGAATATGGTGCTGACCACATGTGAGATAGTATTAATGATATTTAATGTAGATTGACCTATGCATTCGAGAATGGTGTTTGGATGCTTCTTATAATTGGGCTTCTTTCCATGCACCTTGTATCTTCTCGTATCATCCTTTTTCCTTTTCAGAGCGTATCACATGTCTTCAGGGGCCATGATACATCATCTGCTTGCGAGCACAAAAAGGCAAACAAAATGGATCTAAAAGGAATGAGATGCATAGGGAAACATGATCTAAGCATCACATACACTCCCGGTTTGCTGCATGCGGTTGCTCCACATAACCATAGGCGTCGTCACATATTTAATGTGGTTTGTTGTCTGGGCGACAAAAGGTATCAGGGCGGTCAAGTCTCACACCCTCCACTAAGGAGTCATCCGCATATATGAGCCCAAATAAGAAATATGTCATCTGCCGCGCGACAAAGAACAAGTCCCAGAGGTCGCACTTCATGTTTGAAGACTTTTGCATTTCTTTGTTGAAAGACTCCAGAGAATAGCCATAATAACGGTGTTGTGAATCTTGCAAGAAGGCTGAGGATTCTGTAGGTCTAGGATGAAAGAGCAGTCTGCAGCGTTTGTGTTTAGAGAGTGAGTCCACGGTTGACCAAGCTTCTGAAGCAACGGAGCAGTGAATTAGCATGTGGGAAGTTGATTCCGAGGCCGCACAAAACGGGTAGGAGTCCGAGTTAGTCAGGTTTCTTCGGAATCGACGATCATTGATGAACAATCAGCCACGGTGCGGCAGCCAAAGAAACAACCTACATACTTCATATTTTCACTGTATATAAAATCCGCTCATCATGCATAGTACATCTCTAACAAAGTACTAACTTTTAGTCTAGATTCAATGCATGATCGTGCCATGTGCACCAAATCTGTCTTCACTTCTTTCTTATAAGTGTGCAAATGGGTAGAGAAAGCAATTCAAGGAGCGCTAGGATAGCAGACTTGCTCGTTCATACATACTTCTTGTTTAGTGTTGAGCTTTCACTTTCGTTTGGATTAATTTAGAGTAATGGAACTACTACGAAGACCGAATATGTTGTACATAAAGGTGCGATATATAAGAATATGAGCTTGGGAGGCATCTGGAATGAATAGAAAGAGAAGATGAATGAACGAGCAAGCACCAACCAGTAGCTGCACTATCTCATTGGTCATCCAAGATGGTGAAATGTTGGGCAGAGGCCTCATTCGCTTGGGCTTCTGAAGTAGCTTCCGCATGAAAAAGGATGAAGCCCTAAGGAACAAAGTTTTTGGCGTGTTGCCAAACTACAGCTGATGAGTTCACAGCATCCATGAGTTGTTAACATGGGGAGTGAAGTATGTGGTTCCGACATGTTCCTATTTATTCCAGGCATGTCAACTTTGTAGATATTATATTTGTTTTTAATATATATATATAAAGTGCTCCTGCTAGTTGCTCGAAAAAAGTATGAGTTCTTGATATGGTGAGTGAACTATGGTTTTTCGGTATATACCATAAAAACCGAAATTCAAAACGGTATGAAAAGTTCATACCATACCGAAACCAGAAACCATATAAAAACGATAAAGTTGATTTGGTTCAGTTTGTTTTTGGTTCGTTTTTAAAATGCACAGAGTGAGTTTTCAACCATTGTTCTACTTCTTCTCGTAAATGAAGCGATGCCATGGTTGTATGAGTACAAGTGTTGGTTTTTAGTCATTCTTCTACTTCTCGTAAATGAAGCGATGCCATGGTTGTATGAGTACGAGCTGTTTTTCTTTTCTTTTTTTAGATGGTGAGTACGAGCTGTTAGAGAGCAACATATGTCCTATGTGTTTTTATTTGAGGTACCTGAAATGTATTTTCTACTTTTTATATGAGTTGCAAACTTATATGGACCCCACAGTCAGACTAATACGTAATGTCATTCAAGCACACAAAAACATGTGGCACTTAATATACTTTTGGAGGAAAATAACATTTTATATTAATGTTAAGATTTATCAATCACTCTACTACTGATACTTTAAAGTTAGGACTATGGTATTAAAATGCATAAATTATAATTTTCCAACCTTTTACTTTTGAATTTGAATATTGTAACCGAAAAAAAATGCATATTTAGAAATTGGATGCCAAAAATAAATTTTGGCTCTTCCGTATATTTTTTATTCCAAATACAAATACAATGTATCATTTTTAGAACATGTGACATTGGAAACATTTGTTGCATGGTTAAAAACTTAACTTTATTTTAAAATCTATAAAATATCAACCATAATGCCGAATATCCAAAATAGCAAGAATTCTGTTTTGAGTTTTGAAAACATATGAAACGGATATGTAGCATTACGGTTGTGAACATTTTGGAATATCGTAACCATTTGACCATGTAAGATCTTGGATTTGAGAATCATCAGCAATACCATAGGGATGAATTCCGAAAACCATAATAAAGCGGCATTTGGTTGATGACCATTATCATGTTAACAATTTTTGCAATCTTTCTCCGATGAAGATATACTCCCACTTTCTTAAAAAATAGTCTAGCTTAGTGTGCACTAATAATGATGGATCTACAGTGAAGAAGTATGTATAGTTCTTCATCGAACGTACCATATCCCCCATTATTGCAACCTTCTAATTTTTTTAGGTAGCAACCTTCTGAAGTTAACTATACTAAGATCCACACCTTTTGTATTCCTCCCATATTTTCATCATGTATAAAATCTGTTCATTATGCATACATCTCATGTACTAACTTTTAGGCTAGATTTAATCTTTAATGCATCGTCGACTCCATGTGCTCCAAATCCACCTTCACTTCTTCTCATCCTACCGCGTGAACCTTATATATAAGTGTGCAAATGGGTGGTACAGAAAGTATAGTGCAAGGAGCGATAGGAAAGCATACTGACCAAGATGGAGTGAGCTAAAATAATGATGTTCATATATACTTTTTGTCAAGTCCTGAGCTTGCATTGCCATTTGGATTAGTTTAGAGTAATGGAACTACTAAGGAGACCCAATATGCCGTATATAAAGGTGCGCATATATAAGAATATGAGCTTGGGAGGCATCTGGAATGAAAAATAGAAAGAGGGGAGGAACAAACGGGCAAGTGCGGGACAACTAGTAGCAGGACTGTCTCATGAGTCATCCACGATGATCAAATATCGAACTGTGGCCTAATTCGTTTGGGCTCTTGAAGCCGCTTTCTGTAGAGAAAAGCACGAAGTCCTCCCAAACAAGGTCTTTTGGCTTGTTGCCAAGGCATAGCCGGAGTAAGGCCTCCAAAATGACGGGTTGCCTAGGAGGATTTATATGTTCAACAAGTCGTAGCACCACTTGCCAACGCCCACATTGCTCTTTTGACTTCTCTAATATCGTAGAGACAGCGGCACGTCCGGATCTTGTAAAATTAAGGGGGAATTAAGGCCCATATCTAACGCGGTCCGCCTTGGCTCCATAGCATGACTGCTTCTAATGGCCATACCAGCCAAACAAACCATCATCCAAACTATCAATCTATTCGCCAAACTACTGCACCAATACAATTGACAACTGCATAAAGTGTACTGCATAAATAAGAGACTAGTATTTTCATTACAGGGTTGCCTGAGAGTGTAATACTTTCAACCTACACCTCGTACGTGTGTGCGTTCATAGGGATGAGTGTATGCGCGTGTATATGGCGCTTGTATGCATCTTGATGCTAAAAAAAAACCTACACCTCGTACGGTTGATAGATCTTAGGTGATCCACTTAGAGCAACTCTACTCGTTCGGCCCCCAGCAGAGAGGCCGGCGCTATTTCAGACCTTCGCCCGGCGCTTTTTAGGCCCTGGGGGCGGTCTAGATCCCAGCCACGCCCCCAGGTGCTACCCCCAAGGCGTTGTAAATTCAAACTTGTTCATTCCCGCTACCCAAAAAACGCCACAAGTCCAGTGATCAGCGCCACAAGTATGGCGATCGGCGATCACCTTGCCACAGTTCGGCGATCAATGAAAAGTTCGGCGTTCAAAAGAAAGGACGCGTAGGCAATGCATCAAACGGTGGTGTCAACCTCCGACGTCGGACTGGCGGGAGTAGGCGTGCGCGGGCTGGTCGGCGTCGGTGCGACTTCTATGATGGGCGTCGTGGAGGCATCATCGCTCGGGCTTGGCGACGGCGTTGGGGTCGGCGTGGGAGTTGGCGCCGCCGTCGACGACATCTGGTTCAGGATGAGGCCACGCTCCGCCAGGTACCACGCCTTGACCTGCTCGTCCATCGTCGACATGTCCCCCCCATCATCAGGAATGCCAGGTCGGCGTTCATATTCTTCGCGGCGCCGTAGGTCCGGAGCAGGTCGAGCTAGACGGCGTTGTTCGACATTACCGCCTACCATCGCGCCTCGCTTTTCTCTTCCCTCAGGTCGGCGCGTGTCTTCGCGTCGGCGATGCAATGCTCGATGGACTCTTGAAGACGTGCGGTAGCCGGGGCGGCGTCCTTCGCCGACTTGGCTCGCTTGTTGCCGTCCGGGCGCCCATCGGGCGCGTCCGGCTTGTACGTCTCCTTGGCCTTGGCAAGGGTCCGCCGAATTTCCGTCCACTTCTCGCACTTCTCGATCCGGGAGAACACGTGGAGGTACTTGAAATCTTGGTTGGTGTTGTTGTCCTGGCGATACATAGTTTAAGCGTTGTGGACCTCTTTTATGTTGGCTACTAATGAAGTTCAAGAATGAAATTTTATGATGCACATACCCGGCGGTGGGGTAGGAGTTTTTTCTCTATCTTGCTTCATGGTGTTCAAGCATTGCATCTAGAAAGTTGTGATGTATGGGAGGGGAGTAGAAGAAAGTTTTTCACCAACTAGCTGACACGTTTTACAAATTCACTTTCTACTTACAGCTTTGGAGACCATGCATTGACCAGCGCAAGGGATGTGGAGAACATCAACTTTTGTTGTTATCCGACCTAGAGCCCAAGTGGCTGCACTTTTATGTTGGCGTCACTGGATTAATCTTTTGCTTCGGGGTGTGGTGGCTGGTTGCATTGTCAAGCTAATTTTGCTAGGAAGGACGAAAAATATTATTCCCAAACAAAAAAGAACGATAAAAATAGACCTAACAGTAGCCCTTTTATCGCTGAATGTACACCGTATTTATAGACTGACACAGAAGCCGCAGAACTCGCACAAGTTCACGCTAGAAAGCCGAGCAATCCACCAAGAGGTATTGCACTCACCTGTTATGATGTATAGAGATAAAATTGCGCTCTCATAGCCTACTCATTGCCCAGTAATTACTATAGGGCATTAGGCCAAAATACAAATGATAATTCACCTTCTCCCCAACACTTATCGATACATCAGACCTTGTCCAAAAGTGCACTATTTATAATTTATGAACCACATGGAGTATGCAATGCTCACTTACGTCCATGTAGCTCACACCTAGCCGAACTATTGATTAGTATGCTTTGTAAAGAAGGAAGAAAGACACTGAAAGATACGGCAATGTAAATTATATGTGGGTGGAATATGGTGCTGACCACATGTGAGATAGTATTAATGATATTTAATGTAGATTGACCTATGCATTCGAGAATGGTGTTTGGATGCTTCTTATAATTGGGCTTCTTTCCATGCACCTTGTATCTTCTCGTATCATCCTTTTCCTTTTCGAGCGTATCACATGTCTTCAGGGGCCATGATACATCATCTGCTTGCGAGCACAAAAAGGCAAACAAAATGGATCTAAAAGGAATGAGATGCATAGGGAAACATGATCTAAGCATCACATACACTCCCGGTTTGCTGCATGCGGTTGCTCCACATAACCATAGGCGTCGTCACATATTTAATGTGGTTTGTTGTCCTGGGCGACAAAAGGTATCAGGGCGGTCAAGTCTCACACCCTCCACTAAGGAGTCATCCGCATATATGAGCCCAAATAAGAAATATGTCATCTGCCGCGCGACAAAGAACAAGTCCCAGAGGTCGCACTTCATGTTTGAAGACTTTTGCATTTCTTTGTTGAAAGACTCCAGAGAATAGCCATAATAACGGTGTTGTGAATCTTGCAAGAAGGCTGAGGATTCTGTAGGTCTAGGATGAAAGGGCAGTCTGCAGCGTTTGTGTTTAGAGAGTGAGTCCACGGTTGACCAAGCTTCAAGCAACGGAGCAGTGAATTAGCATGTGGGAAGTTGATTCCGAGGCCGCACAAAACGGGTAGGAGTCCGAGTTAGTCAGGTTTCTTCGGAATCGACGATCATTGATGAACAATCAGCCACGGTGCGGCAGCCAAAGAAACAACCTACATACTTCATATTTTCACTGTATATAAAATCCGCTCATCATGCATAGTACATCTCTAACAAAGTACTAACTTTTAGTCTAGATTCAATGCATGATCGTCGCCATGTGCACCAAATCTGTCTTCACTTCTTTCTTATAAGTGTGCAAATGGGTAGAGAAAGCAATTCAAGGAGCGCTAGGATAGCAGACTTGCTCGTTCATACATACTTCTTGTTTAGTGTTGAGCTTTCACTTTCGTTTGGATTAATTTAGAGTAATGGAACTACTACGAAGACCGAATATGTTGTACATAAAGGTGCGATATATAAGAATATGAGCTTGGGAGGCATCTGGAATGAATAGAAAGAGAAGATGAATGAACGAGCAAGCACCAACCAGTAGCTGCACTATCTCATTGGTCATCCAAGATGGTGAAATGTTGGGCAGAGGCCTCATTCGCTTGGGCTTCTGAAGTAGCTTCCGCAGAAAAAGGATGAAGCCCTAAGGAACAAAGTTTTTTGGCGTGTTGCCAAACTACAGCTGATGAGTTCACAGCATCCATGAGTTGTTAACATGGGGAGTGAAGTATGTGGTTCCGACATGTTCCTATTTATTCCAGGCATGTCAACTTTGTAGATATTATATTTGTTTTTAATATATATATATAAAGTGCTCCTGCTAGTTGCTCGAAAAAAGTATGAGTTCTTGATATGGTGAGTGAACTATGGTTTTCGGTATATACCATAAAAACCGAAATTCAAAACGGTATGAAAAGTTCATACCATACCGAAACCAGAAACCATATAAAAACGATAAAGTTGATTTGGTTCAGTTTGTTTTGGTCTGCTTTTAAAATGCACAGAGTGAGTTTTCAACCATTGTTCTACTTCTTCTCGTAAATGAAGCGATGCCATGGTTGTATGAGTACAAGTGTTGGTTTTAGTCATTCTTCTACTTCTAAGTGAAATGAAGCGATGCCATGGTTGTATGAGTACGAGCTGTTTTTTCTTTTGTTTTTTTAGATGGTGAGTACGAGCTGTTAGAGAGCAACATATGTCCTATGTGTTTTTATTTGAGGTACCTGAAATGTATTTTCTACTTTTTATATGAGTTGCAAACTTATATGGACCCCACAGTCAGACTAATACGTAATGTCATTCAAGCACACAAAAACATGTGGCACTTAATATACTTTTGGAGGAAAATAACATTTTATATTAATGTTAAGATTTATCAATCACTCTACTACTGATACTTTAAAGTTAGGACTATGGTATTAAAAATGCATAAATTATAATTTTCCAACCTTTTACTTTTGAATTTGAATATTGTAACCCGAAAAAAATGCATATTTAGAAATTGGATGCCAAAAATAAATTTTGGCTCTTCCGTATATTTTTTATTCCAAATACAAATACAATGTATCATTTTTAGAACATGTGACATTGGAAACATTTGTTGCATGGTTAAAACTTAACTTTATTTTAAAATCTATAAAATATCAACCATAATGCCGAATATCCAAAATAGCAAGAATTCTGTTTTGAGTTTTGAAAACATATGAAACGGATATGTAGCATTACGGTTGTGAACATTTTGGAATATCGTAACCATTTGACCATGTAAGATCTTGGATTTGAGAATCATCAGCAATACCATAGGGATGAATTCCGAAAACCATAATAAAGCGGCATTTGGTTGATGACCATTATCATGTTAACAATTTTTGCAATCTTTCTCCGATGAAGATATACTCCCACTTTCTTAAAAAATAGTCTAGCTTAGTGTGCACTAATAATGATGGATCTACAGTGAAGAAGTATGTATAGTTCTTCATCGAACGTACCATATCCCCCATTATTGCAACCTTCTAATTTTTTTAGGTAGCAACCTTCTGAAGTTAACTATACTAAGATCCACACCTTTTGTATTCCTCCCATATTTTCATCATGTATAAAATCTGTTCATTATGCATACATCTCATGTACTAACTTTTAGGCTAGATTTAATCTTTAATGCATCGTCGACTCCATGTGCTCCAAATCCACCTTCACTTCTTCTCATCCTACCGCGTGAACCTTATATATAAGTGTGCAAATGGGTGGTACAGAAAGTATAGTGCAAGGAGCGATAGGAAAGCATACTGACCAAGATGGAGTGAGCTAAAATAATGATGTTCATATATACTTTTTGTCAAGTCCTGAGCTTGCATTGCCATTTGGATTAGTTTAGAGTAATGGAACTACTAAGGAGACCCAATATGCCGTATATAAAGGTGCGCATATATAAGAATATGAGCTTGGGAGGCATCTGGAATGAAAAATAGAAAGAGGGGAGGAACAAACGGGCAAGTGCGGGACAACTAGTAGCAGGACTGTCTCATGAGTCATCCACGATGATCAAATATCGAACTGTGGCCTAATTCGCTTGGGCTCTTGAAGCCGCTTTCTGTAGAGAAAAGCACGAAGTCCTCCCAAACAAGGTCTTTTGGCTTGTTGCCAAGGCATAGCCGAGTAAGGCCTCCAAAATGACGGGTTGCCTAGGAGGATTTATATGTTCAACAAGTCGTAGCACCACTTGCCAACGCCCACATTGCTCTTTTGACTTCTCTAATATCGTAGAGACAGCGGCACGTCCGGATCTTGTAAAATTAAGGGGGAATTAAGGCCCATATCTAACGCGGTCCGCCTTGGCTCCATAGCATGACTGGTTCTAATGGCCATACCAGCCAAACAAACCATCATCCAAACTATCAATCTATTCACCAAACTACTGCACCAATACAATTGACAACTGCATAAAGTGTACTGCATAAATAAGAGACTAGTATTTTCATTACAGGGTTGCCTGAGAGTGTAATACTTTCAACCTACACCTCGTGACGTAAAAGTGCGTTCATAGGGATGAGTGTATGCGCGTGTATATGAGCGCTTGTGTCTGTACTGATGCTAAAAAAAAACCTACACCTCGTACGGTTGATAGATCTTAGGTGATCCACTTAGAGCAACTCTACTCGTTCGGCCCCCAGCAGAGAGGCCGGCGCTATTTCAGACCTTCGCCGGCGCTTTTAGGCCCTGGGGGCGGTCTAGATCCCAGCCACGCCCCCAGGTGCTACCCCCAAGGCGTTGTAAATTCAAACTTGTTCATTCCCGCTACCCAAAAAACGCCACAAGTCCAGTGATCAGCGCCACAAGTATGGCGATCGGCGATCACCTTGCCACAGTTCGGCGATCAATGAAAAGTTCGGCGTTCAAAAGAAAGGACGCGTAAGCAATGCATCAAACGGTGGCGTCAACCTCCGACGTCGGACTGGCGGGAGTAGGCGTGCGCGGGCTGGTCGGCGTCGGCGCGACTTCTATGATGGGCGTCGTGGAGGCATCATCGCTCGGCCTTGGCGACGGCGTTGGGGTCGGCGTGGGAGTTGGCGCCGCCGTCGACGACATCTGGTTCAGGATGAGGCCACGCTCCGCCAGGTACCACGCCTTGACCTGCTCGTCCATCGCCGACATGTCCGCCCCCCATCAGGAAAGCCAGGTCGGTGTTCCTCTTCTTCGCGACGACGTTGGTCCGGAGCAGGTCGAGCTTGACGGCGCTGTTCGTCATCAACGCCGACCTTCGCGCCTCAGTTTTCTCTTTCCTCTGGGCGGCGCGGGTCTTCGCGTCGGCCATGCAATGCTCGATGGAATCTTGAAGACGTGCGGTAGCCGGGGCGGCGTCCTTCGCCGACTTGGCTCGCTTGTTGCCGTCCGCGCGTCTGGCTTGTACGTCTCCTTGGCCTTGGCGAGGGTCCGCCGGACTTCCGCCCACTTCTCGCACTTCTCGATCTGGGAGAACACGTGGAGGTACTTGAAATCTTTGTTGGTGTTGTTGTCCTGGCGATACATAGTTTAAGCGTTGTGGACCTCTTTTTATGTTGGCTACTAATGAAGTTCGAAGAATGAAATTTTATGATGCACATACCCGGCGGTGGGTGGGTTCAGCTCGATCGACTGGGGTAGGAGTTTTTTTTCTCTATCTTGCTTCATGGTGTTCAAGCATTGCATCTAGAAAGTTGTGATTTATGGGAGGGGAGTAGAAGAAAGTTTTTTCACCAACTAGCTGACACGTTTTACAAATTCACTTTCTACTTACAGCTTTGGAGACCATGCATTGACCAGCGCAAGGGATGTGGAGAACATCAATTTTTGTTGTTATCCGACTTAGAGCCCAAGTGGCTGCACTTTTATGTTGGCGTCACTGGATTAATCTTTTGCTTCGGGGTGTGGTGGCTGGTTGCATTGTCAAGCTAATTTTGCTAGGAAGGACGAAAATATTATTCCCAAACAAAAAGAACGATAAAATAGACCTAACAGTAGCCCTTTTATCGCTGAATGTACACCGTATTTATAGACTGACACAGAAGCCGCAGAACTCGCACAAGTTCACGCTAGAAAGCCGAGCAATCCACCAAGAGGTATTGCACTCACCTGTTATGATGTATAGAGATAAAATTGCGCTCTCATAGCCTACTCATTGCCCAGTAATTACTATAGGGCATTAGGCCAAAATACAAATGATAATTCACCTTCTCCCCAACACTTATCGATACATCAGACCTTGTCCAAAAGTGCACTATTTATAATTTATGAACCACATGGAGTATGCAATGCTCACTTACGTCCATGTAGCTCACACCTAGCCGAACTATTGATTAGTATGCTTTGTAAAGAAGGAAGAAAGACACTGAAAGATACGGCAATGTAAACTATATGTGGGTGGAATATGGTGCTGACCACATGTGAGATAGTATTAATGATATTTAATGTAGATTGACCTATGCATTCGAGAATGGTGTTTGGATGCTTCTTATAATTGGGCTTCTTTCCATGCACCTTGTATCTTCTCGTATCATCCTTTTTCCTTTTCAGAGCGTATCACATGTCTTCAGGGGCCATGATACATCATCTGCTTGCGAGCACAAAAGGCAAACAAAATGGATCTAAAAGGAATGAGATGCATAGGGAAACATGATCTAAGCATCACATACACTCCCGGTTTGCTGCATGCGGTTGCTCCACATAACCATAGGCGCCGTCACATATTTAATGTGGTTTGTTGTCCGGGCGACAAAAGGTATCAGGGCGGTCAAGTCTCACACCCTCCACTAAGGAGTCATCCGCATATATGAGCCCAAATAAGAAATATGTCATCTGCCAGCGACAAAGAACAAGTCCCAGAGGTCGCACTTCATGTTTGAAGACTTTTGCATTTCTTTGTTGAAAGACTCCAGAGAATAGCCATAATAACGGTGTTGTGAATCTTGCAAGAAGGCTGAGGATTCTGTAGGTCTAGGATGAAAGAGCAGTCTGCAGCGTTTGTGTTTAGAGAGTGAGTCCACGGTTGACCAAGCTTCAAGCAACGGAGCAGTGAATTAGCATGTGGGAAGTTGATTCCGAGGCCGCACAAAACGGGTAGGAGTCCGAGTTAGTCAGGTTTCTTCGAATCGACGATCATTGATGAACAATCAGCCACCGCGGCAGCCAAAGAAACAACCTACATACTTCATATTTTCACTGTATATAAAATCCGCTCATCATGCATAGTACATCTCTAACAAAGTACTAACTTTTAGTCTAGATTCAATGCATGATCGACGCCATGTGCACCAAATCTGTCTTCACTTCTTTCTTATAAGTGTGCAAATGGGTAGAGAAAGCAATTCAAGGAGCGCTAGGATAGCAGACTTGCTCGTTCATACATACTTCTTGTTTAGTGTTGAGCTTTCACTTTCGTTTGGATTAATTTAGAGTAATGGAACTACTACGAAGACCGAATATGTTGTACATAAAGGTGCGATATATAAGAATATGAGCTTGGGAGGCATCTGGAATGAATAGAAAGAGAAGATGAATGAACGAGCAAGCACCAACCAGTAGCTGCACTATCTCATTGGTCATCCAAGATGGTGAAATGTTGGGCAGAGGCCTCATTCGCTTGGGCTTCTGAAGTAGCTTCCGCAGAAAAAAGGATGAAGCCCTAAGGAACAAAGTTTTTTGGCGTGTTGCCAAACTACAGCTGATGAGTTCACAGCATCCATGAGTTGTTAACATGGGGAGTGAAGTATGTGGTTCCGACATGTTCCTATTTATTCCAGGCATGTCAACTTTGTAGATATTATATTTGTTTTTAATATATATATATAAAGTGCTCCTGCTAGTTGCTCGAAAAAATATGAGTTCTTGATATGGTGAGTGAACTATGGTTTTTCGGTATATACCATAAAAACCGAAATTCAAAACGGTATGAAAAGTTCATACCATACCGAAACCAGAAACCATATAAAAGCGATAAAGTTGATTTGGTTCAGTTTGTTTTTGGTTCGTTTTTAAAATGCACAGAGTGAGTTTTCAACCATTGTTCTACTTCTTCTCGTAAATGAAGCGATGCCATGGTTGTATGAGTACAAGTGTTGGTTTTTAGTCATTCTTCTACTTCTCGTAAATGAAGCGATGCCATGGTTGTATGAGTACGAGCTGTTTTTTCTTTTCTTTTTTTAGATGGTGAGTACGAGCTGTTAGAGAGCAACATATGTCCTATGTGTTTTTATTTGAGGTACCTGAAATGTATTTTCTACTTTTTATATGAGTTGCAAACTTATATGGACCCCACAGTCAGACTAATACGTAATGTCATTCAAGCACACAAAAACATGTGGCACTTAATATACTTTTGGAGGGAAAATAACATTTTATATTAATGTTAAGATTTATCAATCACTCTACTACTGATACTTTAAAGTTAGGACTATGGTATTAAAAATGCATAAATTATAATTTTCCAACCTTTTACTTTTGAATTTGAATATTGTAACCCGAAAAATGCATATTTAGAAATTGGATGCCAAAAATAAATTTTGGCTCTTCCAGATATTTTTATTCCAAATACAAATACAATGTATCATTTTTAGAACATGTGACATTGGAAACATTTGTTGCATGGTTAAAAACTTAACTTTATTTTAAAATCTATAAAATATCAACCATAATGCCGAATATCCAAAATAGCAAGAATTCTGTTTTGAGTTTTGAAAACATATGAAACGGATATGTAGCATTACGGTTGTGAACATTTTGGAATATCGTAACCATTTGACCATGTAAGATCTTGGATTTGAGAATCATCAGCAATACCATAGGGATGAATTCCGAAAACCATAATAAAGCGGCATTTGGTTGATGACCATTATCATGTTAACAATTTTTGCAATCTTTCTCCGATGAAGATATACTCCCACTTTCTTAAAAAATAGTCTAGCTTAGTGTGCACTAATAATGATGGATCTACAGTGAAGAAGTATGTATAGTTCTTCATCGAACGTACCATATCCCCCATTATTGCAACCTTCTAATTTTTTAGGTAGCAACCTTCTGAAGTTAACTATACTAAGATCCACACCTTTTGTATTCCTCCCATATTTTCATCATGTATAAAATCTGTTCATTATGCATACATCTCATGTACTAACTTTTAGGCTAGATTTAATCTTTAATGCATCGTCGACTCCATGTGCTCCAAATCCACCTTCACTTCTTCTCATCCTACCGCGTGAACCTTATATATAAGTGTGCAAATGGGTGGTACAGAAAGTATAGTGCAAGGAGCGATAGGAAAGCATACTGACCAAGATGGAGTGAGCTAAAATAATGATGTTCATATATACTTTTTGTCAAGTCCTGAGCTTGCATTGCCATTTGGATTAGTTTAGAGTAATGGAACTACTAAGGAGACCCAATATGTCAGATATAAAGGTGCATATATAAGAATATGAGCTTGGGAGGCATCTGGAATGAAAAATAGAAAGAGGGGAGGAACAAACGGGCAAGTGCGGGACAACTAGTAGCAGGACTGTCTCATGAGTCATCCACGATGATCAAATATCGAACTGTGGCCTAATTCGTTTGGGCTCTTGAAGCCGCTTTCTGTAGAGAAAAGCACGAAGTCCTCCCAAACAAGGTCTTTTGGCTTGTTGCCAAGGCATAGCCGGAGTAAGGCCTCCAAAATGACGGGTTGCCTAGGAGGATTTATATGTTCAACAAGTCGTAGCACCACTTGCCAACGCCCACATTGCTCTTTTGACTTCTCTAATATCGTAGAGACAGCGGCACGTCCGGATCTTGTAAAATTAAGGGGGAATTAAGGCCCATATCTAACGCGGTCCGCCTTGGCTCCATAGCATGACTGGTTCTAATGGCCATACCAGCCAAACAAACCATCATCCAAACTATCAATCTATTCACCAAACTACTGCACCAATACAATTGACAACTGCATAAAGTGTACTGCATAAATAAGAGACTAGTATTTTCATTACAGGGTTGCCTGAGAGTGTAATACTTTCAACCTACACCTCGTACGTGTGTGCGTTCATAGGGATGAGTGTATGCGCGTGTATATGAGCGCTTGTGTCTGTACTGATGCTAAAAAAAAACCTACACCTCGTACGGTTGATAGATCTTAGGTGATCCACTTAGAGCAACTCTACTCGTTCGGCCCCCAGCAGAGAGGCCGGCGCTATTTCAGACCTTCGCCCGGCGCTTTTTAGGCCCCTGGCGGTCTAGATCCCAGCCACGCCCCAGGTGCTACCCCAAAGGCGTTGTAAATTCAAACTTGTTCATTCCGCTACCCAAAAACGCCACAAGTCCAGTGATCAGCGCCACAAGTATGGCGATCGGCGATCACCTTGCCACAGTTCGGCGATCAATGAAAAGTTCGGCGTTCAAAAGAAAGGACGCGTAGGCAATGCATCAAACGGTGGCGTCAACCTCCGACGTCGGACTGGCGGGAGTAGGCGTGCGCGGGCTGGTCGGCGTCGGTGCGACTTCTATGATGGGCGTCGTGGAGGCATCATCGCTCGGGCTTGGCGACGGCGTTGGGGTCGGCGTGGGAGTTGGCGCCGACGTCGACGACATCCGGTTCAGGATGAGGCCACGCTCCGCCAGGTACCACGCCTTGACCTGCTCGTCCATCGTCGACATGTCCCCCCCCCCCCCATCATCAGGAATGCCAGGTCGGTGTTCCTATTCTTCGCGACGACGTTGGTCCGGAGCAGGTCGAGCTTGACGGCGCTGTTCGTCATCAACGCCGACCTTCGCGCCTCAGTTTTCTCTTTCCTCTGGCGGCGGGTCTTCGCGTCGGCGATGCAATGCTCGATGGACTCTTGAAGACGGCGGTAGCCGGGCGGCGCCTTCGCCGACTTGGCTCGCTTGTTGCCGTCCGGCGCCCATCGGCGCGTCCGGCTTGTACGCCTCCTTGGCCTTGGCAAGGGTCCGCCAATTTCCGCCCACTTCTCGCACTTCTCGATCCGGGAGAACACGTGGAGGTACTTGAAATCTTGGTTGGTGTTGTTGTCCTGGCGATACATAGTTTAAGCGTTGTGGACCTCTTTTTATGTTGGCTACTAATGAAGTTCGAAGAATGAAATTTTATGATGCACATACCCGGCGGTGGGGTAGGAGTTTTTTTCTCTATCTTGCTTCATGGTGTTCAAGCATTGCATCTAGAAAGTTGTGATGTATGGGAGGGGAGTAGAAGAAAGTTTTTTCACCAACTAGCTGACACGTTTTACAAATTCACTTTCTACTTACAGCTTTGGAGACCATGCATTGACCAGCGCAAGGGATGTGGAGAACATCAACTTTTGTTGTTATCCGACCTAGAGCCCAAGTGGCTGCACTTTTATGTTGGCGTCACTGGATTAATCTTTTGCTTCGGGGTGTGGTGGCTGGTTGCATTGTCAAGCTAATTTTGCTAGGAAGGACGAAAAATATTATTCCCAAACAAAAAAGAACGATAAAAATAGACCTAACAGTAGCCCTTTTATCGCTGAATGTACACCGTATTTATAGACTGACACAGAAGCCGCAGAACTCGCACAAGTTCACGCTAGAAAGCCGAGCAATCCACCAAGAGGTATTGCACTCACCTGTTATGATGTATAGAGATAAAATTGCGCTCTCATAGCCTACTCATTGCCCAGTAATTACTATAGGGCATTAGGCCAAAATACAAATGATAATTCACCTTCTCCCCAACACTTATCGATACATCAGACCTTGTCCAAAAAGTGCACTATTTATAATTTATGAACCACATGGAGTATGCAATGCTCACTTACGTCCATGTAGCTCACACCTAGCCGAACTATTGATTAGTATGCTTTGTAAAGAAGGAAGAAAGACACTGAAAGATACGGCAATGTAAACTATATGTGGGTGGAATATGGTGCTGACCACATGTGAGATAGTATTAATGATATTTAATGTAGATTGACCTATGCATTCGAGAATGATGTTTGGATGCTTCTTATAATTGGGCTTCTTTCCATGCACCTTGTATCTTCTCGTATCATCCTTTTTCCTTTTCAGAGCGTATCACATGTCTTCAGGGGCCATGATACATCATCTGCTTGCGAGCACAAAAAGGCAAACAAAATGGATCTAAAAGGAATGAGATGCATAGGGAAACATGATCTAAGCATCACATACACTCCCGGTTTGCTGCATGCGGTTGCTCCACATCACCATAGGCGTCGTCACATATTTAATGTGGTTTGTTGTCTGGGCGACAAAAGGTATCAGGGCGGTCAAGTCTCACACCCTCCACTAAGGAGTCATCCGCATATATGAGCCCAAATAAGAAATATGTCATCTGCCGCGCGACAAAGAACAAGTCCCAGAGGTCGCATTTCATGTTTGAAGACTTTTGCATTTCTTTGTTGAAAGACTCCAGAGAATAGCCATAATAACGGTGTTGTGAATCTTGCAAGAAGGCTGAGGATTCTGTAGGTCTAGGATGAAAGAGCAGTCTGCAGCGTTTGTGTTTAGAGAGTGAGTCCACGGTTGACCAAGCTTCAAGCAACGGAGCAGTGAATTAGCATGTGGGAAGTTGATTCCGAGGCCGCACAAAACGGGTAGGAGTCCGAGTTAGTCAGGTTTCTTCGAATCGACGATCATTGATGAACAATCAGCCACTGCGCGGCAGCCAAAGAAACAACCTACATACTTCATATTTTCACTGTATATAAAATCCGCTCATCATGCATAGTACATCTCTAACAAAGTACTAACTTTTAGTCTAGATTCAATGCATGATCGCCGCCATGTGCACCAAATCTGTCTTCACTTCTTTCTTATAAGTGTGCAAATGGGTAGAGAAAGCAATTCAAGGAGCGCTAGGATAGCAGACTTGCTCGTTCATACATACTTCTTGTTTAGTGTTGAGCTTTCACTTTCGTTTGGATTAATTTAGAGTAATGGAACTACTACGAAGACCGAATATGTTGTACATAAAGGTGCGATATATAAGAATATGAGTTTGGGAGGCATCTGGAATGAATAGAAAGAGAAGATGAATGAACGAGCAAGCACCAACCAGTAGCTGCACTATCTCATTGGTCATCCAAGATGGTGAAATGTTGGGCAGAGGCCTCATTCGCTTGGGCTTCTGAAGTAGCTTCCGCATGAAAAAGGATGAAGCCCTAAGGAACAAAGTTTTTTGGCGTGTTGCCAAACTACAGCTGATGAGTTCACAGCATCCATGAGTTGTTAACATGGGGAGTGAAGTATGTGGTTCCGACATGTTCCTATTTATTCCAGGCATGTCAACTTTGTAGATATTATATTTGTTTTTAATATATATATATAAAGTGCTCCTGCTAGTTGCTTTCGAAAAAAGTATGAGTTCTTGATATGGTGAGTGAACTATGGTTTTTCGGTATATACCATAAAAACCGAAATTCAAAACGGTATGAAAAGTTCATACCATACCGAAACCAGAAACCATATAAAACGATAAAGTTGATTTGGTTCAGTTTGTTTTTGGTCTGCTTTTAAAATGCACAGAGTGAGTTTTCAACCATTGTTCTACTTCTTCTCGTAAATGAAGCGATGCCATGGTTGTATGAGTACAAGTGTTGGTTTTAGTCATTCTTCTACTTCTCGTAAATGAAGCGATGCCATGGTTGTATGAGTACGAGCTGTTTTTTCTTTTCTTTTTTTAGATGGTGAGTACGAGCTGTTAGAGAGCAACATATGTCCTATGTGTTTTTATTTGAGGTACCTGAAATGTATTTTCTACTTTTTATATGAGTTGCAAACTTATATGGACCCCACAGTCAGACTAATACGTAATGTCATTCAAGCACACAAAAACATGTGGCACTTAATATACTTTTGGAGGAAAATAACATTTTATATTAATGTTAAGATTTATCAATCACTCTACTACTGATACTTTAAAGTTAGGACTATGGTATTAAAAATGCATAAATTATAATTTTCCAACCTTTTACTTTTGAATTTGAATATTGTAACCCGAAAAAAATGCATATTTAGAAATTGGATGCCAAAAATAAATTTTGGCTCTTCCGTATATTTTTTATTCCAAATACAAATACAATGTATCATTTTTAGAACATGTGACATTGGAAACATTTGTTGCATGGTTAAAAACTTAACTTTATTTTAAAATCTATAAAATATCAACCATAATGCCGAATATCCAAAATAGCAAGAATTCTGTTTTGAGTTTTGAAAACATATGAAACGGATATGTAGCATTACGGTTGTGAACATTTTGGAATATCGTAACCATTTGACCATGTAAGATCTTGGATTTGAGAATCATCAGCAATACCATAGGGATGAATTCCGAAAACCATAATAAAGCGGCATTTGGTTGATGACCATTATCATGTTAACAATTTTTGCAATCTTTCTCCGATGAAGATATACTCCCACTTTCTTAAAAAATAGTCTAGCTTAGTGTGCACTAATAATGATGGATCTACAGTGAAGAAGTATGTATAGTTCTTCATCGAACGTACCATATCCCCCATTATTGCAACCTTCTAATTTTTTTTAGGTAGCAACCTTCTGAAGTTAACTATACTAAGATCCACACCTTTTGTATTCCTCCCATATTTTCATCATGTATAAAATCTGTTCATTATGCATACATCTCATGTACTAACTTTTAGGCTAGATTTAATCTTTAATGCATAAATGGAACTCCATGTGCTCCAAATCCACCTTCACTTCTTCTCATCCTACCGCGTGAACCTTATATATAAGTGTGCAAATGGGTGGTACAGAAAGTATAGTGCAAGGAGCGATAGGAAAGCATACTGACCAAGATGGAGTGAGCTAAAATAATGATGTTCATATATACTTTTTGTCAAGTCCTGAGCTTGCATTGCCATTTGGATTAGTTTAGAGTAATGGAACTACTAAGGAGACCCAATATGTCAGATATAAAGGTGCGCATATATAAGAATATGAGCTTGGGAGGCATCTGGAATGAAAAATAGAAAGAGGGAGGAACAAACGGGCAAGTGCGGGACAACTAGTAGCAGGACTGTCTCATGAGTCATCCACGATGATCAAATATCGAACTGTGGCCTAATTCGTTTGGGCTCTTGAAGCCGCTTTCTGTAGAGAAAAGCACGAAGTCCTCCCAAACAAGGTCTTTTGGCTTGTTGCCAAGGCATAGCCGGAGTAAGGCCTCCAAAATGACGGGTTGCCTAGGAGGATTTATATGTTCAACAAGTCGTAGCACCACTTGCCAACGCCCACATTGCTCTTTTGACTTCTCTAATATCGTAGAGACAGCGGCACGTCCGGATCTTGTAAAATTAAGGGGGAATTAAGGCCCATATCTAACGCGGTCCGCCTTGGCTCCATAGCATGACTGGTTCTAATGGCCATACCAGCCAAACAAACCATCATCCAAACTATCAATCTATTCACCAAACTACTGCACCAATACAATTGACAACTGCATAAAGTGTACTGCATAAATAAGAGACTAGTATTTTCATTACAGGGTTGCCTGAGAGTGTAATACTTTCAACCTACACCTCGTACGTGTGTGCGTTCATAGGGATGAGTGTATGCGCGTGTATATGAGCGCTTGTGTCTGTACTGATGCTAAAAAAAAAACCTTGTCCAAAAGTGCACTATTTATAATTTATGCGCGTGTATATGAGCGCTTGTGTCTGTACTGATGCTAAAAAAAAACCTTGTCCAAAAGTGCACTATTTATAATTTATGAACCACATGGAGTATGCAATGCTCACTTACGTCCATGTAGCTCACACCTAGCCGAACTATTGATTAGTATGCTTTGTAAAGAAGGAAGAAAGACACTGAAAGATACGGCAATGTAAACTATATGTGGGTGGAATATGGTGCTGACCACATGTGAGATAGTATTAATGATATTTAATGTAGATTGACCTATGCATTCGAGAATGGTGTTTGGATGCTTCTTATAATTGGGCTTCTTTCCATGCACCTTGTATCTTCTCGTATCATCCTTTTTCCTTTTCAGAGCGTATCACATGTCTTCAGGGGCCATGATACATCATCTGCTTTATAGCACAAAAGGCAAACAAAATGGATCTAAAAGGAATGAGATGCATAGGGAAACATGATCTAAGCATCACATACACTCCCGGTTTGCTGCATGCGGTTGCTCCACATAACCATAGGCGTCGTCACATATTTAATGTGGTTTGTTGTCTGGGCGACAAAAGGTATCAGGGCGGTCAAGTCTCACACCCTCCACTAAGGAGTCATCCGCATATATGAGCCCAAATAAGAAATATGTCATCTGCCATGACAAAGAACAAGTCCCAGAGGTCGCACTTCATGTTTGAAGACTTTTGCATTTCTTTGTTGAAAGACTCCAGAGAATAGCCATAATAACGGTGTTGTGAATCTTGCAAGAAGGCTGAGGATTCTGTAGGTCTAGGATGAAAGAGCAGTCTGCAGCGTTTGTGTTTAGAGAGTGAGTCCACGGTTGACCAAGCTTCTGAAGCAACGGAGCAGTGAATTAGCATGTGGGAAGTTGATTCCGAGGCCGCACAAAACGGGTAGGAGTCCGAGTTAGTCAGGTTTCTTCGGAATCGACGATCATTGGTGAACAATCGCCCACGGTCACGGTGCGCCAGCTTCATATGCAGAAGCAATAGAAAGGGGCTTGTGGTGAAAAATCTTGAGTTCTCTCTTCACTCGCCCAGATTATGCAGAATGCAGGTTCTTGTGGTAAAAGAACAAATCTTCAGTTCTCTCTTGAGTCTTCACTCGCCCAAAACCATGTATCTGAAAGCTAAACATAACATGAGAAATACCTTATTGATGTTTGAATTTTGATCATGTACGATGCAATGTCCAACTAATTTTGCTCTGAAGAAAGAAAGAAAAAAATCATGAAAAGAGAGGCAAAAAATAATCTTAGACAGTTGCGACTGGTATCGCTGAATCTACGTTGCATTAACAGTTTCAGACTGAGTCAAAAGCTGCAGAACTCACACAAGTTCGCGTTAGAAAGCAAAGGAATCAATCAAGATGTTACTGTCATTCGCCTGCTGCAAAACTGAACCAGAATTGTTAAAAGCTGAAAGAAGAAAATGGTCCTGACAGAAGCGACTGCTATGACCGAAGAACTCGCAGAAGTTCGCATTAGAAAGCAGAGGAATGAATGAATCAAGATGCTATTGTCATTCCCGTGCTGCATATGGACATCTTGATGATTTGCAAAATTTGGAAAACTAGAATTGACAAAAATGGAATGCCATGGCATTTCATCACAAATCAAACAGGCCTGGAAGCAATCAGAAATGTGTGTAATCTGAAAAGAAGTCCCCTTCCTTGTTCGTCACTCTGATTTTGCCCCATTGCCATTGTTGATGCTCCTCTTGTTGGCCTTGGCCTTGGCGGCGTAGGCGGCGCCGTGGAAGTCGAGGAAGAGCGCGAGCAGGGAGGCGTTGAAGACGGCGTTGAAGGCCCAGCCGGCCATGCCCTCGCATCCGCCGCCGGCGAAGTGGAACCAGAGCATGACGACGGAGGCGGCGAAGCTGAAGAGGAACTGCAGGATCTGCAGCTCGGTGACTTTGCGCTTCCAGCGCGGCGGCCAGCGGAGGCCCAGGGTGCAGCAGAGGTAGTAGGCGTACATGACGACGTGCACGGCGGCGTTGGTGACGAGGGCGACGGGCATGAGCGACTGGCGCGTGGCGAGCCAGAGGTAGCACATGGCGATGACGACGGCGTGGTGGTAGACGTGGAGCAGAGTGAGCGGACGGCGGGCGAGGAGGATGAGCAGCGTGTCCCCGAGCTCGTAGATCTTGGAGAGGTAGAAGACGTGCGCCCAGAAGAAGACCGGGCCGGACGCCTCCGTGGCGCCGCCCGGGGGGAAGCAGAAGACCCACCGCGGCGACGGCGCCGTGGCCGCCGCCGAGAGCACGCACCCGGCGGCCATCGCGGCGGAGAGGGCGAGGAGGACGCAGTTGTGCAGCGCGGAGACGGCGCGGAGGGCGCGCGGCGGGAGGGGCGGGAGGGGCAGGATGCGGCGGTGGAGGAGGAGCACCGTGGCGAGGTAGGCGCAGATGACGGCGGCGGGGAATGACGGCGACGCCGCGAGCGTGGTGCCCGGGCGCCAGTGGAAGGAGGCGACGGCGGGGTGCTCGACCAGGAGCCACCGGACGTGGCGCAGCAGCGCGGCCGCCATCGGGCTAGCTTGCTCCAGGCGACGGCGCCGACGAATTGACCTTCCTCGTGTGGCGCTCTGGGTGACACGTAGGGCAAAATGATAAGAAATTCCCACCAACCGCAGGGCTGAAAATGGGCTTCGCTACGCGTGCATATAGATCGGCAGACGTCAACAAGATGGGCCGTCTTGACTAGTACACTATTTTTTTCTTCCTCCTCTTCTTCGTACTCTCTTCTTCTGTCGTCTCAACGCTCAGAGGTCAGGGGACCTCAGGGGACCTCGTATCTTCAGGAGTGCTACATTTTCGTCGTCACCTAACGATCATCGTATTTTGTGAGAATATAAATTTACTCTTGTTTTTTTGACGGTGCCATGAGGTTGAAGAGTTTTCAGTCCTCGCAGATCCGATGAGTTTAGGTTGGTGTGTCAAACTTTTTTTGTTGGTTTTATTCTTTGTGAAGTTGAAGTGTTTCATCAACATTTTGTGATCCGGCGTCCTGCACTTCTAGGGGATCATCCCTGGCCCAAAGTGCGTTCTCCGATCAAGACTTTCCATCTTATTGGACGGGCGACTCAATGTGCTTTCAAAAACCTTTTTTAGTAATGCTCGTGCGGGTGAAAGAGTAACAACATCATTGCTTCAGTTCAATAGCAGTCTTTTTACCGAAGTCTTTGTAGTATTTCTTTTAACAGAGATTGATACATCGAAAAAGATGTTTCAAAGAGATTTCATTGTAATTCTTAGTCACAGGAGTTACTTTGTATATTCTTAGATATTAGATCCGAACCAGTGTACATGTAATTGCTATTATGAGTATGAATAAAAGTACAAGTGTTCCTAAAAACGTAATTTTGTCGTCCACCTCGTGCTTTGTCCAACATTCTCCCTTCTCTCTTGTCTATTATTAACTTAGCAAACAAAAGTATGCTCTCTTCAGCAAAACAATACGTGATTACCAAATAAATTTTAGAAAAAATTAGATAGGTAAATCACGGGCATGATTTGATAGAACAATTATTTAGACAATCACATTAGTATGGAAGGCAATCATGGCTAACATACTATAGAGTTTTGCTTTATTCACAAAAAAATACTTTAGAATATTTACACCCATCACAACATGCGTTCTTCCCCGAAAGAAATATATTTCTTATTTATTTTCAGTTATTTACAATATTTTTTACTATTTGTAAAAAAAAATAGTCTAGTTGCTTATTCTCGCCTCTCGTGGTTATTTATGGTATCCGAGTACTCAACAACAAGATTTATAAGATAACAAAACTTAATGAGCTTCTTCCTCTTTAGAGTAGACATGATCACATGAACTTATATATGCAAGCCCACCAAACGCAGGTTGGTTATCATCTTCATCACTGCCACCCTCCATATCATGAAAAATATCGGTAGATACTTGAAGTGAAGAGAATAGGGTTAGGACTCGAAGATACGTTTGACTCCTTCGCCTTGAGGCATTTGGGGGAGTCTTTTGCTCATCATCCACAATCACCTTGACCATTAAGCACTTGTGGGAGTGACGTCTACCACATACTTCTATTTTTGTATACTTTGTTGTACTTTCAAGCGTAGAGGATTGTAGGACAACAATATTTTTCCTTGAGTAGATTACCTAAAGTTTATCATTTCGTAGGAGGCATAAGTTAAAAATATTTCACTCTTAAGCAACCCTGCAATCAGAATACAAGTAATCTCTTGTTTTTTCAATACACCTAATATCTTTGTCAATTATATAAGTGTACTAGTTTCGCGAACAGATTGAGGATTGGATGAAAGATGGTTTGTTTGGATGGTACTAATTTTTTGTATTTTTGAAACAAATGAAGATAGCAATGTAGGAAGGACTAGGGTTTATAGTTTCACTAGTGCCAACTATCGACATCATTAACTCCCATCGCTAAAGACGTTGGGTGTGTTGGGCTCACTTCTGGCCAACGGAGTTCAACAGCGGCAGGGAGGCTGGAAGGCGAGGGATGGCGATGGGAGGGATGTCAGAGGCCAAGCCAAGGCAATCACCTGCGTGCCGAGAGCTCGATCTGGCCTACAACGGCTGTACTGGCATTGCCAGGCACGTGCGTTGGCTAGCTCATACTCGAACTCGGCGGATGTCAACGACCATCTTGAGGCGGCGCGGAGGCGGAGACAACTGGGGAACGATTGGAAGTGTCGAGATGGGGCGGCAGTGTGGCGAGCTCGGCAAGGTTCACAACAGTTGCGTCGGACAACGCCGAGGGATGGGATAAGGCGTTGAGGCTCGGGGCGGCGGCAGGGGGGCAAAATCAGCTGACGCGAAGGTGGGATGGGGCGGCGCGTTCACACGGCGGTGATTAAGCTTGGCGCCACCGCTTTTGGTTTTTCTTGATAGCGCGTCAAGGAGGACCTAAATACTGTTTTGGGTAGCAAAAAACCATTTTTTTTTCATTCCCATGCAATTTTTTGACTCGATGCAATTTTAGATGTGTTATTGGAGCCATTTTCTAGGAGAAAACCCCCAAAAATACTACCTCATTCCAAGTTTATTGGTCATCTTCATATTTTGTGCAAAAATTTAACAATAGATTTAACTGACAACATTTTAAGCATGTCATCGAAAAATAATATCATTGAAAACTATGTTCAAATACGATCCAACAATATAATTTTGATGACATGCGTTATTATTTTCTTAGTTAAATCTATGGATAAAGTTTGACACAAAATACTAAGGTGACTAATAAATCAGGACGAAGGTACTAAGTTTTTACATAGGTTTTGGAGATCTGCTATTGGAGATTTTTCGTAGGTTTTGGAAGTCTGCTATTGGAGATGCTCCGGAGGCACAACAGGGTCAACGTGTTTTTCGGATGATTATTAGTGGGGCCCACCTGAACGTGACTTCAATCCCTCAATTTCGTTTTCCTCCTGGTTTGGAAGGAACCGGATCCTCTAATATCCTCAAGGGATGTCACGTAAACTACAGTAACCGTGACATCCTTTCTTCACATCCATATGGTTAAGCCTAAAATAATTATAATTAATTTGCAAATTATAAATCTACTGTATACATTTACAAAAATTACATACAAACAAAATTATAGTGCAATAAAATTATTTTTGATTTATTTTTGTACATGCTACAGTAAATTCGCACGGTAGTTGCTACAGTAACCCTGCCATCCCTTCTTCGCTTTACACACGCATTTCACTGTAGCTTCGTGACATCGCTTGAGGATGTTAGAGGATCCGCTTCCGGTTTGGAGCACGGCACCAATCAATCAAGCCCGTAATCGAGCACGCCGCCACTTAATAAAAGAAAGTTGGTCATGTCCAAATGGTTTCGCCGACAATCATCGCAGTTGTTAAGTCGAGTGTTGCTAGCTGTGCCAAGACGTCCTTCCCACATCCTCATGGGGGTTAGGAACCTAGGCAGGAGCACCAACACTTTATTATCTAGGAGAACGGCAAAACTCGGGGACTCCGGTTCCTACGAGTGCCGCATGAATCTCTTGGCAAGGATGCGATCATCCTTGCTCTGCAATTGTTTGACATACTTCGTAGCCAGTCAGTGCTTCTCACATGGTCCCCATAAATTTTAACATGCAAAACACTGGTAAGTGGAGCGTGTGAGACTCGACCGCTCGACATGTAGGAATGTGTAGAGTAACCGCGTGTAGAAAACCAACTGTGGTATGTAACAATTAGATTGTGTTTCCCTATGCATCTCAATCCTTCTCGGTCAATCTTGTTTTCCTTTTGTGCTCTTTGGGATGGATGAAGTATCATTGAAGACATGTGATAGGACTATGGGCTCCCAAAGGAAGAAGCATAGAAGCATGCTAAGAGAAGAGAGAGGACACATGGAAAGGAATTTATAAGGAGTATCCAAATACCATTTGTGTAGCATAGGTCAATCAACATATTAAATATCACTGACATCTCACACATTATCAACTTTATCCTCCTCGCCTCCATGTGCTCTACATTTTCAAATTCTTCAATGCCTTCCTTTCACTCTTTACAAAACGTACTAATCAATAATGAATGTTAAGTGTGAGCTATAGGGGCATAAGTTGAAGACTCGAGTGAGCATTGTTGTCGGAGCTTGGGATCACGTCCACGAAACTCACAAAGAACTCGAGGTTCGAACATGGGGGGGGGGGGGGGCTCGATTAGCGACCTAGCGACTAGGCAAGGAGTACGGCGAGAGATTCAGCGAGGGCAATCGCTTCTGTTAGGACTATTTTTATCTTCTTCTTCTGTATGGAATTTTCTTTCTTCAGAGCAAGCTAATTGGACAATGCATGTTACATATTCATGTGTACTAAGTGGAACCAACGGAGCCTACATATTCATGAACTATATTTTCTTTCCTATGTCAATAAGTACCAATTTAATTGTCAATGTTGGTATGGAATTGCACTATAAGATTAAAATTACTGGTAATCGCGATGATTGCTTACAAAATATAGGTGCCCCCGTGTGCAAATGCAACGCATAGACAATTATCTAGTGGACCTATAATAATCCCATCTGAATCTTATATGTTAATGAAGGAAAGTTGGATGTCCAAATGGTTTCACCGACAATCATCACAATGTTACACGAGTGTTGCTAGTTGTGTCAAGACGTTCTCTGCACATCCTCATGGGGGTTAGGAACCTAAGCAGGAGCACCAACACTTTACTATCCAGAAGAACTACTCGTGGCAAAAGTCTCATGGACTCCAGGTCCTTGGAGCGCCGCGTGAATCTCTTGGCAAGGATGCGACCATCTTTGCTCCACGATTGTTTGACATACTTCATAGCCAGTCTGCTTTTTCCACATGGTTGTATGTCCTGGTGTGTCACATGATGCCCATAAATCTTGAGATGCAAAACGATGGTGAGTGGAGCGTGTGCGACTCGGGCGCTTTGATATCTTTTGTTACCAGGACAACTAACCGCATTAAATTTATGTATATAAGTAGGAATGTGTAGAGCAACCGCAGTAGAAAACCGTAGGTGGTATCACACACTTAGATCATGCTTCCCTATGCATCCCAATCCTTCTCGGTCAATCTTGTGTTATCATTTGTGCTCTCTTGGATGGATGAAGTATTACTGAAGATATGTGATAGGACTCTGGACTCCCAAAGGAAGAAGCATAGAAGCATGCTACAAGAAGAGAGAGGACACGAACATGACTTATAAGGAGTGTCCAAATACCATTGGTATAGCATAGGTCGATCAACATATTAAATATCACTGACATCTCACACATTGTGAACATTATCCTCCTCGCCCCATGTTGCATACATTGTCAAATTCTTCAATGTATTCCTTCCCTCTTTACAAAATGTACTAATCAATAATGAATGTTAAGTGTGAGCTACATGGGCATAAGCTGAAGACCCACGTGCGCATTTCTTACTTCCATGTGGTTCACAAATAGTATCGGACATTGCTAGGCATCCGACTACTGATAGGATGCATCCATCAGACTAGCCGTACATCGTCGGATTAGGATGAAGATGGACGTCTGATGCGTTGGCTAAGCCCCCTATGAGAGGATTCTTCGTTCACTAATTGCCTGCTTCCAGGCTTGTTTTTATGTGATATACATAATTTTCTGGTTGATTCCAGGCTTGTTCACTGACGGTGTCCTGGACTAAGGGGGTACCAACCTAGTTGGCGCACAGTCGACATGCCAAGTTTATGGCCCACTGATATCGTGGGGTTTAGTCCGTAGAGACACAATCACAATCATCCGCCTTAGGGTTAGAACACAACATACGATCGAGATAGATCAAGTCTGTACTCGATACTTCATCATCAATATAATCAAAGCAAGACGTAGGGTTTTACCTCTTTGAGAGGCCCCGGATCTGGGTAAACACTGTCTCCTTCATCTCATGTTACCCATCTATCCGAGATCAACAACTCGGCCCCCTACGGGCCCTACCCGAGATGAGCCAATTTTAGTACCAACATTGGTGCTTTCACTGAGAGGCCCGCTGTGTGATCAAAAGGGATTGATGGAATCATCGATTAGCGATCAAAACCTTCACGACGTGGTTTCCACACTTGAATCTCTCGTCAGCGGATCACACCTCCTCCATCAAGTGTTGATGCGTGATAAGCAGGAGTTAACTCCCGAGCTCTGCTCTCTTTCTCCCACTTTGGCCCAAAGGTCTCCGTATGGAAGAGGACCAAGGGCTAAACTACTAGCTAATGGATGACCGAGAAGCCGGACAGTCAGGAGGAGCCGGAGACTCGGGTCTTAAAACTAACTCGGCTGGCTGATACTCGAACTCGGCGGGTGTCAACGACCATCTTGGGGCGGCGCGGAGGCGGTGACAACTCGGAGCGGTTTGGAAGTGTCGGGATGGGGCGGCAGTGTGGCGGCTCGGCAGGGTTCACAACGGTTACGTCGGACGACGCCGAGGGATGGGATGAGGCGTTGGGACTCGGGGTGGCCACGGGCCAGATTCAGCTGACGCGTTCACATGACGGTGATTAAGCTTGATGCTAATGTTTTTGGATTTTTAATAGCCTGTTAAGGAGGACCTAAATATTGTTGTGGGTGGCAAAAAATCTTATTTTTGTTCATTCCCATCAAAAGAAAAATTTGAGTCGATTTCCCGTGCAATCTTAGATGTGTTATTGGAGCCGTTTTCTAGGGATTGAAGGCAAGCCACGACGGAGTCAACGAGTTTATCGGGTGATTATCAGTGGGGCCCACATGAACGTGACTTCAATCCCTCAATTTCGTTCTACTCCTGGGTCTGGAGCACGGCACCAACCCAACCCCCAATCGAGCACGCCGTCCACTTCCGAGGTCGCGTGCGTGGATAGGGTTTGCCTCGCCGCCGTCCCCCCGACTGCGCCTCCCCTCGTCGTCGCGCCAGCGCCGGGGAGACCAGGCCACCACCAGCCGAGCTACCGATCGATCGGCCGACCGACCGGGGCGGCGATGGCGATGGCCGCGGCGCACCAGATCCCCAAGGTCGCGCACACCCTCGTGGAGATCGCCGAGGTCGCGCGCTACGCCTACGAGCACCGCTCCGGCCACGCCCCGGACCACGACGGCGCCACGGCGCTGGCCGCCGACGGGGCGGAGGCCGCGCGGCTGCGGGCGGAGAACGCCGTCCTCCGCGCCCGCCTCGCGGACGACCTCGCCCTCCTCCGCGAGCTTCAGGGCGCGCCCTTTGTTTCCCAGGAGTGCCCTCCCGACGTGAGCACCTCGCACCACCGCTTTCACGTCCTTCCCGATTGTTCCTACCTATTTTCGCCACGATGTGCGTGATTAATTGTTACAAACACCTGTTTATCTGATTACAATGAGAAATTAGCTTCACTAGATTCATCATAACATATATAAGTTTTCATACCATATATTTGATGTCGTAGATATTAGCGAAATTTTCTCCAAGGTTGATCAAACTTATACTATAAGTTTGACTTAGGACAAACCTAGAGCTTCAATAATTTTGGAACGGAGGTAGATGCACCCTAGTTTCCTTGTTAGAAACAACGCATATATGTCTGCGATTCAGCATGATTCAGCATCACAATGAGATACAACATCGTGGTTGTGTGCGGCTTTGAGCCATATCCGTGCAGTGAAGTTACTTCTAAGCATTCTGCTCCATGTTATTAAAGATGGTGTTGGGATAGGTTAAGTTTACAGTATGATAAGAGCTAATCGTTTAATATCATCTCCATGATGTGAACTCGAGATCAATATTATAAATTTATGGATTCATTGTGCTGCAATGACACGTTATTCAGCTTATAATTAAACGGTTCTTCTTCATGCCGACTGACATCTTTTGGCGATGTGATTTTGTGGTGCAGTTGCATAATCGTCTCGTAGCATCAGTCAACAATGCTGGCTTCCTTGCTCATCTTGAGAAAGTACGAGATGAGCCGCTGCATCAACATACCAAACTATCTATTGGCGGTGTGACAGGTTCATCCTTGCTAAAACCTTCTGAAGTTTGTTGCTGAACTATGCTGTCATAGCATTATAGCAACTGCTTATTACTTCATTCTTTTATATTCTGCAATTATTATGAATTTAACATCTTTCTGTTTTCTATTCGGATCAAACCAGAGGTGGATATTGGAGATATTCCTTACACTAAAGATGAGAGGAAGACTGGGTCATGGCTCTTGGTTTCCTGTGATACTGCTGGGGGCAATTTGGAGGAAATTAGTGGAATTGATGACGAAAATTATGTGATGGTTAATGAAGATGACATCGTTGATGCTATTGCTACCTTTGTTGCTAGGTGCATTCTTGAAGATCCGAAGTCCAAGGTATTTTATTTTCAAGAGCTGATACATCCTCTTCAGCACTGCTTCATCAGCTAACTGTTTGTTGTTTTTTCTCCAGTCATTATCATCGAAAGAGCTGCAAAAAGGTATGACCATCCTCCATGCTTCTGCCCTTAAAGTTAAAATTTGTAATTTTCCACATGGTGTTTTTTTTTCTTCTGAAATCATTGCTTTCAAATAGTGAGACAAGCACATGGGTTGATTAATTAGGTTTATCTATAGTTTGCTCTATTATGAGAAAGTTCACCACAATGGAGACATGCAAGCTGACAAAAAAAGCCAGAATTTATAAGATAGGCTGTTTGCAGTTGAGGAAGTAAACCACAATGGAGACCCAGTTCGTCCAACTCTCAATAGTCCTTATTATTTCTGATTTCACATGTAGTTTGTGAAATTGTGGAGATTAATAACTCACTGCTATGTCATGAACTCATGATGGGTCTGTGCAGTTTTCTATTCTACTACAATTGTTGCATGTATTATCTTCTTGTTAATTACCCGAGGATCTCTTGGGTCAGGGCATCATAGAGATGACCAACTACCACAGCTGGTCCTATCTTAGATACTCGGACTAGATAGCCATTATTTGAAGTATCCTTTACTTCGATTGAGGTTGAATGATAGCTTGTTCTCCGGCTTATTTCAGAGCAGAACAAATGTTTCGCTGACATTAGCTTAAGTATATATTACTACACATTTGAGGTACATTTTTGTTTGATTTGATATAGATTCTAACTTCTAATTTGTAAGCAGCTGTTGCATCGGCATTGAGCAGCATGACAGACCGGAAGAAATGGATAAGTTTCTGGGAGGCTGGGAAGGTGATTTACATACTGGCAACTTGGGGTATCACAATAGCAGGGTAAGGTTCTCATCTCGCGAAATTTGTATGTTGGCGTTACAACTTACTTACAAGCGAAAACAGAGTCATTTCTGATTGTTATTTTGCGGTTGGATGCAGGCTGTACAGGAGTCGTGCTGTCCTGAAGATGGCAGCCAAAGGAGCTGTCGTCTCCACCAAGTTTATCATGAAGGCGTTGTGAGGTGCCAAGTGCCAGTGGAATAGTGGCATCATGATCACACGCAACGGTCTGCAAATTGTAAATACAAACTCATCGTGTCAACTGTACATATGTGTTGTGTGATATGTGGTTTATCTGAGTGCTATTTGTTGTTCAGATGCGCTGTAACTTCTGAAATGATAATGATTTCTCTCATCGTGTATGAATAATGGGGGCAACTATCTGCTTGTCACGTCTCAAAGTCTCTCAAAGTTTCTGTGGTGATATAGGGGGCATTTTGAGCTATGCTCATGGCGCACCTTCAAATATTTTGATGTAATTTTATCTATGAATGTGTTTTTAAGGTCCTGTGATATTCAGTATATAGTTTTCAACCCTTTTGGAAAAAAAAAGAAGAGGCACAGGCCTGTTGATTTTTTTTGAGAAAGAGCATGGGCACTTTGCTTTTTTTTTTGACGGGAAGATTACTTTATTAACTCAAATAACGGTTACATCATCAGCTAGGAATTTAACAAGGAAGCTAGGAGGTGCCTCGGACCAAATAGAAGGGAAAACTAACCTTTTTGAGGGGTAAGTGGGGGGTAGGAGAAAATTAATATTTTTTAGGGGAAATTAATCTTTTTTTGGAAGAAGGAGAAAATTAATCTGGCTTCCTTTTTTCAGGGGTCATTAATCTCGCTTCCAAACGGGCCTTATTAAGGCGATGCGCGAACATTGCTGGGTTGGGCCGATCGGTCGGCCCAACCCGACCCAAAGCCTGAGGTCTTGCTCGACCCACCTTCTTCTTCCCCTGTCTCTCCTGTATCCGCTTGCCGTTTACCCAAACCCTTGTCCCCGCGCCGCCACCTCCAAGAACCTCATCGGCTCCGGTCAGAGGCATCGAGTCCCCCACGCCACATCCTCCAATGGCCACCAAGTCCCAAAAGAAGAAGAAGCTCTCCGCCCCCAACCCCTCCATCGACGCCAAGTCCCCCTCCCCCAAACAAAAGCCCACCCCTCAGAAACCCGCGGAGGAGCCAGAGACGGCGGCGGCGGCGGCGGCCAAGAAGCCGAGGAAGCAGAAGCAGAGCAAGGAGGTCTCTGCCAAGAAGACGAAGCAGCAGAAGGAGAGCAAGGAGGTCTCTGCCAAGAAGCCGAAGAAGCAGAAGGAGAGCAACGAGATCGACGAGATCTTCGAGGCCACCAAGAAGCGCAAGCTGCAGGAGGAGGAGGAGGAGGAGGAGGAGGAGGGGTCCAAGAAGCCCAAGAAGGGCAGGGCCGAGGGGGCTAGCAAGAAGAAGAGCAAGAAGGAGACCGGGGGCAAAGGCTGGGAGCCCTGCCACGATGATGAGGTCGAGGAGAAGCGGCCGCGGCGGCGCACCAATGACGGGCTCACCATATACTCCGCCGACGAGCTCGGGTTCGGCAAGGCCGACGCCGGCGGCACCGCCCTCTGCCCCTTCGACTGCGACTGCTGCTTCTGACCCCTTCAGGGGTCCTCGGTTCCTGAGGTGATGTAATCGGGTTACATTTGTCGTGGTGTTTGTTGTAATGCTCGGTTGATTCTATAACTATGTGCTTAGACGTGTGATCGGATGAAATGGAATTTTGGTTCTCTGATATTGTCAGTTTTGCAAGAGCTCAAGATTATATGTCTTTCTAGCTCAACAAGTTACTTGTTTCAATATTTCTTATAGAAAAGCCTACCTGTTTCGAGTAAAGTTCTTTCTTATGGGGGAAATTTGATCTTGTTGAGGTATTGCATGAGCATTGGGGCTTTTTATATGATGTCAATGTTCTAGTTGCTTAAAGGGCCTTGTAAAAGAATACACATTTTTAGGAAGAGATTGTTATGGCATGATGATCAGGGGAGACAGAAACACCATTTAGTCAACTGGCCCGGCCTTTGGATCAAGTCGGTTTCGAGCAGTGGATCTCGAGGTTAAGAATGCTGTTTTGCTAAGTAAGTGGACATGGAAGTTGGAAAATGATAAGGAACTGTTACAGAGTTTAATTATTAGAAGATATGTTAGGCAGGCTAATCAAGCACAAGTTCACTTTAAGGCTGCTCAATCTCATTTCCTTCATGGAGACCTGAAAGTGGGAGATGTCGTTATAGGTTTGTAGAAAAATAGTGGGTCTTGGCTCAAAACTAGGTTTTGGAAGGATGTGGGTCTGTCGAAGGAGGAGGATAGGAGAAGATGGATGCTCAGTAGATCTGCTAAGTATTTAGCCCTGAAATTAGCCAAGGTAAGATGTCCATATAAAAACCATGGCTTGTTGAAGTGCGTTTAAAATCGGAGTTTTTATTTGGCTTGTTCTTATATAGCATTTCAAGTTTTCAACTGAGGACAGTCTATTAAGAAAGGTAAGATGTGTATGGTCTGTAGTGAAGAGGAGACCCTAGATCACCTTTTTCTGACATTGTACTAGTACGGTTAGATATATTGTTTAATTATGCTTTGAAGATTGACACAACTAGATCCACAGTTCTTTAGCTCCGTAGGTGGGTAATGTGTTTCGATGGTAATTAGTGGAACTTAGTGGCAGGTAGGGATCATGGCGCTGCTTTGGTCCTTATGGAAAAACAGGAATGCCACTTGTTTTAGAAATATCTTTCTGTATGATCCAAGTAGTCTGATTGCGCAGATGGCTCACCGGTTGTCATGCTGGGTTGGACTTCAGAGAGCAGGTTTGCTGCGACAGGGAGCTCCAAGGGGCAAAGCAGCTGCTGCACTGGTACTTTCGGAACTCCATGTTTCAGTTTCATTGAGAAATTAAACTGGGAGCTCTGCTCCTGTAGTCGAACAAAAATCTACTCCCTCCGTCCCATATTAAGTGTCGCTCAAATGGATGTATCTACGCATTTCAGTGCTAGATACATCCGTTTGAGCGACACTTAATATGGGAGTATTTGTTTTGTCAGGCTGCCTATTTGCTGTCATAACTGTTGTGAATTGGTAACTCACTCACTGCCTACGCCTACTGAGCCCTAGCTAAAATACATATGTTCTGTTAACCAATATTTTACCATCAAGAGTGTTTCAACACATTATCCAAATCCCTGACTGAAACAATAATGCCCCTTTTTTAATGCTGCATGTTTGTGGACAGACCCAACCCTTTTCTCAAGAGGGGTCAGTGTTTTTTTCTGGCTTTAATTACCAGAAGAACTTGTTGTCCTTATGAATGTGCAAATTAAAGGTACCTCCAGTGTTTTGGCACTTATTTTGAACCCTGCCATATTACATCCCAATAGGCCAGATTACAGTATGAGATTGATTGACAAGTGCCATACATGGATATAGGGAGGGGGCATCTGTGGCAGCATGTGTCAAAAACAAAGGAGAACCACTGATAATGAACGTTCCACCACTGAAACTGGTCATCGACAAGCGCTGTTGTGATGAGCATGCCTTCCTAAGCTAGACATACGCTAATTCATTGTCTTCGACTTGGAGTTGGGCAAGACCATCAGGTCATCCAAGTGCCCGACGATATGCTTGCAAGGGAGCATGATGTAGAAGATGTCCCTATGCATCCCAGCCCTATTGGTTCATTTCTGGTTGTCTCACTATGCTCGTGAGGAAAGTGGATATCGGAAGAGGGGGTTGAGGGAGAATACATGGACAGTAAACTGAAATATAAAGCATGCAGGCACTATTCTCGCTAGCAATCACATGTTTGCGTATTCGATGTTATTAATAGACTTCTGTTGTTTACATCTGCTCCCAGCGCTACACAATCTAATGCCTCAATGCTTCAACAAAATGTACAGATGGCACTAGGTGTGCATAAGTGTCATCTTCAATGTTAGGTACCTCAGGTTACTCCTTTCCCCTTCATTTTTGAAAATAAGAATACTCATAGACAATGAAAATATATTTAAAAAATGGTTTTTAGTGTCATCTCTGGAATTGATGCCCTAATAGATATAAGTTTGCCGATTAAAACAGTTTTGGAAAAATATGATGATACAATGAGATTTGGTACAAGAAATAAATATGTCATTCTGACGTGAGCAGATTACATTCACCATGCCTAAATACATCACAAATATCCAATTACATTTCTAACTTCGTCTGCAGCTTATATTTTCACATTACCGGCTGGTGGTCTTGTTTGGAAACCATATTGAGCTGCAGAATATCAGTTTGTGTATCTGTAATGATGGTTCCTGTATGGCTGTTTCCGTTCTCAAAGTAGCTATATCAGTTTTTTTTGAAGGTTGTTGTGGTCGCTGGTACTTCCAGAATTTGACAGAACTCCGTGTTTCAGTTTCATTGAGAAAGGAAATTGGGAGCTCTGCCCTATTGTCCGGAAAAGGCTACTTGTTTCACGACGCTGACTAGTTTCTGTGATAAGCGTCGAGAATTGGTAGCTCACTCGTCATTTGCGGAGCATCAAGAACTTGCTTACATTATATACTGACTGGAGTTGGGTTGATCTCGTCCTGATACGCCAATTGAGCCCTATATAAAATACTTATGATATGTTATATCAATATTATTAGTTTATTACCATCAAGAGTGTTTCATAGCATTTCGTTAGCTTCATTGCCAAACCCAAACTCAATGAAATAAGAATCCCCTTTTAGGTACTACATGTTGTGGACAAATCCCATGGCTCCGCAATGTGGCTGGAAGCATGGTTCTGCAGTCGCTGGAAGGAGAAGCGGCCGCGGCGGCGCACGAATGACGGGCTCACCATATACTCCGCCGATGAGCTTGAATTCGGCAAGGCCTATGCCGGCGGCACCGCTCTCTGCCCTTTGACTGCAACTGCTGCTTCTGAGCCTTTCAGGGGTCCTCCGTTCCTGAGGGGATGTGCCTTAGGTGTATGTTGTAATGATCGGTTGATTTGATAACTATGTGCTTGGACGTGTGATCAGGTGAAATGGAATTTTGGTTCTCTGATATAGTCAGTTTTACAGGAGCTCCAGATTATATATCTTTCTAGCTCAACCAGTTACTTGTTTCAATATTTTTTATAAAAAAGCTTACTTGTTTTCAAGTAAACTTCTTATGGGAAAAAAATGATCTCACTAAGGAATCGCATGAGCAATGGGTCTTTTTATATGATGTCAATGTTTGAGTTGCCTAAAGGGCCTTGTAAGAGAATACATTTTTTTAGGAAGAGATTGTTATGACATGATGATTAGGGGAGACAGAAACACCACTTAGTCAACTGGCCAGCCTTTGGATCAAGTGGGTTTGGAGTAGTGGTTCTCGAGGTTAAGAATGTTGTTTTTTGTTAAGTAAATGGACATGGAAGTTAGAAAATGAGAAGGGAGTTGCAGAGTTTAATTCTTAGAAATACTCCCTCCGTCCCAAAATAAGTGTCTCAACTTTATGCGAGCTCTAGTACAAATTTGTACTAAGCTCAAGACACTTATTTTGGGACGGAGGGAGTAATATGTTAGGAAGGCTAATCTAGCACAAGTTCAGTTTAAGGATGCTCAATCTCATTTCTTTCATGGACACCTGAAAGTGGGAGACGTTGTTATAGGTTTGTAGAAAAATAGTGGGGTATTGTCTCAAAACTAGGTTTTGGAAGGATATTTGGATATGGGATGATGTGTGATAGTGTGGTCTGTCGAAGGAGGAGGATAGGTGTAGATGGATGCTCAGCAGATCTGGCCAAGTATTTGCCCCTGAAATTAGCCAAGCTAAGATGTCCATATAAAAAACCGTGGCTTGTTGAAGTGCCTTTGAAAACCAGGGTTTTTATTTGGCTGGTTCTTTGATATAGCATTTCAACTAGGACAGTGATGTGTATGGTCTGTAGCGAAGAGGAGACCCTAGATCACCTTTTTCTTACATTGTATACTAGTATGGCTAGATACGTTTGGAATGTGATTAATTATGCTTTGAAGGTTGATGCAACTAGACCCACAGTTCTTTAGCTCCGTAGGTGGGTAGCGTGTTTTAATGGTAAGATGTGTAACTTAGTGGCAGGTAGGGATCATGGCGCTGCTTTGGTCCTTGTGGAAAAACAGGAACACTTGTTTTAGAAATATCTTTCTTTCTGATCCAATTGTGCAGATGGCTCACTGGTTATCATCCTGGGTTGGACTTCGGAGAGCAGGTTTGCGCGACAGGCAGCGCCAAGGGGCAAAGCGGCTGCTGCAAGTTGCGGCTTATATCTTCGCATTGACAGCTGATGGTCTTGTTTGGAAACCATCTGAAGCTGCAGAATATCGAGGTTTATTTCCGGTTTCTATAATTTCGTAGTGAGGTTACTGTATGATTGTTTCCAAAAGTAGCTAGTATTATTGTGGCGCTGTTACTTTCGAATCCCATGCTTCAGTTCCATTGAGAAATTAAACTGGGAGGTCTGCTCCTATAGTCAAACAAAAAAACTACTCCTAGTTGTATGGCAGCTGGGAGTACTTGTTTTGTAACGTTGCCTAGTTGTGATAGCTGTTGTGAGTTGGTAACTCACACCTTACTGCCTACGCCTCCTGAGCCCTAGCTAAAATACATATACTCTGTATACCAATATTTTGCCATCAAGAGTGTTACATAGCTAGACATTATCTAAATGCCTGAATGAAACAGTAATGTCCCCTTTAATAATGCATGTTTGTGGACAAACCCAATCCTTTTCGGGCCAGTGTTTTTCCCCCTTCATTACCAGAAGAACTTGTCCTTATGAATATGCAAATTAAAGGTGCCTCCAGTGTTTTGCCACTTGTTTTGAACCCTGCCATGTTACATCCCAAAAGGCCAAATTACATTATCCCACCGCTAAACAAGTGCCATACAGAAACGAAGTGCGGGAGCATCTGTGTCAGCATGTGTCAACAACGAAGGAGAAGCACCGACAACGAACGTTCCACCACTTAACCTGGTCATGGGCAAGCGCTGCTGCGATGATCGTGCCTCCTAAGCTAGACATACGCATTCACAACGCCTTGGACTTGGAGTTGGGCAAGACCATTGGGTGATCCAAATGCCCGACGATGTGCTCGCAAGGGTGCATGATGTAGAAGATGTCCCTATGCATCCCAGCCCTATTGGTTCATTTCTGCTTGTCTCACTATGTTTCTAGGTTGAGGTAAAGGATTAGGTCGATCGTGAGGAAAGTGGATATTGGAAGAGGGGTTGAGGGAGAATACATGGAGAGCAAACTGAAATATAAAGCACGCAGACACTATTCTCGCTAGCAATCACATGTTTGTGTATTCGATGTTAATGAATATTGATAGCCATTTGTTGTTTACATCTGCTCCCAGCGCTACACAATCTAATGCCTCAATGCCTTCAGAAAAATGTACAGATAGCACTAGCTAGGTGTGCATAAGTTCATCTTTAATGTTAGGTACCTCAGCTTACTCCTTTATTCTAAAAATGGTTTTTAGTCTTATCTCTGGAAATTGGTGTCCTAATAGATATAAGTACGCGGATTAGAACAGTTTTGGAAAAATATGATGATACAATAAGATTTGGTACAAGAAATAAATATGTCATTCTGACGTGAGCAGATTACATTCACCATGCCTAAATACATCACAAATATCCAATTACATTTCTAACTTCGTGCAGCTTATATTTTCACATTACCCGGCTGGTGGTCTTGTATTGAAACCATATTTAGCTGCAGAATATAAGTTATATAATCTGTAAAGATTGTTCCAGTATGGCTGTTTCCGTTCTCCAAGTAGCTATATCAGTTTTTTTTGAAGGTTGTTGTGGTCGCTGGTACTTCCAGAATTTGACAGAACTCCGTGTTTCAGTTTCATTGAGAAAGGAAATTGGGAGCTCTGCCCTATTGTCCGGAAAAGGCTACTTGTTTCACGACGCTGACTAGTTTCTGTGATAAGCGTCGAGAATTGGTAGCTCACTCGTCATTCTTGAGCATCAAGAACTTGCTTACATTATATAACGACTGGAGTTGGGTTGATCTCGTCTGATACGCCAATTGAGCCCTATATAAAATACTTATGATATGTTATATCAATATTATTAGTTTATTACCATCAAGAGTGTTTCATAGCATTTCGTTAGCTTCATTGCCAAACCCAAACTCAATGAAATAAGAATCCCCTTTTAGGTACTACATGTTGTGGACAAATCCCATGGCTCCGCAATGTGGCTGGAAGCATGGTTCTGCAGTCGCTGGAAGGAGAAGCGGCCGCGGCGGCGCACGAATGACGGGCTCACCATATACTCCGCCGATGAGCTTGAATTCGGCAAGGCCTATGCCGGCACCGCTCTCTGCCCTTTGACTGCAACTGCTGCTTCTGAGCCTTTCAGGGGTCCTCCGTTCCTGAGGGGATGTGCCTTAGGTGTATGTTGTAATGATCGGTTGATTTGATAACTATGTGCTTGGACGTGTGATCAGGTGAAATGGAATTTTGGTTCTCTGATATAGTCAGTTTTACAGGAGCTCCAGATTATATATCTTTCTAGCTCAACCAGTTACTTGTTTCAATATTTTTTATAAAAAAGCTTACTTGTTTTCAAGTAAACTTCTTATGGGAAAAAAATGATCTCACTAAGGAATCGCATGAGCAATGGGTCTTTTTATATGATGTCAATGTTTGAGTTGCCTAAAGGGCCTTGTAAGAGAATACATTTTTTTAGGAAGAGATTGTTATGACATGATGATTAGGGGAGACAGAAACACCACTTAGTCAACTGGCCAGCCTTTGGATCAAGTGGGTTTGGAGTAGTGGTTCTCGAGGTTAAGAATGTTGTTTTTTGTTAAGTAAATGGACATGGAAGTTAGAAAATGAGAAGGGAGTTGCAGAGTTTAATTCTTAGAATACTCCCTCCGTCCCAAAATAAGTGTCTCAACTTTGTACGAGCTCTAGTACAAATTTGTACTAAGCTCAAGACACTTATTTTGGGACGGAGGGAGTAATATGTTAGGAAGGCTAATCTAGCACAAGTTCAGTTTAAGGATGCTCAATCTCATTTCTTTCATGGACACCTGAAAGTGGGAGACGTTGTTATAGGTTTGTAGAAAAATAGTGGGGTATTGTCTCAAAACTAGGTTTTGGAAGGATATTTGGATATGGGATGATGTGTGATAGTGTGGTCTGTCGACGGAGGAGGATAGGTGTAGATGGATGCTCAGCAGATCTGGCCAAGTATTTGCCCCTGAAATTAGCCAAGCTAAGATGTCCATATAAAAAACCGTGGCTTGTTGAAGTGCCTTTGAAAACCAGGATTTTTATTTGGCTGGTTCTTTGATATAGCATTTCAACTAGGACAGTGATGTGTATGGTCAGAGCGAAGAGGAGACCCTAGATCACCTTTTTCTTACATTGTATACTAGTATGGCTAGATACGTTTGGAATGTGATTAATTATGCTTTGAAGGTTGATGCAACTAGACCCACAGTTCTTTAGCTCCGTAGGTGGGTAGCGTGTTTTAATGGTAAGATGTGTAACTTAGTGGCAGGTAGGGATCATGGCGCTGCTTTGGTCCTTGTGGAAAAACAGGAACACTTGTTTTAGAAATATCTTTCTTCTCGATCCAATTGTGCAGATGGCTCACTGGTTATCATCCCGGGTTGGACTTGAGAGCAGGTTTTATGCGACAGCAGCGCCAAGGGCAAAGCGGCTGCTGCAAGTTGCGGCTTATATCTTCGCATTGACAGCTGATGGTCTTGTTTGGAAACCATCTGAAGCTGCAGAATATCGAGGTTTATTTCTGGTTTCTATAATTTCGTAGTGAGGTTATCTGTATGATTGTTTCCAAAAGTAGCTAGTATTATTGTGGCGCTGTTACTTTCGGAATCCCATGCTTCAGTTCCATTGAGAAATTAAAGCGGGAGGTCTGCTCCTATAGTCAAACAAAAAAACTACTCCTAGTTGTATGGCAGCTGGGAGTACTTGTTTTGTAACGTTGCCTAGTTGTGATAGCTGTTGTGAGTTGGTAACTCACACCTCACTGCCTACGCCTCCTGAGCCCTAGCTAAAATACATATACTCAGATACCAATATTTTGCCATCAAGAGTGTTACATAGCTAGACATTATCTAAATGCCTGAATGAAACAGTAATGTCCCCTTTAATAATGCATGTTTGTGGACAAACCCAATCCTTTTCGGGCCAGTGTTTTTCCCCCTTCATTACCAGAAGAACTTGTCCTTATGAATATGCAAATTAAAGGTGCCTCCAGTGTTTTGCCACTTGTTTTGAACCCTGCCATGTTACATCCCAAAAGGCCAAATTACATTATCCCACCGCTAAACAAGTGCCATACAGAAAGCGAAGTGCGGGAGCATCTGTGTCAGCATGTGTCAACAACGAAGGAGAAGCACCGACAACGAACGTTCCACCACTTAACCTGGTCATGGGCAAGCGCTGCTGCGATGATCGTGCCTCCCTAAGCTAGACATACGCATTCACAACGTCTTGGACTTGGAGTTGGGCAAGACCATTGGGTGATCCAAATGCCCGACGATGTGCTCGCAAGGGTGCATGATGTAGAAGATGTCCCTATGCATCCCAGCCCTATTGGTTCATTTCTGCTTGTCTCACTATGTTTCTAGGTTGAGGTAAAGGATTAGGTCGATCGTGAGGAAAGTGGATATTGGAAGAGGGGTTGAGGAGAATACATGGAGAGCAAACTGAAATATAAAGCACGCAGACACTATTCTCACTAGCAATCACATGTTTGTGTATTCGATGTTAATGAATATTGATAGCCATTTGTTGTTTACATCTGCTCCCAGCGCTACACAATCTAATGCCTCAATGCCTTCAGAAAAATGTACAGATAGCACTAGCTAGGTGTGCATAAGTTCATCTTTAATGTTAGGTACCTCAGCTTACTCCTTTATTCTAAAAATGGTTTTTAGTCTTATCTCTGGAATTGGTGTCCTAATAGATATAAGTACGCGGATTAGAACAGTTTTGGAAAAATATGATGATACAATAAGATTTGGTACAAGAAATAAATATGTCATTCTGACGTGAGAAGATTACATTCACCATGCCTAAATACATCACAAATATCCAATTACATTTCTAACTTCGTCTGCAGCTTATATTTTCACATTACCGGCTGGTGGTCTTGTTTGGAAACCATATTGAGCTGCAGAATATCAGTTTGTGTATCTGTAATGATGGTTCCTGTATGGCTGTTTCCGTTCTCAAAGTAGCTATATCAGTTTTTTTGAAGGTTGTTGTGGTCGCTGGTACTTCCAGAATTTGACAGAACTCCGTGTTTCAGTTTCATTGAGAAAGGAAATTGGGAGCTCTGCCCTATTGTCCGGAAAAGGCTACTTGTTTCACGACGCTGACTAGTTTCTGTGATAAGCGTCGAGAATTGGTAGCTCACTCGTCATTCTTGAGCATCAAGAACTTGCTTACATTATATCTTGGTGGAGTTGGGTTGATCTCGTCGTCGCCAATTGAGCCCTATATAAAATACTTATGATATGTTATATCAATATTATTAGTTTATTACCATCAAGAGTGTTTCATAGCATTTCGTTAGCTTCATTGCCAAACCCAAACTCAATGAAATAAGAATCCCTTTTAGGTACTACATGTTGTGGACAAATCCCATGGCTCCATAATGTGGCTGGAAGCATGGTTCTGCGATCATTTGGAAGGAGAAGCGGCTGGGCGGCATTTAACGAATGACGGGCTCACCATATACTCCCGCCGATGAGCTTGAATTCGGCAAGGCCTATGCCGCGGCACCGCTCTCCGCCTTTGACCGCAATCGCTGCTTCGAGCCTTTCAGGGTCCTCCGTTCTGAGGGGATGTGCCTTAGGTGTATGTTGTAATGATCGGTTGATTTGATAACTATGTGCTTGGACGTGTGATCAGGTGAAATGGAATTTTGGTTCTCTGATATAGTCAGTTTACAGGAGCTCCAGATTATATATCTTTCTAGCTCAACCAGTTACTTGTTTCAATATTTTTATAAAAAGCTTACTTGTTTTCAAGTAAACTTCTTATGGGAAAAAATGATCTCACTAAGGAATCGCATGAGCAATGGGTCTTTTATATGATGTCAATGTTTGAGTTGCCTAAAGGGCCTTGTAAGAGAGTACATTTTTTAGGAAGAGATTGTTATGACATGATGATTAGGGAGATGTAAACACCACTTAGTCAATCGCCAGCCTTTGGATCAAGTGGGTTTGGAGTAGTGGTTCTCGAGGTTAAGAATGTTGTTTTTTGTTAAGTAAATGGACATGGAAGTTAGAAAATGAGAAGGGAGTTGCAGAGTTTAATTCTTAGAAATACTCCCTCCGTCCCAAAATAAGTGTCTCAACTTTGTACGAGCTCTAGTACAAATTTGTACTAAGCTCAAGACACTTATTTTGGGACGGAGGGAGTAATATGTTAGGAAGGCTAATCTAGCACAAGTTCAGTTTAAGGATGCTCAATCTCATTTCTTTCATGGACACCTGAAAGTGGGAGACGTTGTTATAGGTTTGTAGAAAAATAGTGGGGTATTGTCTCAAAACTAGGTTTTGGAAGGATATTTGGATATGGGATGATGTGTGATAGTGTGGTCTGTCGAAGGAGGAGGATAGGTGTAGATGGATGCTCACAGATCTGGCCAAGTATTTGCCCCTGAAATTAGCCAAGCTAAGATGTCCATATAAAAACCGTGGCTTGTTGAAGTGCCTTTGAAAACCAGGGTTTTTATTTGGCTGGTTCTTTGATATAGCATTTCAACTAGGACAGTGATGTGTATGGTGCATGGCGAAGAGGAGACCCTAGATCACCTTTTTCTTACATTGTATACTAGTATGGCTAGATACGTTTGGAATGTGATTAATTATGCTTTGAAGGTTGATGCAACTAGACCCACAGTTCTTTAGCTCCATAGGTGGGTAGCGTGTTTTAATGGTAAGATGTGTAACTTAGTGGCAGGTAGGGATCATGGCGCTGCTTTGGTCCTTGTGGAAAAACAGGAACACTTGTTTTAGAAATATCTTTCTTCTCGATCCAATTGTGCAGATGGCTCACTGGTTATCATCCCGGTTGGACTTCGGAGAGCAGGTTTGCGCGACAGCAGCGCCAAGGGCAAAGCGGCTGCTGCAAGTTGCGGCTTATATCTTCGCATTGACAGGTGATGGTCTTGTTTGGAAACCATCCAAGCTGCAGAATATCGAGGTTTATTTCCGGTTTCTATAATTTCGTAGTGAGGTTATCGTATGATTGTTTCCAAAAGTAGCTAGTATTATTGTGGCCGCTGTTACTTTCGGAATCCCATGCTTCAGTTCCATTGAGAAATTAAACTGGGAGGTCTGCTCCTATAGTCAAACAAAAAAACTACTCCTAGTTGTATGGCAGCTGGGAGTACTTGTTTTGTAACGTTGCCTAGTTGTGATAGCTGTTGTGAGTTGGTAACTCACACCTCACTGCCTACGCCTCCGAGCCCTAGCTAAAATACATATACTCAGTATACCAATATTTTGCCATCAAGAGTGTTACATAGCTAGACATTATCTAAATGCCTGAATGAAACAGTAATGTCCCCTTTAATAATGCATGTTTGTGGACAAACCCAATCCTTTTCGGGCCGTTGTTTTTCCCCTTCATTACCAGAAGAACTTGTCCTTATGAATATGCAAATTAAAGGTGCCTCCAGTGTTTTGCCACTTGTTTTGAACCCTGCCATGTTACATCCCAAAAGGCCAAATTACATTATCCCACCGCTAAACAAGTGCCATACAGAAACGAAGTGCGGGAGCATCTGTGTCAGCATGTGTCAACAACGAAGGAGAAGCACCGACAACGAACGTTCCACCACTTAACCTGGTCATGGGCAAGCGCTGCTGCGATGATCGTGCCTCCCTAAGCTAGACATACGCATTCACAACGTCTTGGACTTGGAGTTGGGCAAGACCATTGGGTGATCCAAATGCCCGACGATGTGCTCGCAAGGGTGCATGATGTAGAAGATGTCCCTATGCATCCCAGCCCTATTGGTTCATTTCTGCTTGTCTCACTATGTTTCTAGGTTGAGGTAAAGGATTAGGTCGATCGTGAGGAAAGTGGATATTGGAAGAGGGGTTGAGGGAGAATACATGGAGAGCAAACTGAAATATAAAGCACGCAGACACTATTCTCGCTAGCAATCACATGTTTGTGTATTCGATGTTAATGAATATTGATAGCCATTTGTTGTTTACATCTGCTCCCAGCGCTACACAATCTAATGCCTCAATGCCTTCAGAAAAATGTACAGATAGCACTAGCTAGGTGTGCATAAGTTCATCTTTAATGTTAGGTACCTCAGCTAGACCTTTATTCTAAAAATGGTTTTTAGTCTTATCTCTGGAAATTGGTGTCCTAATAGATATAAGTACGCGGATTAGAACAGTTTTGGAAAAATATGATGATACAATAAGATTTGGTACAAGAAATAAATATGTCATTCTGACGTGAGCAGATTACATTCACCATGCCTAAATACATCACAAATATCCAATTACATTTCTAACTTCGTCTGCAGCTTATATTTTCACATTACCGGCTGGTGGTCTTGTTTGGAAACCATATTGAGCTGCAGAATATCAGTTTGTGTATCTGTAATGATGGTTCCTGTATGGCTGTTTCCGTTCTCAAAGTAGCTATATCAGTTTTTTGAAGGTTGTTGTGGTCGCTGGTACTTCGAATTTGATGTAACTCCGTGTTTCAGTTTCATTGAGAAAGGAAATTGGGAGCTCTGCCCTATTGTCCGGAAAAAGGCTACTTGTTTCCACGACGCTGACTAGTTTCTGTGATAAGCGTCGAGAATTGGTAGCTCACTCGTCATTTGCGGAGCATCAAGAACTTGCTTACATTATATCTTGTTGAGTTGGGTTGATCTCGTCTGACACGCCAATTGAGCCCTATATAAAATACTTATGATATGTTATATCAATATTATTAGTTTATTACCATCAAGAGTGTTTCATAGCATTTCGTTAGCTTCATTGCCAAACCCAAACTCAATGAAATAAGAATCCCTTTTAGGTACTACATGTTGTGGACAAATCCCATGGCTCCGCAATGTGGCTGGAAGCATGGTTCTGCTGTCGCTGGAAGGAGAAGCGGCCGCGGCGGCGCACGAATGACGGGCTCACCATATACTCCGCCGATGAGCTTGAATTCGGCAAGGCCTATGCCACGGCACCGCTCTCGCCCTTTGACTGCAAATCGCTGCTCGAGCCTTTCAGGGGTCCTCCGTTCCTGAGGGGATGTGCCTTAGGTGTATGTTGTAATGATCGGTTGATTTGATAACTATGTGCTTGGACGTGTGATCAGGTGAAATGGAATTTTGGTTCTCTGATATAGTCAGTTTTACAGGAGCTCCAGATTATATATCTTTCTAGCTCAACCAGTTACTTGTTTCAATATTTTTTATAAAAAAGCTTACTTGTTTTCAAGTAAACTTCTTATGGGAAAAAATGATCTCACTAAGGAATCACATGAGCAATGGGTCTTTTTATATGATGTCAATGTTTGAGTTGCCTAAAGGGCCTTGTAAGAGACTACATTTTTTAAGGAAGAGATTGTTATGACATGATGATTAGGGAGATGTAAACACCACTTAGTCAATCGGCCAGCCTTTGGATCAAGTGGGTTTGGAGTAGTGGTTCTCGAGGTTAAGAATGTTGTTTTTGTTAAGTAAATGGACATGGAAGTTAGAAAATGAGAAGGGAGTTGCAGAGTTTAATTCTTAGAAATACTCCCTCCGTCCCAAAATAAGTGTCTCAACTTTGTACGAGCTCTAGTACAAATTTGTACTAAGCTCAAGACACTTATTTTGGGACGGAGGGAGTAATATGTTAGGAAGGCTAATCTAGCACAAGTTCAGTTTAAGGATGCTCAATCTCATTTCTTTCATGGACACCTGAAAGTGGGAGACGTTGTTATAGGTTTGTAGAAAAATAGTGGGGTATTGTCTCAAAACTAGGTTTTGGAAGGATATTTGGATATGGGATGATGTGTGATAGTGTGGTCTGTCGAAGGAGGAGGATAGGTGTAGATGGATGCTCAGCAGATCTGGCCAAGTATTTGCCCCTGAAATTAGCCAAGCTAAGATGTCCATATAAAAACCGTGGCTTGTTGAAGTGCCTTTGAAAACCAGGGTTTTTATTTGGCTGGTTCTTTGATATAGCATTTCAACTAGGACAGTGATGTGTATGGTCTGTAGCGAAGAGGAGACCCTAGATCACCTTTTTCTTACATTGTATACTAGTATGGCTAGATACGTTTGGAATGTGATTAATTATGCTTTGAAGGTTGATGCAACTAGACCCACAGTTCTTTAGCTCCGTAGGTGGGTAGCGTGTTTTAATGGTAAGATGTGTAACTTAGTGGCAGGTAGGGATCATGGCGCTGCTTTGGTCCTTGTGGAAAAACAGGAACACTTGTTTTAGAAATATCTTTCTTTCTGATCCAATTGTGCAGATGGCTCACCTGTTATCATCACCTGGGTTGGACTTGGAGAGCAGGTTTGAGCGACAGCAGCGCCAAGGGGCAAAGCGCGGCTGCTGCAAGTTGCGGCTTATATCTTAGCATTGTCAGCTGATGGTTTTGTTTGGAAACGATCTGAAGCTGAAGTATATCGATGTTTTTTTCCGGTTTCTATAATTTCGTTGTGTGGTTACTGTATGATTGTTTCCAAAAGTAGCTAGTATTATTGTGGCCGCTGTTACTTTCGAATCCCATGCTTCAGTTCCATTGAGAAATTAAAGCGAGGTCTGCTCCTATAGTCAAACAAAAAACTACTCCTAGTTGTATGGCAGCTGGGAGTACTTGTTTTGTAACGTTGCCTAGTTGTGATAGCTGTTGTGAGTTGGTAACTCACACCTCACCGCCACGCCTCCCGAGCCCTAGCTAAAATACATATACTCAGATACCAATATTTTGCCATCAAGAGTGTTACATAGCTAGACATTATCTAAATGCCTGAATGAAACAGTAATGTCCCCTTTAATAATGCATGTTTGTGGACAAACCCAATCCTTTTCGGGCCGATGTTTTCCCCTTCATTACCAGAAGAACTTGTCCTTATGAATATGCAAATTAAAGGTGCCTCCAGTGTTTTGCCACTTGTTTTGAACCCTGCCATGTTACATCCCAAAAGGCCAAATTACATTATCCCACCGCTAAACAAGTGCCATACAGAAGCGAAGTGCGGGAGCATCTGTGTCAGCATGTGTCAACAACGAAGGAGAAGCACCGACAACGAACGTTCCACCACTTAACCTGGTCATGGGCAAGCGCTGCTGCGATGATCGTGCCTCCCTAAGCTAGACATACGCATTCACAACGTCTTGGACTTGGAGTTGGGCAAGACCATTGGGTGATCCAAATGCCCGACGATGTGCTCGCAAGGGTGCATGATGTAGAAGATGTCCCTATGCATCCCAGCCCTATTGGTTCATTTCTGCTTGTCTCACTATGTTTCTAGGTTGAGGTAAAGGATTAGGTCGATCGTGAGGAAAGTGGATATTGGAAGAGGGGTTGAGGGAGAATACATGGAGAGCAAACTTAAATATAAAGCACGCAGACACTATTCTCGCTAGCAATCACATGTTTGTGTATTCGATGTTAATGAATATTGATAGCCATTTGTTGTTTACATCTGCTCCCAGCGCTACACAATCTAATGCCTCAATGCCTTCGAAAAATGTACAGATAGCACTAGCTAGGTGTGCATAAGTTCATCTTTAATGTTAGGTACCTCAGCTTACTCCTTTATTCTAAAAATGGTTTTAGTCTTATCTCTGGAAATTGGTGTCCTAATAGATATAAGTACGCCGGATTAGAACAGTTTTGGAAAAATATGATGATACAATAAGATTTGGTACAAGAAATAAATATGTCATTCGACGTGAGCAGATTACATTCACCATGCCTAAATACATCACAAATATCCAATTACATTTCTAACTTCGTCTGCAGCTTATATTTTCACATTACCGGCTGGTGGTCTTGTTTGGAAACCATATTGAGCTGCAGAATATCAGTTTGTGTATCTGTAATGATGGTTCCTGTATGGCTGTTTCCGTTCTCCAAGTAGCTATATCAGTTTTTTTTGAAGGTTGTTGTGGTCGCTGGTACTTCCGAATTTGATGTAACTCCGTGTTTCAGTTTCATTGAGAAAGGAAATTGGGAGCTCTGCCCTATTGTCCGGAAAAGGCTACTTGTTTCACGACGCTGACTAGTTTCTGTGATAAGCGTCGAGAATTGGTAGCTCACTCGTCATTCTTGAGCATCAAGAACTTGCTTACATTATATCTTGTTGGAGTTGGGTTGATCTCGTCCCGACACGCCAATTGAGCCCTATATAAAATACTTATGATATGTTATATCAATATTATTAGTTTATTACCATCAAGAGTGTTTCATAGCATTTCGTTAGCTTCATTGCCAAACCCAAACTCAATGAAATAAGAATCCCCTTTTAGGTACTACATGTTGTGGACAAATCCCATGGCTCCGCAATGTGGCTGGAAGCATGGTTCTGCGATCATTGGAAGGAGAAGCGACCATGCGGCGCATTTAATGACGGGCTCACCATATACTCCGCCGATGAGCTTGAATTGACAAGGCCTATGCCGGCGGCACCGCTCTCTGCCCTTTGACTGCAACTGCTGCTTCTGAGCCTTTCAGGGGTCCTCCGTTCCTGAGGGGATGTGCCTTAGGTGTATGTTGTAATGATCGGTTGATTTGATAACTATGTGCTTGGACGTGTGATCGTGTGAAATGGAATTTTGGTTCTCTCGATATAGTCAGTTTTACAGAGCTCCAGATTATATATCTTTCTAGCTCAACCAGTTACTTGTTTCAATATTTTTATAAAAAAGCTTACTTGTTTTCAAGTAAACTTCTTATGGGAAAAATGATCTCACTAAGGAATCGCATGAGCAATGGGTCTTTTTATATGATGTCAATGTTTGAGTTGCCTAAAGGGCCTTGTAAGAGAATACATTTTTTAGGAAGAGATTGTTATGACATGATGATTAGGGGAGATGTAAACACCACTTAGTCAACTCGCCAGCCTTTGGATCAAGTGGGTTTGGAGTAGTGGTTCTCGAGGTTAAGAATGTTGTTTTTGTTAAGTAAATGGACATGGAAGTTAGAAAATGAGAAGGAGTTGCAGAGTTTAATTCTTAGAAATACTCCCTCCGTCCCAAAATAAGTGTCTCAACTTTGTACGAGCTCTAGTACAAATTTGTACTAAGCTCAAGACACTTATTTTGGGACGGAGGGAGTAATATGTTAGGAAGGCTAATCTAGCACAAGTTCAGTTTAAGGATGCTCAATCTCATTTCTTTCATGGACACCGAAAGTGGGAGACGTTGTTATAGGTTTGTAGAAAAATAGTGGGGTATTGTCTCAAAACTAGGTTTTGGAAGGATATTTGGATATGGGATGATGTGTGATAGTGTGGTCTGTCAAGGAGGAGGATAGGTGTAGATGGATGCTCAGCAGATCTGGCCAAGTATTTGCCCCTGAAATTAGCCAAGCTAAGATGTCCATATAAAAACCGTGGCTTGTTGAAGTGCCTTTGAAAACCAGGGTTTTATTTGGCTGGTTATTTGATATAGCATTTCAACTAGGACAGTGATGTGTATGGTGCATGGCGTAAGAGGAGACCCTAGATCACCTTTTCTTACATTGTATACTAGTATGGCTAGATACGTTTGGAATGTGATTAATTATGCTTTGAAGGTTGATGCAACTAGACCCACAGTTCTTTAGCTCCGTAGGTGGGTAGCGTGTTTTAATGGTAAGATGTGTAACTTAGTGGCAGGTAGGGATCATGGCGCTGCTTTGGTCCTTGTGGAAAAACAGGAACACTTGTTTTAGAAATATCTTTCTTTCTCGATCCAATTGTGCGGATGGCTCACTGGTTATCATCACAGGTTGGACTTGGAGAGCAGGTTTTGCGACAGCAGCGCCAAGGGGCAAAGCGGCTGCTGCAAGTTGCGGCTTATATCTTCGCATTGATAGCTGATGGTCTTGTTTGGAAACCATCTGAAGCTGCAGAATATCGAGGTTTATTTCTGGTTTCTATAATTTCGTAGTGAGGTTATCGTATGATTGTTTCCAAAAGTAGCTAGTATTATTGTGGCTGTTACTTTCGGAATCCCATGCTTCAGTTCCATTGAGAAATTAAACCGGAGGTCTGCTCCTATAGTCAAACAAAAAACTACTCCTAGTTGTATGGCAGCTGGGAGTACTTGTTTTGTAACGTTGCCTAGTTGTGATAGCTGTTGTGAGTTGGTAACTCACACCTCACCGCCTCGCCTCCCGAGCCCTAGCTAAAATACATATACTCAGTATACCAATATTTTGCCATCAAGAGTGTTACATAGCTAGACATTATCTAAATGCCTGAATGAAACAGTAATGTCCCCTTTAATAATGCATGTTTGTGGACAAACCCAATCCTTTTCGGGCCGTTGTTTTTCCCCTTCATTACCAGAAGAACTTGTCCTTATGAATATGCAAATTAAAGGTGCCTCCAGTGTTTTGCCACTTGTTTTGAACCCTGCCATGTTACATCCCAAAAGGCCAAATTACATTATCCCACCGCTAAACAAGTGCCATACAGAAATGAAGTGCGGGAGCATCTGTGTCAGCATGTGTCAACAACGAAGGAGAAGCACCGACAACGAACGTTCCACCACTTAACCTGGTCATGGGCAAGCGCTGCTGCGATGATCGTGCCTCCGTAAGCTAGACATACGCATTCACAACGTCTTGGACTTGGAGTTGGGCAAGACCATTGGGTGATCCAAATGCCCGACGATGTGCTCGCAAGGGTGCATGATGTAGAAGATGTCCCTATGCATCCCAGCCCTATTGGTTCATTTCTGCTTGTCTCACTATGTTTCTAGGTTGAGGTAAAGGATTAGGTCGATCGTGAGGAAAGTGGATATTGGAAGAGGGGTTGAGGGAGAATACATGGAGAGCAAACTGAAATATAAAGCACGCAGACACTATTCTCGCTAGCAATCACATGTTTGTGTATTCGATGGTAATGAATATTGATAGCCATTTGTTGTTTACATCTGCTCCCAGCTACACAATCTAATGCCTCAATGCCTTCAGAAAAATGTACAGATAGCACTAGCTAGGTGTGCATAAGTTCATCTTTAATGTTAGGTACCTCAGCTTACTCCTTTATTCTAAAAATGGTTTTTAGTCTTATCTCTGGAAATTGGTGTCCTAATAGATATAAGTACGCGGATTAGAACAGTTTTGGAAAAATATGATGATACAATAAGATTTGGTACAAGAAATAAATATGTCATTCTGACGTGAGCAGATTACATTCACCATGCCTAAATACATCACAAATATCCAATTACATTTCTAACTTCGTCTGCAGCTTATATTTTCACATTACCGGCTGGTGGTCTTGTTTGGAAACCATATTGAGCTGCAGAATATCAGTTTGTGTATCTGTAATGATGGTTCCTGTATGGCTGTTTCCGTTCTCAAAGTAGTTATATCAGTTTTTTTGAAGGTTGTTGTGGTCGCTGGTACTTCCAGAATTTGACAGAACTCCGTGTTTCAGTTTCATTGAGAAAGGAAATTGGGAGCTCTGCTCCTATTGTCCGTAAAAAGGCTACTTGGTTCACGATGCTGCCTAGTTTTTGTGATAAGCGTTGAGAATTGGTAGCCCACTCGTCATTTGCTGGAGCATCATGAACTTGCTTACATTATATAGTGACTGGAGTTGGATTGATCTCGTCCTGATACGCCTATTGAGCCCTATAAAATACTTATGATCTGGTATATCATATTATTACTATCAAAGTGTTTCATAGCGTTACGTTCGCTTCATTGCCAACCCAAACTAAATGAAACAAGAATCCTCTTTTAGGTACTAGTACATGTTTGTGGACAACAAACTCGAGCCTTTTGTCAAGAGCAACCAATGTTTTTTCTTTCTTCATTGCAAACGAACTTGTCCTTATGAATGTGCACATTAAAGGTGCCTCTCGACTTCGGTTCAAGAGATTTTCTACATTGCAAGTTACTCCCTCCGTTCTTAAATATACTCCCTCCATTTTTGTATACAAGGCCACAAACCCATATTACAGGTACCAAGGCAAAATTAAACGTGTACTTAAGCCAATATTGCAAGCTATCTTGTCTCCTTGTTTGTTGTGTTAATTAATGCCTATTTTTCTGTTCCACCCATAACAAGCCAATGCTCTCACTCCTTTTGGTTGATTAATGAGGCGCATGCAAGCCAACTTTCTCACACCCACATGCATGCAAGAGATAGTTAATGTCCCTTTGCTAGTACGAGGCAAACATCATCAATTTTGTCTCGATTAGTTTTAGTGGCCTTGTATAGATACAAATTGTAATTTTGATAGTGGCCTTGTATATAAAAATGGAGGGAGTAAGTTTTTTTAGAGATTCCAATATGGACTACATACGGAGCAACATGAGTGAATCTACACTCTAAAATATAAGTTTTTTTAGAGGACTGACGTGATGTAATCAGGTTACATCCTAGCGGTGTTTGTTGTAATGCTCGGTTGATTTGATAACCATGTGCTTAGACGTGTGATCTGGTGAAATGGAATATTGGTTATCTGATATTGTTAGTTTTACATGGGCTCCAGTCATATCTTTCTGGCTCAACCAGTTACTTGTTTCAGCCGGCCACTACGTATACACAACGTGCCTATATATAAACGCTTTTGCAGAAAATCAAGGTGGAGCGGCCGCACCACCTCGCCCTACCGGCTCCTCCGCCCTGCCGCATTTCTGACAGCATGTGTCAATAACGAAGGAGAAGCACCAATGACGAATGCTCCACCAATGAACCTGGTCATGAGCAAGCGCTGCTGCAATGATCATGCCCCCCCTAAGCTAGAGATATGCAAGCGTGTTGTCTTAGTCTTGGAGTTGGGTAAGACCAATGTGTCATCCAAAAGCCCGACGATGTGGTCGCAAGGGAGCATGATGTAGAAGATATCCCTATGCATCCCAACCCTATTAGTTCGTTTATGCTTGTCTCACTATGCTTCTAGGTTGAGGTAAAGTATGAAAGTGGATATCAGAAGAGGGATCGATGGAGAATACATGGACAGTGAACTGAAATATAAAGCTAGCAATCACATGTTCGCGGCGTATCCGATGTTATTGATAGTCATTTGCTGCTTACATCTGCTCCTAGTACTACACAAATCTAATGCTTCAATGCCAGTCCCCTCTCTCCAGCCAAATGCATAGATGCACTATTCATGCTAAGCGTGCATAAGTGTCATCTTCAATGATACCGACCTCAACGTACTCCTTTACCCTTAATTTTTGAAAATAAGGATATGTATAGACAATGAAAATATATTCTAAAAACGTTTTCTAGTGTCATCTCTCGATATTGATGCCCTAATAGATATAAGTACTCGGATTAAAACTGTTTTGGAAAAATATGATGATAGGATGAGATTTGGTACAACAAATAAATATATCATTGGATGTGAACAAATTACATTCACCATGCCTAAATACATGAACAAATATCTGAAAATTACATTTCTAACTTCGTTTGCAGCTTATATCTTCAAATTACCGGCTAATGGTCTTGTTTGGAAACCATACAGAGCTGCAGAATATCGGTTTGTGTATTTGTAATGAGGGTTAGTGTATGGTTGTTTTCGTTCCCAAAGTAGCTATATCATTGTTTTTGTTATGTATAAGGTTGTCGTGGTAGCTGGTACATTCAGAACTTGACAGAACTCCGTGTTTCATTTTCATTGGTAAAGGAAATTGGGAGCTCTGCTCCTATTTTCCGAAACAAGGCTACTTGTTTCACGACGCTACCTAGTTTCCGTGATAAGCGTCGAGAATTGGTAGCTCACTCGTCATTTGCCGGAGCATCAAGAACTTGCTTACGTTATATGCTGACTGAAGTTGGGTTGATCTGGTCCTGATACGCCAACTGAGCCCTATAATTTACTTATGATCTGGTATATCGATATTATTACCATCAAGAGTGTTTCATAGCGTTACGATTAGCTTCATTGGCGAGCCCAAACTCAACGAAATAAGAATCCCCTTTTAGGTACTACATGTTTGTGGACAAACCGCATGGTTTCGTAATGTGGTTGCAAGCATGGTTCCACAGTCGCTGGAAGGAGAAGCGGCCGCGGCGGTGCACGAATGACGGGCTCACCATATACTCTGCCGACGAGCTTGGATTCGGCAAGGCCTACGCCAAGGGCACCGCTCTCTGCCCTTTCGACTGCGACTGCTGCTTCTGAGCCTTACAGGGGTCCTCTGTTCTTGAGGCGATGTGCCTGAGGTGATGTAATCAGGTTACATCCTAGTGGTGTTTGTTGTAATGCTCGGTTGATCCGATAACTATGTGCTTAGACGTGTGATCAGGTGATATGGAATTTTGGTTCTCTGATATTGTCAGTTTTACAGGAGCTCCAGATTATATATCTTTCTAGTTCAATCAATTACTTTTTTAAATATATATTTTTTAATAAAAAAAGCTTAGTTGTTTCAAGTGAAATTCTTTCTTATGGGGAAAAATTGATCTTATTGAGCAATCGCATGAGCAATGGGTCTTTTTATGTGATGTCAATGCTCGAGTTGCCTAAAGGGCCTTGTAAGAGAATACATATTTTTAGGAAGAGATTATTATGGCATGCTGATCAAGGAAGACAGAAACACCACTTACTCAACTGGCCAGCCGTGAATCAAGTGGGTTTGCAGTAGTGGATCTTGAGGTTAAGAATGTTGTTTTGTTTAGTAAAATGGACATGAAAGTTAGAAAATGAGAAGGAACGGTTGCAGAGTTTAGTTCTTGGAAAATATGATACGCAGGCTAATCCATCACAAGTTCAGTTTAAGGCTGCTCAATCCCATTTCCTTCACGGAGACTTGAAAGTGTGAGATGTTGTTATAGGTTTGTAGAAAAATAGTGGGGTACTGGCTCAAAACTAGGTTTTTGGAAGGATATTCGGATATGGAATAATGATGCGTGATAGTGTGGGTTTGGCGAAGGAGATGGATAGGTTTAGATGGATTCTCACCAGATCTGGCTAAGTATTTAACCCTGAAATTAGCCCAGGTAAGACATCCTATAAAAAACAGTGGCTTGTTGAAGTGCCTTTAAAAATCATAGTTTTTATGTGGCTGGTTATTTGATATAGCATTTCAACTAAGGACAGTCTATTAAGAAAGGTTGGGTAGGAAGTAAGATGTGTATGGTCAGTAGTGAAGAGCAGACCCTAAATCACCTATTCCTTACATTGTACTAGTATGGTTAGATATGCTTGGAATGTGATTAATTATGCTTTGAAGATTGATGCAACTAGATCCACAGTTAAGTTAATTTCTGGCTTTCTATATTTTCTTAGTGAGGTTACTGTATGGTTGTTTGTTTTCAAAAGTAGCTAGTAGTATTGTTGTGCCCACTGGAACTTTCGGAACTCCATGTTTGTTTCAGTTTCATTGAGAAATTAAACTAAGAGCTCAGCTCCTATATTTGAAGAAGTTACTTGTTTTGTAATGCTGCCTAGTTGTTGCGATAACTGTTGTGAATTGGTAATTCACTCCCCACTGAATACGCGTAATAATCCCCAGTTAAAATATATATTTTGTGGATGCTAATATCTAAATGTTTCGTAGCCACATATTATCTAAATGCCTGGATGAAACAATAATGCCCATTTTAATACTGCATATTTGTGGACAGACCCAACCCCTCTCTCGAGAGGGCCAGTGTTTTTTTTTCTTTATTGCCGGAAAAACTTGTTTCTTTTGAATGTGTAAATTAAAGGTTTCTTCAGTGTATTAACACTTACTTTGAACCCTGCCACATTACATCCCAATAAGCCAAATTATACCATCTCATGGACGAACAACTGGCATACCGCGATGGAAGGAGAGGGCATTTGTACAACATGCGTCAACAACAGAGGAGAACCACCGACAAAGAACGATGTTCCACCACTGAACCTGGTCATGGGCAAGCGCTGCTGTGATGAACATGCCTCTCTAAGCTAGAGATATTCTGATGAGTTGTGTGGGACTTGGAGCTGGGCGGGCAAGACCATTGGGTCATCCAAACGCCCGTTGATTTGCTCGCAAGCAAGCATGATGTAGAAGATGTCCCTATGCATCCCAGCCCTATTGGTTCATTTCTATTTGTCTCACTATGCTTCTAGGTTGAGGTTAAGGATGTCAGAAGAGGGATTGAGGGAGAATGCATGGACAGTGAACTATGAAATATAAAGCATGAAGACACTATTCTCGCTAGCAATCACATGTTCGTGCACTCGGTGTTATTGATAGCCATTTGTTGCTTACATTTACTCCTGGGGCTACACAATCTAATGCTTCAATGCCTTCAACAAAATGTACAGAAGCACTATTCATGCTAGCATGCATAAGTGTCATCTTCGATGACAGGGACCCCAACCTAATCCTTTGTCCTTCATTTTTGAAAATAAGAATGTTGTTTTGTTAAGTAAATGGACATGGAAGTTGGGAAATGAGAAGGAACTGTTGCAGAGTTTAATTCTTAGAAATGTGTTATGCAGGCTAATCTAGCACAAGTTCAATTAAAGGCTGCTCAATCCCATTTCATTCATGGAGACCTGAAAGTGAGAGATGTCGTTATAGGTTAGTAGAAATATAGTGCGGTATTGTCTCGAAACTAGGTTTTAGAAGGATATTTGGATATGGGACGATGATGTGTGATAGTCTGGGTCTGTCGAAGAGGATAGGTGTAGATGGATGCTCAACAGGCTAAGTATTTAACCCTGAAATTAGCCCAAGTAAGATGTCCATGTAAAAACACTGTGGCTCTTTGAAGTGCCTTTAAAAATCAGAGTTTTCATTTAGCTGGTTCTTCGATCTAGCATTTCAACTATGGACAGTCTATTAAGAAAGGTTGGGTAGGAAGTAAGATGTGTATGGTCTGTAGTGAAGAGGAGACCCTAGATCACCTTTTCTTACATTGTACTAGTATGGTTAGATATGTTTGGAATCTGATTAATTATGGTTTGAAGATTGATGCAGCTAGATCCATAGTTCTTTAGTTACTTAGGTGGGTAATGTGTTTTAATGGTAAGATGCATAACTTAGTGGCAGGTAGGGATCATGGCGCTGCTCTGGTCCTTGTGGAAAAACAGTAAAGTCGCTTGTTTTAGAAATATCTTTCTATATGATCCAGGCAGTCTAATCATGGGTTGGACTTCAGAGAGCAGGTTTGCGTGACAGGCATCGCCAAGGGGCAATGCAGCCGCTGCAAGTTGCGGATTACATCTTTGCTTTGACGGTGATGGTCTTGTTTGGAAACCATCTCAAGTCGAGAACATCAAAGTTTATTTCTGGTTTCTATATTTATTTTTCAGTGAGGTTACCGTATGGTTGTTTTGAAAAGTCCTTCCTCCGTTCGGAAATAACTGGCGTGAATTTGAACTAAAACCAGGTTAGTTATTTCTGAACGAAGGGAGTAGCTACTATTGTTGTGTCCGCTGGTACATTCGGAACTCCATGTTTCAGTTTCATCGAGTAATTAAAATGGGAGCTCTGAATGCCTGAATACTAATATTTTACCATCAAGAGTGTTTCATAGCTACACATAATCTAAATGCCGGAATGAAGCAATACTGTCCCAATACTGCATGTTTGTGCACTAACCCAACCATTTTCTCAAGAGGGGCCACCCTGTCCTTATGCATGAGCAAATTAAAGGTGCCTCCTGGCCTCGGTTCGAGATCCTCTACATAGGAAAAAAACAAGCTGCATATCAAGCTGGAAGCATTGTCGGGTTTTCTACCTCAATGTGTTGAGCAAAGGCGGATCGTTGCACTCGGAACTTCTAAAAAAGAAAAAAAATGACATTCAGAATCCAAGATATCAAAGCCTAGAGATAAGGTGATAGGCTAGTTTGTAGGTTTACATGAGGCAGCTAAAGGTCATTGGTCAAAATGCCGTGATTATGCGCAGCAAGGTAATTTAAGTCGCTAACATCCACATCCCCTACTGGTTGTTTAATCACTAGATTTATCTGGTTGGTACATCACGTATCTATCTCAAATGATTCTTGTAATTGTTCGCTTTAGTGGGAAATGAAGTTCGTACTTTGGATGAACAATCAACAACACATTTCAGTGCAATATATATCTCGTGGTTCACAAAAATGTTTCGTCTCAAGTGGGCAAGGGACCTACAATAGATGCTGGAAGAGAGTAATTATTCACAATACCTTCTGATGGTAACTCAACGCTTTGCATCACGAAGTAGTTTTGCCACTTATTTTGTAGCCTGCCATATTACATCTCAATAGGCCAAATTACATCATCCCATTGATGAACAAGTGCCATACATCAACGAAGAACAACTGGCAATGAACGATGTTCGAGCACTGAATCTGGTCATGGGCAAGCAGTGTTGTGATGAGCATCCCTCCCTTAGCTAGAGTCCAGCCCGCAACTTGGAGTTGGGCAAGACCATTTGGTCATCCAAACGCCCAACGATGTGCTCGCAAGGGAGCATGATGTAAAAGATTTCCCCATGCATCCCAGCCCTATTGGTTCATCTCTATTTTTCTCGCTATGCTTCTAGGATCTAGGTTGAGGTCAAGGATTAGCTCGTGAGGGAGGTGGATATCGGAAGAAAGATTGAGGTAGAATACATGGATAATAAAATGAAATATAAATCATGCAGACACTATTCTCGCTAGAAAGCGCATGTTCGTGGCGTATCTGATGTTATTAATAGCCATTTGTTGTTTACGTCTGCTCCTAGTACTTCACAAATCTAATGATTTGATGCCTTTAACAAAATGTACGAATGGAGTATTCATGCTAGGTGGGCATAAGTGTCATCTTCAATGATAGGGACCTCAACCTACTCCTTTACCCTTCACTTTTGAAAATAAGGATATGCATAGACAATAAAAGTATGTTTGAAAATGTTTCTAGTGTCATCTCTGGAAATTGATGCCCGAATAAATATAAGTACACTGAGTAATACCGTTTTAAAAGTATATGATGATATAGTGAGATTTCATACAAGAAATAAATATATCATCAATGAGATTTCGTACATTCACCATGTCTAAATACATAAACAAATATATAAAAAAGTTACATTTCTAACTTCGTTACAGCTTATATCTTCACATTACCGGCTGATTATCTTGTTTGAAAATCATATGGAGCTGCATAGTATCAGTTTGTGTATTTGTAGTGATGTCAACATTAAGCACCCAATCCCCTAAAAAGACACTAAACACCCAATTTTTGTTTATTGTTGCGTTGATATGTGCATGCGTGAAATTAGAGGACCCTGCTGCGATTTTCAGAGGGCCGCACTAGTGTATGCATTCTCCATGCTTGTTCATATTTGGACAGTGAAATGTCCACTACAATGCCCATGTACGATAAGTGGCAGTGAAATGTTTCATTGCGTGTGGCGGTGTTTTCAACATTGTTATGATGTTTCTCCAATATTACTATTGTTGTTGCCTTGTTGCTGTGGTGAGCCTCTCATACGAGGGTGTTAAAGTGATGTTTCTTTTTCACTTAAGTGAGCTCCTTTGGTTTGATGGTAGCATTTCATATAATCAGTTCATGCGCCAACAATTATGGTCATTTTTATTCGATTTATGTGCCAAGATAGATGGTGATTTCAGTATCTCTATGTGGTTGTTACTTCAATACAATTACGCAAGTACAAGATAGTATTTTTCATGAAAAATCTAAGGGCGTTATTCCTACCTAATTAACCCTTTCTCTTACTAATTACCCGTCAAGAACCACATTGTCGTCAGGCTACAATGAGCTTACGTTGGACACCTGAACTACTATTCGTAGCGCCTTGAACTAGTTTTGTTACTTATTTTGAACCCTGCCATATTACATCTCAATAGGCCAAACTACATCATCCCACTGTTGCACAAGTCCATACATCGATGAAGGCAGGGGGTATCTGTGACAGCATGTGTGTCAACAATGAAGGAGAAACACCAACAACGAACGATGCTCCACCAGCGAACCTCATCAGGGGCCGGCGCTGCTGTGATGAGCTTGCCTCCCTAAGCTTGACATGTGCCTGGGACATGTAGTTGGGCAAGATCATCAGGTCATCCAAACGCTCGACGATGTGCTAGCAAGTGAGCATGCTGTGGAAGATGTCCCTATGCATCCCATCCCTATTGGTTCATCTCTGTTTGTCTCACTATGCTTCTAGGTTGAGGTCAAGGATTAGCTCGTGAGGAAAGTGGATACGGGAGGAGGGATTGAGGGAGAATACGCGGGCAATAAACTGAAATATAAAGCATGCAGACATTTTTCTCACTAGCAGTCACATGTTTTGTGGCATATCCGGTGTTATTGATAGTCATTTGTTGTTTACATCTGCTTCTAGTACTACACAAAACTAATGCTTCAATGCGGTCAAGAAAATGCACGGATGTACTATTCATGCTAGGTGTGCATAAGTACCATCTTCAATGATAGGGACCTCATCCTACTCCTTTTACCCCTCATTTTTGAAAATAAGAATATGGACAGACGATGAAAATATATTCTCAAATGGTCTTTTTTAGTATCACCTCTGGAAATTAATGCTCGAATAAATATAATCATGCCAACTAAAAAAATTTTGGAAAAATTTGATGACACGATGAGATTTTGTACAAGAAATAAATGTCATTTTGACGTGCAAAGATTACATTCACCATGTCTAAATACATACACAAATAAAAAAAAAATTCTAACTTCGTCGCAGCTTATATCTTCACATTACCGGTTGATGGTCTTGTTTTGAAACCTTTCGGAACCACAAAATATCGGTTTGTGTATTAGCAGTGAAGATATTCTAATCACACCCAAAAAAAATAGTGAGGATATTCCTTGGTGTTTCCTTGGGCATTTCAAAGCATGTTCCCATCTTTCTCAGAAAGAGCCACCTCCGATCTTTATTCCCCGCATTTTCAAGTGCTGTTTCTGGAACAAGATATACCTATACTATTATTTTTCTCTATATATCTTCCAAACAAGATGAGTTTGATCTAGAACATTTTTACAGATCAACAGATCATCACCTCCATCAGATACATACTACAGAATTCATCGAAACTTTTACACATGGTTCCCACGGAGAGTAGCTTCGAACTGATATAACCGGGCTCAGGCACACCCGAAATATGCAAATTGGCTGACCGCATATGCTCCTGAACGCAGCGAGTTGGTGCTGTGCCTAGGAACTTAACTGCAATCTGAAGTCCCATTTGCTATACACATTATTTGTACAATATATGCCAGCTACAACAAGACTAGGCACAAAATTAGAGGGGGAACAAAACTAGCTACGACTCCCTACTTGATGCGGCGCCGTTGATAGTTTACACTAGTCTGCATAGTCCAACAGTAATGTTGTTGGTTCTTCAAATAAGTATGCATAATCCAACCGTAATTTTTGTATTTGTGGAGGGGTTTTAGTCCCTTCAGGTGCCTCCATAAGTATGTTACCTGTAACAAAAGCCTTCCACCCCTTATCCGATAGTTTGTGCATTTCTTTTACTCGCACTTCCTTGACCTTCTCAGATGTATTAAATATAGCGGATAATCTTGTTTGTTTTCCTTCGGTAGTGAAACTGAAGGTGTTTCTAGGAATGTCAAAGGAAACTAGGTAATGAGAGCTCTAAAATTATGAGATAACTTGAGTGTGGCCAATTGAATTTTACATTTAGGAATTATTGCAGCTGATAGTAACTTGCTTCCTCCAGTTACTACAATAGTTCTGGGTTTAACTAGTAATAACTGACAGTTTGCCTTCACTACAAAATTCTGGTTAATGAATTAGGATGTACTTCCTGAGTCTAAGAGAGCTACATCCCCCCTTCCATTGATGTGTATGATCATAGTTGGGGTAAGCACAACTAGTTGATGTACCATACCAAATGCAGAAATAAACATGGCTTGCTCACTTTTATCGACCTTTTCCTCCTATTCCTGAACAGTATTTTCTTCTATTTCTAAAGCCATTACTTCAGCAATTTCTTGTCGTAAGAGATGTACAGTTGGAACTGATTTTCATTTATGTCCATGCATCCATTTATCTCCACACCTCCAACATTCACCACTTTCCTGATTTTTTGTGCATTGTTGCTTGTACTATCTGCGTGTCTTACATGTATCATTGTTGTGTATGTGCTTCAGAGGGACTAGTTTTCTGCTGAAATCCTGCAGTATTTTTTGATAATAATTTGTATAAGGAATACCCTGTTTCTTAGGAGCGGCACTAACTGGAGGGTAGTTTGGTTCTACCTCTTTTGGTAAACAATAAGCATCAGTTAGTGTTTGTGGTCTTACCAATCTGATTTGGAACTTGATCCCTTATCTGAATCCATTTACATAACATCTAACAACCCAGAGCTTAGTAAATTAAGGATTTTCTTCCTGCATCTTACCCATGAGGTCTTCAAATTATTTGTTATATTCATATACAGTTTTACTGTCTTCTTTGAGATTGTTGAACTGCTCTGACAAATCATATGCGCCCTGGTTAGAAAATATTTTGACCAACTCCTTTCCAAACTGTTTCCATGTTAATTGTTTCTTGAGTAACCCTGGTTTCCTAAGCTGAGTATATGCTTCACCAATCATGTACATCTGTGCCAGAGAAAATTTATACTCTTCAGGTGCCCCAAACATCTGGAAATATTTGTTGCACTGCGGAATCCATCCCACCGGGTCTTCTCCCTGAAATTTAGGAAAATCCAGTTTTGGGCCTTTAGTGACTGCCTTCATAAACTAGGTCTGCATGTCTTGTTCATATGTGCGAAAATATCCTTGCGACATTTTCCTCTCTCTGTTTTGGTGAAACTGCTGGAATGCTGGAGTGTGTATTTGACCATGAGCCTGCCTTTGGGGTTCCCTTTCCGATAGCAGATCATGCAATCGGATAACCTGGAGGTACTGTTGGTCTAGTCACTTTGACAGGAGGTAAGTTTTGGGGTTGGATTTTTTCAGACTGCTTAGTGACTGCTTTTTCTATCTCCAATTGTTTCTTCATGTATTCATTTCTAGCTTGTCATGCTTGCATTTTAGCATGAGACAGGCTTGGCGATTTTACCTGTTCACTGGTCCCTATTTCCGGTTGTTTCTCTCTGTTCTCAACAACCTTAGGAACTAAAGAGTGCAAAACCAAATTCATGCATCCCATCTGCTTCCCCAACTTTTTTTTCGAAAAGGGGGGATTCCCCGGCCTCTGCATCAGAACGATGCATATGGCCACCTCAATAAATAAAATAGGATCAACAAAGTCGTATAGTCTTCAACAAAATAAAAGCAAGCTCACCTAGAACCTCGAAGCTAAACCAAGAAAAAACCGTAAGCCAAGAAAAAGCCATAAGCCACAACCGGCTGGTAAAATGAAGATAGAAAAACTAATTGCATATCCTATTACATGACCGCCAACCAAACCGATTGAAGATATCCCGCGCTACCATCTCCCACCGCATGCATCCAAGAACCAAACGCCTCCTGGCCTCCGTCGGAGTGAGTAAGGACCACATACGGATCAGCGCCGTAGCACGGAATACAACCTGCAAAAAATGAATAGTAGTTATTCTGTTAAAAACCAAGTCATTTCTGCAGTTTCAAATTGCCCATAACAACGCATACACTCCTACACGAATATGCCTAGTCTGTATCGGACTCTATCCCATCCAGCCACGTTCCAAATAACGACCCAACCGTACTCGGAGGAGTGATGTTAAAAGCAATTTGCACAGAGCGCCACAGAATTCTCGCCAAAGGACAATCAAGGAAGAGATGCTTAATGGTCTCATCATGATCACAGAAGCTACACCTAGTAGATCCAATCCAATTGCGCTTGACCAAGTTGTCATTTGTTAAAATTACCTGTTTATGGACAAACCACATAAACACTTTAATTTTCAAAGGCACATGTACTTTCCACACATGTTTGGTACTAGGAATAATAGTGGAGTTGATGACATCGTTGTACATCGACTTTACAGTAAATTGTCCATTCCTAGTAAGCTTCCAACAAAGCTGGTCGGGCTGCTGAGCTAGCTGAACTTCCACCAGTCTACGCACCAGGTGGAGCCAAGCTTCCCATCTCTCACCAACAAGCACCCGCCGAAACTGAATATTAAGGGGAGTGGACTGCATAATCGTTGCAACTAGCGCATCACGTCGCTGGACAATACGATACAGGGTTGGGTACTGTATTGCTAATGGTGTATCACCCAGCCAATTGTCCTCCCAGAAACGTGTGTCATTGCCATCACCGATGATAAACTTTGTTCTATTAAAGAAGGTTGCCTTGACTCTCATAAGCCCCTTCCAAAACGGCGAATCAGATGGTCTCACTGTCACCTTTGTGACAAAGTTTTGGACTGCAGGTACTTGTTACGAAGAATCTGCGCCCACGTTGCATCAGTCGGACCCCAAAGCTTATACAGCCACTAACTAAGCAGGCATCTGTTCTTGACCTCAAGATTTTCGATACCCAGCCCCCCTTGGTCCTTTGGTCGACAAATGACATCCCACTTGGCGAGTCTATACTTTCTCTTAAGTTCATCACTCGCCAAAAGAATCTTGATCGGTAGAAGTCCAAATTTTTCCTAACCCCAACCGGAACCTCAAAGAAAGATAGTAAGAACATCGGCATACTCGTGAGCACCGAATTAATAAGAATTAACCGACCTCCATATGATGTAAGTTTGCCCTTCCAAAGAATCTAAGTTTATTTTCAAACCGATCCTCAATGCATTTCCACTCTCGGTTTGTAAGCTTACGATGGTGAATGGGTATACCTAGGTAGGTGAAAGGTAAAGCCCCTAATTCACATCCAAACAATTGCCTATAAGCCTCCTGGTCCTCCTTGGCTCTACCAAAGCAGAACAATTCACTTTTATGAAAGTTAATCTTTAACCTAGACAATTGTTCAAACAAGCAAAGCACCAGCTTCATATTTCTCGCTTTTGCCAGGTCATGCTCCATAAAGATGATTGTATCATCAGCATCGCAGAATGGACACCCCATCAACTAGGTTGGGCACCGGGCCTCCCACCGACCGGCCTCCTTGGTCTGACCTATTAGAATTGCCAACATGTCAACCACAATGTTAAACAAAACAGGGGACATTGAATCTCCTTGCCTCAGACCCTTGTGTGTTTGGAAATAGTGCCCAATATCATCATTTACTTTAATTCCAACACTCCCTTTTTGCGTAAAGGATTCTACCTGGCATCGCCAAGCCTCATCAAAACCCTTCATACGCAAGGCCTGTTGAAGGAATGGCCATTTGACTTTGTCAGATGCTTTTTCAAATCCACTTTGAAAACAACCCCATCCAGTTTTTTTCGTGGATTTCATGGAGCGTTTCATGAAGGACCACTACCCCTCAAGGATATTCCCGTCCGGCATGAAAGCAGATTGGGTAGGCTGCACAACAAGATGCAATCTGTGTGAGTCTATTGGTCCCGACCTTGGTGAAAATTTTGAAACTAACATTAAGAAGACAGATTGGCCTGAATTGCTCAATTTTCACAGCCTCTATTTTCTTAGGAAGAAGGGTAATCGTTCCAAAATTGAGTTGAAAAAGATGAAGCTGTCCAGCAAACAAATCATTAAACATAGGCAACAAATCCCCTTTAATGATATGCCAGCACTTCTTATAAAATTCAGCTGGGAAACCATCAGGACCCGGCGCTTTGTTATTCTTCATTTGCGAGATGGCCTCTAGCACCTCTTTCTCCGAGAATGGAGCCGTAAGAATATCATTCTCCACCGCTGTGAGCTGAGGAATATCCTCAACCCTTGACTCGTCCAGAGACACACAGTTCTCTTCTGGAGGGCCAAACAGCTGCTTGTAATACTCGGTAATGTACAATTTTAGGTTTTCCTGTCCTACAATCGTACCCTCATCTTGCTCAAGCTGAAAGATCCTCTTCTTTCGATGCTTACCGTTAGCGATCATATGAAAGAATTGTGTGTTCGCGTCCCCCTGGACTACTCGCCGGACATTGGCCCGCAACGCCCACTTCAACTCTTCTTCTCTAAGAAGTTCTTTCAGCCGCAATTCCGCCTCGAGCTTGGCATGAAGCTCCGCAGCCGGCAGTATCGTGGTTTCCGCTTTTACATCCAGAGACTGTATAAGGGCAAGGAGCTTTTCCTTTTCGACCTTATAAATCCCACTCAAATGCTTAGCCCACCCACGTAGGAAACTCCTCAAGTGTCTAATCTTATTCTGCGCCAATAAGAGCGGTCCTCCCTCCTGAATCCTTAGCCCACTCTCTGGCCACGAGATCCAGGGATCCATCTCGTTCAAACCAAGCCATCTCAAAGGAGAACACATTCTTGTTCCCCAGGTGTGTGGGTGCACCAGAGTCGACAAATAACGGCGTATGGCCAGAAATACCACGGGACAAGGCCTGACGGTCATCGTGGGAAACTTCGTTCCCATTCTACGCTAGCCAACACTCGGTCCAACTTCTCATAAGTCGGATTTGGCATCGAGTTCGCCTGTAAATTTTCTACCCGAGAGCTCAATTTCTGTCAGGTCCAAACTTTCAATGATAGTATTGAACATGAACGACCATCGTCCATCAAAATTATCATTGTTCTTATCCTCACGCCGTCTTATGATATTGAAATCACCCCCCACCAGGATGGGCAACTGCTCGGAGCCACAAATCCGAACAAGATCAGCCAAGAACTCAGGTTTGAGCTCGGGCTGTGCAGCACCATATACCGCAACAAGAGCCCAATTAAACCCATCAACCTTCAAACGCACCCTAAACTTAACAGCAAAGTCTCCCATGACCACACTGCGAAACTCAAGCGCTTCACACCTAACTCCGAGAAGGATTCCACCCGACCTCCCTCTCGGTGGCAAGCAATGCCAATCAAAATCTATACCCCCCCCCCCGCCCCGATAGAGTATTTAGAAATTGAGGCGCGAAGTTATCTCGACCTGTCTCCGATAGAGCTATAAAATCTAAACAATGCTCAACAGACGCCTCAGCAAGAAACCTTCGTTTAGCCAAGTCTTTTAGACCTCTGCTATTCCAGAATATTCCTATCATAGATCATCATGGAATTTTTTTGCCGCACGGATCCTAGCACTCCCTACGCATCATGCGGATACCGGGTATACCTTCCGCTTTCCACTTGCGCTTGGGGACAGTTTGACTCAAGAATCGATCCTCACAACCAGTCTCAGACGGGCTAGCCAACACCAACTCGGTAGACTCGGCTGAACATCCTCATCAAGAATAGGTTGCATAAGATCCGCACAAAAGTTGTCTAGTACCACGACCCGAGCGCATCAACCTCAGAATCACTCATAGGTTTAACAGCCGCAATATTACGGATCATCTCTAAGGCCCGGTCAGCCTCTAGGTCTAAAAGATCATTAACAGAATTAGAGATTTTAGTGTCATTACTACCCAACGAAACTCCTAATTGATTTGCATTTTGAACAATCTCATCATTTGAAAAATGCAAAATGGAATTAGAGGTATTGACCGACATACCAGTGGTGACCTCAACGTCACGAAGCTTGGCCGCCCTCATGGCGCACCGCTGCTGAATATCGTCCACATGAGGCTGGGTCCGGAGACGACCGCTCATCCGGCGCCCCTCAGAAACCGGATCCTGAATCCCTCCAAACGCGATGACCTCCTCCCGAGAGATCGCGGTCGGGGTCCGGCCTCCTGCCGCACCCCAACCAACAGGCTGGTCCAACTGCACGGGTGTAAGGGCATATTTATTCCCTAGTGGTTTTGGTGATTGATGACAATGCGTTTGCGGACTAATCGTGTGCGTTAAGTTCTTTCAGAGGATCATCCATTGGCACGAGACGATTTACTCCCCTCGGTGTTTTTATTCAAGACGGTGTAGCTCCTGTGTTTCGTTGTTGGTGGACTAGTTTCGTGAGGAGTCACCGTACTATTAAGAGGGATCCGCTTTGGTAAGTCTTGGGTGGAATCACACGCACACATCCTTTTCTCACCCATCGCCTTCCTGCCGCTTCTTTGGAGCTGCTCCGATAGTCCGCTTCTTCTTCGCCTGTGCGCGGTAGTATCACGACCTACAATGATAGTACCGAAGCCTCCCAGCGGTAGTACGCTCCACGTAGCGGTAGTACCGCTCTCGGCCGTAGTACCGCCGGTTGAGCGGTAGTACCGCCGCAGGCTTGGCTGTAGTACCTCGGTAGTTCGCGCCTACTACCGCCTCGATTCGAGGCGATGTTTTCTCGTGTCGGGTTTTTGCGGCACTAGCGGGCGATAACTTGGCGGTAGTACCGCTCTGAGCGGTAATGCCGCTCTGCTCCCTTGTAGTAATGCCGCTCTGAGGGCCTGGCCTGCCCTTCTCTTCAGCGGTAGTACCGCATTTGGGTAGGGAAGCGGTATACCGCCCTCAGCGGTAGTACCGCCTTCCCTAGCGGTAGTACCGCTCTGTCTTGAGGCTGCATAGTGGGGCAGCGGTTGGATGTGTTCCCCACTATATAAAGGGTCTTCTTCCTCCTTGTTGACCTACCTCTTTCCCCCAAGCTCCATTGTTGCTCAAAGCTCCATTTTCGCCGATCTCTCTCCCTAGCCAATCAAACTTGTTGATTTGCTCGGGATTGGTTGAGAAGGCCCAGATCTACACTTCCACCAAGAGAAATTTGATTCCCCACTTATCCCTTGCGGATCTTGTTACTCTTGGGTGTTGAGCACCCTAGACGGTTGAGGTCACCTCGAAGCCATACTCCATTGTGGTGAAGCTTCGTGGTGTTGTTGTTGTTGTTGGGAGCCTCCGGTTGTTGTGGAGTTTGCCCCAACCTTGCTTGTAAAGGTTCGATGCCGCCTTCAAGGGAACCAATAGTGGAATCACGGCATCTCGCATTGTGTGAGGGCGTGAGGAGAATACGGTGGCCCTAGTGGCTTCTTGGGGAGCATTGTGCCTCCACACCGCTCTAACGGAGACGCATTTCCTCAAAAGGAAGGAACTTGGTAACACATCCTCGCCTCCACCGGCTCCACTTTTGGTTATCTCATCCCTTTACTTGTGCAAGCTTACTTGTGGTCTTATCCTTGCTTGCTCATGTGTTAGTGTTGTTGCATCATATAGGTTGTCCACCTAGTTGCACATCTAGACAACCTTTATTATTGCAAAGTTTTAAATTGGTAAAGAAAAGCTTAAATATTGTTAGTTGCCTATTCACCCCCCCTCTAGTCAACCATATCGATCCTTTCAATTGGTATCAGAGCCACGTCTCTTTTTAAGGACTTTACCGTCCGTAGAGTATGGTTGACGTCGTAGATGATGTGGGGAGCACTCCGTGCGAATCCGACATCATCTACGGAGATGGGAGTACCTCGATCTCTCGTGAGGAATTCAATGTGGCGTTGGTTACATTGAAAACCTCCATGACAGTCGAGGTCAAGGACATGTTTAAGGAATTCCTAGAAGGGCTTAAACTTTCCACCGCACCCGTGAAAGTGGGTGATCCCGCCAACACGGGAGCGGATGCTAACTCCGATAAGGGGAAGCTATTAGTGAGAAAGCCCCTCGTCTAGTGGTAAGAATGGCACCGCATCTTCGCCCATGTGCAACCTCCCGTTTATGGTGGACCAATTCCTTCCACTCATTTGAATCATGCCGGTCCACCACCTAAAATTGATAAAAAGGAGGATTTTGATTCTTGGGTTTATCGTTTTAAGCATCATTTAAATCATGTGAACACTAACCTTTGGAGAATCATTGAAGAAGGTTTCTATCCGCATGATCCGAGCAACTTTTCCCTAGAGAGGTCGTGGATCATCAATTCAATGAGAATGCTCTCTTCATCATCCAAGAAGCAATCCTTCCCAAGACCTCCCTCATCTCCGCCTTACACCCTTGCCAAAGATGCTTGGCTCAAGGTGGTTTCCATGTATCGAGGAAGCGCAAGCATTCAACGCCTCCAATTATGAAGTGGTCCAAGACGAAGCCGTTGAGTTTATGCGATGAAGGAAGAAGAAGAACCTCGTGAGCTCTATCGAGAGTAACCAACCTTGCCGTCTCCCTCCGGGTCATGGAAGTAAGGACACCGATGACAACTGGATCAAGCGCCAAATTTCTCAAGGCAATGATGCCATACCACAAAGCCATGTCCTCCGTCATCCGTCAATCTAATCGGACTTCCACACCTTGTCCTCAAGTGATGTGTTGGATGAGTTTGTGGCTATGAGCATATTGGACAAGACCGCCGACAATGCGATACTCCGCTCCCAAAGAGCAAAGAAGCCCAACCTCGCTTTGAAGGCCAAGATTTGTGTCGAAGAAGATGGAGAGGAGGAAGAAGAAGAGAGCAACCTCAAGATACTAAGTATGATTATCATGAACACATGGCCCTTGCTTCAAGACAATTTTGGAGCAAGAAGAACTCAAGGCCCAACTTCAACAAGAACAATTCAAGTGGCTCTAAGGGCAAGCAACGAGTGAGGACGTGTTTCAATTGTGGCAATGTGAGTCATTTTGTTGCGGAATGTCCATATGAGAAGAGGGAAGACAATGGTGGCAAGCTCATCCGTAAGGACAAGGCCAAGTCTTTCCCCAACAAGAACAACTTTCCAAAGAAGACTCCTCACAAAGCCTTGGTGGTTCAAGAAGAGTACAATGAGGATGATGATGATGATGAGGATGGTGAACCGGTGCCATGGCCTCCGTAGCCATTGCAATGACTCCTCGGTGTCTCTCTTGGTTCACCCAATGAAAACATCACCGCTAAGTGCCTCATGGCTAAAGCCACCAACAAGGTAACCGCCAACATCAAAACTACCATCACAATCATTCTTCTTTGTGGATTGCATTGATGAACATGAGGGGACTAATGTAGAGGAAAATGAATTTGAGATCTTTATGAGTAAACTCAAGGGCAAATCCAAGAAGCACTTCGTTGCTCTCTTGGAACAACTTGGTGAAGCCAATGTCATGATCGAGACTCATGAAGAAACCATCTCTAAGATGGAAGGGCATAGTCGTGACTATGCCGATGAGATTTCGGATCTTTCCAATGCTCTTGAGGAAGAGCGTGGCCTTCGCTTGGCTCTTGAGGAGTCACACAACGATGATCACGCTTAAATTAACGAAAGACCTTGATCATGCTCTTGTTGTGTCTCGTGTGCTTAGTTCCGAGAAGGCAAAGCTTGGAGTTGATCTTGCTAGACTCGACGAGGACTTTGACACTCTCGACAAGGCTCACAAAGTCTTGAAGGGTGCTCATGCTAGTCTCAAAGAGTCTCATGATAAACTCCAAGTGAAGCTAACCAAGGAGAAAGCCACCTTTCCTCAAATGATATTGATTGATAATGCAAATACTACTAACCCTTGTTGTGAGCATGTGCATCTTGTTGAGGAGAATGCTAAGTTGAAGGAGCAACTTGAAAAGGGCCTTGTCACATGCATTCAAGGTGAGAAGAACCTTAACAACCTTTTGAGTAATCAAAAGGAAGTTGTGGCCAAGGAGGGGACAGGGTTCGCGCCCAAGGCCAAGAAGAAGAAGAATGACAAGACCAAGCAACCTCCTCCTCTCAAGCAAACTTTTGTGAGGGAGGGAGAGGGTGCTTCCAAGAAGAAGAAGAACCGTGCTAAGGGTGGCAATGCCAAGAAGGACAACGTCATTCCCATGAACTTAGCCGGCGACTTTAACCCTTCTTATGTGTTGTGTCGTGCTAGTGATGGGCATGTTTATGCTAAATTTGTTGGTTCTTCTTATGAGTACATTGAATGGTCTATTTGGGTTCCTAAGACCCTCGTTACTAACATCAAAGGACCCATTACCAAATGGGTACCTAAAACCAAGCATTGATCTCTTGTAGGGTTTGCTTCCGGTGGGGATCATGGTTGCTTGATAGTGGAGCAACAAATCATATGACCGGAGCAAGGACATGGTGGTGGACGTACAAGAGATTCCATCTATGCCCACCGATGTCGAGTGGGGTGATGCATCACATTCTAAGGTATTGGGTCTCGGCAAGGTTGTCATTTCTCATGATCTTACGATCGAGAAAGTCATGCTTGTTGAGTCCCTTGCATACAATTTGCTTTCCGCTCACAACTTGCGGTCATGGGTTTTGCTACTTTCTTTGACATTGATACTGTGGCCCTCTTGTGGAGCAAGACTCTTAAAGTAGCCTTTGTTGGGCATGTCGAAAATGGTCTCTATGTGATTAACTTTTGAGCGACCCACTAAGACCGCGACATGCCTAATGGCTAAAGTTGACGTGGGATGGCTTTGGCATCGCCGTTTAGCCCATGTCAATATGAGATCTTTGCAAAGTCTTCTCAAGGGGACCATGTTCGTGGACTAACAAATGTTAGTTTTGCCAAAGACCGTGCTTGCAGTGCTTGTATTGAAGGAAAGCTTCATGAGAAGGCTCACCCTCCCACAACTATCATATACTCAAAGAGACCCTTGGAGCTCCTTCACATGGATCTCTTTGGGCCACCATCATTTGATAGTCTTGGAGGAAGAAAGTATTGCTTGGTGATCGTGGATGACTATTCGAGATACACTTGGGTATATTTATTCAAGAGGAAGAGTGAGACCCAACAAACCGTCATCGACTTTGCAAATGAAGCTCAACGTCAAAATAATGCAAAGATCTTGACTATAAGAAGTGACAACGGCACCGAGTTCAAGAACTACACCTTGGATGAGTTTCTTAGTGATGAGGGAATCAAGCATCAATACTCGCACCATATACCCCTCAACAAAATGGTGTGGCGTAGAGAAAGAACCGGACGTTGATGGATGCGGCAAGGACCATGATGGCGGAGTTCAAGTCTCCATACAACTTTTGGGCCGAAGCCATCAACACCGCTTGTCATGCATCCAATCGGCTCTATCTCCGCAAAGTCTTGAACAAGACTCCTTATGAGATACTCACCGGCAACAAGCCCAACCTCAAGTACTTCCCGTGTTCGGGTGTAAGTGTTTCATTCTCAAGAAAGGTGTTCGCTTGTCTAAATTTGAAGCTAGAGCTCATGAGGGCATATTTGTTGGTTATGCTACAAACTCTCATGCTTATCGTGTCCTCAGTAAATCCACGGGACTTATTGAGGAGACGTGTAATGTGGAGTTTGATGAGAATAACGGCTCCCAAGTGGAGCAAAGTGGCACTTGTGATGTAGGTGATGAAATTCCTCCCCAAGCCATAAGAAGAATGGGAGTTGGCTTTATCCTACCCATTGAGGAACCCCTTGTGGCGAAGGAGAAGGACAATGCTCCACTCAAGTGGAGCCATCACCAACCCAAGGCCCACACGCTTCCGAAGAACAAAGTGAAGGCCTCAACCTCTAGAACATGACCAAGGGCAAGATCGTGCTCAAGACGATGATATCACCTTAAATGATGCCCAAGGTCAAGTTCTCTCCCCGAAAGCATGCTCATGATGAAGATCATGCTCAAGACGGGCGCTCAAGATGATCAAGTGACTCCTCCTCATCACACCTCCGAGGAGGAATTAGAGCGTCGTGTCGCCAAGATTGCTTCCAAACTCACTACCAAAGGCCATCTCATGGAGAATGTGGTTGGAAGCCCGAGACAAGGGTAAGAACTCGTAGACAATTGGCAAACTATTGTGAACATCACGCGTTTGTCTCTTGTGTTGAACCTCAAAAGGTCTATGAGGCGCTTGAAGACTCGGATTGGCTCAATGCCATGCATGAAGAACTCAACAACTTTGAGTACAACAAAGTGTGGAGATTGGTGCCAAGGCCATCGGAGAACCACAACGTCATTGGAACCAAGTGGATTTTCAAGAACAAGCAAGATGCTCATGGGAACATCATTACAACAAGGCAAGATTGGTAGCACAAGGCTACTCCCAAGTCGAGGGTATCGACTACGGTGAAACCTTTGCTCCCGTTGCTCGCCTTGAATCCATTCGCTTGTTGATTGCTTATGCTTCCCATCACAACTTTAAGTTGCAACAAATGGATGTGAAAAGTGCTTTTCTTAATGGTCCCATTAATGAGTTGGTCTATGTCAAGCAACCCCGGGTTCGAGGACCCCTACTTTCCGGATCATGTGTATCAACTCGATAAGGCACTCTATGGCCTTAAACAAGCCCCCACGTGCGTGGTATGATCACCTTACCGAGTTGCTACAAGATCGCGGCTTTGAAGTAGGGCAAATCGATCCCACTCTTTTTACTAAGAAGGTCAATGGGGAGTTGTTTGTATGCCAACTATATGTTGATGATATTATCTTTGGTTCTCCTAACAAAGCTTTCAATGAGGAATTTGCCGCTCTCATGACCTCCAAGTTCAAGATGTCTTCGATGGGAGAGTTGAAGTTCTTCCTTGGTTTTGATATCAAACAAAGAAGAGAAGGAACCCTCATCAACCAAGCCAAGTACACTCAAGACATGCTCAAAAGATTCAAGCTAAGTGATGTCAAGCCGGCTACTACACCAATGCCCACCAAGTGCCAACTTGACATTGATCCCAATGGTAAGCGGTGGATCAAAAGGTATATCGCTCCATGATTGGATCTTTGCTTTACCTTTGTGCATATAGACCGGATATCATGTTGAGTGTGGGTATGTGTGCACGGTTTCAAGCCGCACTAAAGGAAAGTCACTATGTGGCGGTCAAGCGAATCTTTCGATATTTGGCTCATACCCCAAACTTTGGCTTATGGTACCCAAGAGGAGCAAACTTCAAGCTTGAAGGATTTACGGATTCCGATTGGGCGAGAGACAAAGTGGATAGGAAGTCCACTTCCGGAGGGTGCCAATTTCTTGGTTGCTCTTTGGTAAGTTGGTCTTCCAAAAAGCAAAGTTGTGTGTCTCTCTCGTCCACCGAAGCGGAGTATGTGGCGGCGGGTAGTTGTTGTGCTCAACTCCTATGGATGAGGCAAACTTTAAAGGAGTACGGTGTCAATTGTGACAAAGTGCCTCTTTGTAATGAAAGTGCCATCAAGATTTCCCTCAACCCGGTGCAACACTTCAAGACGAAGCACATTGAGATTCGGTATCACTTCATCCGGGATCACATTAGGCGAGGGGAGATCGAGCTCAAGTATGTCAACACTCATGATAACCTTGCGGATATTTTCACGAAGCCCTTGGATGAAGCAATATTTCGCGAGTTAAGGCATGAGCTAAATATCATTGATTTGAGCAATGTGACTTGAAACCGTGCAACTCCCACCACACTCAATGAGATGTCTAGTTTAGGTGTAGGCATGGACATAGGGGGAGTGTTGTTCTCTTAATGAACTCTCCCTCCCCCCTTTATGCATAAAACGATCAACTCTTTCACTTTAGCCATTGTTGATGGCGCTTGTGCTTCAAAGAGGAGTTTTGGTCATGGACCCAAGGATAATTCTTCAATGTGCCATACCAATTGACTCAAACATAGGTGGTTTCGCCACCGCCCTCTCTTGAGAGAGGCCTGAGCTTGCTCCTTTTGTGTTGTTTGCTTTGACGGAGTGGGTTCCCGTTCGTGTTTCGTGTGTTTTGTTTTCTTGGTCTCTCTCTTGTCTTTGCCGTTCGTTTCTTTTCGTGGTGTTTTGTGTGCCTAAGAGGCCCATCTTTGTTGTCTTTGGCGGTACTACCGCTGTCGGTAGCCAGTACATTATCAGCTCCAAGCGGTACTACCATCATTGGTAAGCGGTACTACCGCTCAAGCGGTACTACCGCCCTCCAAAGACGCAGTACTACTACCGGGAGACGTATGGGTTATTTCGGGGCGGGGAGTTTCTTCTCCCCATACCCATTCGCCGCCTCTCGCTGTCTCTCTCCAAAGAACCGGCGCCACGGGAGGGCTCCGCGGATCTCTCTCTCCGGTCGTCCTCTTCATTCCCTTCGTGGAGTCGATCCCCACCTCGCCCTCTTGCCATGGATGCCAGATTGTCCCCGTTCTCTTTGTTGTTTTTGTCTAGATTTCCAATCTAGCTTCTTAGGGGCAATAGCGGTTGCATCCTTAGATTTTTGGCCAAATCTAGGCTTGAGTAGGATGAAGAATGCTCCTAGGCAGTTTGGATTAGCGTTTGGTTGGAGTATGTTTGAATTTGGTAGGACGGAAGTACCGGATCTGACCACGGTAGTAGGAAATCGCTGTTTCTCGCTTCGAGCGGTACTACATTTCTTCCCGAAGCGGTATTATCATGCGCGGGTACTACCGCCTGTGTTCACTTGACTACCGCCTCTACCAAATTCCATCCTACTCTTACCTCTCCTTGATCCTCTTTGTTCGATTTTGTGGCTTATGCTCGTTCTTTACGGTTGTTTGCGTGTTTCGTGTGTGTGGTTCCAGTGATGAGGTTCCCTGAGCCTCAAGCTCGTCGTGGTCAACCCCGGTGCAGTAACGCCCAAGCGCTACCGCACCACCGAGCCTCACGGAGGATCTTCTAGTGCTCCACCTCCTCCCCAAATGCGTAGAAGCACAGGGCCAAGTCCAAGCCGGGCAAGATAAAGGCTGAAATGCCGCCCAAGGAGTTACGGGCAAGGCGCCCGTCATAACCCGTATGAGGTCGCCCAAGATCCCACTTTGGTCAATCAGTCTGCTCGAACAAGTTCCAGCTTGCCACTTTTTGATGTTCTCAAGGCCAAGAAGAATCTCTATGTCAACGTGCACTCCATCGACATCGAGCATATGAAGAGTGATCCCGACTACTTTGGTGAAGCTCTTGAGATGTGCACTCAAATAACATTCTCGGGATCATGCAATTCAACAAGGACTATGATGCTGATATTGTGGCTCGGTTCTATGCCACGGTTCACCTTGGGACCGATGAGGACAGGACTCTGACAGGGATGACCACTGGCAAGTGGTTGTCAGTCACGTGGAAAGCTTTCATGCAGTGGATTGGGGGAGACGATCTTGGACTTGAGTCTCCGTCGGCTTCGCCCCCACCTTCGAGCCATCGCCACTCACAAGCAAGCTCAGTGGCCCTCTTGTACTCAAGATCAACCCCGAGACAAAGAAGGAGACCTATGAGCTGCCTGCCTATCTGGATATACTTCACCGTATCTTCAGAGAAACTCTTTTCCCTCGCATCGAATCTGGACCAGGTTCACTCTTATCTCGTGGACATGCTTATTTTCCGTCACGGGAGAAGGGCAGAGCACCGAGAGACCTTGGATATATCTCATGTTATGTGGTTCGAGCTGGTTTACGCCATCTCCGAGCGCAAATGCCCGATTATGGTCCGTTCATTATGCTGCTCATTGAGAAGGCACTGGATCATGTCTATCCCAATGAGGCGCCGGAGCTTGGAGACTTGGTTTCTCACGATGTCAAGCTGTCGAGGAAGAAGGATAATCGGGGCACTCAAGCCCCTAGGACTGGTGTTCCGTCCTCTGCTGCCGCTATGGAGTCTCAAGAGGAGTTTGGTCTTGAGGATGAGGATGATGACTACATGCCCTCCTGGGACAGAGCCATCTTGGGCCAAGAAACTCAAGGCCAAGGTAAAGAAGCTTTTTTGCATGGAGTCTCACGGTCAGTACATGGCTCACGTGGCTGAGAAGAAGGCTCGAGGTCGTCACAAGGAGCTCATGCGTCAGTTGGGTGCTACAGTCCAGAGTGGATCTAAGGATCACCTTACTGAGGAGGAGGAGTGGATTCAGCAAAGACCGCCCATGGACCGATTCGAGACCGAGCACTTCCAGACCGACGACGGTGGTGCCGATGATTCTGCTGGGCTCGATGCGTGTGTCCCTCGCTTGCTCTCACACTGGGCCGTGTGGCGCTCCCTCTCCTTTTGGTGTCTCGATGCCAAAGGGGGAGAGGGATTTGCGAGCTGTGTCTCTTTCGTCTCTTTCGTTTCGTATGTCGTGTCTTGTTCGTGTTTTGGTTGGTTTGCTTTGCTTTTCGTGTAAGACTTAAGTTCGAGTCATATGGTGTGAGACATATGCTACCTTACCCTTTCAGTATTATTATCTATGTCTATCTAGCTCATGAGTTGCGTGCTTTCCTTGTTATATCATCTATGCTGCTCTCATACACCATGCTTAGTTTATTGGTCTCTAAAATGTAGGGGGAGCTTTGATCCGAGTATGTGTGTTGTGCAGTCCAAAGCACTTATCTAAAATAGCACACATCAAGGGGGAGCCCTTCTACATGTTAGGACCGTCGGGTTTGTATGCCTTCTATATGTCATGTTTAAGCAAATCCCGTATTGTCATCAATCCACCAAAAAAGGGGGAGATTGTAAGGGAATATTTACTCCCTAGTGGTTTTGGTGATTGATGACAATGCGCTTATGGACTAATCGTGTCAAGTTAAGTTCTTTCAGAGGATCATCCATTGGCACGAGACGATTTACTCCCCTCGGTGTTTTTATTCAAGACGGTGTAGCTCCTGTGTTTCATTGTTGGTGGACTAGTTTCGTAGGAGTCACCGTACTATTAAGAGGGGATCCGTTTTGGTAAGTCTTGGGTGGAATCACACGTACACATCCTTTTCTCACCCATCGTCTTCCTGTCGCTTCTTTGGAGCTGCTCCAGATAGTCCGCTTCTTCTTCGCTTGCGTTGCGGTAGTACTGCGACCTACAATGATAGTACTGAAGCCTCCCAAATGTAGTACCGCTCCACAGAGCGGTAGTACCGCTCGCAGGCTTCGGCTGTAGTACCTCAGTAGTTCCGCGCCTACTACCGCCTCGATTCGAGACGATGTTTTCTCGTGTCGGGTTTTATGGCACTAGCAATGGCAGAGTAGTACCGCCTGAGCGGTAGTACCGCTCTCCCGCCAGTACTGGCCTGGGGCCTTTGGCCTGCCCTCCTCTTCAACATGGTAGTACCATTGGGTAGGAGCGGTAGTACCGCCCTCGGTAGTACCGCCCTTCCCTAGCGGTAGTACCGCTCTGTCTTGAGGCTGCATAGTGGGGCAACGGTTGGATGTGTTCCCCACTATATAAAGGGTCTTCTTCCTCCTTGTTGACCTACCTCTTTCCCCCAAGCTCCATTGTTGCTCAAAGCTCCATTTTCGCCGATCTCTCTCCTAGCCAATCAAACTTGTTGATTTGCTCGGGATTGGTTGAGAAGGCCCAGATCTACACTTCCACCAAGAGAAATTTGATTCCCCACTTATCCCTTGCGGATCTTGTTACTCTTGGGTGTTGAGCACCCTAGACGGTTGAGGTCACCTCGGCCATACTCCATTGTGGTGAAGCTTCGTGGTGTTGTTGTTGTTGTTGGGAGCCTCCGGTTGTTGTGGAGTTTGCCCCAACCTTGCTTGTAAAGGTTCGGTCGCCGCCTTCAAGGGAACCAATAGTGGAATCACGGCATCTCGCATTGTGTGAGGGCGTGAGGAGAATCTGATGGCCCTAGTGGCTTCTTGGGGAGCATTGTGCCTCCACACCGCTCTAACGGAGACGTACTTCCCCTCAAAAGGAAGGAACTTGGTAACACATCCTCGCCTCCACCGGCTCCACTTTTGGTTATCTCATCCCTTTACTTGTGCAAGCTTACTTGTGGTCTTATCCTTGCTTGCTCATGTGCTAGTGTTGTTGCATCATATAGGTTGTCCACCTAGTTGCACATCTAGACAACCTTTATTATTGCAAAGTTTTAAATTGGTAAAGAAAAGCTTAAATATTGTTAGTTGCCTATTCACCCCCCCTCTAGTCAACCATATCGATCCTTTCAACGGGCTCGCCCGAAATAGGCACAGCACTCACCACCGACTCGAGGCGCGCCCCGCGTGGCGATACCGGCAGGGTGGGTGGTGGAGACCGAACAAGCCACCAGCCCTTGCTCCCCACCCAGCACCGGTGAAGCCACCCGCATAGGCCCCGGAAGAGAAAGGGGCTCCGAGGCCACCCGCCCCTGGCCGCCTCCCGTAGGTAAAACCGGCATCAGCCGACAGGCAGACGCGACTGGGGAAGAGTTATCCAAGGCCACCTGCCCTAGACCCCCTCCCAGCGAAGAAAAAGACTCGGACGCCACCTGCCCCGAGTCTCTTTCCTCAGCAATAGGAGAGCAACCCCAGGCCGCCTGCCCAGGTCACTCCCCGACAAGCCAGGTACGAAACGCTGTGGCACCTCCTGAGGAGGTATCGCGTGCTGAGCACGATGGGGAGTGGCCTCCTGCCGACTCCTGCACATCGCACCCGGCACCCTCCAACCCCAAAGCCGGTAACTCAAGCTCAAACGCCTCCTCGGACTCAACCCGATCACTCCAGAGCACAGGGGGCAGAGTGAGGCTCAAAGACCCAAATCTCGTGAGTCGTCGAAGGTACCAAGGTGGTGGAGACCGGTCCATTCCCGGTCGACGCCACTGGGCTCCCCGCCCCTTCGGCCGTCGTCCGTGGTCCTCAACCGCGACTCCGTACCCGCCTCCGCCATCACTCTCGTGCAAATCCATATCGTAATCATGAGCCGGGCGCAACTGTAAGGCTCTCGTCCTCAAACTCAATATCTAGATCATAAACTCTGCCTCGATAAGCCCACTTAACCACATCCGGAACATACTCAATGTTCAAAATACTAACCAAGACCCGAGCAGTCCCATGAGCTCGTGAACTCCATGTCCACACGCCAGCTTCCCTACTAAGATGCCCATATCGCCACAACCCGAGCATCCTGCAGCGGCCTAGAGGGAGCCCCAGGAGAATCGCAGCCACGCCGAGTAAGCGGCTTGCCCCGAGGCTCAACAAGCTTCCACTCTTGAAACTCAAGGATACCATCCGTGCGGCACCTTACACATCCCAAAGCTCAACAACCTCTCGCAGATCCGCAAATGAGATGGAAACTCAACCCCGAACATCCTATCGCCCATACCGACAAGGTCCCACCGAACTCCCCAGAGCCAACTCACGGAGCCTCTGCACGATCTGTCTCTACCACCTCCCTCCGGTAACCTTGACAATCCCCTGTGGTCATACTCAGAGACTCATCGGCAACCTCGCGCTCATTGGGAGATTCAAAAAAGTTAACTCAGACAAGACACTCCATACATCATGAGCGACGGTGCTCGATCTCGCAGCAAAGGACACTCCCGTAATCGTGTGCCGCCACCACAGGTATCACATAACATAGCCACACACTCCGCAATGAAGTGACCCTTGTCTCCGCACCGGTAACAAAGCATATTTTCCTTCCTACGAGCCCATTTGGACGCCCTATCAGCCTCAGACCTATCTGACAGCTCCACAGACACATCAGTCATAACCTCGTTCTCAGGAACCTGCACAGAAGCGAGAGCCGTCACCACCTCCATAGCGTGACCAGCAATGAGGCTCTCGGCAGCCCCGTCGGCCGACGTCAGTTCGGCGGACAAGAACCGGTGGTGGCGGGGGACGTGGACGGTAGCGACCCCCTCGGCCTCCCCGACCACCCCGATAGCCTCTGTACCCTTGTCGCTGCCGATGACCCGGATCCGAGGGTCCCTCAACGAAGCCACCTGAAGGGCCCAAGAAAGGCCGCTCAACAGATCCATCGCTCGCCAGCATAACCACGGCCACCACTGTGGAGGAAGAGCCACGGTGCCGCCATTCCGTAAGCATCGTAACCGTCATCCCCCATTATCCACGGGCGCAGCCAGAGACCCCAAGCGAAAGCAACGACATGAGAAGGAGGTGCCGAGGCCTAGGCGGCAGCCCCCTACCGCCGCAACCACGACCGCCAGTTTGAACGGCCGGAGCCGGTCTAAACACCGGACCCGACGGCGCAGAGGGCCTAGGCGGCACGGTCCCCCTCGCCAACCACCGCCAAGACCTCCCGAGGCATGCGGCCTAACACCGAGGCCGGATCACTGGCCCACCCCGCCGCCAGATCAAGATAGCCGAGCAGCGGCCTCCCATCGCCCTCAGAGATACAAGGCCACAAGCAGAAGAACTGCACCACCACGACTGTGGCCACCATGGCACGATCACACTCGGCCACTGGCCGACCGGCTCGGACTGCCTCCCCTGCCCAAAGGTTGTGACTCCGGCCAAGCATTCTCCGCAGCCCGCCCCGCCCCATTGGGAGGCGGCCTCCTCCCAGGAGGAGGAGTCCCTCCAGCTCCCGCCATCGGTCGAAGAGGAGGTATACGGCGCGCTAAAGGATATCTTGTTTGACTCGCCAAATGTGCGCAAATCTCACTCTGTTTAGAACTAATTGACTAATCATCCTCCTGTAGTTTCGACACTTCTGATCTGATCGCCTCACTATCCTTCTTATGCCAAAATCCTCACGCAGGGACAAGATCAGCATCATAGATTGTCTTGGATCTACCCATCGCCCTGATCCAGAGAAGGGAGGGGGAATTTTACCACTGTATGCACGACAACCAGCCTCTAATCTTCAGATCCTGCCGCCATATTTTACCACACAGGAAGGATTCCCGCGCAACCACTCCGTGCTAATGATCTGTACCTGATCACTCACCGCCTCCTGCGCCGTTCGGGATCCGTCGCCGCCGCTCGCGCCAGTGAAGAAACTCCGCCAACGTACACCGCCATAGCTGCTAATCACCGCCGTCGCCTCACACGAGGGATTGGGGTGGGATTTCGCCCCTCCTGGAGAATTTTTTACTCGATTCGAAAGCTGTTGTCGAGGAACTAGTGCTCTGATTACCAATTTGTTAGGTCCTACTTGTTTCTAGTGTAAACGAGATCAGATCTGAGTATAATTGGGGAACAAGTAAGAACTTTCGTGTAGAGTGTCAGCCATGTTGGCCTCTGGAATATTTCCAGAATGGAGAAGATGCCATCGCCAGCCACATCCCGGCTGTTAAGTAGGAAAGGGTTTTACTGCTACAGTGAAAAGTAAACAGAGCAAACTACAATACAACGGCAAAGTAAATCGAACAGTGGCTACGAGGCAAAGAGGAAAGAACCATTGAAGAGCATTGCATCGCCCGAATCGGTATTGTAGGTTCTGCTACCGCTAACTGAACTTGACGACAGTATTGACCGAAGGTGTGCTTTCGGTAGCCTAACAGTTGGGCAAGACCAGTGGGTCATCCAAACACCCGACGATGTGCTAGCAAGTGAGCATGTTGTGGAAGATGTCCCTATGCATCCCATCCCTATTGGTTCATCTCTGTTTGTCTCACAATGCTTCTAGGTTGAGGTCAGGGATTAGCTCGTGAGGAAAGTGGATATCGAGAGAGGGATTGACGGAGAATACACGGACGGTAAACTGAAATATAAAGCCTGCAGACACTCTTCTCGCTAGCAATCACATCTTCGCGGTGTATCCGATGTTATTGACAGCCATTTGTTGTTTACATCTGCTCCTAGTACTACACAAATCTAATGCTTCAATGCCTTCAACAAAATGCACGGATGCACTATTCGTGCTAGGTGTGCATAAGTACCAATTCAATGATAGGGACCTCAGCCTACTCCTTTTACCCTTCATTTTTTAAAATAAGAATATGGACAGGTAAGGAAAATATATTCTAAAATGGTTTCTTAGTGTCACCTCTGGAAATTGATGCCCGAATAAATATAATTATGCCGACAAAAACAATTTTGAAAAAAAAATGATGATAAGATGAGATTTGGTACAAGAAATAAATGTCATTTTGACATGCAAAGATACATTCACCATGTCTAAATACATAAACAAATAAAAAGAAATTACATTTCTAACTTCGTTGCAGCTTATATCTTCACATTACGGAGCCACAGAATATCGGTTTGTGTATTTGTAGTGAGCAGTACTGGTAGTGAGGATATTCCTTGGTGTTTCCTTGGGCATTTCCAAGCATGTTCCCATCTTTCTCAGAGAAGAGCCCCACCCATTTCACCTCCGATCTTTATTCCCGCATACTTATGTTTCTGGAACAAGATATACCTATATTATTATTTTTCTCTATATATCTTCCAAACAAGATGAGTTCGATCTAGAACATTTTTACAGATCAACAGATGATCACCTCCACTGTATACATACTACAGAATTCATCGAAACTTTTACACATGGTTTCCATGGAGAGTAGCTTCGCTCTGATATAACCGGGCTCACGCACACTCGAAATATGCAAATTGGCTGACCGCATATGCTCCTGAACGCAGCGAGTTGGTGCTGCACCCAGGAACTTGACTGCAATCTGAAGTCCCATTTGCTATACACATTATTTGTACAACATATATATGCCAACTACAGCACAAAATTAGAGGGGAAACAAAACTAGCTACGACTCCCTACTTGATGCGGTGGCGCCGTTGATGGTTTATACTAGCTCATACACTTCTCTGGTAACGAGGCTTCAGGGAAGACGGCGGCCACGTCTCCTCGTGAAGCGCCTTCGGACCGGCAGATTCGACATTTGCGCTGCCTGGCCACGCGAGAGGGGTCAGCTGCTGCTGATATGCGTCGGTGTTGTCGGATACGCCGAGCCTGATGATGAATGTAGCCGTGCAACCTCTTCCTGCTCCTTCACTGTCCAGCCAGATGTGCCCTCCCATCAGAGTAACAAACCTGCATAGGATTTTCAGAATGGTTTCCCGAGTTTTAGAACGAGTGGTCCACTAGTTAGTTAAGAACCCCTCCATGACATAAATATATATGCTCCCTCTGTAACTCAATATAAGACGTTTTTTTTACGCTGTCATAGACTCTAAAACGTCTCATAAAAAGTTACACGGTAGTACATCTTTGTGTGCTAGTACTTCAAGAGAAGCCGAATTACCAAGCACAATAACATACACTCTAGAAGGTCTACAAGTAAGGAGATCAAGACGTGATAGTGATCTACCTCCTGCAAATGGCAAGGCCAAGGCCACTACCACTGTATCCTTGGGTACCTCCAGGCTGAGTTTGAGCGAATTTTGTGAATACATGGGGTAGATCCTGAGGACTAATGCCACAGCCTGTATCCTTTAGCTGCAACAGAAAAATAACAGAGGCTTTAATAACCAAGAAAATTGCTAAATAATTAAATTATGATTACACATCAATTTTACAGTTACGTAATGTTATTGAGCAACCAGGTCTTTCAAATCTGTCATGCTTCTGGGGCATGCTCACAATCTGTAAGGATAAATAAAAGTATAAAACCTTTTATTTTAGTTCTATTCCCAGGAACACTGGTTGGTAGCAGCTAAATCAGAGTTTTTAGTCATGTCAGCATGCGAGCTTTTCTGATGAAATATTCTTGACTGAATCTGATGGAAGTTTTTGTTGTTATATCTTAACATCGCTCTTGCATAGTTGAGAACACGATGGGTTGGTTTCGGTTTCTCGTCTGACTGCTTCATGTTTCCATTTAATGCTGTGTGCTTTTTTGGCTAATTCAACCTCGGTCTCTCTTGCCTCTGTCGTGGAAAGAAAGATGAGATAAAAGATGCCCCCCATGGACCATGCTATAGCCACATAGGGAGGACTGGAAAAACATCTGGACCTAGACAGTCATATGGACAACTTGAAGGTGACTTGACGAGACAGTCCAGCCGAGATTTCGGATGTGCCTCATGCCCATAGCCCAATAGTGATAAGTAATGGTCAGAAGTCTCTAAGTTCAAACATGCACATGTTGAGCAAAGGTTTCTCCAATGACTGAAGATGCACAGTGCATTTAAATTGTCTTGTATTTAGATCTTGATTTCTGAATCCTATGGCGAGAATATGAGCTCATAGCCTTGACAAGAAAAATCGTTCACACAAATCTCTATAATAGTTACCTGAACTTTCAAATAGAAATGGTCATCACTTGCAGCTGGATGGAAATCTGGGGTTCTGAACTCTCTTAAAGAATCAGACTTGAGAACGGAAGCTAGAAGTGTAATGTGGCCCTCCTTGGTGAACTTAACAGCATTACCGGAGATATTTAGGATAGTTTGCATTAGCCTCTTTTCGTCGCCAATAGCACATAATGGTAAATCTGGCGCTAACATAACCGACATAGACAGCCTCTTGATAGCTGCAATTGGTCTGATGAAACCCATCACCTGTAACACCAACGAAAATTTTAAGGCAAGTGAACTATGCATATAGACTTTATAGAAAAGCAGAGGATAATATTGCGACCTCTTTGAAAACAGCATGAAGATTGAATGCTCTGATCTCCAATTCAAGGCTGCGATCCTCAAGTTTGGAAAGATCCAACACATCATTGATAAGTGTTGCTAGAAGATTGCTGCTTTTCAATACTGTTTCCACCATTAAACGCTGCTCAGGGGTGAGTTCAGTTTCCAAGAGCAAGGATGAAAGAGCTATGATTGCATTCATTGGTGTTCGCATTTCATGATTCATAACAGCTAGGAAATCATTCCGAGCACGGATGGCCATTTCAGCCTCTCGTCGAAGCTAAATCCAGAGCAACATTTTGCTCCATTAGTAAATCACGTGCACGCATGGACTCTTCAAGAATAGCTGCATGAGAGAGTGCAACTGCTACCTGAAAAAAATAGGGAAAAAATCTGCTTCAATATCATTTCATGATAATGTATTCATGTTAGACCACATCCATATCTTGGTATCTTTTGGTTTCAAGGAAACATAGATTTTTTAGAATGATCTGATGTTATTTGCAGAATCCCTTGAACAATTCATAGTTGTGAATAAATAAAACATTTCCCAGTTGAAGAGTCTATCGGTGGAAACATCACATGCATATGCATTTGACAACACCTTAAACACCATTCACCCCTACAAATATCTATATTACAAATAACCAAGGGGGAAAAAGCGGCATTGTGTTCGAGAAAAAAGAGGTGGCATTAACCTGATCGGCGACGACCTCAACAAGCTCCAACTCATGCACATGCCAGTTCCTTGCACTATCAGATGGAAGCATGAGAACCATAATAGCATAGCTTTTGCTGAAAGCTCTGGCCAGTCATTTATTTGGAAGTTTGAAAGATTCAGGAGAGGTACTCGCACTGCAGCCACTTCTGGTGGGACATATCGTCCTGCAAGAGGCCGAATCCGTGCCAGAGGGGATGTGTGCGGTATTATAATTGCCCGATTGCTACTGAAAACCTGGTTGATAACAGGAAGATTGATTGATATAGATGACCCAACAGTAATTTGGTGGCGCAGGGTATGTGAAAGCTGGAGACTTGAACCGCTTCTTGACGGCATCCACAGGGCACATTCCTCCAGACCCAAGGTCCTTCCTAGCTCAACAATAGTGGTCTTCAAAATCGTATGTCTATCGAGTGTGCTTCTGATTTCATGAGTTAGCATCCTAACATGTCTCCCGGTCTCTTCCTGTGTCCTTATCAAGCCCATCTCCCAATCAAGCTCCTCAGCTTTATTCTTCAGAAACAGCTCCCTCGTTTTGACACTCAGCAAATCAGGGATGATGTGCACCAGCATCAAAGCCGTCGCGCAGGAAACGACAGCCGTCGAAACCTTGGCAACCGTCATGACCATGGCCACGGTCTTTGTGTGGGTGGTGAAAGTCCACAGGTTTATGAGATGGGTCGCTCCACAGAGGACTATGAAGGCACCAAACTGGATCAGGACCCATCTGTACGGGAAGAAGGACGACTTCTTCACGAAGTAGATGAGCTCCAACGGGATGGAGAAGTAGGCGAGCGCTATGAAGAAGTCGGAGATGTACTGGTACTTGATGAGCAGCTCGTCAGTCGGCCACAGCGGCTCGATGCAGTCGCATCGTTCCATCGCCGAGGCTTCAGCACTGCATCAGTTTTCACAACATTCCCTACAGAAGAATGAATGCAGAAATTAGTTGCCATGCCCAACCCACTCATACACATTGGTGGAACTCCAACAACACAGCAGGAGGTTCATATACCACTTTAAAATAACAGGAACTGTGTAATATAACATAAATAATAAAAACAGCACTGAATGTTCGTGAACACATATAGCATAGGAGTAGAGCGCTCAAACACACAATATGAGGCAATCACCCATCGGCAAGTGGTTCTTAGCTCATGATCACGCTTGCCTACCACTGGCATCACTGAATTTTGAAGAAAGATTTTCTGAATTTCAGCACACCCGTCGCATTTCAGCACCGCGTGTCACTTCAAGCCACTTCCCCCTTTCCCCACTAGACATCAACACGCAGCACGGCACAGTACCCGCCCGAAGCCGGCAAGCGATCGGAGCCAAGAGAGCTGAGCGACGGCGACGGGAAGCCGCCGGCCCTGGCACCGATGGCTCCTCCCCCCAAAATCAACCCCTCCAACCCTTGACCACGGCAAGCCCCCGCGACTCAGCAAAAGAAAAGAAAACCCAGATCTGCGCAGCTTGGCGGAGCGGGGAGGAGAGCAGGGGCGGGCGGTAGGGTACCTCGGTCGGCGGTGGCTCGACGCCGGGAGCTGCCGGAGGGTTGCACGGCGGGGAAGGAAGGCGGGTGGGCAGGCAGGGCGAGGAGGAAGCGGCGCTGAAAAGGGAAGGGAGGGAGGGAGGGAGGGAGGGAGGGAGCCAGATGCGCGGACAGACGGACGGACGGGACGAAGGTGCAGTGAAGTCGTCACCGTCTACCACCACGGACGGCACCACCCCACACGGGTGCAAGAAAGCAGCGAAAAAAGAAAGGAAATGCGGAGTCCAACCGCGGCCGTTGCACGCGCCCGTGCCGTGCCGTGCCGTGGTCTTTCTTTTCGCTCCCGCTTTTGTCCCCACGCCGCCGAAGCTGCCAGGCGTCGGCGCCCGCGGGACGCAGCAGGTCGGCAGCGAGCGAGATGGCTGGCTGGCTGGCGCCTGGCGCGGGTGTTCACGCGGGGCGGCCGAATTTCATGTTTTCACCTTTTTTGATAGTATTTCAGGATCTGATCCATGTTTGAAATTTTTTCAAGATTTGACCCTTTTGCTACCTTCAGGGCCTATGGCGGTAGAGTTAGATAGCCTACCGCCACGGCCCATGGCGGTAGGGGTGCGACGGAGGGGGACGACGGCCGTTTGACTGCGCTGAACGTGGTTAAGCACCTACCGTCAGGGGCGGTAGGCTGTGCGACCCTACCGCCAGAGCCCATGGCGGTAGGGTCCTGTTTCAAAGGTAATGTTTCAGAACGAAGAATTGAAGGGCCCTCACGGTGGGGTCATGCGACCCTACCGCCAGAGCCCATGGCGGTAAGGTCTTGTTTTTTCAAAGGTAATGATTCTCAGAACGAAGAATTGAAGTGCCCTCACAGAGGTGTCGACCTACCGCTGTGGTCCTTGGCGGTAGGGTCCTCGTGTTTTACGAATTTAAGTTCAATTGCTTGCTTCTTTTCAAATTCAATATGACAATAATATTATAGCAAGTTTCACAAATATGACAACAATATCACAGATCTCAAACAATTAAACTTGGGCATCACATACACATTAACAAATTTGAAGTGCATAGAACATTTCAAATGAACTTCAACTAATTAGTAAACGGAGTTTCACATAGTTTCACAAATAGCAAACACATAGATCCACAAATAGCAAACACATAGTTCCACGTAGCTTCATAACCACTAGAAAAGTTCAATCAAACGAAGTTCAACCAAACTAAAAGAGCCAACTATCGAAGAGCATAATCAGTTGCTCCTTCCCTCTTGGAGGTACGGTCCTCGTTACTCTTTGAACGATTCTCTCCGGTCTTCTTCTTGGGCCGCCGAGGAACCGGTCTCTCGAAAGGTTCCGGACTCAAAGAAATCCTTCGCCTTCGGATTCCTCTTCTTCGGCAATTGAGATGCTTGAGACGTTTGAGTTGCTGGAGGTCCATAATCTTCATCGTACTCCTCCTCCCCGTTGCTCTCATCCTCCTCCTCCCCTTCTTCATATGTGGCCTCCTCCTCCTCCTCCTCCTCATCCTCCTCCTCCCCAACCAACCTAGACGACGAGGGAGCATGGCTCGATGAGCCGATGATACCCTGTGTGGCTACAGGCTGATGAGCTTCAATCGACCCAGCTCCAAAGACACCCAAGCAGCCCTACCAACTTGCGACAACGCCGCATCTAACTTCCGCACTCACAATGAAGCAAGGTCATAATAAGTATCAGATCGACCGACCGCAAGTGAACAAGATGCATCTATTCCGAGGAGGCTGAAATTGTACCTTCATCGTCCCCCCGACTGGTCTCGCATTGTACGCCCCGGGAAGATGACCTAGTGCATCCGAGGCTTCAAAGATGCATCTGCTCAGCTCACCGGATCGCAACGGCATAGGTCGGGCCACGCTGATTTAATAAAATATTTTAAATACGACCGTCGGTTCAAACGCATCACTCGCTGATGAGGGGTGCAAACTCCCTAAATCCACCGTGCATGTCTCCGATGCCGATGCGGTATGCCTGCTCATCGGGTCAGCCCACCCAGCCTCCATGATGTCTTCCGCCGCCCATCGAGGCTCGAGACGAAGACGGTGCTTCTAGCCATCATCATACCACCTCATGTGTCGGCCTGTAATCATCCCGCTTAGTCACTCTCCTCTCCACGCCTTTACGCCACCTCCGTCGGTTCCACTCCGTCCACATGAGTCTTATGCTCCTCTCCCCGATGCAGGATCGATCGATTCTTCTGCCGGCTCATGCCGCAAGGCATAAGCAACAAGAATCATCATAAGCGCAATGAGATCATCATAAGCAACAAGAAACATGATAATCTCACGGAGAACAAAGAGCTCCACAGTGGAGCGTGTGGCCGCCCGGTATCGGTGGGCTGGCCGGTGGTATCTTGATAAATCCCAAACTGCGTGGCCACGCGTTGTGGCAAATGCCACTCAACGGCATACACACAGATCATGGGCACGATGCAACGCCAGAGACCACGGTCCGCTATGCACATCACGTTCAGATCAAAGTCCCACTCTCGTTCTTGTCGACACGGCCACCAGATTACCTATTGCATATACCTTGGTAAGTTCGCACTCCCGGTCAATAGCGGAATCAAAGAGAAAAGTGTTGGGCGAGTTCATATACCTGCGTATGCATCAAAGCGTCCAACTCGTTGGTGTAGGTCTTGTACGAAGTCTTGTTTAGGCCCGTGTAGAGTTTGACAACGTCCCACTCGTCGCCTTCTTCGCCATAGTCTTCCCATGGGCGTCTTGGCAACTTCTCCGGACGCCCCACCGGCAGCCGCTCCCACATCCAAATGGAGAAAGCCCAGACAAAGCCATCCATATTGGACTTGTCTCCCGTCCTCTGCGTTGCGTCGTCAAGCTGCAAAACATCAAATGAGGATCAGATATAAGAAAATGTCATGGGTACGCAATTAGACACTCTCTTACCGAACGGTATAGGTAGGCGAGAGATGCCGTCCCCCAACTGCATTCTCGCATCCCGGTCCGCTAGGAAGAACAGATACGCCTAGTTGGCGAGAGTTCTCGGAGTTATCTGGAAACACGACCTCCGAGAGAATATACCACAGATAGGCCCTCGCATACAACTCCACAGTCGCCTCATCTGCACCTTGGGGGCATGTCCTCCGGTGCTCCGAGAGCCAGATCAACGACACACCGGATGTACGGTTACTCTTGGCACCGGGGCATTCACCGATGAGGGTGGTGACCCTCTCCTGCCAGTTGGCCCTCTCCACTCGACCGGTGAGTGCATGACCCTCGATCGGCATTGCAGTAATCATCCCCGCCCCTCTAGGGTCACCGCCATCTCCCCGCATGGCGAGATGGAAAGAATGGGTCTCCGGTCTCCAACGGTCAATCAGAGCTGTGAGAGCCGCGTGGACAAGCGTCGGCGGCCGACGCTTGAACTGCAAAGACGAAACCCAACAACCGGGCTCTCTTGAAGAATGGCGCGTAGCGCTCGTCGTAGTCCATATGCCCATGAACCCCGTGACCCCTCATGCGCAGCGGGTCGGAGCGTCTGTCAAAAAGTGAACGCCAAAAAGTTAGGGAAATCATTTTCATCAATCCGAGAACTTTGATCAAAATTTCTTTCATATCACTTACCTCTCCGTTCTCTATGAAACGGGCACGATGACCCTTGTCGAATGCCCGATCCCAAAGATGCAAGACTGGGTAATGATGTTGTCCGCAAGAGGTGGCCGCCTTAATAGAGTTTCATAAACAAAAGCACCATAAGCATAAGCATACATAAACAAACAATGAATTCAAATCATATCAAGATAAAATTTTAAGCATATTCCTCCAACAACATCTACTACACATGATGGATCAAATCATATCAACATAGATCATATCAAAAAAACCTCCAACATACATCATAGCTTCATATTTTTAAACAAAATTTTCAAACAACATCTTCATATCATCATATCAACATGCATCATCAAACTAGGGTTCATCTTCACACTAGATCATATCATCATATCACATGCATCATCAAACTAGGGTTCATCCCTTTATCAACATTACATCATAACTTTTTTAACAAAAAAATTTATGAACTAGGCTTCATCTTCACACTAACATATGAACTATTGATTAGAGTACATATCCAATACCACTACTTACTAAAGAACTAAGAACTACAACTACAATCAATCTTAGGTGAAAAAAATCAATCTTAGTTCAAAAACATGAGGAATTTCAAGCAAATAATGCATCGAATCGGTAGCAAGTTTGCAAAAACTAATTGGAGGGATCGGAGGAGCTTACGGTTCTCTCCTCGGGGCCATCTCGATCCGCCAAAACGGTGAAGAATCGGCGAAGATCCAAGGGGGGGAGTGGAGGAGATGAGAGAGGGAGAGAGGGGCGACTTGGGGGAGAAAAACAAGAACTACCGACGGGGGGGAGGGGGAGGGGTGGGGAGAAGGGAAGGGGCGCGGGGGCTCCGAGGCAAATAACTGCCCGGACCCTACCGCCAGGGCAGCGGTATGGTTAGGCAGTCTACCGCCCGAGGCCTGGCGGTAAGTGCGACGGAGGGGCGGCGCCGTCTCCGCCAGCGTGGATAAGTTTCCTACCGCCATGGGCCGTGGCGGTAGAATCTAACCTCATCACGAGGCCCCGGGCGGTAGGCAAAAGGGTCAAATCTCGAAAAAATTTCAAACAGGGGTCAGATCCTGAAATACTTTCCAAAAAGGGTCAAAACACGAAATTTTGCCACGCGGGGCGGGATGACAGGCTGACAGCGGCGGTGGTGTTGCCGTGTTCACTATCGTGCACGCGCGGGTGAGGGTGTACGGTGTACCACGGGCGCGGTCGCCGTTGCCGTTGCTGCCGGTCACACCTGCACCTGCGAGTGCCACGGTGGACCTGAGTAGCCAATAGGAAAGGGAGGGACAAGTCATCGCTGGCGGATCGTGATGAGGCCAAGCCGCGAGTAGCTTAAGTGCCAGCCCCGTGGGCGTGAGGCATGCGCGTGTGTTGTGTGATCACTGCTTCTCACCAGATCCGAACTTTCCTCTCCAGCAAGCAAAGCTACTTTCCCCTTTCCTGAATCTCATCCCATTTCCCCTCTCGTGCGATCTGATCATCATCGGGTCGTCACAACTGGTTATCAGAGCCCTCTCGATCCCGGCCGGAATTTTTCTCCCCCACCGCGTTCGCCGATTGATCTGTAACATCCACTGCTCTGGGTGTTGAATTGCTTCGGCAAATCGACACAAAATCCCAAGCAGGGTTAGATCGATCGAGCAGGTACGGCGCCATCGTCCAAGCCCTCGGCACAGACCAAGCATATCCTCCTCGCCATGGCGGAATCGTCGGAGGAACTCAAGTCCATGCTCTCGTCCCTGCTCACCCGTTTCGACGAGAGCAAACTCGCCGGCAACAAGCAAGCGGAGGCGCAGATCGCCTTCAACAAGCAGGTCTCCGCAGATCTCGCTCACCTGCGCCGCCAAGTGGATCTGACGCAGGCCGACGTCGACGAGGTGCGCCAGCAGCGCGAGACCGCGCCACCACCGCCCGCAACCTCGCCACGCGGTCGCCATCCAAGTACGCCACGGGGGCGGCCCCATGACTGGTTCCTCCGCGGCACCAGTGGATCCACACGCGCAGCAACCCCGCCTCGCCAACAACGGACCACCGCTTCTTCAACTACGACACGACAAAGGCCACGTCGACGAACCACACCTGTGTGACCCCACCTGTGCCACCACGACACGGAGATGCCGCGGCACGAGGAGTACTTCACCAAGCCGCCCAAGCACGATTTTCCACGGTTCAACGGCTCAGCCCCGTACCTGTGGATTGATCGCTGTGTCGCCTACTTCGAGTTGTACCGCGTTCCGCCCCACAATTGGGTGACCACGGCGACGCTGTACAACGAAGACGATGTGCAGCTCATCGCTTCAAGCGTGTCGTCAAGCTCATCGCTACGGGTGGGGACGCTTTTTAGCGGCGATCCGCGAAGAATTCGGGCGGACGAAGTTCGAGCCGGAGATGCATCACCGCAACTACGGCAAACCGGCACGATGGCGTAGTATCGAGCGGCCTTTGAAGCTCACATGTACCATCTACTTGCCCTCGACGCCTCGCTGAGCCCGCGCTTCTTCGTCACCCAGTTCCTCCTCGGCCTGCGGGACGATCTGCGCGCTGCGGTATGACTCCAGGCTCCGACCAGCATCACGCGTGCCTCGGTGCTGGCCCGCATCCAGGAGGAAGAAAACGACATTCGCCGTCCGCGCCCTCGACTGATTCCAGCGGGACGGCCCCCACCGTTGCCCGCCACAATTCCTCCGCGGCCACCAGTAGCGGCAGCAGCGGCTCGACCGGCCAACGACGAGTTCGCCCACGAGCACCAACTCCGCGACTTCAGACGCGCCAACGGGCTCTGCTTCAAGTGTGGTGACAGATACTCCCGCGAGCACCGTTGCAAGCAGCAGACGCAGTTGCTCACCATTCAAGTGGGCGACTACGGCGAGGTTCTCACTGACGATGCGGTGCACCCACTCGACCTGTTGGACGCGCCCGCGCCGGAGCAACCTGCACCAGAGTGCTGCCTCATCTCCACCCACGCGGTCTCTGGCGGGGACTCGCCGCGCACCATCCGCCTTCGAGCCATGGTGGGCAATCAGGTGATGTTGCTGTTCGTGGACTCGGGCATCACCCACAGTTTCATATCGCAGGTGTTCGCGGAGCGGATCAAGGCCACAAGCACGCCCTTGCCGCCCGTGGAGTGCACGTCGCCAATGGGGAGCGCCTGGTGTACGACAGCATGATCCCGGCTGTCCAGTGGTGGTGCCAAGGACACACATTCAGCACGGACATGCGTCAGCTTGCGCTCGGGGCGTACGACGGCATGCTAGGCATGGACTGGCTCGAGCAAAACAGCCCCATGAACTGTCACTCGCTGGACAAGACCATATCCTTCGCGCACCAGGGCGAGACGGTGACATTGCAAGGTGTTCGTCCCAAGGGCACCACTACCAACATCGACTACATCGAGCCGGATCAGTTCGCCAAGTGGCACGCCGGGAATGATATCTGGTACATGGCGGTCGTGGGACGGCGTAGCGCCCGAAAGCACGCATAAGGACAAGCCCTCTCCCCAAAGAAGGTAAGCGGTCCTCGACGACTTTGCCGACGTGTTCGGCGAACCCAAGAAGCTACCACCACACCGGCAGTACGACCATGCAGTCACTCTAGTGGACGGCGCACCACCGGCGAACGGTCGCCCATATCGGTACTCGCCACTGCAGAAGGACGAGATCGAACGCCAAGTCGAAGAAATGCTGCAATCTGGCGTCATCACCCATAGCGTGAGCCCCTTCGCAGCACCTGTCCTCCTCGTCAAGAAGAAGGACGGGACCTGGCGATTATGCATCGATTACAGGCGACTCAACGACATCACCATCAAGAATCGGTTTCCCTTGCCGATCGTCGACGAGCTGCTTGATGAACTGGCCGTCGCGGCATACTTCTCCAAACTCGATCTCCGTGCCGGCTATCACCAAATCCGCATGCGGGAAGAGGACGAGCACAAGACAGTGTTTAAAACCCACCACGGCCATTTTCGCTTTGGTGATGCCGTTTGGCCCGACGAACGCCTCCCAAGAACCTTCCAAAGGTTCCGATGAACGCGATCTTCGGCAAGCACGCGCGCAAGTTCGTCATCATCTTCCTCGACGACATCCTCGTCTTCAGCGGCACCTTGGAAGAGCACGTGGAGCACCTGCGGCAAGTGTTCGAGCTTCTCCGTCAACATGAGCTGTTCGTCAAGGCCTCGAAGTGTTCATTTGCGCAGGACAGCATCGAATACTTGGGACACATCATCTCCAAGGAGGGAGTGGCCACGGACGCCGACAAGACGCAGCGATGCTGCAGCGGCTTCGTGCCAACAACGGCCACCGAGCTCCAGCGGGTTCCTCGGCCCGGGTTACTACAGAAGTTTGTGGCGCCGCTATGGCATTATTGCCAAGCCACTCACAAACCCATCGACAAAGAAGGGCTTCGATGGTCTCAACAAGCGCAAACTGCATTCGATCCGCTTAAGCGGCGCCATGGCAAGCACACTGTTCTTGCTCGCTCGACTTTGACAAGCCGTTCGTCGTCGAGACCGACGCGTGTGACACTGGCATCGGCACGGTGCTTGTCCAGGAGGGTCATCCAGTGGCATATTTCAACAAGGCACTGGGTGTTCGCAATCAGAAACGGTCTGCATACGAGAAGGAGTTTCTTGCAGTGATGATGGCAGTGGAGAAGTGGCGTGCCTACCTTCAGCGCGGGCCGTTCACCATCCTCACAGATCACAAAAGCCTGTCCAATTTGGGGGATCGGCAACTGGAGACGGATCTGCAACGCAAGGCTATGTCCAAATTGGTGGGGCTGCAGTTCACGCTCCAAAGACAGCGTAGGAGCGTAAACGGCGCAGCGGACGCCTCGTCTTTCGGTGGGCGCCCATCGAAGGCGTGCGCTCTCTCTGCCACCAACTTGGGTGCAGGAGGTCGCCAATTCATACACGACGGATGCCATAGCACAAGAGATGCTCTCCCGCCTCGCCATTCACAGTCCTAACGAGGAGGGGTTCGAGCTATACAAGGGATTGATTCGCCGCGGCGACCGGCTCTGGATCGGCGGCAACACGGCGCTCCGCACCAAGCTCATCAGCGCGTTCCACGACAGCGCGGTGGGGGGCCACTCCGGCATCACCGCCACGCACCAGCGTGTCAAGAAGCTTTTCCTCCGGCTCGGGCGTAAGCGCGACGTCACGACTTTCGCTAAGCGAAGGTGTGTGCCAGAAGCTAAGCACGAAACCTTGCCGCCGCTGGCGTTTGGCTCCATTGCGTCGTTTCACCCGGCATTCTCGGCAGAGCTCACGATGGACTTTGTCGAGGGGCTGCCTACCTCGGAAGGCTACAACTCCATCATGGTGGTCGTCGATCGTCTTACCAAGTTTTCCCACTTCATCCCTCTTCGCCACCCATTCAACGCAATCAAGGTGGCGCGAGCATTCTGGGACAACGTCGTCAAGCTCCATGGCGTGCCCAATTCGATCGTCTCCGACCGTGATCGCGTCTTCACCAGCGCTCTCTGGCGCGAGCTGTTCGCGGCCACCGGCACCAAGCTGCTGTACTCTACGGCTTACCACCCGCAGACGGACGGCCAAAGCGAGCGGGTCAACCAATGCATGGAGATGTACCTGCGCTGTGCGATCCACGACGACCCCCGTCACTGGCGCCGGTGGCTCCCGGCTGCAGAATTCTGGTACAATTCCTCCTTCCACGCCTCCATTAACTGCACACCGTTCAAAGCACTGTATGGCGCGCTCTGGGAAGACAAGCCGGCACCGGTCCTCGACAACGAGCAGTGGGACTGGGGCGCGCACACCACCCGCCTCCGTGAGCAGCTGCTGCGAGCTCAACGACGTTTCAAGAAGAAGGCCGACCGCCATCGCACGGAACGTAGCTTCCAGGTTGGCGAGGATGTGCTGCTGAAGCTCCAGCCGTACGCGTAGTCCTCCGTCGTCAATCGACTCTGCGTCAAGCTGGCCTACAAATTCTTCGAGCCATTCAAGGTGGAGGCCAAGATCGGGACACTTGCCTACAATTTGATCCTGCCGCCGGACAGTCGCATCCACAACGTCTTCCATGTCTCCCAACTGAAGTCGTACACGCCCAACTACACTCCTGTCTTCACCGAGCTACCCAAGCCGCCGGATCTGTCCTTGGTGGAGACGGCGCCCGTGGAGATCCTCGACAGACGCATGGTGAAGCGAGGCAACGCCGCATTGGTGCAAATTCAAGTGCGCTGGAACTCCGCTCCGCCCGCAGCAGTGACATGGGAAGACTACGAGACGCTCAAGCTTCGTTTTCCGGCCGCCACAATCTGGCGAGGAGCAGCCGGAGCGCCAGGTGACGCTCCTTCTGATGGAGGGGGAAATGTCACACCTGCACGTGCGAGTGCCACGGTGGACCTGAGTAGCCAATAGGAAAGGGAGGGACAAGTCATCGCTGGCGGCGGATCGGTGATGAAGAGGGCCAAAGCGAGTAAGCAAGTGCCGCCCTGGCGTGGTAGCGTGAGGCATGCATGTGTTGTGTGATCACTCTGTTTCTCACCTGTATCTGAACTTTCCTCTCCCGCAAGCAAAGCTACTTTCCCCTTTCCTGAATCTCATCCCCTTTCCCCTCTCGTGCGATCTGATCATCATCGGGTCGTCACAGGGGAATGGCCGGATCGGAGCATGGAGGAAACAATGCCTATGAAACGGATTTCGGATACCAGGATATTTCCAACGTGGATCATCCAAGTGCGATAAAAACGAGTTTGGTTGCAAACGGGGTGGGCTGACTCGCATCGGCACGAATCTTAAAGCAGCGCAGAGCCCGGGTTGCTGGAAACCCTCGAATCGGCAGTTTTCAGCAAGTCAGGCTGAGTTTGTCGCAAAGGGGATGCAGCTCACACGCGAGGGAGCAACACAAAATCTGCAGGAGATGTAGGGGCGCAGAGCGGCGCCCGATCCGGCCCGCTCCATTGTCAAAATTGATATTTGTTAGTTATAACTGCTCCGCTCAGTTTAGTTCAATCTAAACTAATTCTCTACTTATGCGGGACTATGCGGGATGTCCGCTTGCATCCCTAGGGAGATGGAAATCGTCCCGGAGGGATGGCGCCAAATCTAGCCTCATCTCCCATTTACTTGGTCACCACTAGCTCTAGGACAAGCTCCTCCTCTGTTCTTAGCACCGCCAGCGGCAGACACGACAGCAACACTCTCTGGTAGCATGAGCTGCTTCTCCTATTTCCTCGTGGCCACCATTTGGTCGTCCTCGACTCAGCCATGCCCCCCCCCCCCCTCATCGCCGTCGTCTCCAAAAGCGGTAAGCAACATGGCCCCCTCCCCCATATGTTAGGTCGGTTGTTAGGCCGTTAGGCAAGGTTTAGGACCGATTTTTCCATTGCTCGAACGCACCCTTGATGTCGACTAGGTTATGGACGCACGGATGAGCTTGGTAGTTCAGACTGCAGCACTGGTAGCTATGATTCAGGCATGGCTCATGTTGATCCACAAGAGAGCTGTTTGTCGGGGTGATAAGTCTGTCATCCGTTATGGTCCAATGTTAATCCGAGACCAAGAGAGGATGGTGATGAACTACATCTACAACTGTGACGACACCGAGGCTTTGTGCATGCTTCAAATGAAGAGAGCATCTTTTGTCAGACTTGTGCAGACCTTCAGGAGCAGAGGGCTACTACAAGATAGCATCCACACTAGTGTGGAAGAGCAAGTAGCCATGTTCCTCCATGTTGTTGGTCATAACCAGAGGTTCAGGGTTATGCACAATACCTTCGGGAGATCAATGGAGACCATCTCCAGGTACCGCGGACAAGCACTACAAAAAAATACACTTTCGTGATGATACATGTTTGTCACAGTAGGTCACGTTTTCTATCATGTATGTACTTCCATGATGATAAATCACGCGTCACAGAAGTGCTTTCGTCAAGGGTGACTGACACATGGCATCCACCGTAATGGAACGCTGTTAAGCTATCGGGTCTGGTTTTGGATCCGGTAACCCGTTAACAGCCCGGACCAATGGGGATTTTCCACGTGTAAAATTCTGATTGGCTGAAGGAAACACGTGTCAGCTCCGCGTTGGCATAGGTGTCACTCATCCAATGGGCGAGATGCGCCTATGATATGTTGACACGTGGACCGGCCCAAAAGTGGCCCATAAAATTTAAATAGGCCGGACCAACTAAAGGCCCACAAGATTTTGCGGTTCATAATGGGCCGGCCCAACAAAAGGCCCACGAGATTTTGCGTATCATAATGGGCCGGCCCAGCTAAAGGCCCATGAGATTTTGCGGGCCATAATGGGCCGGCCCAGCTAACACTAGTAGAAAAACACCTATTAGTCCCGGTTCGTAAGGGCCTTTAGTCCCGGTTCATGAACCGGGACTAATGGGTCGTTACTAATACCTCCCACCTTTAGTCCCGGTTCTAACACGAACCGGACGGATGGTCCTCCACGTGGCGGTCGCCGAGCCCGAGTAGGCCTTTGGTCCCGGTTGGTGGCACCAACCGGGACCAAAAGGCATCCACGCCGTCGACATTCCAAAGGGCTGGGGTTTTGTTTTTTTTAAGGGGGTTGGGGGTTTTGGGGGTTAATTTAGGTGTTTCATATATTGTGTTAGCTAGCTAATTAATAGAGAGAAGTGTCCTCTCTTATGTCCGTGCTTGGTCGACGCCACGTACTATATACATATAGCCCTTGACACGCTAGCTAGTAAGAAAATGAAGGAACCATCGAATACTGAAGTTCGTCATGCATACCGAGAGAAATGATCGATCGACCTCTCCTTCTCCGAGAGATTGGTCGAACAACAAGTTTTCGTGATCATGTACGTCCGACGCTACTGGCTACATACATGTACAATATATAAGATCTCTCAATTACAGTCCCATAGCATTTGAAATCAACTTCCACATGGTATTCTCGGCTTTATTGATGACGTGGTCAAGAAAGAATCCCGCCAATTCCTCTTGAATTGCTTTAATGCGATCTGGTTCTAGGAGTTCATTCCGCATCTGCCACGTCTAATTTGAAGAAGGGGGTTAATTAATACATATATATATATATATATATATATATATATATATATATATGAATGAAACTCAACAGAAATGATGGTGTAATAAAATGAAATTGTGAATATTATTAATTGCTTACGCACTTCATATTGTCTTGGAGAGTAGCCCCGCTTGTTTTTCAAAGTCGCGTTGTAGATGAACTCGCACACGTAGTATCCACATAAATTATTCCCTTGTTCCTGCCACAAGCACTTTACGAGAAATAGAGGTGTCAATCAAACTGATAATGAAGCATTATAAATGGCATTGATGAAAGTATAGCTATAGAATCAACGGGAGATGCGCACAACTAGCTAGCCAGTAGTACTTACTTTCGGGTATGTATATCGCAGCTCCTTCGGCAGTCCCGGAGCTTTTGCGGTGAACTGTTTCCAAACCCTGCAAGACAAAGAAAATAATTATTATTACTTGAGATATCAGGAAATGAACAAAAAGTCGCCGCTATGGTGCGATAATGATCGGTTAATTGAACTTACTTGCTGAGCATTTCAGTCATGTCCGCATAGGTGCTGGGATCTTTCCGTCTCGAGTCTAAGACGGTTACTAGTCCACGCTCAAGCTTAATCTCCGTAAGAATATAGTGGAACCTGCGCGCATGCATAACTCATCAATTACATTACTATAACCTCGCCGAGTAATAAGGGAAACCCGAATATGCAAACGATCAAGAACACTCACTTCCCGTTATAAGGAAAGAGTATGGTATCTTTGTTTTGATTTTTCATCAACGATTGTAGCAAGTTGTCCTCGGCCTCTTTGACGTGCTTTTCAACCAGAAATACATCTATGATATTTGTGTTAATGAACCCAAAATCATAGATTTCATTTTTTTTGCACTCGACGATCTTCAATCTGCATAATATATTGAGGATAATTAATTATAAATACATGCAACAAAAGAGCCGAGCTATATATAGAGACTTAATGACAGAAATAGTACTTACAGGCAGTAGCAAAAGACCGTTAATTTATCAAGGGCCTTTTGATTGAAGAACTCGAAGAACTCCTCAAATGGAACACACAATGTATCAGTTCCAACGAGGTCGTGCTCCTCTTTAATGTTCGAGATACAAACAATTCGTCCCCCCAGACTCTCTGCAGGTTTTCTTGTACCAAGTATGGAATCTTCGCATCATCGTTGTTAGAGATTTTTCATCTTTGACGAGAGGCTTCCCGTACTCGTATCTGTGTTCTTCCACCTTCATGTAATCTTGTAGATTGCCATAACCGGCCACCATCCCCGGAACATTAGCAACGATGTTGCCGCTAGACACATTGAGCGGGGGGCATGATTGGTTTGCTTGTTCGCCGAGCTGGTCAATTTTTTTCTTAGTTGCTCGTTCTTTTGCTCTTTGATGTCTGACAGTACTTCCCGAACGCTCCGCTTGGAGATATGTCTGCTCGATGTCGCTCATAGTTGGTTCTCGGCGGAGACTTTGTTGGTTTCCTCGGGGCAGCGAGTGCGCTTCGCTTTCACCGGATCTACCTTCTCCTTCGGAGGTGGACGTCTCTTTGCTTTCAACCCTGCAAACCAGTCATCCACTTCGGTCTGCGCGATCTTCGCGTTTTCCTCCTCGGTCCTCTCGTACGGTAACTTCTCTAGAGTCTTCAGAGAAGGACCGTATCTATATTTCCTCCCGCCTTTGGCTGTACTGCTAGACGCCGGCAGAGCAGATGGAGCGGATGTCTTCTTTTTTGCTTGCTTATGAGGCGGAGGAGAAGGACTACGACACGCCGGAGCAGCCGGAGCGGCGGCGGGTCTCTTCCGCCCTTGCTGACGAGGCAGAGAAGGAGGAGGCTGGCTGCTCGGCGCCCGGCCAAGCGCAGTGCAGAAGGAGGCGGAGTGCCGCCACACACCGTAGAAGGAGGCGGAGTGCCGCCACGCTGCCCTGATCGCCACTCACCGGAGGAGGAGGCGGTGGAGGAGGCGGAGTGCCCGACTCACGGGAGGAGGAGGAGGAGGCGGAGGCGTCCCAGCCGGAAGGTTGATGAGCTCCTTCCACCATAGGCATGGAGTCTTCAGAGCAGAACCCAGCCTAGTCTCCCCTTCACCGGTAGGGTGGCCAAGCACGAGGTCCTCAAATCCCTCCGTTATTTCATCCACCATCACCTTAGCATATCCTTTTGGAATCGGCTGGCAGTGATAAGTTGTGCCGGGTCCACTAGGATAAACTTGGCCAATGTACCGCCTTGACCTTCAAAGTCATCCATCACGCCCATAATGTGGCAACTTTGAGACTCGCGGATACCATCCACGGGATAGCCGGGCAGAGCCGTCAAAACATGCTCCGGCTGAAGCAGCTCGGTGGAAGCCACGCTGCTTCTCCACGAGATGGCGAGGTAGCTTGGGGGAAGCTTTGGCGTGTCGCTTGCTGCGATCTGCCGCTTCTCGTTCCTCTTCTCGTTCCTCTAGCCCCATTACCCTTTCGTGCAGCGCCTGCAGCTGGTCCTGCTCCGATTTCTTCCTCCTCTCGTGGGTTTTGTAACCCCCTGCGTCCCGAAACCAACCTTCCACAAAAGGGAGCCTGGCGTGCCTCGTGGTCCGCCCGTGGTGCTCGGGATTCCCAAGGGCCATTGTGAGCTCGTCCTTCTCCCTGCTTGGAAGGAACGTCCCTAAGCGCTGCATCGATATAGTGTCGAAGCTTCCTGAATGGTATTTGCAGTTGCTCGTCCGCCCACCGGCACTTCCCTGTTACAAGGTCCAAGGTTTCGCCAGCCCGAAGAACTAAGTCCGCAACGGTCTCGCCAAGACATTGTCTCTGGTTCCATCCCTTTTTCAAGCAGATCATGCTCAGCCTTGGACCACTTAGGCAGGGCTTTGAGGTAGCCACCTGACCCCGTGTGATGGTGAAACTTCTTCTTCGCAGCATTTTGCTTGTTTGTCGCCGACATCTTCTTACTCTTTTCCGATGTCTTGTGAGCCACAAATGCGGGCCAGTGATCTTTGATCTTCTCATATTTGCCGATGAATTCTGGTGTCTTATATTTCTCGACAAACTGGTTCATCTCTTTCCTCCACCTCCTCATTAGGGTTGCCATCTTCTTAAGAGCACAAGACTTGATTAATTGCTCTTTAACTGGCTTCTCCAGATCCTCCTCTGGCGGTAGGGTGAAATTTGCCTCCAGCTCAGTCCAAAGATCTTCTTTCTGCATATCATTGACATAAGACACCTCAGGGTCTTCCTCCTTGAAGCTTATACCATAGATGGATGCCGATCGGGATCTTGTCCCTAACAAGAACTCCCCGACCGAGCATAAAATGCCTTCCTTGTCCGCATGGGTTCAATCGGTTCGCCGTCGGTAGCGATTTCTATGATCTCAAACTTTTCATCCGAGCTCAACTTTTTCTTCAGCCTCGTCTCCTTACGAAGTTGTGCTCGATCCGGAGGGCTAGAAATTATAAGGAAGATGACGAGAGTAATTAATATGTGTACATATACCAAAACAATGGATGCATCAATTAACTAGTCAAGACGGGCTTAACTAATATATATATACCTGGCGGACTCGGTTCGGTCACCGGAGTCACAAGACGGTCTCCTTCGCTTGTACCTCCATTGTGTCACCGGAGCCATCATGAACATAGTCCTCTTCTTGTACCGGCATTAATGGGTCCAAGCCATCATGAACATAGCCCTCTTCTTCACCCAGTCCGGTGTTGTTGAGAAATGACGCAACTTCATCACTTCCTTGTGCGATTATGTGCCCCAACATCGCTTCTGTTTCTTCGTCTCGGGAGTGCTCCATAGTTTATGCAAATATTTACAACATGTCAATTATTATTCAAACATGGTACAGATGGATATATATATATATATATATATATATATATATATATATATATATATATGGATATATATATATATATATATATATATATATATATATATATATATATATATTATAGTGGCAAACGTAGAAGTAGCTAGCTAATCACAATAAGGAATCATGTTAGTGGCCTCTACACTGCTTCTCTAGGGTTTGGGGTCGCCTCGACACAACGCTTCAAGGGTTAATTTGGGTGGCCTCGAGAGAGTTAATTTGTCGGGTAGGGGCGCGGGAGGGGTAGGAGACCAACATCGATTTCTCTCTAGGGTTTGGGGCCGCCTCGACACAACGCTTCAAGGGTTAATTTGGATGGCCTCGAGAGAGTTAATTTGTCGGGTAGGGCGCGGCCAGGGGGTAGGAGACCAACATCGCTTTCTCTCTAGGGTTTGGGGTCGCCTCGACACAACGCTTCAAGGGTTAATTTGGGTGGCCTCGAGAGAGTAAATTTGTCGGGTAGGGGCGGCGGGAGGGGTAGGAGACCAACATCGCTTTCTCTCTAGGGTTTTGGTGTCCTCGAGAGTTTTGGTCGGCCGAGAGGGCCGAGGGGGTGCTGCCGTTGTATAAGTTATCACGGTCGATAGGGGTATATATATCGACCGCCCCTCATGTCGAAGTTATCTCGAGGGGGTTATATCGACAACGACGCGACATACATATACATGGGAAAATAATGTTATCGGGGAGGGTATCGGTACCCCCTCGTGTTGAAGTTTCTTATTTTCCTCTATTCCTTTCTTCTTCTTCTACTCTTCTTTTTCTTCTTCTCATGAGAAAGGAAAATAAGGAAAAGGAAGAAAAGAGGAAGAAGGAAGAAGAAAAAACAAGAAAAAAGAGGAGAAGAAGAAAGGAATAGAGGACAAGAAGAAAAATAGAAATTTTCTATTTTCTTCTTCTCCTCTATTCCTTTCTTCTTCTCCTCTTCTTTCTTCTTATTTCCTCTTCTTATTTATTTCTCCTCTTCTTCCTCTCCTCTTCTTCTCCTTTCTTCCTCTTCTTATTTTCCTTTTTCCTCTCATTCTTTTAGTATTGCTTGTTTTAAAAAAATGTTCAAATAGAAAATTTGAAAAAAAACAAAGGTTTTGCCTAATGCATTGTTCATATGAATATACAAACATTTGCATATTTCTACAATAATTAATATCACCAAAAAAATCTATGAACAGAAAAAAACCTAACTTTTCTAAAATCTATCTTTTGCATATATGAAAACATTAATACACATATGAACAAAAAATACATATATGAAGAAAAACATGCTCTGAACAATTTTTTTATACATTTTGAACATCTACATACACATAGCCACATACATACACATATACATTATATATATATATATGAACAAAAAATTAAACTAATAAAAATGAAAAAAAGCAGAAGTGCTGGGCGCCGCTCACAATGGGGCGGCTAGATGACGATGGCGGCGAGGCGCGCTGAGGCGCTGCGGGACGACGGGCAGGCTCGGGCGGCTGGGCGGGACGGGCACGGGCTCGGGAGAGGCCGGCAACGAGGACGGCGCTGGTTGAGGCGACGGCCTTGGCGGCGGCGGCGGCGATGGCGAGGTGGAGCAACTGGCGGTGTCGAGGAGGGTCGGCGTCGTCGAGGGGCAATCATGGCGATGAGATTCTGAAATTTTGCAAAGTGTTTGCTTATATAGCAAAGCCATTGGTCCCGATTCATGAAACCAACTGGACTAATGCACTTTTAGTCCCGGTTGGTGCCACCAACCGACCAAAGGCCTCTTTTCTGGCAGCCCAAAGGGGCGGGAAGCGGCGGCCTTTGGTACCGGTTGGTGCCACGAACCGTACCAATGTCCCTTTAGTCCCTTGGTGCCACCAATCGGGACCAAAGGCCTCAGGCTGCCCGCGTCGGGGCCAAAGTTTAGTCCCACCTCGCTAGTTGAGAGGGGCGCGCAATGGTTTATAAGCCCCACTGCCGCACCCTTCTCGAGCTCCTCTCCACCCCAGGCTTTCGGGCCTACTTTCTATTGTTGTGCCTGATGGGCCTTCTGGGCCTACTGCGGGCCTGAATCCAGGCTCATAGTAGGGTTTCATGTCGTATTCAGACCGTGGGGGCCCAGTAGGAGGCATTTTTTTTGTTTTTTTGTTTTCTTTACTTATTGTTGCTATTTTTATTTTTTTCCAGTTTATTTGTTTTGTTTTCTGCATTATTTATTTTCTTTTGTTTTTTGCATTATTTTTTAATTCCTTTTGCTTTTAGTTTTAGGAAAATTATAAACTTTCTGTTAGTGCCATTACTTTTCAAATTTGAAAACACTTTTTTTGTTTTTTTGTTTTCTTTCTTGCTTTATTTTTTTTGTTTCTACTTACAACAAAATACTTATTGTTGTTTTTTTTGTTTTGATTTCTGCATTATTTATTTTCTTTTGTTTTTTGCTTTATTTTTCAATTCTTTTTGCTTTTAGTTTTAGGAAAATTATAAACTTTCTGTTAGTGCCATTAAAGCATTTCAAATGAACCCTGAAAAAGTTGAAAGTTGGCATGGTATCATACTGGTCGATTACAAAGTTGGCATGGTATCATCATAATAGTTGCGGAAAGTCTTCACTTTTTCTTCGCTTGTGTCATTTCCTTATTGCGCCGTAACCATGGATAATCTTCATCGTTTATCGTGATCTTTGGAATTGCCCTTGACTTTGAAGGAGGAATTTCATGAAACTTTTCATAATCTTCAGACATGTCTGTCTTGTCCTCCACTCCCACGATGTCCCTTTTTCCTGAAAGAACTATGTGGCGCTTTGGCTCATCGTATGATGTATTCGCTTCCTTATCTTTTCTCTTTTGTCGGTCTGGTAGACATGTCCTTCACATAGATAACCTGTGCCACATCATTGGCTAGGACGAACGGTTCGTCAGTGTACCCAAGATTTTTCGAGATCCATCGCCGTCATTCCGTCATCAGGGTCTACATACTCGCCTCCCGACAGATTGACCCATTTGCACTTAAACAAAGGGACCTTAAAATCATGTCCGTAGTCAAGTTCTCATATGTCGACTATGTAACCATAATATGTGTCCTTTCCCCTCTCGGTTGTTGCATCAAAGCGGACACCGCTGTTTTGGTTGGTGCTCTTTTGATCTTGGTCAATCATGTAAAATGTATTCCCATTTATCTCGTATCCTTTCCAAATCAATACAGTCAAAGATGGTCCTGGACAACAAGTACAACTCATCACAAACAGTGTTGTCACCTCTCCGATACGTGCTTCCAACCAATCACTGAAAGTCCCGATGTGTTCACATGTAATCCAAAATCGCCTTTGCTTGGTGTTTGGGCGCAGATCGTTCTTGTGTTCATCGACATACGGGTCACCAAGGTAGAGTTCTCAGAGAACTGTAGTGTGCTTGAGACCAAGAATATCCGTCCCTGCATATTAATGAGTCCCTTCCAAGCGTGCCTTTTCGATCAGTCTCCCCTCATACCGCGATTTAGGGAGACCTATCTTCTTAAGGCCAGAATGAAGTCAACACAAAACCCGATGACATCCTCTCGCTTGATGGCCCATGGAGATGCTTCCTTCGGCCTAAGCGCGATTCTGAGACATATTTCTTTAGGACTCCCATGAACCTCTCAAAGGGGTACATATTGTGTAGAAATACGGGGCCCATAATGACAATCTCATCAACTAGATGAACTAGGACATGCGTCATGATATTGAAGAAGGATGGTGGGAACACCAGCTCGAAACTGACAAGACATTGCACCACATCACTCCTTAGCCTTGGTATGATTTCTGGATCGTTCACCGTATAAGAGATTGCATTGAGGAATGCACATAGCTTCACAATGGCTAATCGGACGCTTTTCGGTAGAAGCCCCCTCAATGCAACCGGAAGCGATTGCGTCATAATCACGTGGCAGTCATGAGACTTTAGGTTCTGGAACTTTTTCTCCGCATATTTATTATTCCCTTTATATTCGACGAGAAGCGGTCGGGACCTTCATCTTGAGCAGGCATTCAAAGAAGATTTCTTTCTCTTCTTCGTGAAGAGCGTAGGTGGCGGTGACCTTCATACCGCTTCGGAGGCATGCCCTCTTTTTTCGTAAGCGTTGCGGGTCCTCCGTGCCTCGTGTGTATCTTTTGTCTTCCCATACACGCCCAAGAAGCCTAGCAGGTTCACGCAAGGTTCTTCGTCACGTGCATCACGTCGATCGAAGAGCGGACCTCTTGGTCTTTCCGGAGGGTAGGTCCCAAAATATAGATTTCTTTTTTCCACATGGGTGCGTGATTCTCGCCGTCATTCGGAACAGCTAGTCCGCCGACCCTTTCCAAAGATTACGTGTAAATCATTGACCATAGCAAGTACGTGATCACCGGTACGCATGGCGGGCTTCTTCCGGTGATCTGCCTCGCCTTTGAAATGCTTGCCTTTCTTTCGACAGTGATGGTTGGTCGAAAGAAATCAACGATGGCCCAGGTACACATTCTTCCTGCAGCTTGCCATGTATATACTATCGGTGTCAAGTAAACAGTGCATGCATGCGTGGTATCCCTTGTTTTTCTGTCCTGAAAGGTTACTGAGAGCGGGCCAATCGTTGATGGTCACGAACAGCAACGCCTTTAGGTTAAATTCCTCCTGTTTGTGATCATCCCACGTCGCATTACCGTTTCCATTCCACAGCTGTAAAAGTTCTTCAACTAATGGCCTTAGGTACACATCAATGTCGTTGCGGGTTGCTTAGGGCCTTGGATGAGAACTAGCATCATAATGAACTTCCGCTTCATGCACATCCAAGGAGGAAGGTTATACATACATAGAGTCATGGGCGAGTCTTTGTGATTGCTGCTCTGCTCCCGAAAGGATTAATGCCATCCGCGCTTAAAGCAAACCATACGTTCCTTGGCTCACTTGCAAACTCATCCCAGATTTTCTCTCGATTTTTCTCCACTGCGACCCGTCGTGGGTGCTCTCAACTTCCCGTCTTTCTTACGGTCCTCACTTGTGCCATCGCATCAACTTGGCATGCTCTCCGTTTACGAGCAGACGTATCAACCATGGTATTATAGGAGCATACCACATCACCTTCGCAGAACCCTCTTCACAGGGGCTCGCCGTCAACATCACCAGGTCATCTCGTCTGATCTTATATCGTAATGCACCGCATACCGGGCATGCGTTGAGATCCTTGTACGCACCGCAATAGAGGATGCATCATTAGGGCATGCATGTATGTTCTCGCACCTCCAATCCTAGAGGGCATATGACCTTCTTTCTTTGTGTGTATGTCTTGTCAGGCAATTCGTTATCCTTTGGAAGCTTCTTCTTCAATATTTTCAGTAGCTTCTCAAATCCTTTGTCAGGCATAGGATTCTCTGCCTTCCACTGCAGCAATTCCAGTACGGTACCGAGCTTTGTGTTGCCATCTTCGCAATTGGGGTACAAACCTTTTTTGTGGTCCTCTAACATGCGATCGAACTTCAGCTTCTCCTTTTGACTTTCGCATTGCGTCCTTGCATCGACAATGACCCTGCGGAGATCATCATCATCGGGCACATCGTCTGTTCCTCTTGATCTTCAGCAGCTTCGCTCGTTGCAGCATCATCGTGCACATCGTCTGGTTCCTCTTGATGTTCAGTAGCATCACCGTATTCAGGGGGCACATAATTGTCATCGTACTCTTCTTCTTCGCCGTCTTCCATCATAACCCCTATTTCTCCGTGCCTCGTCCAAACATTATAGTGTGGCATGAAACCCTTGTAAAAGCGGTGGGTGTGGAGGATTTTTACGGTCGAGTAAGACTTCAGATTCCTACATATAGGGCATGGACAACACATAAAACCATTCTGCTTGTTTGCCTCAGCCACTTCGAGAAAATCATGCACGCCCTTAATGTACTCGGAGGTGTGTCTTGAACCGTACACCCATTGCCGGTTCATCTGCGTGCATTATATATAATTAAGTGTGTCAAAAATCATTCTGAGAACATCATGAATAGATAATTAAGTGACCAAATTAATAGAAGTTCATCATCACATTAAAACCAAAGTACATACAAAAATCTCATCTAACAACATAAAGCTCTGCAGAGAATCTAAATTAATTAAACCATACCTTTGAAACTATGTAAAACATTTCAATGTGAAAACAAATGCGATCATAATCGCAACCAATGTAACAACCGATCCAACGGCATAATGATACCAAGCCTCGGTATGAATGGCATATTTTCTAATCTTTCTAATCTTCAAGCGCATTGCATCCATCTTGATCTTGTGATCATCGCACGACATCCGCAACATGCAACTCCAATATCATCTTCTCCTCCTCAATTTTTCTAATTTTTCCTTCAACAAATTGTTTTCTTCTTAAACTAAATTTAACCTCTCGACAATAGGGTCGGTTGGAATTTCCGGTTCAACAACCTCCTAGATAAATAAAATCTATGTCACATTGGTCGGCATAATTGTCATAAACAATAAATGAACCAATAGTTATGAAAAGATAATATATACCACATCTGAATCATAGACAGGACGAGGGCCGAGGCGGATACCAAAACCATCGCACTATATAAGATGCAATAATAAAAGTAAGAAAATTATACAAGTATCTATATAAACATACAAGTAAGAATTTTTTCCTTTCGTAAAGATGATAAGAACAAAGAGGCTCACCACGGTGGTGCCGGGCGACGAGATCGTCATGGGCGATCGACGGCAGTGAAGACGGGACGGGACGTGATGCACCGTTAAACCTAGACAAATATTAAGGAAAATGGAGCTTGGAGGTCGAGCTTGGAGAGGAGAAAGCTTAAGTAGTGTGGCTCGGGCATTCCATCGAACACCTCGTGTGCATAGGAGGTGAGCTAGAGCACCACAAAGCTCTCCCTCACCCCCACGAAAAAGCAGAAACCTTTAGTGCTCTGCTGTCATGGCGAGGGGTATATATAGGCAACTAATTGGTCCCGGTTGGTGACTTGAACCGGGACTAAAGGGCAACCTTTGGTCCCGGTTCGTCCCACCACCGGGACCAATGGTGGTGGGAGAGCGAGGCCCATTGGTCCCGGTTCGTCCCACCAACCAGGACCAAAGGTCCATTTAACCGACCAATGGCCCACGTGGCCCGGCCGACCCCCGGGCTCACGAACCGGGTCCAATGCCCCCATTGGTCCCGGTTCTGGATTGAACCGGGACTAATGGGCTGGCTGGGCCTGGACCATTGCCCTGTTTTCTACTAGTGTAAAGGCCCACAAGATTTTGCAGACCATAATGGGCCGGCCCGGCTAAAGGCCCAACATTCTCAGTTAAGGCACGTACGGCTAGTGTCAAATCGGCCCGGCAACGGCCTGTCCTAAACTTGTCATCATCGCGGCCCATGGTCACTTCTGGCCCGTTAATTGTCTGCTAAGTATATGGGCCGAATTACGGCCCGGTGTATTTCCGGCCTGTTAAAGGTCCTGCTTCATTTGGGCCCATTTACAGGCCATTGAAACTTTCGGCCCATAAACGACTGTGAAGGATTTGGGTCATATTCGGCCATGTCTGACATTCGGCCTGTTAGAGGCCCACTATAGATTTGGGCCACTTTCGGCCTGTTGTGATTTTCGGCCTGTTAACATCGGACGAAATCCATGGGCCATATGTGGCACAATGTCACATCGAGCCCATTAACGGCCCATATAAAAATGACGATAATCTAGCCCGACCGAACTTCCGGCCTGTTAAAGGCTCGTGTATTAGGTCGGCGCATTTACGGCCCGTCCTAATTTTGGCCTGTGTAAGATCCGCATCGTAAATGGGCCACCATTTCGGCCTGCTAAGACCAGCGGGTTATTTGGCACAATCAGGACCCAATCTCACTTTCGGTCTTTTAAAGGCCCATGTTTTTTATGGGCTCGAGATATTTACACCTGTAAACGGCCTATTGTTACTGATGGCCCAAATTATGTTTAGGCCTGTTAAAGGCCCACTATGGGCACAGGCCTAACAGAAAAATATGAAATCTTATGCTGATTTAGGCCCAGATATTTTTAGTGGGCTACATGCAAATTTTGGCCCATAATCATTTTTAGCCCAATTGGAATTGGCCCGACGAATGTTAGCATGTTGGGCTCCTACAAAGCTTTTGGCCGAATACATCACTAAGATAAACCTACACTATACAAAAATAGCATCGTAATTATTGCAGCCTTTGGCAGCATCATAAATGTTGTATCACAACAAAATAAATTCCAACCATACAACAAAAGGCCTGTTGGCATAAAGTTTGCAGTCCTTGCAGATAAAAGTGCCATCAGATGTATAGAAGCACAGATCATTTGACCCGAGTGCTAATGTTTCAAGCTGTAGAATCTGATGGAGTAGCACAATCTTCACCTTTTTTCCGCCATTACTCTTGAACAATGAAGCGAATGTCTGATAGTCTGGTTTCAAAACCATTCATATCTTGACGACATTTGTCAACCACTATTCTTGTTTCCAAAACAACGTCCATTAGGGATTGGACTTGTGTCTGGAGCACAGATATATCACTCTGTCTAGCAGGAAGATTTTGTTCAGTAGGCGATTTGGACGAGGTTACCTTGACAACCAACCCAGAATTACGCAGGAAGGTGCTTTTTACCTTTGTTAGTGGAGAGATCTTGACGACCTTAAAGAAGAGGTGACATTGTGCTTGTGGTAGCCTCGTCACCTTCAGGTGGTTGTGGCTGTTCAATCATTTGTTCCATAGTTTGCTGAAAGTTTGAACTTGTAGATTAGTGTACGAGATAAGTTACTAATGAGACAAAACAAACAAAGTAGGTTACACGTTTATATGTAACTTATTTTGGTGAACTACTGTAATACATTAGCATGTATTGTAGTGCCAGCTACATAATAAAATCACTTTCGGAACATATGTCCATGTAGCATGCCTCATCGTATTGTCTATTTCCTCACATTCGTTGACATCTAAGGATAAAGAGACATGGTTTAAAGTAGGATGAACATAGTATGGCATCATTCATATCATGGGCAAACAGATATAAAACAAACAGGCTATTTTATCATTGTGGGCATGCGTGAACATAACAACTAGAATACAGATCAAGACCAAAAGAATATCCTTCATCTCTTTTAAACCATGTAAGGTGAAATGATACGTTAAGACAACTGTGTATAAAAGTGAACAGAGTAACTGACATTCGCTGCAAACCAAGTAGTTAAATGAACACATCACAGTACCAATCAGTTCAAAGGCAGGAGGAGTAAGGACTTGCAACAACGGCTTGAACTGGTGTGCTCATGCCCTTCATCTTGCTGGTGTGGCAATCCTTGAAGATTTGCACTGCATTCGGTTCAGGTTCTTTTTGGTCCGCACAGGCTTTCCTCTGTATTTGGGACAAGTCAATATAGATACGATAATATGGCACATAGAAAAGAAGGAAGTGGCAGCTATTTACAAGAGCCTCGCAGTGTGCAATACAGCTACGAGATCCTGTTGTCTGTTGGAATTTCACTTTAGAACGGTTGGTCTTGTTCTTCAAACAGTTAGCCTAGAAGAAGATACACTTGTAAGGCACATACATAAATACAAGTTCAATATGTGGTCTGATCAAATACATATAGCCTACTTGATACTTTGGATCGCACCGGTGTTTAACGAGGGTTGTCCATCTTCATCTGTAATATATTACTTGGAGATGTTTGGGCGATTTCATTGTTAGCCTTGCCTTCAAAGTGAGATTTTCTAAGGTGGTACCGATCATCGTCAGAGAGCGGTGAAAAACATGAGTGCATGCTTGTTTAGTTGCATCATCTTTCGAATCCAACTTGAACCTCATCTGTTGAAAAAAATGTGAGTCTTATTAGGAGGAAGCTAGAAAGTATGGGACAGAGCAAGACAATATTACTAATTGCGATGAATAACATTACTTACGGATAAATGGTCAAGGAAGGTGTTAAACTGGGTATTGTCTTTCTCATTCCTGTCTTTGGATCCACGTTGGGAGGATACGTGCATGACACCTAACGGCAACGGCTGCCTCTCGATACTAACTTGGTGACTCAGCAGCATCACGTGGCCTTTTTAAACCTGCCTCAAAATGGATCTCCATTCTTCCTCCTTTAGATTTTGTTAATCTGTCAAGCATTATCCACGATGTCTGCTTCCGCTTGCGTCGTGGTGCTAGTTCAACAACAATATGGAAAGTGTTAGTGTACATCAAACCGTGAGAGTACATATAAAGGAGCATGCAATCGCAACTTGACTCGGTCAGTACCGTCTTGGTGTTGATGCTCATGAGGTTCATCCTGATCTTGCCAAGTCCTGTTGTGTCGCGATTAGCTTCGGAAGTAGTGTTAGGTGTGAAGGCAACTTGGGAACCGCCGCCCGGCAAGCAAACGAACGAGTAACTCATTGAGATCTTTGAATGCAGTTGAAGCGGATCTGCACTGGTGGAACAGTGATACCGTGTTTGTAGATTTAGCTTGTAGACTTGGACCTTCTATCGCACTATAAGTACCAAAGCAGAATCTGGACGACAGATCCTTTTCCATTTCACCCGACGAGTAACACCACTCCCTACTATATTATTTTCCTTGCTCTTTTTGACTTTGCCATGTCAAGCCGTACTCCACAAAGACAAAAGAATAAAATTGCTCTTCGTAACTCATTGATGCATGATACGTATAAGCAATACTTTGATGTAAGACAACCGTATGAGGATGGAATATGTAAGAAAAACAGGACTGCATGACATATTCACAGCTACGATGTGTAAACTAAGCAGAAGAATTTTCAAGAAAATAGAAGTAATGCAAGCTAGACACCATATGAAAGATGCAACCAATATTACTCTGCCAAGTTAAAAGTGTCTTGTCATAAGTGGCAATTCAAAAAATTAGAAGCAGTACAACATAGAAATCAATGCAAGATGCAACCACTATCAAACTACCATGTTAAAAGTGTCCAATCATGAGTGACTGATGCAGGATACACAACAGCAGTACTTTGATGTAAGAACATGGTATGATAGATAGATGCAATGTATTCTAGACACAGAACGCCATGTCATATGCACATTTATAACGTATGAACTCAGCAGGTGCAATTTAATCAAAATAGAAGAAATACAGGCTAGACAACATATGCAACATGAAACCAATTATCACACTGTCAACTTAGAGCAAGCACTGCGATGGTGGAGTACGGAGATGAACTCATCATGTAGACTTGGGACTTCAACTTCATTAGCGATGGCAGTGGTAAATCTAGAGAGTCTCTGTTTGCGTCGGTGAGAGGACCACCAACATCCCCTAACTTACTCTTTTCCTTCCTATTTTCTCGATATTGCCTTATGAAGTCAAATCCACAAGAAGATGAATAAAATTAGCTCTGCATAACTGGTTGATGCATGATATGCATTTAACACTACTTTGATGTAAGGCAAGCGCAGGATAGGAGGATGGAATATATACAAAAAAGACAACATTTCATATTCACACGCATTTATAGGAGGATGGAATATGTATGAAAAAACAATAAGCGGAGGGCATTTCAACAAAATTAGAAGAAATGAAAGCTAGGAACCATATGAACATGCAACCAATATCACTCTATCAGGTAAAAAGTGCCTTGTTGTAAGTGCCATTTCAAGAAATTAGAAGCAGTACAAGCTAGAAGACAATTCAAGATGCAACCTACATCACACTCCCAAGTTAAATGTGTCTTATGGGTAAGTGATCGTTGCAGGTATAAGTTGAAAGCTACGCAGATGCAATTCAACATGATCAGAAGCAATGCAAACTAGACATCATACGGAAAACGCAACCACATATAACAGTTCCAAGTTAGAGCAAGCACCTGTGATGGTGGAGTAGGGGAGATGTGCTCATCATGTACACGTATGTTCTAGAAAAAGGAACACGTGTCATATTCACAAGCATTATGTGTAAAGTAAGCAGATGCAATTCAACAAAGTTAGAAGCAATACAAGCTAGACATCATACGCAACATGCAACCACATATAATAGTGCCAAGTTAGAGCAAGCAACTGTGATGGTGGAGTAGGGGAGATGTGCTCATCATGTACACGTATGTTCTAGAAATAGGAACACGTGTCATATTCACAGGCATTATGTGTAAAGTAAGCAGATGCAATTCAACAAAGTTAGAAGCAATACAAGCTAGACATCATACGCAACATGCAACCACATATAATGGTGCCAAGTTAGAGCAAGCACCTGTGATGGTGGAGTAGGGGAGATGTGCTCATCATCTATACAGCTACATTGACTGTCTAGCCTTGCGTTGTCTTGCGAATCTTCTTTGGGAGGATGGCGAGTAGAATCAGAGAGAACCTCCGTTTGAGCTTGCTCGGAAGGACCACCATCATCCAATGCCTCGCCAATTTCCTTCAACTTTATTGATTTTGCATTGTGAGGTCAAACCGACAAGAAAAAGGAATATAATTCGCTCTTCGTAACTCATTCATGCATGATAATCTTGTGAACGCTACTCTGATGAAAGGCAAAGTCATGATACGAGGATGGAATATGTACGAAAAAATGGGCGGCTTGACATATTCACACCTATGATGTGGTAACTAAGCAGAAGACACTTCAACAAATTAGAAGCACTGCAAACTAGACACCATATGAAATGTGCAATCAATATCACTTTGCCAAGTTAAAACTGTCTCGTCATAGGTGGCGTTCATCAAACTAGAAGCAATACATGCTAGAAATCATATTCAAGACGAAAACCAATATCACACTGCCAACTTAAAGGTGTTCCATCATAAGTGACTGATGCAGGATACACAAGAAGAGTAGTTTCATGTAAGAACATGGTGCGATAGATGATATAGTATGTACCAAAAACAGGAAAGCGTGTCATATTCACACGTATCATGTGTAAGCTAAGCAGATGCAGTTTACATTAATTAGGAGCAATACAAGCTAGACAACATATGCAACATGCAACCAGATATCACACTGCCAAGTTAGAGCAAGCACCTTGGATGGTGGAGTAGGGGAGCGAAGACTTGGACCTTGTAATGCACTATCAGTACAAGGAGAATCAAGACAGATGTTCAGATTGACGTTGCTGCAGAGGACCACCATCATCGCCTTCCTTACTCTTTTCCTTCCTCTTTCTTGATTTTGCCTTGTCAAGTCAAACCCACAAGAAAAAGGAATAAAATTTGCTCTTCAGAACTCATTGATGCATGATACTGACGAACACTACTTTCATGTAAGGCAGCCGCATGATAGGAGGATGGAATATGTATGAAAAACAGGACGGTGTGACATATTGACATGTATGATGTATAAAGTGTAAACTAAGCACAAGGTGCTTGAACTTGTTAGAATCAATGCAAGCTAGAAACCATATGAAAGATGAAACTCTGCCAAATTAAAAGGGTGCCCTAACAAATGTATTTGACCAAATTAGAAGCAATACATGGCAACAGCCTAGAAATAATATGCAATATGCAATGAATAAAGGTGACTCGTCGTAAGTGATTGATGCAGGATACAGAAGATAGGTAGTTTCATGTAAGAACAAGGTTAACACATAGATGTAGTGTGTACCAAAAATAGGAAGGCATGTCATATTCACAGGTATAATGTGTAAACTAAGCAGATGCAATTTACCCTAATTATAAGCATTACAAGCTAGACACTTATGCAACATGCAACCACATATCACACTGCGAAGTTAGAGAAAGCATCTGTGATGATGGTGTGGGGGAATTGCGGTCATCAACTAGAGAGCTACGTTGACTATCTTCATTTAGCCTTGCTGTTTCTTGAGAATCATGTGGGGAGGATGACACTGCACTCTTTAAACGAGTATGGCGTCTCACAAGAACTCCACTCGGGTGTTGTCTCATCATAAGTGATTGACGAGTGATACAAAAGAGCATTAGTTTGATGTACGAACATGGTTAATAGACATATGTAGTATGTATCAAAAACAGGAAGGCATGTCATTATCAAAGGTATAATGTGTAAAGTAAGCTAATGCAATTTAACTAAATTGGAAGCAATACAAGCTAGACACCATATGCAACATGCAACCACATTTGACAGCGCGAAGTTAAAGCAAGCACCTGGGATGGTTGTGTGTGGCAATTGAGATCATCAACTGCAGAGCTACGTTTACTGTCTCCAACTGCTGACACTGCATCCTTTAGAGCGCTGAAAAGCTTAGTGCTTATCTTCGAATTACACTGGAGCAACTTCTATCTTTTCTTTTCAGCATTCATCAACACTGCGTCAGAGTCTGAAATACCCATGCATAAAAAAACAAAGTGTAAGTATGGGTGAAGTGTGTGCACAATTAGTACAGTGTAAAGGTACCAGATAGCAGGTCGGTGAGAAATAAATGACGGGAGACATATGATAGCTCGACAACATGCATGGCACACTAAATTACTACATGATTCTATGAAAATAACATTCGACTGAAAACAAATAGGTCAGTCCATTTTTTCTGCACCGTCCGATGTACAAAGAACGGGCAGATCGCCTTCATCTACCTCCAGCCAGTCAGTGTTGACGATCTTCCTCAAAATGGCATCGACCACCGGCCCAGTCCCCTGTCTGCGCCCTCCCCTCAAACTCATCGCATCGCCGTGCTTGGCACCGCCCCCCGGCCATCCATTCAAGCCCCGCCGACCTCCAGATCGGGCGCAAGCAACTCCTGCACCCCACACCCCTATGATAGACACCGATGCGCCACTTCCTTGGCGAACAGGCGGACTAGGTGCTCCGCGCGCCTAAGCGGGTGCTGCTTCTTTCAATTGCGGTTCGACTGACCCTGAATTGAAATCCAGGCGGGCTACTGTCCTCTAGCAAAGGTGAAATAGTAAAGGGAGGAAACCTTGTGCATTTAGTATCACGAAGAAGATGCAGTAAGAAGCGCTCAACTAGTTTCTTTCGTGGGATGAATATGGTGTGAGCAGAGACGTAAGGTTTGCACGAATAAGGGAAGATGAGTACCTCTTTCTGCTGTCAGTGTTGTGTCCTCCTTCTATTTTTCCAATGATCTTCTTGTGGTTCGCTTGAAACGAGAAGTTGTGGAGGACGGTGCAGTCTTGGACGAACCCATGGCCAAGTTGTTGAGTGTGGTGCGGTGGCCGTCTGTCAGCGGCGGGGAAGCAGATCCGAGGCAGCGAACGACAACGTAGCGGGAACAGCTCCGGTGCGGTGGACGGTTGCGACAGTGGAGCGGCAGCAGTGAGGCGCAGGACAGCGTGGTCGGAGTAGTTCTGGTACGACGCACGTCGGCATCGGCGTCGTGGAGGGAGCTCTACCTCGGCTTCAGCTGCTAAGTCCTTGAGGGCGTTGCGGTTGCGGTTGCGTTGGATGACGATGTCGGGGTACCAGCTCCGGCGTGATGGAGGAGGGCGGCGGTGGATTGGGCGCTATGGGGTGGAGGACGGAGAAGGCTGGGGTTTCGCGGCTAGTGGAGAGGGCGTTTTGGCGCCCATGGAGTATGAATGGGGAAACGGAGGGAGGCGAAGAACTAAGGGGGAACAATGTTTCGGTTTGGGATGCGCTTATTTGAAATTTGGGGAAAGTTACAAACTTTGCCCCCATCTAAAATTTTGGACATATTGCGGGTTGGGGGTAGGACAGTAATCTCAGGTGTCCCAAATGTGGGCGGGATAGATTTCGGCCGAGCGCATGGGTGTTTAGGCGCCCACGGCATATGAATGCCTCTCGGAGGCGGTTGAGACTGGCGTCTTGGTGAAGTTACAAACCTACCCCGGTTTAGACCTTTGGACATCGGGCCGATAGGCTACACGGGCCAGAGTCAGATAATTTCCTACCACCAAACATTAGTCTCAAGCGGTTTCGGGTGACCAGCGGCCTATTTGGCGCTTCATTCAATATTTGGGAGCAGAAGCATTAACGTTTTCGGTTCTCTTGAATTGAACATTCAGGATTTGTCAAACTTCACAAATCTTTACTCTTGAAAATCCTAAAGCTACGATTATTTTGGAATGGAGGTGGTACATTTGAATATACATTATACATGAGTATATATTAAAAAATATGCAACTTACCTCGGTTCATGCATGGTTCCGTATATAATCTCCTTGGTTGCAAAAAAAGTTAGACATGCGTATGAATATATATAGCATGTTCAAACGCACAACAAAGATTGATGCCCTTTTACATCTGATTTACAAATGCCATTATCTCGGTTTAAATAGATGAATGCACTTCCTATGAATTGAATCTTGAAACCCTCTTTATGTTGAATTTGACATGTATTCTATTTCGTAGCTAGCAATTTGGAATGTATCCATGCAAGTGACAAATGTATAAAGTGCTTCACACTAACAACATGGAGTGCACTAATTAATGTTTATATATGAATTGCAAAAGCATCCATTGCCTGTATTTCAAACCGCTCTCACTCTATGGATCGATAATATGAAATAAACACATGCACATGCTAGAATTCAATAGAGTATGGGTGTCTGATAGACCGATTTTCGTCCATACACGCAATTTGCAAAATTCATGATCTTATCCAAAAATAATAATGCCATTTATATTTGGGTCTTTTACATCTGTGTCCCTAACTCGAGCCCACTACTCACATTTGCCCATAATTTGAAAGCCTGCTCAAAAATGCCCCTCCGCCATCATGTTCCCTTATAGAATTGCCCTTCCGTGCCGTTTCCGTTCAGTCAAGGCTGTTTGACTGGTAAGCGGCCGTTTCTTTGACATTCTTGCCCCTTCGTGCTTACACCTGGGCCCAAGTCACCGGTTCACTCTCTCCCCCTCTCATTCTCTCGCCCGAGCCGCACGCTCTCTCTTTCTCCCCCAAATCGCCTCCCGCCGTAACCCTAACCCTAGCTCGCTCGATCCGGTCGATCCCAACTCCTAAGGCTCGATCTCATCGATGGCGGCCACGGTGGAGCTTCGATTTGACTGCGTGTCGCTACGAGACACAGGCGACGGATGGATGGGGACAGCGATTCTTGGCGGCTGACGAGCGAGGGAGCACTGCTGCAGCTACTGCATTTAATGCTTGGCGGGTAAGTATCTCTTGTAATCTTATGCAGTCTCATGCCATTTGTATTTCGATTTGTTCTTGTAGTTTAATTTGTTGACCTAGTTCATAGTGCTCATGGTGTTGGGATCTGTCTGTTTTCCATGGTCATCGTAGGATGGACCCCGATAGAGCAGTTGGGATGGATTGTAGAATGGAAATCACACTTCTAGCTAGTCTTTGGCACAAAAGCATCCAACACAGGATTCTCTTTTCCTTTTGTTGCTGACAATCAATGGACTTTCAATCAGTTTAGATCTGCCATAACTGCTAAATATCCATGGGGTATATACGATGCGATGGAATTGTGCATCGGGACATTGACAAATCAGCATGGGTCCCTGTCCAGTGTGATGATGAGCTTGGTATCATGTTTGCAATACATGATTCTTTCCCTGCTAAACTAGAAATCAGTGTCATACAAAGGGAGAGAGGAGAGCGAGAGAGCAGAGGAACAAGATCTCAGTCTAGGTCTACAGGTAAAGGTAGAACTAGCCAATCAAGGGGCTAAAAAGCAACAGCTCATAGTGGAGGCAGCAGTTCCATGCAGGCACCAGAACACCCATCTTGTAGAAGTTCCTAGGCATGCAGCTCCCTCTCATAATAAAGATTCAGGTGACCCATACACTGAAGAGGGACTACCAGATGATTGGCCAAGTGATGATGAGGATGAAAGGTTGTTTCCACAGTTTGTAACAAGGAAGAAGGGCAAGGAGAAAGATGATGAGGGGGAAGATTATGTTCCACCCCCTGAAGGCATGTTTGGTGAGGCAGGTGAAGATGAGAAAGAGGAGGACAATGACATGGGGTACTCTGAAACATCTGATGAGGAAAGACCAGATGTGCAATACAATAGAGATGATCCTTCTTTGAAAGAGGGACCAATATTTTCCAGTGCCATAGACTGTAGAAATGCCCCTGCAACCTTCTCAATAAAGACTCAAAGTGAATTTGTGATAGACAAGAGTGACCGTAATAGGTTGACAGTGCATTGTGCTTATAAGAGGTGTCAATGGAGGATGCATGCCTCCTTAATGAGACACAGCACACTGTTTCAGGTATTAAATATAGCAACTAACAATGCATTTGTAGTTAGCAGCATTGATACTGTATTTTGTTTATTTGTTGCAACACATAGGTTCTGACATGTTTCCGAACTATCATGAATGCAGGTTAAAGTGAACAAGACAGCTCATACATGTCCCAGTGTGAACAGGAGGAAGAGATTGAGGTCAGCTAAGAGTAGATGGGTTGCTGATGCTGTGAAGACCTGGATTTTAGAGGATTCAAGTTGGACCAACAGAATTGCGTAAAAATTTGAAGAAGAAGTCTGGCCGGGCAGTTCCATATATGAGAGTATTCTATGGGAAGCAAATGGCACTTGACAATATCTATGGTAAGTGGGTTGACTCTTTTCAGTTATTGTATACCTTCAAGGCAGAAGTGGAGAAAGCATCTCCTGGCAGTGTAGTTAGCATTGATAAACACACTGTACAATACGAACTGAATGGGAAGAGTAGATGTATGAGTGCTTTAGAAGAGTATTTGTTTCTTTCAAAGCATGCTGGCAAGGGTTTCTGAATGGGTGTAGGCCTTATCTTGCAGTAGATGCCACTGCATTGAATGGCAGATTTAGAGGGCAACTAGTTAGTGCATGTGCTGTGGATGTTTGCAACTGGATCTTCCCAGTTGCATATGGAGTTGTAGAGAGTGAAAATATAGAGAGTTGGACTTGGTTTTTCCAGAATTTAAGAGAGCTTATAGGACATCCACCAGGTCTTGTTATCCACACTGATGCATGCAAAGGCCTGGAGACTGCAGTGGAAGCTGTGTTCCCAGGTGTGGAGCACAGAGAATGCATGAGGCATTTGGCTGCAAACTTCACAAAAAAGTTTAGAGGAAAATTCTTTGATGAAAATTTATGGGCCTGCTCATTGACATACAACATAAAGAAACACAACTACCATCTTAGGCAGTTGCACAGTAAGGCTGGTGTGAAAGAGTACTTAGAGGAGCATCACACCAAGCTATGGGCAAGGTCAAATGAAGTGTGCAAAATAGATTTTGTTAATAACAATCTAGCTGAGTCCTTCAATTCAAAGATTAGAAAATGGAAGGGTGTACACATTGTGGACTTGCTAGACAAAATAAGACAATTTATAATGGAAAAGTTTGATCTCAGACAGCAGATTGCAGCTGCTACATTCATTGGCCACATCATAATCCCCAAAGTCATGAAAATGCTTCATGCAAAATCTAAGGACCTTGATATGGAGATAGTGAAAAGAAGAACATATGAGGCAGAGATTACAGCAGTTGACAAGGAAAAGAGAGAGTGGAGATATCCAGTAAATTTGGAAAGTAGGAATTGCAGTTGTAGAAAGTGGTAGTTAACTAGACAGCCTTGCATACATGCTTTGTATTTTATTACTTCAATGAGAGGCCCAGTAAGTGATATTGATCAGTATGTACATGAGTACTTTTCTGTTGCTAGGTTCAATGCTACTTATGCTGAAAATTTGCCCGACAATGGAGGGCAAACAACAAAGGGATGTGGTGGACCACAGGTTTAAATTGTCTGCTCCATTGCAAAACAGGGCCCCTGGTAGACCTAGAAAGACAAGAATTAGGGCAAAATCTGAGGGAAAAGGACTTGGAGGAAGGAGAAAGAAATGTGGCAGGTGTGGAAGGCTTGGGCATCGTGCCACTCACTGCAAGGAATCCATTGACCCAGCTTTTGGGGAAGAAGAGCATCAATTTGAAAATGCAACAGATGAACCTCTAGATGCTAAAACTGATCGAAAATGCTACAGGTGGAAACTGATGCTTTGAAAATGCTACAGAGGTGGAAACTGATCCCTGAAAATGCTAAAGAGGTTGAACACGATCTTGGCATTGCTACAGATGCACCAACAGTGTCATCAGCTGTAAGGTGAAAATGCTACAGATGTTCTCATTTCAATTTTTGCATCATTTAATGTTCTAATTTCCATTTTTGCTTCATTTAATGTTCTAATTTCCTTTTTGCTTCATTTAATGTTCTCATTTCAATTATAGCCCGAGAAAGAACTACAAAAAGGCAGCTGACCGAGGGATGTCACCAGCCAAGAAGAGGCTCAAGTATGCACCAGATCCTACAATAGGATCTCAGAATCGAAGCAACCAACTAAGCAAAGAAGTGAGCAAAACTGTCACCACAAGGTGGAGTTCAAGGCTCTTAACTAACCCTGCTTGCAACACCAGGGCAAGAAGATGAAAGATCTGTGAACTTGTTAGCTGCTATGTTAAGTGTGTTGTTTTTGTTGTTTAAGAACTATTTGTGAACTTGTTAGTTGTTATCTTAAGTGTCTTTGTTGAAATTATGAACTTATGTAATGTGGAACTTGTGAGATGCTATCTTGAATGTGCAATGCTATTATGAAGTTATGCTATTTGTGAGATGCTATCTTACGAGCTGCTACTTTTAAATATTTTGTGAGCTGCTAGTTTTAACACAATGTATCATTTGGTGAGCTGCTAGTTTCATTTGAGCTGCTACTTTCAAAATGCCAAGCAAGATTCTTCAGTCATTTCCAAATAGAAATATCACATCATTCCCAAATCACAACATTATTCTGGGATAATACATTCCCAAACTTAGCTCCATCAAATCATACACTACAAACAGAAATCCATTTAGTATGGATTATTAGACCACCTAGAAACAAATGTGGCCAACATGCTAAAACCAAGAACTATGATAAATCCCTAGGCTTGCATAACCTCGTTCCTCTTCTTCATCTTTAGCTTTAGTTTCTTGTTCTTCTCGGTTAGATACATCACCCTCCTCTCTAAATAATGAGCTTATAGCCAGCTCTTCTCCAATCCTGCATGAAGCTCCTCAAATGCACGACCAACACATTCGGTCGATGGCGGGTCAATCCGCATAACCCAATCACATTCATCGTGAAGCTGCAAAATCAATGATCGAATTAGAAAGAGGAGAAAGAGCAGAATCAAGTCAAGCATTCAAAAGCAAAAACACTTACATCAAGAGGGCAACCGAGAAACCTTCTGCGAAGCTTGCTCCTCCCGAAGCGACACGACGAAAGGTGAATAAGCCCGTGGCGAGCACCGCCGACAACCGAACCTCAAGGCCACAGAATGTCAGACCGGGGATGTAGAACTTCGATTGAAACAGAACTATCCCGACGCCATCAACCTATCAGCAAAGGGCAACCCAAATTGATGAACCCTAATTCCGCAATATCACCCAAATCGACCCTGAAACTTAAATTGGCGGCCACCGACAAGGTCGTAGAAGACATGCCCGCCGTGCCCCTGCCCCTCTCTCTTCGACCGCGGCGGAAACGCCCGATCCAGTTCTTGCTCAAAAATGCCCCTGTCGTCGTGAGGAAGAAGAAAGAGGGGAGAGAGAGTGAACCGGCTAGTTGGGCCCAGATGTAAGGAAGGAGGGGCAAAAATGTCAAATAAACGGCACGTTAGCGGTCAAACAGCCTTGACTGGAAGGAAACGGCTCGGAGGGGCATTTCTATAAGGGCACATGACGGCGGAGGGGCATTTTTGAGCAGGCTTTGGAATTAGGGGTATATCTGATTAGGTGGTTCGAGTTAGGGACAGAAATGCAAATGGCCCTTTATATTTTAGTTTAATGCGTACAACCGCCTTTTACACGTAGATGCACTATGCCTCGGCCCGTTCTCACAACCGCGCTATATATCTCTCTATCTACCGCATAAGTGCACACACTTTATATGCATCGGTATTTCTCTTTCACACATGCTCACAATCTCTCTCGGGGTGTCGGGGAGTCTCACACACATGCTCTCTCTGTATCTCTCTCTCTCTCTCTTTCTGACTACCATGTACCACTCTTTTCACTAATCTTAGTTGGAAAACACTATTTCTCTCACATGCATATATACACACGCACGGTCTCTACTAGCCCTCTATAGGCACACACACACACACACACACACACACACACACACACACACACACACACACACACACACACACACACACACACACACACACACACACACATATATATATATATATATATATATATATATATGCCTACATGTCTCCCGCACGCACATTATCTTTAGGCCTCTCTCGCACACATTGCCCCCCCAGACACACCTCTCTCTTAGTAGTTGGCAGATATGATTCCATCATATCATTCGGTAGGATATCCCTGACTGTTAGGCTGGATGGTAATACGAGGCAAAGTTTTACCCTAGTTCGGACCCTTGCAGTTGAGGAAAAAGCCTACTCCTAGTACTGTATATTAGTGATAGGGGTGTGTAAAAAGTACACGTGAATACCAGGCATTGTGCGTGTGTGTATACTATCGACGAACTAGCCCCCAAGCTTCTATAACATACTGGGGGCCTAGGGTTACAAATCATATATTGTCGGCTTATCACCAGTGGGGATAGAGTCCTCCGCGACTCTGATAGCTAGCTTTGTGTTGTACGCCGAGTCCTCCACATGGGTCTTCGTATAACACGTCTCGATCCAACCTATATGGCGTAGGATGGAACCGACCCATGAGTCCTCATGTTGACCCACCACAACTAGAAATGATGTGCCCACCACACCACACACGCAATCGGCGACTAAGAAAATAAGCATATACAATAGTAAAATGTTATACATGAAAGTTAATTGCATGGTGCATCCAAAAATATTTGTTCTGCATTGGGAATGTTTATATATTCTCCTAAAATATTAGTCATGGGAAAGAGAAACGAAGGGCATATCTCTCCTTGTCTCCACCGGACATCCCCTCTTTCTACACCACTTTCACGTACGCACACAAACTATCTCTCGGCCCTCTAAAAGTATGCATGTCCACGACACATTCACGCATGACGGTCACTGTATTTCAAGCTAAAGCACTATACGGTCACTGGAGTTCAGAATATGCTCATTACGGTCACCGTATACATTTTCGCGGTGATCATACGATATCTAGCTCACGATACGTCTCCGTATTTTCTTGATGACACTAACGGACTTTGCATTTGATGTGTACTCCGTATTTTGTTGACGACACTTACAGTCATTGTATTTGAAGCGAAAGCACGATATGGTCACTGGACTTCCGAATAAGCTCATAACGGTCACCACATACATTATGTCGTGCTAACCAACATGTGGTTGGATGGTTAGGAGGACAGTGGTTTCTCGATCCCACCAGGTGAAAGGACCACGATGTCGCCTAGAGGGGGGGGGGGGTGAATAGGCGTTTTAAAATCTTTTACGGATTTGGCTATATCCTAATGCGGAAATAAACTAAGCGAATACTTTTCAATCACAAATCCTAAATATACTAGGCTCACTAAGTGCACCAACAACTTAGGATAAACAAGATGGGAACAACGAGGATATGAGTAAGCACAAGTAAGTCACACAAACTTACTCAATGTATATCACGAGATATGGAAATGAATAATACACACAACCACAAGTAAGCAATACAAGCTTACACAAATTGTATCACAAGTATATGGGATTGAATGATACAAGCAAACTCAAGTAAGTTACACAAACTTACTTGAGGAATATCTCAATATATGGAAGTGTATGACACAAGTTATCAATTCACACTAATCACAAAGTATATCAATAGTAGCAAGTATGAATTGTGGAATATGAAGTGTAGGCCTAAATAATCTCTACAAGGAAATGGCCAACACAATATAATGAACCACCACAATATAATGAGGACAACAAGATATAGTGAATGCACGGTCAAATGACCAAAGTAAACCACAAGTAAGGAGTTAGGGTTAGGGATAACCAAATTCACGGAGACGAGGATGTATCCCGATGTTCACTTCCTTGGAGGGAAGCTAGTCACCGTTAGAGAGGTGGATGTTACCACGAAGGCTCACCCTATTCTCCTTGAGATATCACCACGAAGGCGATTCCCAACCACTAGTGGTAGACCTTGAGGCGGCCTCCAAACCTTCACAAACTTTCCGGGGGACAAATCACAAGCTGATTCCTCACCGGAGCACTCCTACCGCCTAGGAGTCTCCAACCTCCAAGAGTAACAAGATCAAGGGAGAAATGCTCAAGACTTGCTCAAATCACAAATTGCTTTGGTCAAAAGAGAGAGGAGAAGTGGTTGTATGCTTGGATGAAATCTCTCTCAAGAACTCTCACAAATCTCTTCGGGGTGTAGCATGAGAAGGCTCAAATCCCTCTCTCTCAAATCCCACCAAAAGAAACTAATGCTATGGAGGGATGGGAGAGGAGAGGAACAATGGAGGAGGTCAACCAATGAACCCTAGATCCATGGGATAGTTTTCCCCCAAATGGATTGGAGTTTTGAGGCTTGGGGGATGAGGATAGAGCTCAAAAGAATGGGGAAATCTCAGATGCAAAAGCTCCTCCTCGATGGGGAAGAAGGGTGCCTTATATAGTGCCCCACCAAATCTGCCCGTTATGCACAGAGAAACGCAGCCCAGAACTTCTGGGCAAGCACGGAACTTCCGGGCCCCCTATTAGACACATATGTGCAAACTTTCTGGTTAGCCCGGAACATGGCCCGGAATTTGTCCGGAACTTCTGGCCCCCGGAACTTCCGGGAGTCCCGGAACTTCCGGCTCCCTTTGGACCAGATCTGTGCAAACTCTCTGGTTAACCCGGAACTTTCCCTGGAACTTGCCCAGAACTTCCGGCACCCGGAACTTCCGGGCTGCCCGGAACTTCATTCCCCGCAGAAAACAGCCAGCATACCGAAAGTAAAACATGCATAAATTTTTCATACGAACTCCGATTTTGATGATCTTGGGCTTGTTTTGAAGCTATGGAAAAACCCCAGGTCCTCACATAGAGAACCATCCAAGATCAACCAAAATGGAGGATGCCAAATATGCAAAGGTGTTATCATATATTTGGGAAACCTATTTGGCTTTGGATTTTGTTTGGTATATAGGATAGGAGTGGAATTGTGTAAAGAAGATGTTGACTTGAGCAAATCCATCACAAACCCCTTTGATCCCCTCTTAATAGTGCGGGATCCCTATAACTCAAGAATCATAAAAGAGCTACACTACATAGCTATCGAGAATCCATTCTTGAGTGTATATGTTTCTTTTTGGTGGTCATCATTCCACAACACTAACGTCAAAGGAACTAATACCTTTGACACGAGCCGGTCACTTGAGCTTGATGTTGATGTTTCTTCTTGGCTCAATATGAAGGCAAGACATTGGTGAAGTCTTCAAGTCTCTCCCCCATACACAATGTGGGGAAGCTTTGCTTTGTATTCATCTTCACTTGTCCATCATGTGATCATCCACAAGCTTCAAGCATGTAATCCTTTGGGATGGTTATCTTGAACTTGCCCTTGTCAACCATGATCACCAATACTTGATGTCATCCTCTCATAGACACTTGAAATCTCTTTCTCGATGTGAGCCCATGAGAATCACCTAACATTTCGCTCGTGTGTTGACCATTTAGAGTTCGATCTTTGAGCTTCATCTTGGTCAACCTATATCTCTACTCCATGTTTAATCTTGACGTCTTGAAGGGTATATTGAATTCTTCACTCGAATAGCTTGCTTGAATACTTGATCAATCATGACTCACACATGAGTCCATTATGATCATATCTCTGAGCCACTCATTAAGATACTCCAATGAACTTCATTTTGATCATCTCAATGTAATTGTTGCTTCAAAGGAGTTGTCTTCCATTATTCTTCAATCATATTCCAATGGGACTAACCTTCAAATATATATCTCAATGCAAACATTAGTCCATAAGGATTGTCATTAATTACCAAAACCACACATGGGGACTACATGTACTTTCACCAGGGTTAAATTCCCGGTGCTCGCATTTATCCTAGGTTAATTTCAGTATTTTCCGGCGATGTGCGTTCAGTGGGAGGAGACGTTCCACTCGACTACGAGGCACCTATGGTGACTTCATGAAATCTCAAGATCATATGCTGGCTCACTCTCTCGAAGGTGCTCATAGGAGTAGGGTGTGCGTGTGTGCGCTTATAGCGGTGAGTGCTTGCGCGTATATATGAGCCCTTGCGTTTGTATCGTGTTAAAAAAATACATGTCATGATTATACGGTCAATAGCTCACCCGTACAACTCGTATTTTGTTGATGACACAATCAATTGACCAGTCAAACGTTCCACGTGGCGCAACTAGTGTTGCACCATCGGGGCGCGTAACCGTGGGGCCCACCTGTCAGCCCGTATATGAAAGAAAGAAATGGTAGTTTGAGTCTGTACTGTGTCAATAAAATACATTTTAGGGTGATCATACAGTCACTGGCTCACCATACAGCTCCGTAATTTGTTGATGACATGATCAATTGACCAGTCAAACCGTCCACATTCAGCAGCGCACATTACCATAGGGCCCACCCGGCAGCGCGTATATGAAGGACAGAAATGTTAATAAATTAGTGGTCGGTGGGTACTCGAAGTCGTGAGACCTATGGTTGGCAGTCGCCGGGGTGAAGCGCGTTGATTGGGCGGTGGGGTGGGGATCACGGAGAAAAAGCTTCGGCCTTGGGGCTAAAGGGATGGCGGTCTGCAGCGGACCCGGTGGGGAGCGGTTTGGTAGGCGGGCGGCGTCATGGCGCAGGCCGCCACGGGCGGCGGGGGCCGCGGTTTGGTCAATGGTGGTCTGGCGGCTAGGGGTGGAGTTTGATGATAAACCGCAGGCCCTTGATTTCGTATCCAACGGCTGGAAAATCTAATGACCAGAGATGAAAAAGTCGGCCGACCGACGTGTAGCCTCACCCCGCACGCATACATGCACACACGCAAGACACGCACGCATGCAAAGCGTGCAACACCGACACGCATACACATAACGAACACACGACGCATATAGGCGTGCGACAATCGACTGCATACACATGCACTCACGAACACATGCACGCACGCACACATGCATGCAACACTCAAACGCACTTTGCACGCACGCAACACTCGCACGCCTGCATGCACACAGCACACGACACAAGACACATGCTCAACCTATACGTGCATGCACCCTTTGTTAAGGACATGGATTGTTACGGTATTAATCAATCTTATCTATGATAAGCAGAACATTGGTGTTTGCATCGGTTTTTATGAATCACAACGTATCGAACGGGCTATGAACATAGTAGGCTTATCTACATGAAAAGGATGACGTCACACTCAATGATAAATCATCGGATTATGAAATGCCCGCTTCTGACCGCCCTGGCCCACCAAAGGTTCCTCTGCTATGCGCTGCCTGCGTTGGGTCACTGACATGCAGGCCATGTACCCAAAGAGAAAACTGTTGGAAATATGCCCTAGAGGCAATAATAAAATGATTATTATATTTCCTTGTTCATGATAATTGTCTATTGTTCATGCTATAATTGTGTTATCCGGAAATCGTAATACATGTGTGAATACATAGACCACCACATGTCCCTAGTGAGCCTCTAGTTGACTAGCTCATTGATCAATGGATGGTTACGGTTTCACGACCATGGACATTTGATGTCATTAGTAACGGGATCACATCATTGGGAGAATGATGTGATGGACAAGACCCAATCCTAAGCATAGCACAAGATCGTGTAGTTAAATGCTAGAGCTTTTCTAATGTCAAGTATCATTTCCTTAGACCATGTGATCGTGCAACTCCCGGATACCGTAGGAGTGCTTTTCGGTGTACCAAACGTCCACAACGTAATCGGGTGGCTATAAAGGTACACTACGGTATCTCTGAAAGTGTCATTGGGTTGGCACGAATCGAGATCGATTTGTCACTCCGTATGACGGAGAGGTATCTCTGGGCCCACTCAGTAATGCATCATCATAATGAGCTCAATGTGACCAAGTGGTTGGTCACGGGATCATGCATTATGGAACGAGTAAAGTGACTTGCCAGTAACGAGATTGAATGAGGTATTAGGATACCGACGATCGAATCTCGGGCAAGTAACGTACCGATTGACAAAGGGAATTGTATACGGGATTGATTGAATCCTCGACATCGTGGTTCATCCGATGAGATCATCGAGGGGCATGTGGGATCCAACATGGGTATCCAGATCCCGCTGTTGGTTATTGACCGGAGAGTCATCCCGGTCATGTCTGCGTGTCTCCCGAACCCGTAGGGTCTACACACTTAAGGTTCGGTGACGCTAGGGTTGTAGAGATATTAGTATGCGGTAACCTGAAAGTTGTTCGGTGTCCCGGATGAGATCCCGGATGTCACGAGGAGTTCCGAAATGGTCCGGAGGTAAAGATTTGTATATAGGAAGTATAGTTTCGGCCACCGGGAAAGTTTCGGGGGTCACCGGTATTGTACCGGGACCACCGGAAGGGTCCCGAGGGTCCACGTGGTGGGGCCACCTATCCCGGAGGGCCCCATGGGCTTAAGTGGGAAGGGAACCAGCCCCTGGTGGGCTGGTGCACCCCCCATGGGCCTCCCCCTGTGCCTAGGGTTGGAAACCCTGGGGGTGGGGGCGCCCCACCTGACTTGGGGGGCAAGTCCCCCCCCCCCTTGCCCCCCCTCCCTTGAGATTGGATCTCTAGGGGGCCGGTGCCCCCCCAGGGCCCCTATGTATAGAGGGGGGAGGGAGGGCTGCGCGACCAAGCCCCTGGCGCCTCCCTCTCTCCCCCGTAACACCTCTCCCTCTTGCTGAGCTTGGCGAAGCCCTGCTGAGGGAGTCCTGGATTAGGGGGTGTCCGGATAGCCGAACTATCACCGTTGGCCGGACTCCTGGACTATGAAGATACAAGATTGAAGACTTCGTCCCGTGTCCGAATGGGACTTTCCTTGGCGTGGAAGGCAAGCTTGGCGTAGATCTCCTACCATTGTTAGCGACTCTGTGTAACCCTAACCCTATCCGGTGTCTATATAAACCGGAGGGTTTTAGTCCGTAGGACGAACAACAATCATACCATAGGCTAGCTTCTAGGGTTTAGCCTCTCTGATCTCGTGGTAGATCCACTCTTGTACTACCCATATCATCAATATTAATCAAGCGAGGAGTAGGGTTTTACCTCCATCGAGAGGGCCCAAACACTGGTAAAAACATCGTGTCCCTTGTCTCCTGTTACCATCCGCCTAGACGCACGATTCAGACCCCCTACCCGAGATCCGCCGGTTTTGACACCGACATTGGTGCTTTCGTTGAGAGTTCCTCGTATGCGTCATCCTTAGGCCCGATGGCTCCTTCGATCATCAACAACGACGCGGTCCAGGTGAGACTTTTCTCCCAGATAGATCTTCGTATTCGCGGCTTTGCATCATGGGCCAATTCACTTGGCCATCTGGAGCAGATCGAAGCTACGCCCCAGCCATCGAGTTAGATTTGGGAGTTTGAGCTACACGGCCGACATCCGCGGAGACTTGATCTTCGACGGATTCGAGCCACAGCCAAGCGCCACTGTCTCGATGGGCATGATCTAGCTCTGCTTGAGCAGTGTCCTCGAGGCTGCACCGGCGTCCGCTCCGACCCTTAGCTCGGAGCCGACTCCGCCAATCGAGGACGAGTGGTTGGACACCGCCTCGGGGGCTACGATCTCTACTGCGATTGAGCCGAACTCCATCCCTGTCCTTTGCAAAGACTATGACTCCAAGGTGCCGGACTACGAACCCTCCGCGCCCCTGCCAATCGAATCCAATTGGGCGCCGGTTATGGAGTTCACCGCTGCGGACATCTTTCAGCACTCGCCCTTTGGCGACATCCTGAATTCACTAAAGTCTCTCTCTATCAGGAGAGCCCTGGCCGGACTACGGTCAGGAAGGTTGGGATACAGACGATGAAGAAATTCAACGGCCACCCACCGCCCACTTTGTAGCCACTGTCGAAAGCTTAAACGACGTGCTCGATTTCGACTCCGAAGACATCGACGGTATGGACGACGATGTAGGAGACAACCATGAACCAACACCTATAGGATCTTTGGACAGCCACCTCATCTCACGATGTATACATGGTGGATACACCTAAAGGAAGTGACGACGAGGAACAACGGGACACTCTGAAGGATAAATCCCTCGGCGGCCAAAGCGGCAACGTAAACGCCGCACCAAGTCCCGCCTCGACAAAGACGGCAGCCACACAGACCCAGCCATAGAGCAGGGTGAACCGGTGGACGATGAACATGCTATCGAGCAACCGTCCGAACATGACAACTTGGATAAACAACCCGTCCCCGGCGAAGATAACAGTCCGGACGATCTCACGCCGGACAAATTGTTGGAGCAGAAGAACCTCCACAAAAGGCTCGTCACCACTGCGTGTAGCCTGAAAAAGCAGAAGCGGAAGCTCAAAACAGCGGAAGATGCACTCAGAATCAGATGGAGCAAAGTACTCAACACCGCAGAGAAATACGGCGATACCGCCAAACAATGAGCTACCCGAGCGCAAATTACTGCCCGAATTCGATGAGGAGGCGAGAGCCCCGCAATCAAAGAACAAAGAGGCCGCCGGTCGGATAGACGACCACATGGTAAACATGGAGCGGCAAGCGGCGCCACACAAGCCGATCTGCGATCCGCATAAGGATTCACATCAAAAGGATGGCCCGATTAGGTCCATCTATGGGCGAGAAAGCAAGCTTTTCCAAGCAATGCAACACACCAAATATCCGAACATCACGGCACACCCAAATATAGGGGTGCCGCACACCCCTATGTTTCACCGATGAGGTGCTGGATCACGAATTCAGCCGAGATTCAACCCCGTAAACATAGAGGCATACGACGGAACAACAGACCCTGGAGTCTGGATTGAGGATTACATCCTCCACATACACATGGCTAGAGGAGATGATGTCCACGCCATAAAATATTTACCCCTCAACCTCAAAGGGCCAGCCCGGCATTGGCTCAAAAGCCTCCCTGAAAATACCATTGGAAGTTGGGAAGAGCTTGAGGATGCTTTTCAGGCAAATTTTCAAGGGACTTATGTCCGCCCTCCGGATGCAGACGATTTAAGTCACATAACTCAACAACCGGAGAGTCAGCCGCAAATTCTGGAACAGGTTCCTCATCAAAAAGAACCAAATAGTCGATTGTCCTAGGACACGAAGCCTTAGCAGCTTTCAAACACAACGTCCGAGACGAATGGCTCGCCAGACACCTCGACCAGAGAAGCCGAGAACAATGGCTGCATTAACAAGTTTCATGACCCGCTTTTGCGGGAGAGGATAGTTGGTTGGCAAGATGCGATTAGCGACCCAATTACATCCAAGTCGAGGATGGAAATGGAAAACCACGACACAGCAAGGACCAGCGCCGACAAAGGGAAACAGCCCGAAGAGCACGGCGATCAATGCCGGATTCGTAAGCTCCCGGCAGAATCATAAAAACCGCCCCTCAAGGACAACAATGACGAGCTATCCAACCTAAAAAATCTTGGACAAAATATGCCAAATCCACAAGACTTCCGGAAGCCTGCAAACCATACCCACAGAGATTGTTGGGTCTTCAAGCAGTCCGGCAAACTCAATGCCGAACACAAGGGACTCGACACACCAAGCGAGGACAATGACGAACCCCACAAGTAGAGCACCGGAAAACAAAAGAATTTCCCACAAAAAGTCAAAACAGTGAACTCACTTCAAGTGACAAAAGGGAAAAACATAGCGACGCCCATAGAAACACGCGTCGCACGGTCTATCCCAGCAGAGTCCCAATGATGGTTGTCAAAACCAATCACCTTCGATCATCAGGACTATTACGTAAGTATCCGGAACGCAGGATGGACTACCTTGATATTAGATCCTATAATCGACGGACTCCAATTTACCCAAGTCCTAATGGACGAAGGTAGCGATCTAAACCTGCTATATCAGGACACAATCCGCAAAATGGGGATAGACCCAACCAAAATTCGCCATAGCAACACCTCCTTCAAAGGGGTAATGCCAAGCCTATATGCCCATTATACGGGCTCCCTACTGCTAGAAGTTGTGTTTGGCTCATCCGACAACTTCCGCCGCGAAAAGTTAACCTTCCACATCGCCCCATTCGAAAGTAGCTATCAAGCACTACTTGGACGTGAAGCTTTCGCCCGCTTTAACGCAATACCGCATTATGCATCTCTTACACTTAAAATGCCCGGTCCAAGCGGCATCATCTCATTAAAAGGGAGTATCAAGTGTTACTCGAGCACGGAAGAACGTGAGACTGCCTTGACAGCCCCACACTAATCCGGCTTCACTAATCAAAGCACCTGAATAGGTCATTCGAACCCTGGACATGGCTAGATGAGTCCGGCGTAAACATATAAACGCCTACTAGCGGCATACCCCCGTACAAGGGGCTGCACGCACGTACAACAAGAGACAATAAAGCTCAATTTTATTCACTTTTCGAACCGTACTCTGTTTATTTAATATAAAGTACTTTTTTTGCACAATCTTTTTTTCTTTTCAACTAAGTTCTTCTCCTTTACAGATGAACACCGTGCTACACCCGTCCAGGATACGGCACAACGGAGACACAGGCGCAGACGTGCAGTAGGGACACGTTGCAAGGATTCTTTTCAGATTAAGACCCTGCGTAAACCTATCTTACTGTCTCTTGTTGATACACATCCCCCGGTTTCTTGCTATAACCGAGGAGGAGGCTGGCGTTTTGGCATCGGCCGCACTGAATTTTTTGCTGCACTGGACACTGGGCTTAGGGCATTATTCTGCCCGTTTTCATAAAGACTGAATACCTTAGGGAGTGTTCGGCGTCTCGAGTTAGGCCTTATATGCATCAGCTCCGAATCATGTCTTTGGTTGCCCGGCTCCTGTGTTTTGCTGCCTTACGTTCCGTTCTATCGGCTAACGCGGCACTAGGAGAACTACTGCGATTGTGCCCCGGTTCGGCCAGGTGAGCACCTCAGTAGAGAAAGCCGAAAACTGACTGCCATGATATAGCGTGAGACTGGTCAACCACTCGATGACCCACCGGAATGTTTAGAATTCCCTCGCATTAACGAAGGACCGTTTCCGGTCAGCACATACGCCAATTCGGGAGAGCGCGGTGCCCCTAGGGGCTATATAGTAGCCCCACCATCGAACTCCTATGGCTAAGTGAAAGTGATAAAGCATTATAGTCCGGTTGCCTAGTTTGCTATGCTATCACCTCCTTTACAGGACCAAGACATTGGATTAAGTGTGAAAATGCGCCTTTTTGCAAACACCCCGCACTATGTGCATGGGGGCCGTCAAGACTGCCATCTTTCGAGTTATATACACATATACATCAACGGCCGCACAGAGGTGTTTTAATACTTGAACGCACAAGTATAAAAAGCTCTTATATTATATTGAAACATTGTTTTCAAAAATCATACATGTCATTAAAACATAATATCCTTCGAAAGCATCGCTGCGTCTCTATTAAACGAGCGCCCTGCAGGACTTCCTCAAAATAGTGCTCGGCAGGTACTCGGCTTCTGTCGGAATGTTGGGATGCAACGTCGGTGGCCTTCATCTCCGCCCAGTATGTCTTGACACGGGCAAGAGCCATCCACGCACCCTCTATGCATGTTGACCGCTTCATTGCATCGATATGCGGCACCGCACCAAGGAACTGTTGCACCAAGCCAAAATAACTCTTTGGCTCGAGCCTTTTCGGCCACAAATGAGTCACGACAACCTTCATGGCAAGTCCGGACAACCTATTCAGCTCAGCCCATTCGGCCAAACGATCGGTTAATGAAAGTGGACGCTATGGACTATGGAACTGCGACCAAAAAAGCTCTTCCATTTCGTGATCCTTTTGACCTCGGAAGTGTTCGTCGCGTCATGCAGACTTTCGCCGCCAAGTCCAGATAAGCATCCTCCGCACCCCACAGCCGGTCCAATTGAGCATACTTAGGGTCCGTGAATTCTCTCCGCATCCGAAAGGGCTTTCCAGCCGCAATATCTCCGGCCTGACGTAGCTCCTCCTTCATAGCTCTCATCGCAGAGCGAGTATCCTTGGCCTCGGTGGGGGCCCTTTTCAGGTCCTCTTGTTTCGCTCCATCTTCTTTTTCAAGAAGCTCGCAACGGTCAGTAGCATTCTTCAATTTCACGGCCATCTCGGCCATTTCTTTCTTGCTTCGGCAGTGAGCAGCATGTTCGTCTTTTAGCTCTGCGGCCGCCTTTAAGGCCGCCGCATCACTTCTTCTGGCTTGCTCCTTGTCTCGGGCGAGCTCCGCCCGAAGGTTCTCCATGGCAGCGGCACCATCTGCATTAAGCATACATTTGTAAGGCATGTGCGTCAAGCTCCCTTACCAGGTGTCCATGGAGAAGTTGCATACCTTGTGACTCGTCAAGCCGCTTATTAACAAGCGTGATGTCCACATCCGCCACGTCAAGTTGCCGCTTCAGTTCGGCAAATTCATCAGCCCGTCTAGCCACCGGACGCTTCGCCACCTACATAGGAAGAGCGCATGTTATACCTGGGGTTATGATCCTTGGCGCGCCGTCATTTTTGACACCGCACCAAGTCTCAGGGGCTACTATCTATACAGGGCGCATTTTATATGCAAAACTGTCAGAAGGTACATCATTTTATGCGTACCTCAAAACCCGTCGATAAACTTATGACGGCTTCATGCAATCCGCTCTCGCCGGATGAAATCACTTTCAATCATCGTACCCATTAACGTATGGTGATCTTCCGAGATAGACGCCGCCGAGAAGATCCTTCAGCTCCTCCGACCCGTACACCCGTTGGTGCCGGACTCGTCCGGTGGACTTTTTCAAGGCGGACACGGAGGGCTTTGAGGGGACATATAGCTGCCTTTCCGCCCCGCCGATTCGGAGAATCCTCGGCACGATACCTCAGGTCGTCCGCCTCGCCGACGATCTACGGCGGAGGCGTTTCGCTCTCCATCATCTTTGGACCAAGATCCCCTGAAGACGAGCTCTGCTGTGAAGGGCTGAGATCCGAACTACAAGGTAAACTTTCGGTTACCTTCAGAAATAAAACGGGGATGTCTCTCGTTTAAAAAAATGCCCCCCTTTACTTACGGCTCATTGGAGGGCTGATCTCCTTGGGGAAATAGTGCGGCAGGGCATCTCCCGCCGCAGACCCTCCGTGAAGATTTCTTCCCCGCTCGGGGCTTTGGCCTCCAGATCTTCAGAAGCGGTCCTCTTCTCCCCTTGGAGGGAGAGATTCTCGATCCCCCCTTTCTTGATAGCCTCCTTCACGAAGGTAGTAGTTCCCTTGTTCCCCCCTTCGCCTTCTTCAAAAGGCACAGCCTCTAGCATCTTGGTTAATACAGGATCCGGCGTGGTCTCAGGGAGGGGGGCCGGACACCTGATTAGTTTTGCTTTTGCTATCCACTCCTGTTTAAAGGATAGCTCTTTTAAGGGCAAGTTTATGATAAATATGCAGATAGCATGTCCGGGTATAGGACTACTTACTTGAGTATCCGGGCGATTGCAGCTCAGACCTGCGTCCTCGGTTAAGTCCGGACACATTGCTTGTGATCCGAAGAACAATTGGTACATCTCCACGGGCGTTACGCCCATAAAATGTTGGAGAGCTCGTGGTCCCTCCGGATTAAACTCCCACATGCGGAGGGGGCGACGTTTGCAGGGCAAGGTGCGACGAATCAGCATGACTTGTGCCACTACGACCAGATTGATCTCTCTCTCTCAGAGGTCTCGAATACGGCCCTGCAACAGAGGTACGTCCTTGGACGGTCCCCAGTCGAGCCCTTTATTGACCCATGACGCCTCACGCAGTTGGAGGACCCGAGCGGAAGGCAGGTGGCGCCACCCATTTGGTGCCCCTGAGAGCGGTGATATAAAACCACTCCCGTTGCAATAAATTGAGCTCCTCTTGAAAAGAGCCCTCGGGCCATGGAGCATCCGCATTCTTGCTTATAACAGCCCCTCCGCACTCTGCCTGATGCCCCTTGATCATCTTCGGCTCCACTTTGAAGGTCTTGAGCCACAATCCAAGTGAGGGGTAATGCGGAGGAAGGCTTCACATCTGACAATGAACGACGAGATGTGGAGGATGGACTCTGGATCCAAGTCATGGAATTCCAGCCCATAATAAAACATGAGCCCTCACAAAGGGGTCCGTGTGAAGCCTAAACCCGAAGGAAGTGAGACACGAATACCACGCCTCGACCAGGCTCGGAGTGGCAATAACCTGCCCTTGGGCAGGCAGCCTATGCAAAATTTCGCCGGTTAGATACAGCGTCTCTCAGCTTTAGCACATCTTCCTCCGTGACAGAGGAAGACATCCACCGGCCATGCAGGTCGGAGCCGGACATCGTTGAAGGTCCGAAGCGCCTAAATCTGGAGCTTTGGGTGTTGGAACTCGAGGCGGGGGGCAGATTTGATTGAGATCGAAAGAAAAGAGCGGGCCTTGGTCTCGTTATAAAGAGGTTGAATACCAAGAGCCCTCCTCGTGACCGTTCGGGACTCGCCTTTGATGGAGGAGGCGTGCCAACGGGCACGACTGGGTTACCCACGCCCGTATTGATGAGAATCCCGAAATAAGGGGGCACGATCTCCGCTCTGATAAGACGTGCCGAAGAAACCGCCTCGCTAAACGCGCTGAGGTCGAAAAGTAAAACGATTCGTATAAAGGCCACGCCGTGGTGTGATGTCACGCCGCAGAATACGTCAGCAGATCTGTGCGAAGGTTGTTCTCTCTACGGTGGTATGTGGAACTTGTTTTGCTGAGCCGGACACTATCCTTGTGTTCAAAATCTTCTATGAAGTATTCGGAGGAGGAACCCGCCTTGCAATGCCGAAGACAATATGCGCGCCGGACTCGTCGTCATTGAAGCCTGGTTCAGGGGCTACCGAGGAGTCCTGGATTAGGGGTGTCCGGATAGCCGAACTATCACCGTTGGCCGAACTCATAGACAATGAAGATATAAGATTTACGACTTCGTCCCGTGTCCGGATGGGACTTTCCTTGGCGTGGAAGGCAAGCTTGGCGATACGTATATGTAGATCTCCTACCATTGTAACCGACTCTATGTAACCCTAACCCTATCCGATGTCTATATAAACCGGAGGGTTTTAGTCCGTAGGACGAACAACAATCATACCATAGGCTAGCTTCTAGGGTTTAGCCTCTTTGATCTCGTGGTAGATCCACTCTTGTACTACCCATATCATCAATATTAATCAAGCGGAGTAGGGTTTTACCTCCATCTAGAGGGCCCGAACCTGGGTAAAAACATCGTGTCCCTTGTCTCCTGTTACCATCCGCCTAGACGCACAGTTCGGTACCCCCTACCCGAGATCCGCCGGTTTTGACACCGACACCTGCCGAGATCCCCGCTGCTTCCACCACCACGCCATCGTGCTGCTGGATCTCCATCAACCTCTCCTTCCCCCTTGTTGGATCAAGAAGAAGGAGACGTCTTCCCCAACCGTACGTGTGTTGAACGCGGAGGTGCCGTCCGTTCGGCGCTTGGTCATCGGTGATTTGGATCACGGCGAGTACGACTCCATCAACCCCGTTCTCTTGAACGCTTCCGCTTGCTATCTACAAGGGTATGTAGATGCACTTCCCTCTCCCTCGTTGCTAGATGACTCAATAGATTGATCTTGGTGATGCGTAGAAAATTTTAATTTCTGCTACGATCCCCAACAAAGGCATCATGAGCTAGGTCTATGCGTAGTTTCTATGCACGAGTAGAACACAAGTTTGTTGTGGGCGTCGATATTGTCAATTTACTTGTCGTTACTAGTCTTATCTTGATTCGGCGGCATCGTGGGATGAAGCAGCCCAGACCGACCTTACACATACACTTACGTGAGACAGGTTCCACCAACTGACATACACTAGTTGCATAAGGTGGCTAGCGGGTGTCTGTCTCTCCCACTTTAGTCGGATCGGATTTGATGAAAAGGGTCCTTATGAAGGGTACATACAAATTGGCATATCACGTTGTGGTTTTGGCGTAGGTAAGAAACGTTCTTGCTAGAAACCTATAGCAGCCACGTAAAAAAATTGCAACAACAATTAGAGGACGTCTAACTTGTTTTTGCAGCATATGCCGTGTGATGTGATATGGCCAAAAGGATGTGATGAATGATATATATATGTGATGTATGAGATTGATCATGTTCTTGTAATAGGAATCACGACTTGCATGTCGATGAGTATGACAACCGGCAGGAGCCATAGGAGTTGTCTTAATTTATTGTATGACCTGCGTGTCAATGAATAACGCCATGTAATTACTTTACTTTATTGCTAAACCGTTAGCCATAGTAGTAGAAGTAATAGTTGGCGAGACAACTTCATGAAGACACGATGATGGATATCATGATGATGGAGATCATGGTGTCATGCCGGTGATGATGATGATCATGGCGCGCCGAAGATGGAGATCAAAACGAGCAAAATGATATTGGCCATATCATGTCACTATTTGATTGCATGTGATGTTTATCATGTTTTTGCATCTTATTTGCTTAGAACGACGGTAACATAAATAAGATGATCCCTCATAATAATTTCAAGAAAGTGTTCCCCCTAACTGTGAGCCGTTGCGAAAGTTCATTGTCTCGAAGCACCACGTGATGATCGGGTGTGATAGATTCTAACATTCACATACAACGGGTGTAAGCCAGATTTACACATGCAAAACACTTAGGTTGACTTGACGAGCCTAGCATGTACAGACATGGCCTCAGAACACAAGAGACCGAAAGGTCGAACATGAGTCGTATAGAAGAAACGATCAACATGAAGATGTTCACCGATGATGACTAGTCCGTCTCACGTGATGATCGGACACGGCCTAGTTGACTCAGATCATGTATTACTTAGATGACTAGAGGATGTACATGCGAGTGGGAGTTCATTAAATAATTTGATTAGATGAACTTAATTATCATGAACTTAGTCTAAAATTTTTTGCAAATATATCTTGTAGATCAAATGGCCAACGCTCATGTCAACCTCAACTTCAACGCGTTCCTAGAGAAAACCAACCTGAAAGACGATGGTAGCAACTATACGGACTGGATCCGGAACTTGAGGATCATCCTCATAGCTTCCAAGAAAGCATATGTCCTAGAAGCACCGCTAGGTGATGCACCCGCCCCAGCGAACCAAGACGTTATGAACGCTTGGCAGTCGCGTGTTGATGATTACTCCCTCGTTCAGTGCGGCATGCTTTACAGCTTAGAACCGGGGCTCCAAAAATGTTTCGAGCAGCACAGAGCATATGAGATATTCCAAGAGCTGAGAATGGTTTTCCAAGCTCATGCCCGGGTCGAGAGATATGAAGTCTCCGACAAGTTCTACAGATTGTAAGATGGAGGAGAATAGTTACATCGTGAGCACATACTCAAAATGTGCAGGTTGCACAACCGCTTATCTCAGCCGGGAGTTAATCTCCGGATGACGCGGTTGTTGATGTAATCCTTGATCGCTTCCACCAAGCTACAAGAGCTTTGTGATGAACTTCAATATGCGGGGGATGCAGAAAACCATTCCTGAAGTATGTTCAATGCTGAAATCAGCGGAGGTGGAAATCAAAAAGGAACATCAAGTGTTGATGGTGAATAAAACCACTAAGTTCAAGAAGGGCAAGGGTAAAAAGGGTTTCAAGAAAGACAGCAAGGGAGGTGCCGCGCCTAGCAAGCAAGCTGCCGGGAAGAAACCAAAGAATGGACCCAAGCCTAAGACTGAGTGTTTTTATTGCAAGGGAAGAGGTCACTGGAAGCGGAACTGCCCCAAGTACTTAACGGACAAGAAGGCCGGCAACACCAAAGGTATATGTGATATACATGTAATTGATGTGTACCTTACCAGTACTCGTATTAGCTCCTGGGTATTTGATACCGGTGCGGTTGCTCATATTTGTAACTCAAAACAGGAGCTGCGGAATAAGCGGAGACTGGCGAAGGACGAGGTGACGATGCGCGTCGGGAATGGTTCCAAGGTCGATGTGATCGTCGTCGGCACGCTACCTCTACATTTACCTACGGGATTAGTTTTAAACCTCAATAATTGTTATTTAGTGCCAGCTTTGAGCATGAACATTGTATCTGGATCTCGTTTAATACGAGATGGCTACTCATTTAAATCCGAGAATAATGGTTGTTCTATTTATATGAGAGATATGTTTTATGGTCATGCCCCGCTGGTCAATGGTTTATTCTTAATGAATCTCAATCGTCTTTGTTACACATATTCATAGTGTGAATACCAAAAGATGTAAGGTTGATAATGATAGTCCCACATACTTGTGGCATCGCCGCCTTGGTCACATTGGTGTCAAACGCATGAAGAAGCTCCATGCAGATGGACTTTTGGAGTCTCTTGATTACGAATCATTTGACACGTGCGAACCATGCCTTATGGGTAAAATGACCAAGACTCCGTTCTCCGGAACAATGGAGCGAGCAACCAACTTATTGGAAATCATACATACTGATGTGTGCGGTCCAATGAGCGTTGAGGCACGCGGTGGCTATCGTTATGTTCTCACCCTCACTGATGACTTGAGTAGATATGGGTATGTCTACTTAATGAAACACAAGTTCGAGACCTTTGAAAGGTTCAAGGAATTTCAGAGTGAGGTTGAAAATCAACGTGACAGAAAAATAAATTTCTTACGATCAGATCGTGGAGGGGAATATTTAAGTCACGAATTTGGCACACACTTAAGGAAATGTGGAATCGTTTCACAACTCGCCGCTACCGAACACCTCAACAGTAATGGTGTGTCCGAACATCGTAATCGCACTCTATTGGATATGGTGCGATCTATGATGTCTCTTACCGATCTACCGCTCTCATTTTGGGGCTATGCTTTAGAGACTGCCGCATTCACTTTAAATACGGCCCCGTCGAAATCCATTGAGACGACACCATATGAATTATGGTTTGGGAAGAAACCTAAGCTGTCATTTCTAAAAGTTTGGGGATGCGATGCTTATGTCAAGAAACTTCAACCTGAAAAGCTCGAACCCAAGTCGGAAAAATGCGTCTTCATAGGATACCCTAAGGAAACCATTGGGTATACCTTCTACCTCAGATCCGAAGGCAAGATCTTTGTTGCCAAGAATGGATCCTTTCTGGAGAAAGAGTTTCTCTCGAAAGAAGTAAGTGGGAGGAAAGTAGAACTTGATGAAGTACTGCCTCTTGAAGCGGAAAGAAGCGCAGCTCAGGAAGATGTTCATGTGGTGCCTGCACCGGCTAGAGAGGAGGTTAATGATGATGATCAAGGTACTTCGGATCAAGTTTCTACTGAACTTCGTAGGTCCACGAGGACACGTTCCACACCAGAATGGTATGGCAACCCCTGCATCGAAATCATGTTGTTAGACAACGGTGAACCTTGAACTATGAAGAAGCGATGGCGGGCCCAGATTCCAACAAATGGCTTGAAGCCATGCAATCCGAGATAGGATCCATGTATGAAAACAAAGTATGGACTTTGGACAGACTTGCCCGATGATCGGCGACGATAGAAAATAAATGGATCTTTAAGAAGAAGGCGGGACGTGGATGGTAATGTTACCATCTACAAAGCTCGACTTGTCGCTAAGGGTTATCGACAAGTTCAAGGGGTTGACTACGATGAGACCTTCTCACCCGTAGTGAAGCTTAAGTCCGTCTCAATCATGTTAGCAATTGCGAATTCTATGATTATGAGATATGGCAAATGGACGTAAAACGGCATTCCTTAACGGCTTTCTTAAGGAAGAATTGTATATGATGCAGCCGGAAGGTTTTGTCGATCCTAAGAATACTAACAAGGATGCCCAAGCATCTCGGAGTTGGAACATTCGCTTTGATGAAATGATCAAAGCGTTTGGGTTTATCTTGAGACTTATGGAGAAGCCTGCGTTTACAAGAAAGTGAGTGGGAGCTCTGTAGCATTTCTCATATTATATGTGGATGACATACTGTTGATGGGAAATGATATAGAACTCTTGGAGAGCATAAAGGCCTACTTGAATAAGTGTTTTTCAATAAAGGACCTTGGAGAAGCTGCTTACATATTAGGCATCAAGATCTAATAGATCAAGACGCCTCATAGGTCTTTCACAGAGCACATACCTTGATAAGCTATTGAAGAAGTTCAATATGGATCAGTCCAAGAAGGGTTCTTGCCTGTGTTGCAAGGTGTGAAATTGAGCTCGGCTCAATGTCCGACCACGACAGAAGATAGAGAAAAGATGAGTGTCGTCCCATATGCCTCGGCCATAGGGTCTATCATGTATGCCATGCCGTGTACTAGACCTGATGTAAACCTTGTCGTAAGTTTGGTAGGAAGGTACCAAAGTAATCCCGGCATGGAACACTGGACAGCGGTCAAGAATATCCTAAAGTACCTGAAAAGGACTAAGGATATGTTTCTCGTTTATGGAGGTGACGAAGAGTCATCGTAAAGGGTTACGTCGATGCTAGCTTCGACACAGATCTGGATGACTCTAAGTCACAAACCGGATACGTGTATATTTTGAATGGTGGGGCAGTAAGCTGGTGCAGTTGCAAGCAAAGCGTCGTGGCGGGATCTACATGTGAAGCAGAATACATGGCAGCCTCGGAGGCAGCGCATGAAGCAATCTAGATGAAGGAATTCATTACCGACCTAGGAGTTATTCCCAATGCGTCAGGGCCGATGACTCTCTTCTGTGACAACACTGGAGCCATTGCCCTTGCCAAGGAGCCCAGGTTTCACAAGAAGACTAGGCACATCAAGCATCGCTTCAACTCCATTCGTGAAAATGTTCAAGATGGAGACATAGATATTTGCAAAATGCATACGGATCTGAATGTCGCAGATCCGTTGACTAAACCTCTTCCATGAAAGCAAAACATGATCAACACTAGAACTCTATGGGTGTTCGATTCATCACAATGTAACTAGATTATTGACTCTAGTGCAAGTGGGAGACTGTTGGAAATATGCCCTAGAGGCAATAATAAAATGATTATTATATTTCCTTGTTCATGATAATTGTCTATTGCTCATGCTATAATTGTGTTATCCGGAAATCGTAATACATGTGTGAATACATAGACCACAACATGTCCCTAGTGAGCCTCTAGTTGACTAGCTCGTTGATCAATGGATGGTTACGGTTTCACGACCATGGACATTTGATGTCATTGATAACGGGATCACATCATTGGGAGAATGATGTGATGGACAAGACCCAATACTAAGCATAGCACAAGATCGTGTAGTTAAATGCGCTAGAGCTTTTCTAATGTTAAGTATCATTTCCTTAGACCATGAGATCGTGCAACTCCGGATACCGTAGGAGTGCTTTGGGTGTACCAAACGTCACAACGTGAATCGGGTGGATATAAAGGTACACTGCAGGTATCTCCGAAAGTGTCTGTTGGGTTGGCACGGATCGAGACTGGGATTTGTCACTCCGTATGACGGAGAGGTATCTCTGAGCCCACTCGGTAATGCATCATCATAATGAGATCAATGTGACCAAGTGGTTGGTCACGGGATCATGCATTATGGAACGAGTAAAGTGGCTTGCCAGTAACGAGATTGAACTATGTATTGGGATACCGACGATCGAATCTTGGGCAAGTAACGTACCGATTGACAAAGGGAATTGTATACGGGATTGATTGAATCCTCGACATCGTGGTTCATCCGATGATATCATCAAGGAGCATGTGGGAACCAACATGGGTATCCAGATCCCGCTGTTGGTTATTGACCGAAGAGTCCTCTCGGTCATGTATGTGTGTCTCCCGAACCCGTAGGGTCTACACACTTAAGGTTCGGTGATGCTAGGGTTGTAGAGATATTAGTATGCGGTAACCCGAAAGTTGTTCGGAGTCCGGATGAGATCCCGGACGTCACGAGGAGTTCCGGAATGGTCCGGAGGTAAAGATTTGTATATAGGAAGTCCAGTTTCGGCCACCGGGAAAGTTTCGGGGGTCACCGGTATTGTACTAGGACCACCGGAAGGGTCCCGGGGGTCCACCGGGTGGGGCCACCTATCCCGGAGGGCCCCATGGGCTGAATTGGGAAGGGAACCAGCCCTTGGTGGGCTGGTGCACCCCCCATGGGCCTCCCCCTGCGCCTAGGGTTGGAAACCCTGGGGGTGGGGGCGCCCCACCTGACTTGGGGGGCAAGTCCCCCCCCCTCCTTGGCCGCCGCCCCCCTTGAGATTGGATCTCTAGGGGGCCGGCACCCCCCAGGGCCCCTATATATAGATGGGGGGAGGGAGGGATGCGCAACCAAGCCCCTGGCGCCTCCCTCTCTCCCCCGTAACACCTCTCCCTCTTGATGAGCTTGGCGAAGCCCTGCCGAGATCCCCGCTGCTTCCACCACCACGCCGACGTGCTGCTGGATCTCCATCAACCTCTCCTTCCCCCTTGCTGGATCAAGAAGGAGGAGACGTCTTCCACAACCGTACGTGTGTTGGACGTGGAGGTGCCGTCCGTTTGGCGCTTGGTCATCGGTGATTTGGATCACGACGAGTACGACTCCATCAACCCCGTTCTCTTGAACGCTTCCGCTCGCGATCTACAAGGGTATGTAGATGCACTTCCCTCTCCCTCGTTGCTAGATGACTCCATAGGTTGATCTTGGTGATGCGTAGAAAATTTTAATTTCTGCTACGATCCCCAACACCCACACATCAGTGGAAGAATGGCGTCATGTCCTACGTCAGAGTCGAGGGCGCCACTCGCTGCACGCCCGACTGAACACGCCTCCTTGCCGCATTCAAACGCCTCCATGAAACCCGCCCGTGTGGAAGCCGAGAAACCCACTCTGGACACACGTCCGTTCATGACCGGGCCGGCATTAAACACAACGCTGGCCAAGCTCCTCCCGTCCGCCGTCTATTTAATCTCTTATTTAAACGAGGCCAAACGCCGGCCAAGAATCGCACACCTCCGCCGCTCCCCTATGTCCTCCTTCACCATTTTGTCCACTCTTACAATGGCTTACGAAGAGTAGTTATTCCGCACAAGCCATTTGTCTAGATTTGTATATCTCACACACACCCACGTAGGTGGGGGACATGCACGAAGAGAAGAGGTGCACGCACGGCGCACGTACTCCCATATCTTTCCCAAACCACACTCGCGCGGGTACACGGTGGAGCTCATTTCTGTATGAAAAGGCAGCCCACGTGGTAATTTGACCGTGTACTGGTTGTCCACTTGGTGGATGGAGGATTGTCTACCACGGGTGAACAAACAAATTGCGACCTGACGCGTTATGTTAAAAAAGAGGCAAACCATGTGGGGCCTACCTTAGAGGCAAGGCTCTATACTCTGGAGTACTTTTGATGTGTCCCGTCAACTCGCAGAACGAGGAGAAGCTTGCTTAGTACACCGTCTCCCCCGCCCACGGGCGTGGTGGCTCGCAGGATGAGGTGAAGCTTGCCTACTAGTTTTAGTATATTGTATGCCTTACGCCCGCTCCCTCGCCCACGCGCGCGATGGCTCGCGGGATGAGGAGAAAATTTTACTAGTCCCTCCGTTTACTCCTCGTCCCTACTACCTTGGTTAGAGAGATTATCATATTGTTTGGAATATATATGTTCTTTAGTACTCCCTCCATTTACTTATACAAGGCCACTATAAAAAATATATTTTGCATCTATACAAGGCCACAAATAGTAATCGAGACAAAAGTTACTACTCCCACCTTTCCAGTTTATGGCTCAATTTCAAAATCTCTCCAACCAAGGTAGACGGTGAGTGGTCGAATTAATTTCGCACTCCTAGTTTGCACAAATAATTAGTACGCTCATTTTTCTCAAGAAGTTATGTTTACCGAGGCATTAATTAGAATGAATGCATGAATGACCAGTAAATTCCCATGAACTTCTACATGCATTGGTGAGTTTTCTCTTGACACTGCTTGCATCGGGTGATCTAACGCACCTCGAAATCCAACATGTGATGGCACTACTACTAGTAGTAGAATTGGGACTTGTAAAACGGAAAAACGAATGTTTTTTAGATGAGCCCTATAAACCCTAGTGGGTACGTACACCGTAAAATCAGATTTTCCCAAAACTAAGTCGCTCAACCTTTATTTGCTTGTTTCCCTTCCTGCCTCCTTGCCTCGAACAGACTATGCGAAATCCCCTGCCTGCCACGCGGGAAAAGACCCGCCCTCGCCTTTTTTGGTCTGGGTTTGTATCAATGGATCGCGTGAAGCAGCAAAAACCCGAGTCGTGTCTTGTACTCCTCCGTCGACACTCGCTTTCATGAATTCTGTACTTCCTGTCGCCGACATGTGGGACATATAGCAACCGGGTCGACGTGTCAAGCACCAAATAACAGTGCAGAACAACCGGGGGGACGCACCCTAGTCGTACCGCCCCAGTAGTAGTAGTAGTAATGAGCAATGAGACGTCAAATCACAATGCCGCACCTTCCCAGACGGACGAAGCAACCATTATTTCACACTTCGGTTCGCCATCATCTCAAACCATGTATTATTGCTTCTGCCTCAAGAGGGACACGTGCATCGCCTTGGTACATCATGACATGTGGGACCACATGACAGGCCATGCTCCCCTGCCGATCGCTCGGTAAAATCACCTCATTTTTACTACTATACTTCCTCCGTATCGGTTTACATGGCATGCACGTCGTTCTAGGTTGAGAATTTAACTGACTATATATGTGATGAACAGTATATGTTTAGAAACTGCATCCGCTTAATAATCCAATGATATACTTTTTGTGACATAGTAACTCAGATTTAGTTAGTCAAATGGATGACCTAGAACTACATGCACACCCTATAAACCGAGAGGTCTAAAAAACGAGACGGAGAGGGTAGTTCAGTACGTATCTTTTTAGATCAATATAGTCGGGATTCACCAAGGAGCAAAACCAAGTGGTAGGCTACACCTGTCATGTTGGCGTAGCGACTCAAGCAGGTCGATCCGCACACGAAATGGCGACACACTTAACAGGACCCCTTTGGCCGACATGTGGCTCATCCACCGTCTTGTTCCACGTGTGATGCACCAAATTACAGTTCGGAGCAGCGGTTGGTATTGGAGGCACCCCGGTCGTAGCACCGCGGTAGTAGAAAATGAGCGATGAGGGGTCAAAACACAACCTTTCCCGCATTAAGCTGGACAGAAGAAGCAACAATCATTTCACTCTAGGGCGCAATAGCATAAAGAAAAGAGAAAACCAATGATGTGTGCTGCAGCTACCTAGGGCACCCTAGGGTAGGGGTCTCCACTACAGATCTTTTTTTTGAAAGCGCCTCCACTACAAATCGGCTTGTCCCTCGTCCTCTTGAAGAAAACCGATGATGCGTGCGGCGGTAGTGCTTGTAGGAGTACTACTAGGGCGTGTGTGGCCACGTCATAGTAAACGGGAGAGGGATTGAGTTCGATTCGACGCCTTAAATATGTCTGGGCCGCTTGGTTTTAGGGGAACGAGGCAGCATTTTGGGTTCGGGGACCAGTGGAGATATAGTGCATTACAAAAATTGTGGGACGTGGGTTCGACCGAAAGGCAATGATGCATGGGCCCTGCATTTTCATATACCCGGGGTCATGAAATTTGCTACTCTATTCAAAACTAGTAAGGTACACATGCATTGAACGCATGAGATTTCGAAACCAAATTATCAATAAATACACACTATAGCATGTAAAGCTTTGAGTCATATATGCATGATGTAGATGTTCGTTTAGTTCTTATAGTTCATCTCATTCAAAATCAATTAGTTTTATAAAAATGTTAAGATTCATGGGGCTGTGCATTGTAAAGCATAAAGTAAAAAATGGCAATTCATTTAGAAAAAAAATCAATTATGATACGGAAGATTCTAGAACAAAGGAGAAGTGCTTGTGTTTTGAGGTTTGTGCATTATGCTTAATTTCAACCATGGAGTCTTCTAAATTGTACATGTGGCAGATCTGGTGGAATGTTGATGATATCCAACGGCCAGTAGTGCTCAGATTTTCCATCTCTGCATTGTCGGATTAGCTTCATCCAGCAACCATCTTTCAAGTTATTTGCACACTATATAGTTCTTGTGCCATAGTTGCATGTCTTGGAAAAAAGCTACTAGTGGGTTGTACTAGCTATTTAGGAATAGAAGATGTATACATGGAAGTTGTAGGGAAAGAGATGACATGGAGTATCTCAATTGGTTGACATCATAGGAACTTTTCTATTGAATCTAGAGATGCCATGTATCTCAATTCCTATGAGGAGGGATTAGAAAAGAGATGTAATTTGGTTCATATCATAGGAACTTTTCTATTGAATATACGCTAATGTTTATTTTCCTTTGAAATTATGGGAGTATAGGAATCCATTCATATGAACCAAGTGGCTCTAAAGCTATAGAAATGATATCATGTTTATCTCCTTTGAAATGTGGAGTATATGAATCTGTTCCTATGAACCAATTGGCTCTAAAGGAAAAAATCCTATAAAAATCATATCATATAGAGTTCCGATGATATTCCTCCACACCAGAGGATGGTTGAAATTGCTGCAGGTGATACGATGGTCTTTCTTTGTAGACTCCTCCCCCATCTTTATAGTTACCTCTTGAAGATGAATGAAATGATATATACTGGTATTCTACATGTGCAATTTGGTACACGAAAACTTCGGTAAAAGTTTGCGAGGTTCAAATTTTCAATAAAGCTATATGCACTGCATTTTGGAACAGAGGGAGCATCTGGCGATTGCTAACACTCACGTGGAAGATTTGTATGTAGGAGGAGTGGCTGTTACATTAAATGACATGGCAAACCGACATCGCTTGGATGCCGATCTAACGGTTCTTACGGCGCTCGTCAGGAGAAGGCTTGTGGCGAATGTTTGTCGGATAATGATTTACGGACACATGCATTGCATTGATACGTGCCCCCCTCTCTCTCACACACACGCACCCTCCCAAGTCCTCTCGCACCCACCGTCTATCTGCAGGTAGACGTCACACACATATGTGCTCTTCACACCCTACCATCCGAACTTCTAAAAAAGAAAACATGTAGTGCACATTTTATTTTAGCTCACACATCACACACTTATACTATTACTCTTGTGGCGAATGTTCTTTGGGCATAGTATATTGTACTCTCACGAAGAGAAGAGGTGCATGCACGCACTAGTTCTCTCACACCCACTCGCGGGTATAGGTAGGAGCGCATTTTTTTGAAGCTGGTACAACAAAATCACTCCACTATATATATAAGCAGGAGCCTTAGCGTGTGCTTTACTAGGGTTCCTCTCGTTCACTCTCTCGTGCTCTCTAGATCTAAGGAAGACATAGGTGGCCACACTCTCTCTCAGCTCACGGCTGGTCACAAATCCGGCCGGACAACCTCGGCAAGGCGGGGGTGTAGGTGCATCGTTCACCCTGTCGTCGGTGGCGAGGGAGGAGACCAACGGCTGCCCGCGCGTCCCGATCGGCGGCCGTGCCATTCTCTCCGAGAGAGCGCCGGCTCTGGAGGGCCTCCGACCCCTTCTTCCTCCCTGCGGTATTGTGGCCAAGATGCAGCCTCCCGACGCCGTCTTTGCCACATGCCGACGACCCTCAGGTATATATTCCTTCGAAACCTGCCTTGTTTCTCGCCTCCAGCTCCCCACTTGGCTTCGTGTGGATCTTTTTCTACTTCCGTCTGCTGTTCCAAAGTCACCTAGACTTTTACTATTATTAGAGGTAAAGCCAGTTCATACAGTCGACTCTAAGAGTTGGTTCAAACAGGGAAGAAAGTGGGAAAGTTGTAGCATGAATCTAGGACTTGGTTCTAACAGGAAACGGGGGAAAGTAGTAGATACTGGCTACCCAACCGGTCTCTTGGTTGAAAAGACGAAGAAAGCATGGTGGATGGCGAAGGGTGGGGGGAAGTGGACCTATCTCTTGGTTGAAAAATGAAAGAAAGTGACGGGTGTTGGGGGACAATGCAAATGAGAATGAGCAGGTCTAGATTTCCCGTGCTCACATAGGAAAATTTCCGAGGAGATAAAAAAATGGGACAAATGCAGACATGCTGCCTGAGTGTTTGCCGCTCTCGGCAACCACATCTGCCTCACCACTTTATGCCCCTGCTGTCCCTACGCCCATATCGCTACCGTTAATGTAAAATCACATGAAGCATTAAGCAATGCCACCTAATGTCACTATAAGTAATGGTCTAGTGCCGTCGATAAATTGAAGCAACGCCACCACCATTTTATGAAGTGCTTCCGTCTTGCTTTATTTCCCATGAATTGTGTTTTTGCAGTTACACTTAAATCTCACACCGCTAACATTGCTTCATCCTAGTGGAACTGCACAAATTTGATTGCACATTTACTGACCATGTGCTACTCTCATGACAGTAATACTAATGCTATTGTTCTGCATATTAATCTAGTGGCAGTGTTGATGTGATGTGATGCTACTTACTTAAGGACACTTTCATACTGTCAATCTAGTGCCAATTATAACACAATAGATGTTGTTGTTAATCATATGCCACTGCAAATATCTGTCACTGTTTAAATAACCATATTTCGTATTTGTGCAAACAGGGATGTCTGTCTCCATATCGTTTCGGGATGTCTGTCTCCGTATCATTGTATCCGCGCAATCAAAAGCACACACCTCTATTTTAGTAGAACTGCGCAAAATGAGATGGCTATCCCTCATTGCCGTCGTCTAACCACCCGTCTTCAAGGTATTCCTACATTGGTAGTTACTAGGTAGAATGACCAACGCAATATAAAAGAAGTTGATTCGTATGTTTTACTTCCTGATTGTAGTGTAGGGACGAGCGAAAATAACTGCATCATAGTCCGGAATGCACTTTCTACCAGTTCATCCATGGACTAAGGACTAGCTGGCACGGCTGCACAGCGATTTTTTGGACAGTCTTGTGGACAAGAGGCATCATGATGCCTTATTTCTGCAAATAGCGGTGCTTAAATTTAGTGGAATGCACAAGAATTTCAGCTGGTCAGTACACTACATGGTTCAGTTCAGCATTCCAGCTGAGAACACAATTATAATTGGTTATTCTGGAATGAGAGAACCTAACCCTGGATGGTGGCAACAAGAAAAAACCAGAGTGAACTCCAGGAAATTTAAACTGTAAGGGGCCCTTTGCTCGGAGAAGCCTTGCTTGTTTTTTCCTGATTTGTAAACCTTCTCACAACTTTGTCTTTTGCTGTGAACTAGTATATGTTTGTTATGTTCTATGAATCATTGAGATGTATAAAATTGCTTAACTTATGCTTTTCAAGTTTTTTATGAAGCCGAGTTTAATGTTCCACATGAACGCTGGACTAGCGTGTGAAAGTTTGGAATTTACATTGTGGCCTTGATACGTCTCCAACGTATCTATAATTTTTTATTGCTTCATGCTACTTTATCTACTGTTTTGGACTATATTGGGCTTTATTTTCCACTTTTATATTATTTTTGGGACTAACCTATGAACCGGAGGTCCAGCCCAGAATTGCTGTTTTTTGCCTATTTCAGTGTTTCGAAGAAAGAGAATATCAAACGGAGTCCAAACGGAATGAAACCTTCGGAAACGTGATTTTCTCACCGAACGTGATCCGTGGGACTTGGACCCTAATCCAAGGAACGAAGAGGCGGTCACGAGGGTGGGGCGCCCCTAGGGCGCCCCGCCTCGTGGGCCCCTGTTGCTCCACCGACGTACTCCTTCCTCCTATATATACCTCATTGCACTCTAAACGATCGTAACAGAGCCAAAACCTAATTCCACCACCGCAACTTCCTGTATCCACGAGATCCCATCTTGGGGCCTGTTAGGAGCTCACGGAGGGGCATCCACCATGGAGGGCTTCTACATCAACACCATAGCCCCTCCGATGAAGTGTGAGTAGTTTACTTGAGACCTTCTGTCCATAGCTAGTAGCTACATGGCTTCTTCTCTTTTTGGATCTCAATACAATGTTATCCCCCTCTCTCGTGGAGATCTATTCGATGTAATCTTCTTTTTGCGGTGTGTTTGTTGAGACCGATGAATTGTGGGTTTATGATCCAGCTTATCTACGAATAATATTTGAATCTTCTCTGAATTCTCTTATGTATGATTGGTTATCTTTGCAAGTCTCTTCGAATTATCCGTTTGGTTTGGGCAACTAGATTGGTAGTTCTTGCAATGGGAGAAGTGCTTAACTTTGGGTTCAATCTTGCGGTGTCCTTACCCAAAGGATGTAAAGGGCTGCAAGGCACGTATTGTATTGTTGCCATCGAGGATAACAAGATGGGGTATTTATCATATTGCATGAATTTATTCCTCTACATCATGTCATCTTGCTTAAGGCGTTACTCTATTTTTAACTTAATACTCTAGATGCATGCTTTGGATAGCGGTCAATGAGTGGAGTAATAGTAGTAGATCTTGAGAATCGTTTCATCTACTTGTCTTGGACATGATGCCTATATACATGATCATACCTAGATATACTCATAACTATGCTCAATTCATCAATTGCTCAACAGTAATTTGTTCACCCACCGTAGAATACTTATGCTCTTGAGAGAAGCCACTAGTGAAACCTATGGCCCCCGGGTCTATTCTCATCATATCAATCTCCATCACTTTAATACTTGCTTTGTTTTTACTTTGCCTTTTACTTTTGACTTTGCATATTTATACCAAAAATACCAAAAATATTATCTATCATCTCTATCAGATCTCACTCTCCTAAGTGACCATGAAGGGATTGACAACCCCTAATCGTGTTGGTTGCGAGTAGCTGTCATTTTGTGCAGGTACGAGGGACTTGTGCGTGGCCTCCTACTAGATTGATACCTTGGTTCTCAAAAACTGAGGGAAATACTTATGCTACTTTGCTGCATCATCCTCTCCTCTTCGGGGAAATCCAACGCAGTGCTCAAGAGGTAGCAGGCCTCAGTTAACTGCATGAACCACTGTAACAAGATACATAGTTGTTTATATGTCAGACAGCAGATTGTTGATTGTTAGCTGGTCGATAGCCTAGTGTTGAAGCGGGTTGAGCCAATGTGTCGTGTTTTGCACAACTGCTTACAAGTGGGGTAGCACCAACAGTGTTTACAAGTACTTATGTATACGTCGGCCCACAGTTCTCAAATGAGTACTCTATTTCATCAAAACATACACTGCTCGTATGATAAAACTAGTGAGGACGCATCTGTTTCGGCAACAATTACGATGATTCACGGGCACACAAAAGTATCAGCAGTTCCCATAGACGGGCACACAAAAGTATCAGTAGTAATTGTTTTTCTGGGTAGCTATAGAGTGTCTCCATTGTACTAGTAGTAATTGTTTCTCTAGGCCCAAGACAAAACAGCCCATCCACCCTAGTAAATAGTAAAATCAATTCAAAAGTCCATATATTTACTGAATGAGAGGCGCTACCCACACCCAGCACACCGCCCCCAAAAAAAACTATGGTGTTCTTCTTCCTCCTCACTCCCACCCACCTCACATCAGCTCGCTCCACTCGTACCCCCAAATTCCTCACCTCACTCCTACAGAAGACCCCAGCTCCCCTTCTTCCTCACTACTACAGAAAAACCCCAGCTCCCCTTCTTCTTCACTCGCACTACAACTAGGCTCGTCATTCGTTACTCTGCTCAAACCCGTGAGCGCAACGCGACGCCCTCGAGGAAAATGGAGTCGGCAGACCCCAGCGCCAAGAAGACGAGGCTCCCACCAGCGGCGACGCCTGTTGTAGATCCCGCACCCGGCAGCACGGGGAGAAGCGGCGACCCCGCCCCACCGGATCCCAGGAACCCGTAGAATCTCGGGTGGACCGCATCAGCGATCTCCCGGACGCCATCCTTGGGGAGATCATCTCGCTTGTCCCCACCAAGGATTGCTGCCGCACCCAAGTCCTCTCAATTCGGTGGCGCCCTCTATGGCGTGTCGTGCCCCTTAATCTCGACTGTTGTCAGCTATCTCTCTTTAATGATTTTGAAATCCCCAGAGCCATCATCTCCTGCCACCAGGGCTCCGTTCAAAGCCTCTGCATCCCGTCATGCTACCTGAGCAAGCATACCATGCCCTGCATGGTGGACGCCTGGCTGAAATCCCCTGAATTCACAGAACTATAGCTGCTTGAGTTCTACTATTCCCCTGGAAATCACCTACCAGATACCGAACGCCATCTACCTATGCCCTCAGCACCGATGTCCATCTCGCAGTTTTCGTCCTCTCTCCACACCGCCACCTTTGCGCTGAGCGACCTACCAGACAATCTGGTATTAAACCTTCGACTCCAATTTCTCAAGAAACTTTCACTTGTGCGGGTTCGTATATCGGAGGCCTCATTGCACAGCATCATCCACTCCAGTTGCCCTGCCCTGGAGTGCTTGGTTCTTGTTTTCACAGTTAGAATCGGTTGTCTCCAAATAAAGTTGCCTAACCTTGTAAGAATTGGAATTTGTTTTGTCGGAAGGCAGCTCATCATCCAAGATGCCCCTTCACTTCAAATGTTGACCCTTGATTCTAGTTATTCACCGTTGCAAATAACCGTCCTACCTGCGCCTAAACTGGAGACCTTGGGTGTAATACATGATCTCTGTGCTCATTTCAGTATGGTGTTTGGCTCCACAGTTCTTCAGGTACTTTACATTATCATCTACACTTGTAACCATAAGTTGCATTTTAAATTTCTCAAGCATAAGTTATATGTCATCTTGGAGTACACATTTTGTACTAATATTATGTTCTATTATCAATGAAGAGTTTCTCCATGGATGGCCTATCAATGGTGCTGGATTATGTCAAGATCTTATATATCCAAATGAATAGTTTTGATCTGAACAAGATTATTGGCTTGCTGCAATACTTTCCATGTCTAGAGAAGTTGTATATAAAGGTGATAATTTCACGCACATTGGAAGTGCGCATATAGTGTACTAGAATAACCGTTCAGCTGTTGCTCTTTCGACACTCTTTTTTTAGACCTTAACTATTTTCAATCTTCATGCCTATTTAGGCAACAGGACGGGATAAGAAAGTTATAACCAATCGGTGGATTCGTAAGCATCGGGATTTTCTCACTTCTCATGTGATTCGATTGAAGACAATAACGCTAGAACGATATGTAGCCAACCGTGCAAACACTAGATTTGTCACATTCTTCCTGTTGAATGCGAGGTTACTATTGTCCATCAGACTTAAGTTTATCAGCAGCATGGTTTTGACGGATGGGTATGTGGAAGAGCAAAAAAAGGAGTTTCTGGTGCGCAAAAGAGCTTCTGAACGTGTCGGGCTTCTATTTAGAACATATTGTGGTCATAATCCAGTAAATTTTACGACCCATGATGTTCATTTTATGGACCTGACCGATCCATTTGACTGTGACTGCCGAAAACAATGCTGGAGTTAGATGTTGTTGCCCTTTTCAACCTAGGTTTTTTTGTAAACCTGATGAACAATTAACCCTCATGCTTTTGTACAGTTTGTAAGTTGGAGTTAGATGTTCTTGCCCTTTCCAACTCGTCTGTGACTATCATATTTTCTTTGAAGCAAGGCAAATGACTTGCCAGTCGTTTAATTTAGAGTGAAATATTGTAACAACTAACAAATCCCAACCAAGGGAAATAACATCACTCTCGTCGGCTGCTTGAGCTCACTGTGCATTACAGAAGCCAAGTGATTAGCCCCCACCAGCACCCACAAACTTATTTCGAACTAGCACATCAAATGGGCTGTAAATTTTCATAGGAAAGGCTGCATGACCGTGACAGATTTGGATTCTGACATTTGGGACCCGTGAGGAAATAGCCTATCCAAGGTGGTGTCGACTTACTAGCCAGTCAACAAACGATTCTGCCTACCACCGTTGGATTGACATCCAACATCTATCGTGTATCTTCTATCTCTTGTCTTCTTCTTTCTCCGTACCACCCAAACCAAACCACCCGTCGGCTCACCGCCTTCCCCGCCTCCCATGGTCGGCTGCGCCTCACGCCGCCTCATCAGACGTACCATCCAATGTTGACCAGTCCTTCCTCTATTCCCCACACGTCATGTTATTCTCCGCGATGTCAGCCCCAACACTCACCCTTTTGAACAGTCAACCTCAGATTCCCCTCCGCTGCGGACGGACCGACGCATCTTCCACGGATCCTGTTCGTTCCGTCCGAGGCCTCACCGTTGTCCTCCGCCTTGCGGCCTTGGTTTGCCACCGTGCGCGGTGCGCCGCCCTCTTGCGTTGTCAACGTCGTCAACAACCGAGAGGAACAAGGAGATGATTGTACGTGGAGAGGATGACAGTAGGGACCCACCAGCGTCATGGCAGTACGCAAGCAAGTGCCTCTATATTACAAGCCCAAAAATATGGTTCCTCCTAATGGTTGGACATCTGGGGCTCACGCCATTGTCAACGTAGTCAATAAACAAGAGAATTACACTACGAGCGGCTGACACCAGGGACCTAGCAGGTCGCGCAGTTTATTTTTTTGAGGAACAAGCAGTTGTTATTGATACTAGTTTTAGCGACGGATCAGGGTAACAATAGGGTTGTGCGGGGGCTGTGGCCCGTCTAGCCAGGATTTTATTTATGTCTACCACATCATGAGCCCAGTTGTGTTCTTTTTTGTTGCTGAAAATGGCTAGCCCAGTTCTATTCTTTTTAAAGAAATACCCAAACGAGGCCTACTTGCTTTATCAGCCCTGCTGGGTTGTAAATCTTTCAAGACGAGGAGAGTGTCATTTCGGTTTGCCCATAAATGGGCTGTACATTTTTAAAACGCATCAAACTGGGAATTAGTTTCAATTTTTTTCATTACAAGATTTTAAATTCCATTGATTTTTATGCGTGGACAATTATTTGGATTTTATATTTATATAAATTATTTTTCAAAATAGTTTGAATGTGAATCGATATTTCGGGAATAAAAACAGTTGACCGCACCAAAATATGCAAAAATTCGTATACTTTTTAACCGTGGCCACAATATGGGGTGTAATGCTAACAAAAAGAAGATGGGCTCAAAAAAAATCTTAAGAATTAGCAAATGGGTTGTACATTATTAGAAATAATGCGCGACGAGAGCGTTGATCGTTGGATGTCCATCCAACGGCTGTCGTCTTCTTCAATCTCTGCATTTCCTGCTCGGCCCGCTCAAACAAGCGCCCATGGACTGCTCGCTTCCTCTCCTCATGTCCGGCTATGCTTGCCAGCAGGCCTCACCGCCTCATCGTACTCCCATCGCTGGCCTAGCCATCCCTCTACTCACCCACACCTGCTGTTATTCTCCGGCGACGGCAGATGAACCAATAAACCCTCATACTCCTCCGCGTGGGAAACAACTGCCGAGTCTTCCCTTGCTCTGTGTTGTTCCCTTCCTAGGCCTCGCCGTCGTCCACCGCCCTGGTGCTCTCGGCGCGGCCTGGTCAACGTGGTCAATGAACGACATCCATTGGAAGTGGACTGTACGTGGAGAGGCTGGCAGCTGGGTCCATGGCGTCGCGCAAGGAAATGCCTCCTTATTCCTCCACCTGACAGCTAGGACCCACGGGAAGGGCTTCTGTATTTCGCGAAAAAAATGTTCCCCCTGCTGACAGTCGGACCCACCAGCTATATCTTCGCACGCAAGGAAGCGCGTACTTATGACGCACAAAAAAATGAATACCCCATATGCTAGCTGGGACCCACCATAGTGGGTGGCTGACTTGTGGGCCTACTAAGTTGACAGGGACAGAGGGCTTTGTCAACTTAGTCAATATGAACGATTCTAGCTCCAGTGACCGTCCGATGTCCATCGAACGGCCGTAGTGCTTCTTCAACCTCTAGTCTTCTTGCTCCAGCCGCCCAGCGGTAGCCCGGTCGTGTCGCTCCTCGCCTCCCGTGGCGGGTTGTCTTGCCATGAGGCCTCACCGCCCCCGTACTACTCTCACCGTTGGCCAGTCCATCCCTCCACTCACCCACACCCCCTGTTATTCTGCGGCGACGGCAGCCTCACACCGCAGCTGAACCAGTGAACTCTCGTACTCCTCTCCGTGTGGGCATCCACTGCCGCGTCTTCCCCGGCTCCGTGACGTCCCCTTCCTAGGCCTCGCCGTCGTCCACCGCCTTGGTGCTCTCGGCGCGGCGTGGTCAATGTGGTCAACGACCAACTTCCATCGGAAGAGTACTATACGTGGAGAGGCTGACAGCTGGGTCCACGGCCGCAGCTAGGTCCACGGCCACAACCCAGTTTTTTGTGATTTGCCAAGTAAGTCGCTTTGTCAGGCCTGTTGGGTTGCAAATCTTTCAAGACGAGCGGAGCTTCATTCGGCTTGCCGAGAAAATGGCCTATCAGTAATGATAAATGGGCTGTACATTTTTAAAACACATCAAACCGGCAATTAGTTTCAAATTTCTTTTTTTCATTTCGAGATTTTAAATTGCATTGATTTTTATGCATGGACAATTTGTTGGATTTTATATTGATATACATTTATTTTTAAAATCAGTTTGAATGTGACTCGAAATTTCGGGATTAAAAACAGTTCGGACCGCACCGAAATATGCAAAATTTCGTATAATTTTTTAACCGTGGCCACAATATGGGCTGTAATGCTAACAAAAAGAATATGGGATAAAAAAACCTTAAGAATTAGCAAATGGGCTGTAAATTATTAGAAATAATGGCAGATGGGTTGTATGCTGTTTTCCACAGATTTGAGGCTTTCCTAAAAAAAGTTGACGCACAAGCAGTGACTATTGGATTTCCATCCAACGGTCGTCGTGCTACTTCAATCTCTGCTCTTCCTGCTCCAGTCGCTCAAACAAGCGCCGACGGGACTGCCTCCTCCCTCCTCCTCATGGGCCGGCTGTCCGCCAGCAGTTTCACAACCCCACCATACTCACATCACTGGCCTAGCCATCCCTCTACTCACCCACACCCGCTCTTATTCGCCGGTGACGTCAGACGAACTAGTAAACCCTCGTACAGTCGTACTCCCCTCCGTGTGGGAAATAACTGCCGAGTCTTCCCTGCCTCCATGTCGTTCCCTTCCTAGCCTCGCCGTCGTCCACCGCCCTGGTGCTCTCGGCGCGGCATGGTCAACGTGGTCAACGACCGACATGCATCTGAAGTGGATCAGACGTGGAGAGGTGACATCCGGGTCCACGGCCGCACGCAGGAAATGCCTCCTTATTACGCCGCAAAATAATGTTTCCTCCACGACATCCGGGACCCACCGAAGGGCCTCTATATTTCGCGAAAAACATTACCGCCGCCGACAAATCGGACCCACCATTTATATCTTCGCACGCAAGGAAGTGCCTCCTTATTACGCATAAAAAATGAATAATCCCCTCGCTAGCCGGGACCCAAAGATAGTGGCGAGGCTGACTTAGGGGCCTACTAAGTTGACGGGGACGGAGGGCTTTGTCAACTTAGTCAATATGCACGATTCTAGCTCCGTGACCGTCGATGTCCATCCAACGGCCGTAGTGCTTCTTCAACCTCTGGTCTTCTTGCTCCAAATTACCAAATCAGCCGCCGGTCGTGCCTCGTGCTCGCCTCCCGTGGTCGGGTTGGCGATGTCAGCGGAGGCCTCACCGCCCCTACTACTCCCACCGCTGGCCGTGCCATCCCTCTACTCACCCACACCCCCGTTATTCTCTGCGACGACGGCAGCCTCACACCGCAGTCAATCGCTGAACCCTCATACCTCTACGCTGCGGGCATCCACCGCCGCCTTTCCTCGGTTCGTGTCGTCCCCTTCCAAGGCCTCGCCGCCGCCCACCGCCTTTGGTGCTCTCGGCGCGGCGTGGTCAATGTGGTCAATGACCGACTTCCATCGAAGGGTATCAGACGTGGAGAGGTCGATACCGGGTCCACGGCAGCCGCAAGGAAGTGCCTCCTTATTACGCGCAAAATAATTATTCATGTACCTGACAGCGGGGACCCACCGGACAGGCCACCATATTTTGCGAAAAAAAAGTTTCCCCCTGACTGCTGGGACTCACCAGCTACATCTTCGCACGCAAGGAAGTGCGTTCGGGCAAAAATGATTCGCTTCGATCGCCGACCCACCAGCTATATCTTCGCACGCAAGGAAGTGCTCGATACCGGGACCCACCTAGTCGAAGCGTACGTAGCGTTGTCATTCTGGTCGCGAACGTGTACGTACATATTGGTCGATGTAGAGCGCGCACGTGTCGTAGTTGAGGCGCGCATGTAGCATGTACACGTACGTACAACGGCCAGTGTGCAAGAAAGAAAATACGGCCACATACGTACATACGGGCAGGGTATCGAATGCCTACTCGCGCATACGTACGGCCAGGGCTCGTGTATATGGCTGGGTCGGAATGGAGAAACTGCGTCGTCGTTGTATTTATGGGGAGGCAACGGAATGTGTCGTGTTCATCGGGAGGCAACAGAACGCGTGGGAGCCAACCGGCTTGGACGGAACAACCAATGGAAACGAGGCCTGGCGTACCGTAGAACGGAGGAAACGGCCTTGTGTTCGACCGACCATGTTTGAAACGGGATCCTGTTCATCGGGAGGGGTCTGGCGTACCGCAGAACGGAGGAAACGAACCTCCTACGGTCGAAACGGGGGTCCTCTTGATCGGGAGGGGTGTGGCGTACCGCAAAACGGAGGAAACAGACTTGTGTTGGAGCGCTACAGCCAAAATGGGGGTCTTGTTCATCGGGAGGGGTGTGGCGTACTGCAAAACGGGACTCCATGGGATACTGTTCATCTCCACCGCCGACCCTCCACCTCCACTTGCCATCGCTTATCCACCGTAGACCTCCTCCACCTCCACCTACGATCGCTCATCCACGGGCTCCTGCTCATCCAGCCTCCACCGCGCTACTCCACCGGCTCATCGCTCAACCAAATTTCTCCATGGGCTCCTGTTCAACCACCCTCCATGAGCTACCGCTCATCCAGCCTCCACCGCTCATCGCTCATCCCGCCCTCTACGGGTGGTCCTGTTTCATCCAGCCCTCGACGGGTCCTGCTCATCCAGCCCCAACCGCTCGATCGATCGGGTCCCGTTTCATCCACCCCCACCGAACTGCTCATCCAAACCCCCCCAAAGAACACTCATCGCTCATCCAGAGGCGATCGATCGGCTTCGCTAGTAGCAGAGCGGCGAATCGCCGATCGGGTTCGCCAACGAGCCATCGATTGATCACTCGGGTTCAAGAACGCGTATCCTCGCAATGCAATCGCCGGGTTCGCTAGAGCCCAACGCCAGCTTCGAGTTCGCTTAGAGCCCAACGCCGCACTCCACGCTGCGTGAGTGTACGAGAAACGCCGCATCGCCGCCCCCACCGTGAACCGGAACACCCGATATTTTCCTCGCACTCGCTTCTACCATGGGTTTTTCCGCCATGTACGGCCCAAAGAATGTCATGCAACAAGGCTTTCGCCCGCCAGACGAAAGCCCATTTTCTGTCATGATTTTTTGTCATAGAAGTAGGACCCCACCACATTTATGATGATACCGGGTTTTGTCACAATTATCGTCATAGAAGTGTCATAAGTATGACAGAAAAAAAAATTCGTTCGGCCCAAAATATCACGGATGTGTCTTTTTTTGTAGTGAAGTGTTGTATATTGTTGGGGAACTCCAAGTCACCAATAGGCCAGACTCCTAGCAAGATTCGCACTATCCTAAGATGGTATCCATACTTCAAGGTGAGCACTTACCGTATCTAGTTTGTGCCTTGACATGCTTGTATTGTTCGGCTATAGCCATAACACAATCTGGTAATGCCAGTTCAGGATTGCATCGAGGCAATACATGGTACTCATGGCACTGCCAGAGTGCCGAAGTCACAATCTGCAGCATACAGGGGTAGAAAGCACTACCAAAGCCATAATATGCTTCATGTTGTTGACTTTGATCTGAAGTTCACATATGTGTTGGCTGGCTGGGAAGGATCAGCACATGATGCTAACATTCTCAGTGACAGCATGAATCGTCCTGATGGCATCAACATCCCCGATGACAAGTTTTACCTAGGATATGCTGGCTATGCATGTCGGCCAGGTGTTCTTCCACCCTTCAGGAAAAACATATATCATCTGAACGAGTTTGCTGGTAGGAACTATCCTAGGACTCCACAGGAGTTGCTTAATCTCAGGCACTCCAGCCTTAGAGTTACTATTGAGAGGGCATTTGGAGCTCCGAAGAACAAGTTTAAGATCCTGGATCATAAGTCATTCCACACTTTTCCCACCAGGTTAAGTTTGTTCTTACTTTTTGCATTCTGCATAACTAGATCCTGCAATGGGGTTGTGATGAACTGGTGCCTGAGGAGAAAGATGTGACGCCTCACGATGTTGTCAGCTCCTGCCATGATGTGGAGGCATTTGACAACGAAGTTTGGAGGAACAGAAGGATGGAGTGGGCACAGCGAATGTGAAATAACAGATGTTAGACAAGGATCTGAAGAAGAAGAAGAAGAAGAAGAAGAAGAAGAAGAAGAAGAAGAAGAAGAAGAAGAAGAAGAAGAAGAAGAAGAAGAAGAAGAAGAAGAAGAAGAAGAAGAAGAAGAAGAAGAAGAAGAAGAAGAAGAAGAAGAAGAAGAAGAAGAAGAAGAAGAAGAAGAAGAAGAAGAAGAAGAAGAAGAAGAAGAAGAAGAAGAAGAAGAAGAAGAAGAAGAAGAAGAAGAAGAAGAAGAAGAAGAAGAAGAAGAAGAAGAAGAAGAAGAAGAAGAAGAAGAAGAAGAAGAAGAAGAAGAAGAAGAAGAAGAAGAAGAAGAAGAAGAAGAAGAAGAAGAAGAAGAAGAAGAAGAAGAAGAAGAAGAAGAAGAAGAAGAAGAAGAAGAAGAAGAAGAAGAAGAAGAAGAAGAAGAAGAAGAAGAAGAAGAAGAAGAAGAAGAAGAAGAAGAAGAAGAAGAAGAAGAAGAAGAAGAAGAAGAAGAAGAAGAAGAAGAAGAAGAAGAAGAAGAAGAAGAAGAAGAAGAAGAAGAAGAAGAAGAAGAAGAAGAAGAAGAAGAAGAAGAAGAAGAAGAAGAAGAAGAAGAAGAAGAAGAAGAAGAAGAAGAAGAAGAAGAAGAAGAAGAAGAAGAAGAAGAAGAAGAAGAAGAAGAAGAAGAAGAAGAAGAAGAAGAAGAAGAAGAAGAAGAAGAAGAAGAAGAAGAAGAAGAAGAAGAAGAAGAAGAAGAAGAAGAAGAAGAAGAAGAAGAAGAAGAAGAAGAAGAAGAAGAAGAAGAAGAAGAAGAAGAAGAAGAAGAAGAAGAAGAAGAAGAAGAAGAAGAAGAAGAAGAAGAAGAAGAAGAAGAAGAAGAAGAAGAAGAAGAAGAAGAAGAAGAAGAAGAAGAAGAAGAAGAAGAAGAAGAAGAAGAAGAAGAAGAAGAAGAAGAAGAAGAAGAAGAAGAAGAAGAAGAAGAAGAAGAAGAAGAAGAAGAAGAAGAAGAAGAAGAAGAAGAAGAAGAAGAAGAAGAAGAAGAAGAAGAAGAAGAAGAAGAAGAAGAAGAAGAAGAAGAAGAAGAAGAAGAAGAAGAAGAAGAAGAAGAAGAAGAAGAAGAAGAAGAAGAAGAAGAAGAAGAAGAAGAAGAAGAAGAAGAAGAAGAAGAAGAAGAAGAAGAAGAAGAAGAAGAAGAAGAAGAAGAAGAAGAAGAAGAAGAAGAAGAAGAAGAAGAAGAAGAAGAAGAAGAAGAAGAAGAAGAAGAAGAAGAAGAAGAAGAAGAAGAAGAAGAAGAAGAAGAAGAAGAAGAAGAAGAAGAAGAAGAAGAAGAAGAAGAAGAAGAAGAAGAAGAAGAAGAAGAAGAAGAAGAAGAAGAAGAAGAAGAAGAAGAAGAAGAAGAAGAAGAAGAAGAAGAAGAAGAAGAAGAAGAAGAAGAAGAAGAAGAACAAGAAGAAGAAGAAGAAGAAGAAGAAGAAGAAGAAGAAGAAGAAGAAGAAGAAGAAGAAGAAGAAGAAGAAGAAGAAGAAGAAGAAGAAGAAGAAGAAGAAGAAGAAGAAGAAGAAGAAGAAGAAGAAGAAGAAGCAGGAGGAGGAGGAGGAGGAGGAGGAGGAGGAGGAGGAGGAACACGAGAGATAATAAAAATTATATCCAAATCCATGCAATGCTGATGGACAGTAGTTCTGCATTTTTACAATGCAAGAAAGATCATTAGAAACTACTCTACTCCTCCCGGTCGGAGCTGTCGGCCTCATCGTCGTTGCCTGCGGCTGAATCCGTTGCATCTCTATGAACTTGGTAGGTGGCGGCGGCCTTGTCATCCTCCTCTTTGTCCTTGAGCTTCGCGAAAACGACATCACGTCACGCATTGCTAATGATGATCTAGCGGCACTCACAGTCTCACGCTTGCTTGTGCGAGCGCTCTGCACTGACACATAGACCGTTCAGTTCTCATCGACGACTTCTAGGTTTAGAAGGGCACCGCCACGGCTGCGACATCCGTGGCGCCTACCGCTTAGTTGTGTCCCCTGCTGCGTGCGGTGCTCCTACAAGATTGCGAGGCGTAATCGCCTCCTCCGCTTGACATGGAGAAGAGGCCATTTGCCTCATCGGCTACGGCATCAACGACCATCGCCTCCTCCTCCTCCTCCGCGGGTTGCACATCCTCCTCCGTAGGTTGCTCCTCCTCCTAGACCTTTGCTAGCGCCATGGGTTGTCGTCCTCCACCACCTTCGCCTCCTCCTCCGTGCTTGGCTCCAAAGAGATTGAAAGTTGGCCAGCCACAATGCGGGTCAGTTGGCATCGATCGTCCACTATTGGAACTCTGCTTTGTTGGAAGTCTAAAGATGTCCGGATTGTTTGGTCCTGAAGGCATCTTCAACACTGACCTCCAAAACGGACACCGTATTTGTCCGCGGACTAGTCCAGACCCGTCTGTGGACATGGATACGGGAGCTGGCCATCCAACCCTGTCCCCAAAATGTCCATCCTTGTTTCTTTTAAGTCCACAACACTCAAAATAATTATAAAAAACAGCACAATTCAATAATAAATAACATGCAAATATTCATAGTACAACAATAGTTTAAATGTAAATATCACATCTGAAATAACCAGATGTTCAACGAGTTTTTGAAAATCATCGATACTCAAGACAGAATTGGCATATGCCGTTCCATGCACTATGCCTCTTGAGCTTCATCCAAATGGTCTCCTCGGTCCCGTCAGCCAGCATGGCAGCCCGTTCGGGCTATACATGCGATGATTATCAAGTTAAAACATTGAGTGAATCAATAAATTGACTAACATGTAAAGCAATAAAAGGCAAAATTTACGATCTTCATGGTTGACGAGCTTGATGGCCACATTGTCTCCACTCGTGCAATCAAACTGCACTTCATGAGGGTGCTGGAGATGATGTACCACCAATGCATGCGCTAGCGACTTCGCATTGCGGTTATGAGTTATGTGCAAGTTGCAGGACACGAAGCTTTTCTGCTCATGAAAGGAAGCATGCATGTATTGCTAGATGATCAAACTCCTTTGCCTCATGCCTACAAAGTTCGTAGATACGACCTTCCATGCATCGCACGACACCGAGTATGCCGCCATCGTTTTACTCTAGAAAAACAATAAGGTCAAAAAAATCTCGATAGCATTTGACCAAACATCGGCCGAGTGTGGTGACCGCCGTGGATGGCAGTGGCAGGCAGCGAAGGGTGACTAGCTGCGGCCAGATCCTGGATGGACGGCGGCGTCCAATGTGAGCAGGAGCATGGGTGGAGTTGCGGACGTCCGAGGATGCATGAGTGGCAGCCAGAGAGGTACATCGGCGGCGGCGGGCGAGGAGGGCGCAAATTCAACAAAGTAAGGAGGGCATGGACCGAGAGGGTGGTTTGAGTGGTGTGTGGGGGGGGGGGGTGGCGGAGTCCTACGTGACAGCGAATCAGACTCCCGCAAAGCCTTCTCTCTAGTTTGCTTTCGATTTGTGAGAATTCGGACAACTGACCGCGCCAGCAGACCAATAAAATACCTCGTTGAATGACAAATAAGGTCCGAACGATTACGTTTGTTCTGAGGTTGACGGAGATGCCGTGACACATAGAAAAGGTTTGGGCGTCCGCCCGCCTGATATTTCCTTTTTCTTTTAGCTTTTGTGTCACGGGAGTGAGGGCGAGAGGAGGGTCTGCACATGCAACGGCGGCAGATAGCTCCGGGAGAGCAGGTGATTAGCGTTCACTTTTGAGGGCAGTAGGCTAGGCACATCAAGTTTGACCTGGAAAGTTAGGGCCTTGACGCGTAATCACTACGGCAGTGCTACTAATAGTAGCGATCACTAGCTAACGCAGGCAGACACATGACACTGATGACAGCTACCGGCTACTGTTATCTTTGTCTCCTTTTCCCTCGTGATAATCATGGTGTTTTCTCTGTTCCAAGGCACGCGAACGCGATAGTCGGCCACCTCACACGCCCAAATCCTTTTTGTAAACGTCTTACATTATGAGACAGAGGGAGTATTTATTTATTTTTTATTTACATCGGCGTCAAAGGCTTAACTGATGTGAAGGTGGTAGAAGCCATCCAGCGTTGCTATACACACGACGTCCTATGCACGATTTGCGGACGATACTAATAATCAAGCCGTTGGTGTCATCAAGCTCTCTGCATGACACCGTTCGATTGCACATCGTGCATTCACCAGTCGTCCGCGAAGTAGTTTCGAAGCCATCTGGAAGTATTTTTTTCTTTTGCGGGAACAGGCTACTTGTAAGGTTCGGGAACAGGCCACTTGTAAGTTAGGAGTACTTGATTATGAGTCCGCTAAAAGGGATACCTAATCATGATTACTTTAATACTAATAATGACTGATGACAAGTACTACTAGTTATTTTCTATTCAACCTTGTAACACCAAGCACTTCACATATACTTGCGAAAATATTAGCTACGTGCCCCTGTGCACCGTCTCTGTTAGGTCATGACTCCTTTTCGTTTGCTCTGACTCATTTTCCTCTCTACGGAGCCCACCACTTGTCATGACGACCGCAACGAGCGGGAGGCTCGTTTGACAGTAGCTTCCATTGTGGGGCCCACCAACGACAGGACATGACGAACAACCATAAGTTTCGCTTCCCTTGTTCGCCCGCCACGCTGGCGCATGCATGCTCACGCATTGAATTTCGGTGACCGTCGTATCTCCCACGACGCATCACTGGACATACCAGCTGGCTATAACTATTGCACCCATCCTTGCATTAGCCACAACACTCACCTTCAGTGTGTCATCTCCTCACGTGCCCTCATAGCTCGTCCACCTCTTGCTCTAGCCCTCACAACAACCGTCCTGGCGCTGCCCGTCCCTGCCCCTCGCATCCGCGCGGTTGTGATCTTCCACCTCACCTATGAGGAGGGGTTGAAAGCCTGACTTTTAAGGAAGTATATGATCATGCCGTGTTTGACCCCTAGCCATGGGCACATAGGGGCGATGGTGGCTGGCCTCCGCGATGTCCATCACACCCTGCATCGAAAGAGGACGTGGCGCCGACCCTGCCACCAAGAAGCACCAAAGCAGCGAAACCATTATGGCGGTGGAGGAGGTGCCTAGGGAGGAGCTCATGAACGACGATGATGATGCCATCAGAACAAAGGATGAGGCAGAGCGCACACGCGTCAACGGGTTATCATAGGACTAAGGCGTTCTCAGGGAATCTGGATTCATCACTAGTATGTGTATCACTTAATTACGCGATGTATAATTCTAGGTTCAGATCACATATCCACTTTATATGTTTCTATTTCTACGTCAAGCCAAGTACAAATATGTGCATATTGCCACAACTCTGTACCTCACACACTACCACCGTTCCTTTCCTGTCGAGTTGGGGCAACAATGATTAAGGGTCCCCCGTGAACACAACTAGGGAGGTGTCCGTTGTTCCCGTATCTAAGTTATGTAAGGAGGGAGATAGCTTCTGTTACCATAATACCTTTGCTTCCCTACATCACTAAGACAGTAATATCCTTCATGTCCACATATAGGCAGATGCTATGTGGTCGACCTCACATAGCATCATGAAGATAGTGAACACGAACATATGAGGAGCATCATATATCTTATCGGAGTTCAACTCATGCACATACTAGGATTTCTCCATATCCCCGAGGCCTAGGGGGTTTACTCAGACATGGAGAGAACAAGCATCGCAAAGGTGTTCATCAAAATATCCGTTGAATGATTAATTTAACACACATATGAATTCACACTACGATATTACAAAGGGATGAATGAAGATGTTGATGATAAGGATGTGGATGACGATGTGAGAGCATCCTCGATCTAGGTAATGACATGCATGGAGGCGCCCTTCTCCCCTCCCCCGGTGAGGATTCATGGTTTTGGAATGTGGTTCTGGTCTCTCTATTCGTCCTCTCCAAGATCCAATCACATGGGGGTTGAAAATAGTTGACCAGGGGGAGGAGACATCATGTGGTACGAGCGTGTACGGTCGTAGCACACGCCATTTTCTCCTCTGAAAGGCTTGACGTGACTGGTTTTCTTCCTAGTTGGTCGTAACTTCATATGGCAGGCTATTTGGACGCCAATTAGCACAATTTTCACCCATAAACCGACGATTTCCAATTAATGCTCAAAATATTCTTCTCCTTTGGGAACCTATGGCAAAATTAGACAAAAAGGGTGCGCAAACATGGTAGAACACCAAAAATTCTACGAGCATCATGCAAGGTAAAAAGACATGCCAAAACATATTCATTAAAGAGCTTCATAGATTGACACCGTGGCTCTTAACTAATGAAAATTTGCTCCTCGCTACAAACCCATGCACTTCGGGGCCCAACAAATATCCATCTAATAGGTGTAAGGGCAATCTTGTCCCTAAGTGGTTTTGGTGATTGATGACAATGCCTTTGCGGACTAATCGTGTGTATTGAGCTTTTCAAATACATCACGATTAAACACAAGACGATTTGATGCCCCTCGAAGATTATTGAAGACGGCGTTTATCTACGGTTCGGTTCGGTGGAGTTGAGTCGTAGGAGAACCGTACTATTAAGAAGGGGTCCGCTTTGAAAAGGTTTGGGTGGAATCTCACGTACACATTCCCTTTTGCACCGCCTTTCCTTGAGCTCCTTGGAGTGTTCCTCCGTCTCACCTTGTCTCTGCAATATGAAGGCCTCCCCCTTGCTCTTCTCGGGCTAGCGGTAGTATCTTGCTCTTCGAACGGTACTATCAGGAGCCAGCGGTAGTACTGGCTCCAAAGACGGTAGTACCGTAGGCTCCCACGGTAGTACCGCTCCTAGGAGTGGTAGTACCGCGAGCTCTGGTCTGGCACCGCTGCTCAAGCGGTGTTACGCGCGGATGTAATTTTTTACATCCGCGCTCCCCGCGGTAGTACCGTGCTGCGGCGCGGTAGTACCATGACGCCAGGCCAGTTTCAGTAGCAAGTGCGGAGGTAAGGGCGGATGTAATTTTTTACATCCGCACCTTTCACGGTAGAACCGCACCCATGGTCGCGGTAGTTCCGTGTCGGATTTTCGCACGACAATTTCTCAAGTGGAGGTAGTCACGGATGTAATATTTTACATCTCTGTGTTACCAGCCCGGCTCGCGTCGCCTTATGGCGGCTGTCTTGCGGTAGTACCGCTCCTGCGGATCTACCGCGCCCTGCTAGTGCTCCTTTTGTCAGGTCTGGTCTCTGTCGTGCCCACAGTAGTACCGCGGCTCGCCGCGGTAGTACCGCAGGCCCGTGCGGTAGTACCACGCCTGAGGTGCGGTAGTTCCGCGGGTCGCGGGCTGAGTGGTGGGTAACGGTTGGATTTGTCCCCCCACTATAAAAGGGGGTCTTCTTCTCCAAGAAGACTCACCTCTTCCAACCCTAAACTCCATTGTTGCTCCAAGCTCCATTTTCGCCCGATCTCTCTCCCTAGCCAATCAAACTTGTTGATTTGCTCGGGATTGGTTGAGAAGGCCCCGATCTACAGTTCCACCAAGAGAAATTTGATTCCCGCCACTTATCCCTAGCGGATCTTGTTACTCTTGGGTGTTTGAGCACCCTAGACGGTTGAGGTCACCTCGGAACCATAGTCCATTGTGGTGAAGCTTCGTGGTGTCGTTGGGAGCCTCCGATTAAGTTGTGGAGATTGCCCCAACCTTGTTTGTAAAGGTTCGGTCGCCGCATTCAAGGGCACCAATAGTGGAATCACGGCATCTCGCATTGTATGAGGGCGTGAGGAGAATACGGTGGCCCTAGTGGCTTATTGGGGAGCATTGTGCCTCCACACCGCTCTAACGGAGACGCATTTCCTCAAAAGGAAGGAACTTCGTAACACATCCTCGCCTCCACCGCGCCACTCTTGGTTATCTCATCCCTTTACTTGTGCAAGCTTACTTGTGTTTTATTCATTGCTTGCTTGTGTGGTTGTGTTTGTTGCATCATATAGGTTGTCCACCTAGTTGCATATCTAGACAACTTACTTTGATGCAAAGTTTAATTTGGTAAAGAAAAGCTAAAAATTGTTAGTTGCCTATTCACCCCTCCTCTAGTCAACTATATCGATCCTTTCAATTGGTATCAGATCCTTGTCTCTTTTTAAGGACTTTATCGTCCGAACAGTATGGTTGACGTCGTAGACGATGTGGGAGAGCACTCCGGTGCGAATCCGATATCGCCCACGGAGATGGGGTAACTCGATCTCACGGGAGGAATTCAATGTGGCGTTGGACACATTGAAAACCTCCATGACGCACCGAGGTCAAGGACATGTTTAAGGAATTCTTAGAAGGGCTTAAACTTTCCACCGCTACCGCGTGAAAGTGGGTGATCCCGCCAACACGGAGACGGATGCTAACCCCGACAAGGGGGAAACTACTAGTGAGAAAGCTCCTATGTCTAGTGGTAAAAATGGCACCGGCATCTTTGCCCATGTGCAACCTCCACCCGTTTATGGTGGACCTATTCCTTCTACTCATTTGAATCATGCCGGTCCTCCCCCCAAGATTGATAAAAAGGCGGATTTTGATTCTTGGGTCTATCGTTTTAAGCGTCATTTAAATCATGTGAACACTAACCTTTGGAGAATCATTGAAGAAGGTTTTTATCCGCATGACCCGAGCAACTTCACTCCTAGAGAAGCCATGGATGATCAATTCAATGAAAATGCTCTCTTCGGCCTTACTCGTTGGCCAAAGATGCTTGGCACAAAGTGGGTTCTCTCTATCGGGGAAGCGCAAGCATTCAACGCTCCAATTATGAAGTGGTACAAGATGAAGCCGGTGAGTTTGCAATGAAAGAAGATGAAGAACCTCGTGAACTTTATCGGAGAGTCACCAAACTCGCCGTCTCTCTTCGGGATCATGGAAGCAAGGACACGGATGACAATTGGATCAAGCGCAAATTCCTCAAGGCAATGATGCCCTACCACAAGGCCATGTCCTCCGCCATCCGTCAAAGGCCGGACTTTCACACCTTGTCCTCAAGTGATGTATTGGATGAGTTTGTGTCTATGAGCATATTGGACAAGACCGCCTACAATGCGGTGCTTCGCTCCCAAAGAGCAAAGAAGCCCAACCTTGCATTGAAGGCCAAGGTTTGTGTCGAAGAAGAAGAAGAGGAGGAATAAGAAGAGAGCAACCTCGAAGATACGAAGTATGCCTATCATGAACACATGGCCCTTGCTTCAAGGCAATTTTGGAGCAAGAAGAACTCAAGGCCCAACTTCAACAAGAGCAGCTCAAGTGGCGCAAAGGGCAAACAACGAGTGAGGACTTGCTTCAATTGTGGCAATGTGAGTCATTTTGTTGCGGAGTGCCCAGATGAGAAGAGGGAAGACAATGGTGGCAAGCTCATCCGTAAGGACAAGGCCAAGTCTTTCCCCAACAAGAGCAACTTCACCAAGAAGACTCCTCACAAGGCTTTGGTGGTACAAGAAGAGTACAATGAGGATGATGATGATGATGAAGATGGTGAGTCGATTGCCATGGCCTCCGCTGCCATTGCGACGACTCCCCGTGTCCCTCTTCGACTCACCCAATGAGAGCATCACCGCTTAAGTGCCTCATGGCTAAAGCCACCAACAAGGTAACCCCCAACATCAAAACTACAATCATCAATCACTCTTCTTCTACGGATTGCATTGATGAACATGAGGGAACTAACGTGGAGGAGAATGAGTTTGAGGCCTTTATGGGTAAACTCAAGGGCAAATCCAAGAAGCACTTCGTTGCTCTCTTGGAACAACTTGGTGAAGCCAATGTCATGATCGAGGCTCACGAAGAAACCATCTCTAAGATGGAGGGGCATAGTCGTGACTATGCCGATGAGATTTCGGATCTTTGCAATGCTCTTGAGGAAGAGCGTGGTCTTCGGTTGGCTCTTGAGGAGTCATACAATGATGATCATGCTAAACTAAAGAAAGATCTTGATCATGCTCTTGTTGTGTCTCGTGCTAAGCTCCGAGAAGGCGTAAACTTGGGGTTGATCTTGCTAGACTCAATGAGGAGTTTGACATTCTCGACAAGGCTCACAAAGTCTTGAAGGGTGTTCATGCTAGCCTCAAAGAGTCTCATGATCAACTCCAAGTGAAGCTAACCAAGGAGAAAGCCACCTTTCCTCATATGGTGTTGATTGATAATGCAAATGCTACTAACCCTTGTTGTGAGCATGTGCATCTTGTTGAGGAGAATGCTAAGTTGAAGGAGCAACTTGAGAAAGGCCTTGTCACATGCATACAAGGTGAGAAGAACCTCAACGACCTTTTGAGTAATCAAAAGGAAGTTGTGGCTAAGGAGGGATTGGGTTCGCACTCCAAGTCCAAGAACAAGAAGAAGAATGACAAGACCAAACGACCTCCTCCTCTCAAGCAAACTTTTGTGAGGGAGGGAGAGGGTGCTTCCAAGGAGAAGAAGAACAACGCAAAGGGTGGCGATGTCAAGAAGGGCAATGCCACCCTCCCAACAAAGCCGCGATTTTAATCCCTCTTATGTGTTATGTCCGTGCTAGTGATGGGCACGTTTATGCCAAATTTGTTGGTTCTCCTCATGAGTACATTGAATGGTCTATTTGGGTTCCTAATACCCTTGTTACTAACATCAAAGGACCCATTACTAAATGGGTACCTAAAACCAAGCATTGATCTCTTGTAGGTGTTTGCTTCCGGTGGGGGATCATGGTTGCTCGATAGTGGAGCTACAAATCATATGACCTAAGCAAGGACTTGGTGGTGGACGTGCACAAGATTCCTTCTATGGCCACCAATGTCGAGTGGGGTGATGCCTCGCCTTCTAAGGTATTGGGACTCGCAATGTTGTCATTTCTCATGATCTCACGATCGAGAAGGTCATGCTTGTGGAGTCCCTTGCATACAATTTACTTTTCGCTCATTAACTTGCAATCATGGGCTTTGCCACTTTCTTTGATATTGATACCGTGGCCCTCTTGTGGAGCAAGACTCTTAAAGTAGCCTTTGTTGGGCATGTCGAGAACGGTCTCTATGTGATTAACTTTTCGGAGGTACCCACTAAGACCGCGACATGCCTAATGGCTAAAGTTGATGTGGGATGGCTTTGACATCGCCGTTTAGCCCATGTCAATATGAGATCTTTGCAAAGTCTTCTCAAGGGGGGCCATGTCCGTGGGCTAACGAATGTTAGTTTTGCTAAAGATCGTGCTTGCAGTGCTTGTATCAAAGGAAAGCTTCATGAAAAGGCTCACCCTCCCCCGACTATCATTTACTCGAAGAGGCCTTTGGAGCTCCTTCACTTGGATCTCTTTGGGCCTCCATCCTTTGATAGTCTTGGGGGTAGGAAGTATTGCTTGGTGATTGTGGATGACTACTCAAGATATACTTGGGTGTATTTCTTCAAGAGAAAGAGCGAGACCCAACAAACCGTCATTGACTTTGCAAATGAAGCACAACGTCAACACAATGCAAAGATCTTGACAATAAGAAGTGACAACGGCACCGAGTTCAAGAACTACACCTTGGATGAGTTTCTTAGTGATGAGGGGATCAAGCATCAATATTCTCGCACCCTACACCCCTCAACAAAACGGTGTCATGGAGAGGAAGAACCGGACGTTGATGGATGCGGCAAGGACCATGATGGTGGAGTTCAAGTCTCCATACAACTTTTGGGCCGAAGCCATCAACACCGCATGTCATGCATCCAATCAGCTCTACCTCCGCAAGGGCTTGAACAAGACTCCATATGAGATACTCACCGGTAACAAGCCCAACCTCAAGTACTTTCGGGTGTTCGGGTGTAAGTGTTTTATTCTCAAGAAAGGTGTTCGGTTGTTCAAGTTTGAAGCTAGAGCTTATGAGGGCATATTTGTTGAGTTATGCTACAAACTCCCATGCTTACCGTGTCCTCAATAAATCCACGGGACTTATTGAGGAGACGGTAACGTGGAGTTTGATGAGAATAACGGCTCCCAAGTGGAGCAAAGTGGCACTTGTGATGTAGGTGATGAAATTCCTCCTCAAGCCATAAGAAGAATGGGTGTTGGTTTTATCCTACCCGTTGAGGAACCCCTTGTGGCCGAGTGAGAAGGACAATGCTCCACTCAAGTGGAGCCATCACCAACCCAAGGCCCACACGCTTCCGAAGAACAAAGTGAAGGCCCTCAACCTCATGGACAAGACCAAGGGCAAGATCATGCTCAAGACAATGTTGACACACCAAGTGATTCCCAAGGTCAAGTTCTCTCCCCCGAGCAAGTTCAAGATCAAGAACATGCTCAAGACGGCGCTCAATATGATCAAGTGACCCCTCCTCAACTCACCTCCGAGGAGGAATTAGAGCGTCGTGCCGCCAAGATTGCTTCCAAGCTCACCACCAAGGGTCATCTCATGAAGAATGTACTTGGAAGCATCCAAAAGGGGTAAGCACTCAGAGACAATTGGCAAACTATTGTGAACATCACGCTGCTTGTTTCTTGTGTTGAACCCCAAAAGGTATATGAAGCTCTTGAAGATCCGGATTGGCTTAATGCCATGCATGAAGAACTCAACAACTTAGAGCACAACAAGGTGTGGAGGTTGGTACCAAGGCCAACGGGGAACCACAATGTCATTGGGACCAAGTGGATTTTCAAGAACAAACAAGATGCTCATGGAACCATCATTCGCAACAAGGCAAGATTGGTGGCACAAGGTTACTCCCAAGTCGAGGGCATCGACTATGTGAAACCTTTGCTCCCGTTGCTCGTCTTGAATCCATTCGTTTGTTGATTGCTTATGCTTCTCATCACAACTTTAAATTGCAACAAATGGATGTGAAGAGTGCTTTTCTTAATGGTCCCATTAATGAGTTGGTTTACGCCAAACAACCCCGGGTTCGAGGATCCCTACTTTCCCGATCATGTGTATCAACTCGATAAGGCACTCTATGGCCTTAAACAAGCCCCACGTGTGTGGTATGACCACCTTACCGAGTTGCTACAAGATCGCGGGTTTGAAGTTGGGCTCATTGATCCCACTCTTTTTACTAAGAAGTTCAATGGGAAGTTGTTTGTGTGTCAACTATATGTTGATGACATTATCTTTGGTTCCCCTAACAAAGCTTTCAATGATGAATTTGCCGCACTAATGACCTCAAAGTTTAAGATGTCTTCCATGGGAGAGTTGAAATTCTTTCTAGGTTTCGAAGTAAAGCAAAGAAGAGAAGGTACCTTCATCAACCAAGCCAAATACACTCAAGACATGCTCAAGAGATTCAAGCTAAGCGATGTCAAGCGGCTTCCACTCCAAAGGCTCAATGGCGCCAACTTGACATTGATCCCAATGGTAAAGCGGTGGATCAAAGGTATATCGCTCCATGATTGGATCCTTGCTTTACCTTTGTGCATCTAGACCGGATATCATGTTGAGTGTGGAATTTGTGCGCGTTTCAAGTCAAGCACCTAAGGAAAGCCACTATGTGGCGGTCAAGCGAATCTTTCGATATTTGGCTCATACCCCAAACTTTGGCCTATGGTACCCGAGAGGAGCAAACTTCAAGCTTGAAGGATATTCGATTCCGATTGGGCGGAGACAAAGTGGATAGGAAGTCTACTCCTGAGGGTGCCAATTCCTTGGTTGCTCTTTGGTAAGTTGGTCTTCCAAAAGCAAAGTTGTGTGTCTCTCTCGTCCAATCGAAGCGGAGTATGTAGCGGCCGGTAGTTGTTGTGCACAACTCTTATGGATGAGGCAAACTTTAAAGGATTACAGTTTCATTTGTGACAAAGTGCCTCTTTGGTGTGACAATGAAAGTGCCATCAAGATTTCTCTCAACCCGGCGCAACACTTCAAGACGAAGCATATTGAGATTCGGTATCATTTCATCCGTGATCATATTAGGCGAGGGGAGATCGAGCTCAAGTATGTCAACACTCATGATAACCGTGAAGATATTTTCACGAAGACCTTGGATGAAGCAAGATTTCGCGAGTTAAGGCATGAGCTAAATATCATTGATTCGAGCAATGTTGCTTGAACCCTTGCACACCCCACCATACTCAACTTGTTATCTTGTTTAGGTGTAGGCATGGACATAGGGGAGTGTTGTTCTCTCAATGAACTCTCCCTCCCCCCATTATGCATAAATTGATCAAGTCTTTCACATTAGCCATTTTTGGTACTTGTGCTTCAAAGATGAGTTTTGGTCATGGACCCAAGGATAATTCTTCGCGGTGCCATACCAATTGACTCAAACATAGGTGGCTCCGGCCACCGCTCTCCTCATGGAGAAGTTGTGTCTCGTAGTTGGTCTCATTGCCTTGTGTGTTCGCCTCTTAGTTGGTTGGTGTCTCTTTCGGAGGTTGTTTTGCATTTTCTCTCTTTCTCTTGTGTGTTCTTACACTTTCTTGGTTTTACTGGTACTCTGTGGTGAGCCACGGTACTACCGTAGGAGTTGGTGGCTCTAAGTTTTGTGCGTGGCCCTCCAGGCACGGTATTATCACGACCTCCGCCAAGAATTTTTTATCGTCACGAACGAGCGGTACTACCGCCCAGGCGGTACTTCCGCCTCGGGCGGTACTATCACATGACCAGGTATTTCCTGCCATGAGCGGGTGGGGGTTAAGAGCGGGACAGGGGAGTTCTAACTCCCCATACCCATTCATCTATATTCCCACCCGCCTCTCTCTCTCCGACCAAGAAAGGCGCCGGAGGCCTTCGCCGGATCTCCGTCTCCGGCCGCTCTCCTCGGATTCCGACCGGTGGGATCGTTCCCCGCCTCGCCCTCTTGCCATGGACCCAGGTTTTTCCCCAAGTGCCTCTTCTTTTTGTCCCTTCTTGTGCTTTTAGGTTTTGGGGAGATGCATGTGGTGTTCTTGAGATTTTTGGCTAAATCTGTGCAAGTGGGATTCGTTGTAGAGTGGTAGTGTAGTCTCATGCTCTTTGGATAGTCAAATTAGTTCCGTTTGATCAACGGTAGTACCGTAATTGTCGTGCGGAGGTTCTAGATCCAGATCCGCGTCCTCTGTGGCGGTTTTCAAACCGTGCGGTACTACCGCTCCTCCTGGAGCGGTACTACCGCAGCCTCACCTGGATCTGGCGCTCAGCGGTACTTCCGCACCTTGGTGCGGTACTACCGCTTGGCGTCCGGAAGTAAAAAATTACTTCCGCCTCTGCCGGGTACTACCGTGCTACCCGCACGCAGTATTACCACTACCGGAGCGGATGTAATTTATTACTCAGAATCCCTGCCCGCATTACCGTAGATTCATCCTGCACTCCTTTGTTTCGTCCAAATTGCATGTTTTTGTGTTTCTCTCGGTTTGGTTTTGATCCGCTTTGTTCCGTGCGTGTCTTTCTCTCTTTATGTCTAGGTGGTGGCTCCGGTTTTGCTCGTCGCTCAATCCCAGCCGTGACATTGTGGTCAAAGCGTCACAAGAACCCAGATGATGTTCCAGAGGGGTCCTCTGCTGCTCCCCAACGCAGGACCAAGACCACTGCCAACAAACAGAAGGAGCCCGTCATGGGCATGGATGCGATGCCCCTGACCGAGTTTGTCATTCGAAGGAAGCTCAATCCCTATGTGGATCCACGGGCTAGCACGCGAGGCAATGAACTCTTCTGGAACAAGCAACAGAATATGATATACATGGATGTGATCAAGGCCAAGCAGAATCACTATGTTGAAGTTCACTACATTGACATGCATCATATGAGGCAGGACAAGCACCGTGAGTACGTTGGAGAGGCCTTGGATCTAGTCGAGCAGTTCGCCATTGAGCACTTGCTCACCTTACACAAGGATTTTGATCCAGAGATCATCGCACAGTTCTTTGCTTCAGTCCATTTCGGCATTGATGATGCGAGGACCCTGACTTGGATGACTAATGGTCGCCGACTGTCTGCTACTTGGAAGGAGTTCATGGAGTTGCTTCACGTTCCAGATGAAGGGCTCAACACGCCAGTTGGAGTTTGCCCTCATGCCAACTCCGAGTCCGCCAACAAGAACAAGCTCATGCCATTCCTTGTTCCAAGACTCTTCCCAACAAGAAGACTGCGTGGGTGCTTAATCCCTTCCTTGACATCATGCATCGGCTCTTTCGAACACCCTCTTCCCACGCATTGGGGACATGGGCCAGTACATGCTTACCTCGTTGACATGATGCTTATCTGCGAGGAGGCCCGTCTGCTCAGACTCAACCACTTGATGTCTCACATATCATGTGGTGTGAGCTTCAGTCATTCGCCGTGTTCAACCGTGAAGGTCCCCATCTATGGGCCTTACCTGCTCCACTTGATCTCCACGACATGGGAGAGGCTGTTTCCCCATGATGAGTTTGAAGCTCTGTGGTGGATTCACACGAGCCCATCAGTTCGCATCAAGCCACAATGGGCTAACACCACCACTTCTGCCGAGGCTGCCAGAGGGCTGTGGATGAGGAGGAACTTGGGGAGGAAGAAGCTGCTCACGACCGCTCTGCATTCACGCCTCCCTCTCGAGCCCTCTTGGGCAACGGTCAAGAACAAGATGAAGAGGCTGTTCTGCATGCAGGTTCAGGGTCAGTACAAGGCCCATGTTGCTTAGAAGGAGAGTCGCTGTCGCGACATCAGGATCTTGAGGGCTTGCGGGGAGGATGTGGCCAGCGGCTCTGAGAAGCACATCACCCTAGAGACTGCCTGGATGGAGAAGCAGGGCTACCGGTGGACCGATTCAGAGGAGGAGTCTGTTCCTGCTGCGGAGTCTGGCGACGACGAGTCGTTTTCCACCTGAGCTACCACCTTTGTTGTAGGTGACCTCTTTGCCTTTTTGGTGTCTCGATGCCAAAGGGGGAGAGAGTGTAGGATTTGCGTGCGTGTCGTGTGTTTCGTCGTTTGCTTGTTTGCTTTGCTTTCCGTCGTTGAACTTGGTTGCTTTGGTTTGGTTGTGCTTGTGAGACTTAAGTTTATAATATGGTGTAAGACATATGCACTCTATCGTACCTTATCATCTTATTGAGCTTGTACTATATCATGCTATTCATGTTATGCTCATATCTACTTTCTTGCTTAGTGTCAGCCTTACCATTGCAAGATATGCTTTGTCTCTAAAATATAGGGGGAGTGGTGATCCTAGTATTCGTGTCGTGCAGTCCAAAGCACTTTACTCTATCACGAATCTAGGGGGAGCTCATCTATATTTTAGAGATGTGGGGTTTGCTTGTGCTATATTCATCTCCTTTGTGCAAATCCAGATTGTCATCAATCCACCAAAAAGGGGGAGATTGTAAGGGCATTCTTGTCCCTAAGTGGTTTTGGTGATTGATGATAATGCCTTTGCGGACTAATCGTGTGTATTGAGCTTTTCAGATACATCACGACTAAACACAAGACGATTTGATGCCACTCGAAGATTACTGAAGACGGCGTTTATCTATGGTTCGGTTCGGTGGAGTTGAGTCGTAGGAGAACCGTACTATTAAGAGGGGGTCCGCTTTGGAAAGGTTTGGGTGGAATCTCACGTACACATTCCCTTTGCATGCCTTTCCTTGAGCTCCTTGGAGTGTTCCTCCGTCTCACCTTGTCTCTGCAATATGAAGGCCTCCCCTTGGTCTTCTCGGGCTAGTAATCTTGCTCTTCCGAAGCGGTACTACCGCAGGAGCTGGCCAGTAACTGCTCCACGGTAGTACCGTAGGCTCCACGGTAGTACCGCTCCTAGGAGCGGTAGTACCGCGAGCTCTGTCCGCACCGCTGTTGCTCAGCGGTGTACGCCATGATGTAATTTTACATCCGCGCCCCGCTTTAGTACCGCGGCCGAGGCGCGGTAGTACCATTACGCCAGGCCAGGTTCAGTAGAAAGTGCCGAGGTAAGGGAGGATGTAATTTTTTACATCCGCACCTTTCACGGTAGTACCGCACCCATGGTCGCGGTAGTTCCGTGTCGGATTTTTGCACGACAATTTCTCAAGCGGAGGTAGTCACGGATGTAATTTTTACATCCGTGCCTCACGGGCCCGGCCTCAAGGCTCGCCTTGGCGGTAGTACCAGATGGTGCCGCAGTAGTACCGCCTCATGCTGGATCTACCGCGCTACCGCTAGTGCTCCTTTTGTCGTCCGTCTCCGCTGCCCATTATGTAGTACTGCTCGCCACATGGTAGTACCGCAGTCTGCGGCGGTAGTACCACGCCGAGGTGCGGAGTTCCGCTGGTCGCGGCTGAGTGGTGGGTAACGGTTGGATTTGTCCCCCACTATAAAAGGGGTCTTCTTCCCCAAGAAGACTCACCTCTTCCAACCCTAAACTCCATTGTTGCTCCAAGCTCCATTTTCGCCCGATCTCTCTCCCTAGCCAATCAAACTTGTTGATTTGCTCGGGATTGGTTGAGAAGGCCCCGATCTACACTTCCACCAAGAGAAATTTGATTCCCGCCACTTATCCCTAGCGGATCTTGTTACTCTTGGGTGTTTGAGCACCCTAGACGGTTGAGGTCACCTTGAGCCATAGTCCATTGTGGTGAAGCCTCGTGGTGTCGCTGGGAGCCTCCGATTAAGTTGTGGAGATTGCCCCAACCTTGTTTGTAAAGATTCTACGCCTTCAAGGGCACCAATAGTGGAATCATGGCATCTCGCATTGTGTGAGGGCGTGAGGAGAATACGGTGGCCCTAGTGGCTTCTTGGGAGCATTGTACCTCCACACCGCTCTAACGGAGACGCATTTCCTCAAAAGGAAGGAACTTTGGTAACACATCCTCGTCTCCACCGGCTTCGCTCTTGGTTATCTCATCCCTTTACTTGTGCAAGCTTACTTGTGTTTTATTCATTGCTTGCTTGTGTGGTTGTGTTTGTTGCATCATATAGGTTGTCCACCTAGTTGCATATCTAGACTGATGCAAAGTTTAATTTGGTAAATAAAAGCTAAAAATTGGTAGTTGCCTATTCACCCCCCCCCCTCTAGTCAACTATATCGATCCTTTCAATAGGCACATCATAATAGCCGATATTTCATGAAGTAGAAGCTCGTTCGATGGCCTTTTCGGTCTAAATAGTCCGATCCTACCCCCCCCCCCCCCAGCTTGGTTGCCCAACTGTCTCTAATGAAAATGATGTCCCTGTCGCTGCCCCTACCTTTCTTTTCCGTCGTGTCGTTGGTACAAGGGAATACATGGTTTTCATGTGGTGTTGGATGAGAATTTACATGTTTTTTAATTGTATGATTTTTTTAAATTCATGAACATTTCAGAATATGACAAACCATTTTTTAATTTGCTGAAAATTTTTAATTCGTTAAAAATAGTTTTAATTGGATGAACATTTTTTAATATGACAAACTTTTTTCAAAATTCAGATGATTTTTTTAATTCAGTTAAATAATTTGAATTGGATGAACATTTTTTCAAATTGATGAAAATTATTCGAATTTGATGAATATATTTTAAATTTTATGAACGTTATTTGAATTTTTTAAACAAAACATATTCACAATTATTTAAAAATATTTGCAAAAATAGAGAAAGAACAAAGGAAAAAAGAAAAAAAAGAGAAAACTAAAGAAAACCAAAAAAATGGAAGAGGGAAGCCTGCGCTACTTGAGCCAGCCTGAATTCACATAGCAATGGCCAGGAGGATGCGTGTTTGGTCGCTATCGAGCGACGAACACAGGAAATAGGACCCACCATCATTTTACCCCTTCAGATTCAAGTTTCATGTTAAAAAGGTCAATACAGCCCTAAAATGAAAAGTTAAATGGTGCTAAAACGCCAACTTGGACCGTGGGCCGTGTACCATGTGTGGCCTTATGGCCCTGGCCCGCCAATTAAAAGGAACGTGTCGTCCCGGGCCGGAGAGCAACTAGTTGATGGGCGCTCCTTCGGGAGCCTCGCAACGATCATTCAGAAGAAGGCCGAGCGTCAAGACGCTTTCTTACCGCCACATGTCGCCATCTGAACACTCCCTTCGGATTTTGTTTTTTATTATTTTTTCGCACGCGTTTTCGGCTTTTTAGGTGGTTTTTTTATTTTTGATTTTTTCACTGGTCTTGCTTAGCTTTTTGAAAAAAATGCGTGAAAAATGCGTTTTTGGCTTCCATGAGAGGTACGATTTTGCTTTCGCGAGAGGCATGGCCGCGTCTCTCGGAGATGAAAAAAAAACCCGTTTTCTTTTATTTCCCTTTGCGAGAGGCACGATTTTGCTTTTACGAGAGACATGGATTTGCTTCCGCGAGAGGCACGACTTTCGGAAAGGGGAAAAAAAGCGCTCCCAGTTCGGTTTTTTGTCCAGTTTTTCTCGTGATTTTTTTTCGTCAAAACCTATCAATATGGGATCTGGTTTTGAAGATCTCGACGCGAGGAATCCAATGATGAAAATTGTTCGAAATTTGGACACACGATTTAAGAGATAAAACATTTTGAATAAATAAATCTATGAAAAAGTTGGAAAACTTCAGCCACTTGTCGCAACCTGGAAAGGTGGGAGTGATCTTTAAAGGAAGTACTTCTTAATTAGTGATTTTGCCCCGGCCTTAAGCCACGACTTCTGGAATTACCTTGCTCCATGGTGGGCCGAAGGCCGGGCCAACTCTTTTACCTGCAGGATTGTTAATTGTTTTTGATATAGCTTACCACCCATGGCAAGTGGTCCACCCGCAACATAATAAGGTATCAAACAAACGCTTACCAAGATGGGTGCATCCTGCTGAAGGCATGGCAAAGCTTCGAGTCGATGGTGCTGTTTCAAGAGCTTCAAATGAGGGGGCCTACAGTGCAACATGCAGGGACTATGATGGCAAATACTTGGGCCCATCGGCTATCAGGGTCTCAGGCATCACTTGGCCCCTGACCCTTGAGGCGCCTGCTCTAGCCTTGGATCTTGGGCTGCCTTGTTGCTTCAGACTGCAAAGGTGTGGTGAACGACATCAAGCTAGGCATGGTACGAAAGCATAGTGAAGGAGATTAGAAACACGTCCGAACAATTTTGAGCAATGCACCTTCGTCTCCGAAGGAAAAATCCGAGTTCCAAACATAGGCGTCGGTCGGTCGGTCGGTCGGTCGGTGGAGGACGTCGACGCGACGCGACGGGATGAGGTCCAGATCCCCCGTCCCCATCGGCCGCCCGCCCCGGCCCGCAAGCTCGCCCGCCCACGCCGCCGTCCACAGGCCGTCGTCATCGTCAATCAGGATAAACCCCGGCCATGCCGCAGCGCGCCGCCGCGGGGACACGCGGCCGCTCCCCGCGGTCTCCCCGCGCGCCCGGCAGCCCGCCCCGTCACCCCGAGACACGTAAATTATTGTCGCCGCCGAAAGAACGCGAATTATTAACGGCGGAATGGAATACGATGCTCTCTCGCAGTCCTATCGCGAGGGCCAGGCGGGCGAGGGGCGGGCGAGGGGCGGGGCCGGGGTGGGGCGCGCTGGGGTGGGATTGGTCGGCGCCAGCTCCCCCGCGCACCCGCAACGTGGGGTGCCGATCCCGGGCCCACCCCTGTCCCCTTCTCCTCTCCCTCTCCCTCTCCCTCTGCCCCTGCCCTCCGGTACCGGTACCTCTCCACCCTTTCCCCCTGCCTGCCCCTCGCTCCCTCCCTCCTCGCTGCGATCGGGATCCCCTTGCGGGCTAGGCGCGGATCGGGGTCGGATGGGCGCGCGGTCTCCCCGGCCGGCGGCGTGCTGCGGGCGAGCTTCATGAGCTTCTCCTCCCCCTCCTCCTCCTTCCGTCTGCTTCCGGCGAGCTGAGGTACGGGTTCGAGCTTGCTTCCTTTGGTTCCCACGCCTGTTGTGGTTGGTTCGCTCGCTCCGTGACTCGCTTGCGATTGCGTTGCGGGAGCTTCGGGTTCGCGGCTCGGCGGGAAGCGTTGCTGCGAGGGCGTGCGTGCGTGCCCGATTTCTAGCTTGAATTCATCTGCTTCCGACTTCCGAGTCCTCCTGCTTTAGTTTGGCCCGTCTTTGAACTGGGTGGTGCTGTCTCGGGCCGCGAGTTCCACGATGATACTCTAGCACTACTACTCACTTTGCGGCGGCTTTTCTCAGTTTTGCTGCGAATTTGAGCGGCTGCCTGGTCGCTGTAATCGGGGCTCACTTTTGTGATCCGAGGCTCCTTTCTCCTCCACACACAACCGTAGTAACTTTTCCATAGCCTTTCTTGCTTACAGTTACAGGTAGCATAAAACCGTTGTCAAGAAGCATGTTTGACGCCTGTGCTTTACTATTTCTTTTACTTACTGTCGATTCGACGATAGATGCCCAGGTGATGTGACGCGTCTGCCGCACGCTTATTAGAAAGAATCTTTGCGCCGGGGCACTAGCAGTCTAGTAGTAAAATTCTTCTGTGTTACTACTGTGTTGGTTTGACTAGTATTAGTATACCAGAGTGGATTTTTCGCTCTGCTTCTCCCAACGAAGACAAAGTGGCCATTGCTTGACAGCTTCCTCTGCTCTGTTTCAGGCCATCTAGAGCGATAATTGTGTGGCTTCTCAGCTATTCCTGTGGACATTGACATGGCCGGCGCAGAGACAAGCAACGGGAACGCCCAGAGGTGTGCTAATTAACATTTCTAATATTGGTCTATCTTGCTTTTGGTAGAAATAGCAAGTGCTTCTTCACTGCTTTCCCTGAATACTGAAAACCACATTAAAATGAGGGCCTGATTTGCAGCTGCACGATACACCATTAATTGAATTAATGTTACTAGATTTATACAATTCATTTTCAGGAACTACTCGGTTTAGGAATCTGAATACATGTAATGGATAGGTGCTTTTAGCCTTACTCTTTTCTTCTGAATATTTGTTGGTGGCTATTCTTTTCTTTGTGATTAGGGGGGACACCCTTCCGAATGGAGACGTCTATGTGGGCAACTTCGATGGGCTAGTGCCTCATGGAATGGGGAAGTATATGTGGACGGACGGATCCCTTTATGACGGCGAATGGGATAAAAGCAAAATGACCGGGAGGGGAATGATCCAGTGGCCTTCAGGCGCATCCTATGAAGGCGACTTCCGTGGAGGTTTCATCGACGGGACAGGCACTTTCAAGGGGGTCGACGGCTCGGTTTACAAAGGTTCTTGGAGGATGAACAAAAAGCAGGGAATGGGGACAATGGTTTACTCCAACTCTGACAGTTATGAAGGTTTGTGGAACGAGGGTTTGCCTGATGGATATGGTAAATATACATGGGCTGCTGGCAACATCTACATTGGAAGCTGGAAATCAGGTAGCATGAACGGCCGAGGCGTAATGCAGTGGATAAATGGTGATACTCTTGACTGTAACTGGCTCAGTGGGCTGGCTCATGGGAAAGGTTACTGCAAATACGCATCAGGAGCATGTTACATTGGTACATGGGATAGGGGAGTCAAGGATGGTCATGGCATATTTTATCAACCGGGAAGTAAAATACCTTGTAACCTTGAAGTTTCTGAGTGTGCAACAAATAATGATGGTACAAGTGCTTCAGGTACTAGTAATGAAAAGGTCAAAGTTGGACTGTTGTTTCTATTGCAAAACCTGTGCAACAGATGGGGGCTACGTAGGTTTTTTCATCGTCCCAGGCGCATTTCAAATGGCACAACACCAATTTTTGTTGATGATTCTGGAAATCACTTACCACAAGATCTACCCAATAAATCCTTGCCAAGTAACGAGCGTCTACAGAACAGTGATGTTCATAAGGATTTGGTCTACGAACGGGAATATATACAAGGAGTGCTTATCTCCGAACAGCCAAAAGGCAAACATTCAGGAATGTTGGACAGCGGTGAAACACAGGAAAATACCTGGCAAAAACAAGAAAGAGGGCCAATGGAGACTATTTACAAGGGCCACAGGAGCTATTTTCTAATGCTTAATTTGCAACTCGGCATCAGGTGAGCGCTGAATAGCATCAATGTATCGCTGCAATTTTCTGTGTCATCTGAACTTAGCCACAGGAATCTACCTTATGTTTTTTTTTTTGCATAGTGCGTATATATGTTTAAGGCTGGCGCACCCTGTTTAAATGAAGTAAGCTATGTAAGTAGGAATGAGTACTTGTAGATCTCAGGCACCAGAATAACAAACACTTAATAATTTAAGCGCAGTATTACCTAATAAAACAATCATATTCACAGATGCTTGTCACTGTCACATTTTCTTGGCATGTTTTCCAACACCACACCTATTAAGTATATCTCTATACCCATCAAACCATCTCTTTAAATTTCACTGCTTTGTTGTTTGTTCAAGTTATTTTAGCTATCAGATGTTCCATTATTCAAATCATCATTTTGTTTAGTGCTGTTCTATTAGCTACTGATTGACCAGACAACAATGATTTTCAGGTATACCGTGGGTAAAATCACCCCTGTACCTTTGCGTGAGGTTCGTTCAAATGATTTTGGACCTAGGGCCCGGATAATAATGTACTTCCCTTGTGAAGGCTCGCAGTATACCCCTCCACACTGCTCTGTCAATTTCTTTTGGAAAGACTATTGTCCTATGGTCTTCCGCACATCTCTTTCCAATTTGCAAAGTGTTCAATAATTTATAAGTACTACTGTACTCTTATTATTTCCTCTGATTGGACTTCTAAACTGTGGCTCACTCATCCATAGTTGAATATCGGTGTGTGCTTCTCCGTGATTCACCATTCCCTAACTGACGTAGAAAATGATGGAGTTAATTTGAATGTATAATTCATCATCTAAACGAAGAAGAAACAGAATGGTTAGACACCCTGTTTCTGTAAGCACAAAAAATAGTACTAAATCTCAAACAAATAAGTTGCCGCCGTTCCAGAAACAAGCGAGAAACTCATGGTCACAACATTCATGAAGTTTTCTTATAAAATGTTCATGAAGTACTGTGACTGGTCAGGAGACACAGTATAAGAGCACCGCTCATGCTGAAGTGCGTGCCACGGATAATAGTTTGCACATTTCTAACTGTTTCATAATTCAACTATTTGTATTTATTTAGAGTATAAACTGTAATGGTGCATGTATAATATTTGTTGAAACAGTGATGGATGACACAGACTGAAGAAAAAATTCCATTAACCCTGAACCTTGATAGTGTCTTCTGCTTTCTTTGATTTTCTCCAAAGATAATCATCATTTTCTAAGTAACAAACCTATGTTTGCTAGGAATCTTCGGGAAATGTTTCATATTGATGCCGCAGATTACATGATGTCCATATGTGGGGGTGATAGTCTAAAGGAGCTTTCTTCACCTGGGAAAAGTGGCAGTATTTTCTATCTTTCCCAGGACGAACGATTTGTTATAAAAACATTGAGAAAAAGTGAACTGAAGGTATGGTCCTCAAGATTGTTTATGAGTATGTTTTCCCTGTTTACATTTGCAACCAGGAATTCTGTTTCTTGCACAAAAGACAATGCTAATAGAGTAATTAAAACATGAGTAAACTGTAAAAGTGAGCTTTACCCCCCCAAAAAAACTGGCTCCCATGTTGAGTGATAAGATATGCCTACTGCAGATTGGTTTGATGTAATACGTCCTGCAGATACTGTTGAAGATGCTTCCAAAATATTACAATCATGTCAAAGCTTATGATAATACTCTCATTACGAAATTTTTTGGCGTGCACAGGATTACGCTAAAAGCTGGAAAAAAGGTACATGGTCATATTTTTGGTGCACTATTATAGTTCAGCTCATATGCATTTGCCATAGTTATTGCCATCTATGGTGCTATTGCAGGTCCGTTTTGTTGTGATGGGTAATATGTTCTGCACTGAGCTGCGAATTCACCGTAAGTACGACTTGAAGGGATCTACACAGGGCCGGTCAACAAAAAAGCAAAAATTAATGAGAACACGACATTAAAGGATCTTGACCTAGCACATGCATTTCATGTTGATAAATCGTGGAGGGAAGCGCTTTTCAGGTAGGCTGTTCCTTCGTTGATCTGTATATTTTCCATATTTCTATAGTTTATTTTCTTGTTTTGTCTGTGGTGGTAGCTTTAAGAGTTCACAACCCTTATATTTTACGACTTCACATTTTAGAAGTTTGTTCCAATGGGTCCTTGTACATACCAAAGAAAGTACTACTAAATGATATGAACTAAATTGCTACTTCAGCACCTGAATCTCTGTATCTACCGATTGTTTACTACTATTTTATGAAAAACTATTTTTTTTCTCAATATAAGACACACGCACATGGTAGGTCTTTAATCTTTATTTTTGTATTGTTTGGATGGATGAGGGATATTAAAAAGAGAAAACATTATGTGTGCAAGTACTAGCAAGGAACCCTTGTGTTGCCGCCGATTAAAAGAATCATACTACATGTTTCCAAGAGTAATTATTTATTTAATCGAGGTGTTGCTCAGCGCATGCATAAAATTCATGGTAGATTGGGTGTATGGAATCTCTGTAGTTGAGCTTGACATATTACTGCACCATTTCTGCTGTATTGTTTTTTCTGGAACCAGTTTCAAACATAGGAAACCGTCGTTGCTTATGAAACCTTGAAATCTCCTTTTAGGACATGAAGAGTTGAACATTAATAAACATATGATTCAACAATTGACAATTTGATGATAAGTGCAAACTGCTAACTACTTTTGTCAACCGATTTTCAGGCAGATAGCTCTTGATAGTATGTTCCTGGAATCCCAATCGATTATTGACTATAGCATGCTATTGGGAATCCATTTCAGAGCCCCCAATCACTTGAAGACTGCCACGTCACATCAGAATACACTCGAAAGCAGTGGAATTACGTCTGCAATGGATTGTATGTACCCAGTACCCTACCTCAAGTACAGATGAGTGGTATTTATGTTCCTCTAAAATGGTGAACTTTCCTTAAATCGGAAGTTGAAACAGATTGCGCGCTTGTACACTGTGTTTTGTTTCTTAGTTTCATTGGATTGGTATCAATTCCCTACCTTCAGCTTTTGGCTTCCTTCTATTGCCTAAGAGTGATAGTTTGTCATTTTTTACCTTAATCAGGTAACGTGCCACTGCATTGTGAGGATGCGAACTCCTCAAAGGGATTTCTTCTAGTTGCTCACGAGCCAGGTACGACCGTAGGCGGTTCCCACATCAGAGGGAGCATGGTTAGAGCATCAGAAGGTGGTTACGAAGAAGTCGATCTTGTTCTGCCAGACACCGGCAGGTAGATCTTCTTAACTTCATCTAAAATATTCTACAGTTTTACCCAATACTGGGACATATGTTGCTGCACTGTCCTGAGTCCGTGAATTCAAGTGTTAACGAAAAAGTTATACTTACGTTTTATGCTCGCTCTTATTTTTCTGAAAGTTATTTTTTGAGTTGTATTTTTTGAAAGTTAGGAGTCCTGCATGGTTAAAAAACTTACAATAACCAAGACAAGTCGTGTTTCTGATTCCTGTGACGTCTATATTCAGGTTCCGTGTGCAGCTAGGGGTGAACCTGCCGGCTCGAGCTCGGAAATTGCTGGAAAGCACGGACGCGGTCGAGGAGTACGACGTCGTTCTCTACCTCGGCATCATAGACATACTGCAGGAGTACAACACGTCCAAGAGGGTAGAGCATGCGGTCAAATCGCTCAAGTTCGACCCCCTTTCGATATCATCTGTTGATCCGAACTTGTATTCGAAACGATTCGTTAGTTTCCTGGAGAGGGTTTTCCCTGAGCAAGACTGAATTAGAGAGACCATGAACAGTACATAGCAGTAATGGGTAATTTTGTTTTCTTGTTGTTTTTGTTGTAAAGAATGAACATATTCTTCACTGGAAATACTCCATAGGCAAACATATAGTTCTTGTGCAGCTCCAGAAAAGTTATTATACTGATGATTATTTCCCCTTCTGTATGTCACGTGCCGGAAAGTGGCTATGAAATGCGCCTCCGTGGAGCCGTTCCCGTGAGCTGTGTTCGTCTCTCCGGCAATCACCATTGCTTCTTTGAACTGACTGTGCCTCGTGGGTGAGGGCATGGTCAGAAAAGGCCGAATGGTTTCCTTGCTTTATTTGTTTCTTTATTGTCGTTATCGTCGTGCATCTTTGAACTAACTAAGTACTACTAGAGAATAATTTTATGGACTTCCAGATCAAATTAAGTTAAGTACTCCCTAATTTAATATAACTTTGCACTAAATCAGCGATAATTAATATAGACCGGAGGGAGTACTAGAAAATAATTTTATTGACTTCAAGATCAGCCAGATTCCTTCGCTCTGTCTGAACTGTTCTAAAATATATGCTTTCGTAGCTGCAATACTGCCCTGCCCTGCCCGGCAGTTTATTTTTCTCATTCTTTATTATTCACCGCACACGAACTAGGGCTGTTCTTCACACGATTGTTTATTCCATCTGTTAATTAACTTCACCGCTACGCTGTTATCCATCTTCACACTATCATCCGAGGGCACGCCGTGTCTTCTACGTACATGTGCACCACTACAGCTATATAAACACATTCCATTCCACACATTGTGGACAGACCAAACCACCAGTAATCAAGCACCAATCGAGCAGATCATGGCCATTCCCAAGACTTTGCTTCTTGCCATCCTAGGCTGCATCTGCTTATGCAGTAGTGTTGTTCTGTCAGCTCGCGAGCTCGGCGACGCGGCCATGGTGGAGAGGCATGAGCAGTGGATGGCGAAGTTCAACCGCGTTTACAAGGACGGCACCGAGAAGGCACGGCGGTTCGAGGTGTTCAAGGCCAACGTTGCCTTCATCGAGTCGTTCAACGCCGGAAACCACAAGTTCTGGCTCGATGTCAACCAGTTCACCGACCTCACCAATGATGAGTTCAAGGCAACCAAGACCAACAAGGGCATCAAGAGGAGCGGTAGCCAGGCTCCAACCGGGTTCAAGTACAACAATGTCAGCACCGATGCACTTCCAGCCGCTGTTGATTGGAGAACCAAGGGTGCCGTCACTCCTATCAAAGACCAAGGCCAATGTGGTAAGCAAATTTTTGTAGTACTCCCTTTGTTTATTTTTGGTTCGCATATTAAGTTTGTATTAAGTCAAACTTTTTAAAGTTTGACCAAGTTTATATATCATGTTCCCATGATAAGTTAAATCACACTAAGGACCACACTATTATTGCAGGTTGCTGTTGGGCCTTTTCAGCTGTGGCCGCGACCGAAGGCATTGTGAAGTTGAGCACTGGAAAGCTTGTCTCTCTGTCGGAACAAGAGCTAGTTGACTGTGACATTCATGGTGTTGATCAGGGTTGTGAGGGTGGCGAGATGGATGATGCCTTCAAGTTCATCATCAAGAATGGCGGCCTCACCACCGAGGCCAACTACCCCTACACGGCACAAGACGGACAATGCAAGACCAGCATTGCAAGCAACAGTGTTGCAACCATTAAGGGCTACGAGGATGTGCCTGCCAACGATGAATCTTCTCTTATGAAAGCCGTGGCTAACCAGCCTGTGTCGGTAGCTGTGGATGGAGGGGATGTCATATTTCAACATTACTCCGGTGGGGTAATGACTGGTTCCTGCGGCATTGATTTGGACCATGGTATAGCAGCGATTGGATATGGCATGACAAGTGACGGAACTAAATATTGGCTGCTGAAAAACTCATGGGGCACGACATGGGGTGAAAGCGGGTACCTCAGAGTGGAGAAGGATATTTCTGACAAGAGTGGTATGTGTGGCTTGGCCATGCAACCTTCGTACCCCACCGAGTAGAGGAAATACATTGCCACAAATATCTAGAAATACCGCAAAAATACACATATGTTTATCTATATGTAAGCACCTTCCATTACACTACATTGTTCCTTGTTTGTAAAATCGCGAGTGTTCCGTCAATATATACTAGCTATACCTGCGCGGCGGCACGCCGCTCCCCGTCGGTACGTCATGTTTTATTTTATCAACTGAATTTTAGTTGAAAATAGGAAAACCGTAGATAAGCTTGTAATTACGAAAAGGGAAGTCTTTGCATAGAAGCAAATAGAAAAAGATTCACCTTAGAAGATAGAAAGTACCAAAAACAAGGACGATGTCAACACGTAGATCTTGGTTGATGGTGGCGTTGAAAAAGTTTTCTATTGAATTGGCTAGAAATAGGGAAATTCATTGTTGAAGAACTGAACTAATACTTGCTTAAAGCTCCAGCTACAGTTTGTATATTAGATGAGATTAGAATTTTCTACTTTGTACTGGATTGAAACCATTATTGCCTCTCAGTCTCTAAATGGTACTGGCCTAGGGTGGTGAAGTAACCGATATACAATGTAAGCTTTCGTCTGATGTGACTCATCAAAACAAACACCTCATGAAAACTTTTGATGCAAGTTTGAACGGCACAAAGCAACTAAGGATTGCAAAAGAATTGCGCTATCTGTAAATTTTGTAATAAACAAACTGTGTGGCATGTACATGGACACAAACAGAGAACAAAAAAATGTTTTTATATCAGCAGCAGGTTATTCCCAGCAGTTGTCTCAGCTTCTGGAGCGAATTATGCAATCTCTCAGTCCTGTTATCATCTTGGCAGTTGACTGCTGCCGAAGATGTAAAGTGTGGGCGATTATTTGGGACGCAAACGCGCAAAGAGAAAGAAATGTAAAACATCGATGATCATTCCCATAAAAACTACCAATTCATGACTGGAGGGGAGCCCCCTGAAATACTTGTTTAGCATGGATTGAGAACGACACCGATCCAAAAGTATATTATGTCCACTCGTGATGAGTAAGAGTTAACAATCATCTCTCCATCCAATAAAATACTAACTCTGACAACTAAGCAAAAATCCTAGAAGGAAACGGGAGAAGCCAAACTGAAGACCAAAATTAGAGATGATCGGATCACAAATAGAGCAGTCACTGAACAAATCCAAATGTACCGTAGCGGCACCGCCTACATGTAGAAACGTTTTCCACAGCAGCAAAAGCATATCGCACTCCAGCATGAATCTCCGGAAGCCGGAGTAGCTCGGTAGCCGCAACAGGCTCCTCCCCCTCGCCTATACTTCCATACTTTTGAATGGCAAAGAATACACCTGTAATATCAGACACTACATGCAAGCATCCAGCTCCAGGTCTCCCGTTTTCCTCGCCACCTACTGCTGCAGCAACTCGCGCTCTTCTGCTCCTCCGCCATTTCTTGGGCTTCCTTGCCGTACATGTAGAGCGAAACCCAGAGGGAGAGCCCGAGCAGGTGGCCGATCTCGCGCACTGCTACACTTCAGGTCGACGGCTGCGTCCAGCGAGGCTTGCGACACGTCGCTACCGGCCACCCGCGTCTCCGAGGTGTCCAGGTGGATCCGGCCGTCGGCTTGTCGGCAAGAAAGCGTGCGCCAGCGTGCCAAGGGGCCCATCGAATGCATCGCCGTTCCCTGGTCGCCGGCGTGAAACCTGATCGTCACGTCGGCGTCGTACGTGGATGTCGTCGTCGCAGCGCGACCACTGCACGAACGCGCTCTGGAAGCGTAGCCAGGTCGATGGTCGTCTACATTGTAGATCAAGGCCACAGCAACATCATAGTCGATAGCTCGAGCCTCGAGGCACACGGCCTACGACTACGAATCCTTTGGCTGGCGCTGACTACAGAGAGGTGCTCGCGTCTTGGTCTCTCTGCTCGCGTGCTCCTTATCTCCTCTCCATGCTCCACGGTGCTCCATAATCTTTGTTCCGGCGAAGCGCGTCACGCCCGATGGTGCCACGTTACCGCTGCTCGCCGCGCTACAACCCTCTCAGCCCGTCGGAGGCGCGTCGTATGGAGAGCCACGACGCGGCACGCGGGGTGGCCGTGGGCATCAGCGCGTGGGATGTGTTCGTGGGGGAGGCGCGTGCTGTCGTGGCCGCTGCACGCTCCTGTTCCAGCTGCTCCGCCGGCGACGGCACGCTTGAACGCGCATCCTCGAGCCTCGTTGACTCGCACCGTCTTGAATGGATTGAATGAAGAAACCACGCGAGGCAATCACGGAGACAGGCCGTGCCCATGCGGCCCTTGCGAGTAGTGGATCTCCGATCGCCGTGGCCGGAGGCAGCGCCCGGAGTGGCGATGGCGTGATTGTTCCTGCGCAAAGCTGCAGTTGCAGCTCCGGCAAGCCACGGGTCGGCCGAGCCATGCAAGGACGGCCTCGTCGCTGCCATTGGGGAGGGTGAGCGTGCCGTCGACGGAAACGACGCCGCTGCGGGAGTCAACAGCGTGGCAGCTAGCGGCGCGTGGAAGGGGAGGAGTTCGTGCAGTCCATGAGGACGCCGTCCGGGCGGAGCCGTGCAAAGACTCCCGAGGCGGCGTCTAAGCCGACGTCGCCCCTGTTAGCCGAGCCGACCATGGTGAAGCTACGACAACAATGTCCATCAGTGCCTCCTACAGCCCGACCGGTACGGTCATCTGCAGAGGAAAAGAAAAAATAGACCATGAGTTCATCAGAGATGTACGACCACAAACAGAACACCAACAACGGCGATGGGCACGGAGCACCGCCGTCGCAGCCTCGTTCTTCGTCCTGCATGCACGCAACCATATCCTTGCGGTTGCGGGACTCTGGGCACGGCGGTGCGAACGTTGCAGAAGCGACGCCTCCGGATGCATGTCGAGTGCCCGCTCGGCCTCCGGATGCATGTCGAGCGCATGAGAGTCGGCGCCTACACCCTCATGCGGCAGCCTCGCCGCGAGTTCCGCGCACAGAAACAGAAACAGCTGCATCCCACCGTCGCGAGCACCGCACACACTAACAGCCGCCCCCCTCTCCACCAAAACTGCTCTCGCCGGTTCCCTCCGCCGCAGGTACCAGTGCACCGAGAAAACATCAAAACAGCGATGCTCAACACAAGGGGGCACACGGTGGATGCCCGCTACCTACGGCCTGGTGAGTGGATCGATATCAGGGACATCGTCGCGTTTCCTTGTCATTTTGCCAGGGTTTGTGACAGATCTCCGGCGATCGGGGGAAATTCCGGCGAGGATGCGCCGCCGCATGGCCCACCGCGTGGGCACGCGGTACACGGGAACGCTCGTGCGGATTGGACATGCACCACCGAGCGTCACATCTGACAGGCGGACCCGGGGTCCTGGGGCGTGGACCGGTCCGCCATGGGTCGGATGCGCGACACGTTGGCGAGGAGAGATCCAACCGCCATGAGAGCGGTGGAGCTAGGGTTTCCGGGGGCGCCGCGGGTATAAAACATCCGGCTGCCACTCCTTCCCCCATTTTGGATCTCAACAAGGGGCTCGCCCACTTCTGGAGCGCTTCGCCTCTCGCCAGATCTAGGGTTCGTCCTAGTTTTGCTTGGTGGGAAGGCAAAATCCATGGCGACCTGCGGTCCTTTGCTCAAGTAGTTGCTCTCAATCCCCCACGAACCCCCTTGCTAGACCCAAAGATAAGCCTCCTACGAGACCTCTCGCAAATACTGCTGCTAGATCCAAAGAGAAGCCGTCTGTTGAGATGAGAGGGGATGGATTTGGTGCGGGCCGCCATGGGCGCGGCGCTGGGCGTTTCGATCGTGGCCGCGGCCGCGGCTTCGATTCCCACGTCTGGAAGCGCAAGACGGAGATGGGAAGTTCCTCCAACTCCAATGACAAGTGGGATGAAGCGGTCGGCGGCATGCAGGCGAACCGGACCCGGCAATCCCGTTGGGATGGGGACGGCGATGACCTGCAGGACTCCCAGGAGCCGGCGGCGACCGAGGGGCGGCAGGCACTCCACCGCCAGGAGATGCGCGGTGGCAACACTGGAAGCGACAAGATCCTCACCCTCGACAAGAACACCACCGTTACTGCTAACCGCGAGCACCCCTCCTCTGGTACTGTCGCTCCCCCTTGTGATACCTGTCAAATCTGTCATCTTCCTGGGCATTTCACTGTTAGATGTCCTCAGGCTCTCTGTGATAGGTGTAAAAAGAGAGGTCAGATGTCTCTTGTCTGCAATGAGTTCTTCCCTTGGGATCACACGCCTGTGATGTGTGCCTTCCAAACCAAGGGTCAGGGTTTCTTTTACATACCTGATTACAGCGTGGATAGACAGAGTAGGGATAATATTTTCAACATTGTTGTCACCATTATCGATGGCTCTGCTCGACTAAAGATATTGAGCACGAGTTGAGTGTGTACGTTGGTCGTGGATGGTGTTGCTCATGAGATTTTTGCTCCACAAAAGTTTGTCATGAGGATGCCAAATCCTAGAGAGGTCGACAGAGCGCTTTTTGTTGAAAATATCAAGTTGAAAAAGTGTGGAGTTAGTGTCAAGTTTTCCCCTTGGTCTGAGGACATTGATTCTGAGGGACTGTTAGAGATTGCCTGGGTTAAGATCGGAAAGATTCCACCAAACAAGAGGTGCGATAGAACTGTAGCTTATGTGGGAGGGCTAGTTAGGATTACCCTGGAAGTTGATATGTCAACCATAAATCGCCCATCCTCTGTCAGAGCTAAAATTGGCTGCAGATCGATAGCTCAACTCCCTGCCACTGCTGAAGGGGTGCTTGCTGGGCGCTTTTACAGGTTTACCTATGAGGTTGAGGAGGTTTTGGTTAAAAATCATGTGAATACAGAAACTGTTGATCCTATTCCTGATGAAAGGACCAAGCCAGACCAAACTCCTAAGAGGAAACGTACTGAACAAGAAAAAGGGGTGGCGCAGCCTGAATCTGCTGGGCATGGCAATGTTGGGGGTTCCTACCGTGGTGGCAAGGCCTGTCGCCTGCTATACGATGATAAAGAGGGATCTCCTTCTTCTGAAAGTGATGGGGATAATTCTCTGTTTATTGAGACATTACAGAGAGAGATTGAGGAGAAAATGAAGGGTGGTGACGTTGCTTCTTCCAACTGGATTGTTCCCAGGAACCTGTTGTCGTGAAGAAAACTGCTCAAGATATTCAGGTGAAGAAAAACATTCCTAATAAATTTGCCTCACCCTGTGTGACTGCTTCTAACCCTTCTCAGATTGTGGAGGTGACTGGCGAGGTGGACCCTGGGGTTAAGACTTCGAGCAGCTATGTGGTACAACTCCCATCCCCTGAATGCACTGAAGAGATCATTCTCACTCCTCCGCTAGCACCTGAAGCCCCACTGAGATTCAGCAAGCGTAACGTCTCTGGAATGCAGGACAAGGTGGAGGACAAGGCCAAAAAAATGGCTAGTAAGAGAAATCTGGAAGGTAATAATTTTCCTGCTTTCAAAAATTCATTCGGTGTGCTTTATGATAATGAGTTGGTTAGTAGAGCTAATAAGATGGGGGTAGATATCCCCAATGATGATTTCGCTGTTGTTGACATTATCAGAGAGCTTGAACATGCCCGAATAGAATTAGAAGATAAAAAAGAAGATAATAATACTGATAAAGAACAGGATAACTTGACTGTGACTAATGGTTTAGGCAGGAATATCCCTGTGAATTTAGAATGGCTAGACCAGGAAGAACATATTTTTGAGTGTGTCTCTTCTGTTAAATCGAAGAAGAAAAAACATAGTAAATCCAACGTTAAGATTTCTAGGCCTGTGACTAGGAGTCAGAAAAAAAAATGCTGAGAAAGAACCATTATGTAACCCTGCTCCGTCTCCTGGCAGGGTTACTCGAGCCAAATTCCACAAAAAACGTTCCAAATGAGAGGCCTCATTTGGAACTGTCGAGGGGTAGGCAAGAAAGGGATGGCCACCTACCTCTCGTGACATGATCAAGGACCATGCCCTTGACTTCCTGGGTCCTGCAAGAAACTATAAAGAAGGATTTCACACCTAAATGCTTGAGAAGAATTGACCTTTTGACATTTTCCGGTGGGAACTGGGTGCCCTCTATGGGAAAGTCTGGGGGCATATTATGTGGAGTGAGGAAAGATACTTTTGATATTGTTTCCTGTACTAAGGGCAGATATGTTTTGCAACTAGTGCTATATGACAAAAAGAAGAAAATTCAGTGGGGTCTGCTGGTAGTTTATGGTTCGGCACATGATGAATTCAAAAATGAATTCCTAGTTGAGCTAGCATCCTTTTGTAGTGGCATGACTGTGCCCTACATTGTGGGGGGAGACTTTAATATCCTGAGACATTCGGGGGAGAAGAATAAGAAGATGGTGAACAATAAAGCCACTGACATGTTCAACTCCATTATCAATACGCTAGCTCTTAGGGAGATTCATATTAATGGTGGGAGATATACCTGGACTAATAACCAGACCCATCCCACGCTGGAAAAGCTTGACCGCATCCTTATGTCTGAATGTTGGGAAGATATTTTCCCACTGGTCTCTGTGAGGAAATTAGTTCGGGAGATTTCTGATCATAACCCGCTCCTTCTGTCCTCTGGGGAAGAGGGGCGTGAAGCCCCGAAACCCCGCGAATTTCGCTTTAACCTGTCCTGGATCAATGATGACAAGTTCCTGCCCACTGTGAGGAGAATATGGGCTAGGAATGTTGCCTCATCAGATCCTATTGATGTCCTGAATATCAAGCTGAAAAGATTCAAAACATATTTTAAAGGGTGGGGCTCGGATAAGTATGGTCATGATAAAAAAAGGAAAGAGGATTTGCGAATAGAACTAGCTATGCTCGAGGAACTAGAAGAAGAAGATATGTTGCCTCCTGATCTATATAGTAGAAAAATGGATATTAATGCTGAGCTTTACGAGCTCCTGGTGAATGAGGAAATCTTCTGGCTTCAACAGTCTCGTGAGCGCTGGCTGCTCAAAGGAGACCTGAATACTGACTATTATCACAAAATTGCTAATGGGAGGAAACGTAAAAATACAATCCAATCACTTAAAATGGGCGAGACACTGATTGAAGGCACAGACAATTTGATTGCACATGCCACTGAGTTCTACAAAAATCTGTTCGGGCCAGCTCCTGGCAACTGGATTCATCTTGATCCGGAAACTTGGTCTCCTGGGGAGAAATTAGACGAAAAAGATTAATAAAGATCTTTGCCGAGAATTTACTGAACAAGAGATCAAAGAGGCCCTGTTTGACATGGCCCCCAATAGAGCCCCTGGACCCGATAATATTCCTGCTGAGTTTTATCAGGTGTGCTGGGATATAGTAAAAAATGACATTATGGCTCTTTTTAAAGCTTTTCATCAAGGGGCGCTGGATGTCCAACGGCTTAATTATGGAGTTATTACACTGCTTCCTAAGGTTTCTGGAGCTGAGAAAATCCAACAGTACAGACCTATCTGCTTGTTGAGATGCCCATATAAGCTGATCACCAAAGTTCTTGACCGTAGAGTTGCTGTTTATGCAAATAAACTCATTAGTCCTACTCAGAACGCTTTTGTAAAAGGGAGGAATATCATGGACGGTGTCCTGTCCCTTCATGAAATTCTTAACTACACATATTAAAAAGAGAGTGGGAATCGTCCTTAAGTTGGACTTTGAGAAAGGCTATGATAGGGTGAATTGGGATTTTCTCCTTGAATGCCACAAGATGCGGGGTTTTGACAAAACCTGGTGTGGTTGGATCGAACAGATACTGCATAATGGGACAGTTAGCATCAAACTTAATGGTAGTGTTGGGGCGTATTTTCAAAGCAAAAAAGGGGTGAGGCAGGGGGACCCGCACTCTCCTTTCTTGTTCAATCTAGCAGTGGAACGCCTCACTAAAATGATCAAAAATGCCCAAAAAAACAAACTCATTGTGGGCCTGGCTGCAGACCTTATCCCTGATGGGGTGGCGGTTCTACAATATGCGGATGATACAATCATTTGTATCGAGGACGATGTTGATAAGGCTGTCAACCTGAAGTTACTGCTGTATATGTTTGAAATGATGTCTGGCCTGAAAGTTAACTTTCAGAAAAGTGAGATTCTCACTGTGGGTGGAGATGCAAGTGTGGTGAATAAATATGCAGATATCTTTAATCGTGAGGTTGGCAGCTTCCCACTCAAGTACTTGGGGATGCACTGAGTTATGCTAACCTAAAATCTTCTGATTGGGAGTTCATTGTTGGTAAATACCTGAAGAGGTTCGAGGCTTGGATCGGCAACGCTGCCTCAATGGGGGGGAGGCACACTCTGCTTGATTCTGTTGTTACACAGATATCTCTCTACCACATGTCTATGTGGCTCATGAATAAAACTTTCATCGAGAGACTGGATAAACACAGACGTAGGTTCTTCTGGCAAGGTTGTAACAGAAAGAGGAGATACTATCTTATTAAGTGGAGTAAGATATGTAGATCCAAAGATAAAGGGGGTTTGGGTATAAAAGATCTTAGAAAACAAAACATTAGTCTCATGGTTAAATGGTGGTGGAAGTTAGAGACACAAAGCGGATTGTGGCAGGATATTGTCCGGGCCAGGTATCTTCGCAACACCTCTGTTGCTGAAATTTCTCCCAAATTTTCCGACTCGCCCTGTTGGAAAGCTTTGCTCAAGATTAAAGATGTTTATATGATGGGCAGAAAGATTGAAACTGGTGCTGGGAACTTGATTAGGCTGTGGAAAGATCCAATAAATGGGCTGATCCCATTTCAGGATCAATATCCACGTCTATTTGAGATTTGCAATTACCCCACGAGCACCCTGGACAAAAGAGAGGGACTTAATGACGCTTCGATGTTCAGACGTAGGCTTACCCCTGATTTGTTCAAACAATGGAAAGACATGCGTGCTGTAGTTAATAAAATTCCCCTGGGTGAGAGGGGTGATCGTATCTTCTAGGGTCTCAACCAGAATGGTAAGTTCACCACTAAGTCGGTGTATAAGATGCTGGAGAAACCTCTAAATGGTTGCCATTACAGATGGATTTGGAAAGCCAAGATCCTTCTTAAAATCAAAATTTTTCTGTGGCAAATGTCGCAAGATGCAGTCCTTACTAGGCAAGTGATGAGAAAAAGGAAATGATAAGGGGACCCCTGTTGCTCTTTCTGCAAGCAGGTGGAAACGGTGCAGCACCTGTTTTTTACCCCCTGTGGCTGTAATTATATGGCGATCTATTGGAGTAGCTCTTGGCACTGATAGGTGCCCGTCGAACTACTGGCAATATTTCGTGTGGTGCCACAAACTCCTTCCTGGAAAGCAAAAGTTTTATATGATGGGCTTAGCAGCTGTATGTTGGGCCATTTGGTTGGCACATAATCGGGCTACATTTGAAAAGAAACAAATTAAAACCCCTTTTGAAATCGTGTTTTTTCTATGTTCCTTTCTACTTTACTGGACAGGGCTTCAACAAGGAGAGGACGCCATGGAGCTGCGTGCTGGAGCCGAGATGATTAGGACTGGGACGATGCAGCTGATGAAGATGTGTGGCGCTGCCAAACAACCAATCCAAGGTACCTGATGCTCTCTGGAGATGCGTTGGATGTGGAGATGAACGGGCGCGCCAATACTGTTTCTCCCACATAGCTCATGCAATTGTGTTTCTTTGATACTTGATTTGATTTTTTGAGATTGTAATAGGATAGTTGTTATGCCGTGCTATCCAGGTTTTCGTCCCATGATACTGGCTCGACGGCGAGCAAGTATGGTGGATTTTCTGGTAGTGCTAGAACTCGCTTTACCTCTTTTCTTCCTCCTGTCCTCTTTAATTTGAACTGGTTTGTATTTTCGTTCTTGGTAATGAAAAGGGGTGAAGGCCCGGTTCAAAAAAAAAAAAAGCGATGCTCAACTGAATTGGTGTGACGATGCGAAGGGACCGGGGCAGCGGTTGAAAAGAGGTAAATACACCCGAAGTCATAAAACTTGCACGCGATGATCAGTTTGGTGCATAAACTTGTAAAATACGTGTTTCTGGTCATCAAACTTGCACGAGCGTTCATATACGGTCACATTTCATGTACACGGACGTATCCATGGCCTATGTGGCATTCCAGTGTGGCCAGGGCCCACTGTCATCCGCTGTAGCATGTAGATCTGCAGAGAAGCCTTTGGCTTTTTTATTTTCGTATTAAGCCCCTAAAAATAAAATGAAAAAACAAGCGATGTGGGGTTTTGAAGCTGCAACGTACCTTAGTAGTTTCACGTGGACAACCACCAGACTACTGGTCATTTATGTCTATATAGCACGACTAATTTCTGTATCATATAAACATTGACTGAAAATAAATTTTACAAGAAATGTAACACGGAAAAAATGAGCACCGTGGCTCGACCATGTGACCTTGTGGTCAAGGTTAACTAAGATTACCATCGAAAACACAACATGTCCAGATGTAAAAAAACAATTTATATTCTTGTGTTTGTGACATTCAAAAAATATTTATGTGTTACAAAAAAGGTAAGCGACATTTTAAAAAGTTTCAAAAACTTGTATTTGAAAAAATGTTAATCAACACAACACGTCCAGATTAACATGTTTCCAAATACAGGTTTTGAAACTTATGTGTATTGAAACATATACTCCATATGATACACATATGTTTTGATGTTTTAAATACTGCAGTATACATCTATGTTTTGATACACATATATTTTAAATACTCCAGTACACATCTATGTTTGGAGTATTTAAAAAAATATACTTAATACTCCCTTTGTAAACAAATATAAGAGCGTTTAGAACACTATTTTAGTGATCTAAATGCTCTAATATTTCTTTACGGAGGGAGTACTTTTTAAACATATGATAAACATTTTTTTCAAATACAAGTTTTGAAACTTTTTTCAACTATGTTTTTAACATTTTTGGATGGTATGGAACATTTTTAAGCTCCACAAACCGTTTTATACATTGTATAGGCATTTAAAAAATGTCATGACCAGTTTTTTTGGAATGCATGAACATTTTTAAAATGCAACATATCATTTTTAATTACATAAATGTGGTTTACAATGTTTAAACCTTTTTTAAATGCCACACACCTTTTTTGTAACACATAAACATTTATTAAATATCACAAACACAAGAATATAATTTTTTTCTTACATAGAACAAGAAGGAATAACAACATGAAAAATATTTATCCCATTTGGATATGTTGTGTTGTCCAAGCCCAGTGGTAATCTTAGTTAACGTTGACCACGACGTCACATAGTCGAGCCATGGTGCTCCCTTTTTTGGGGTTACATTTCTTGTAAAATTAATTTTTCGGCCGTGTTTATATGATATAAAAATTATCCGTGCTACCTAGACATGAATGATCATCGGTTTGGTGGTTGTTAACCCGAGCCTAGTAGGGCATCGTCCTAGTTCGTAATCGAACCATCCCTTGTTTTTCCATTTTATTTTAGGGGCTTTATATGTAAATAAAAAAATCATTTTATTTTAGGGGCTTAATAAGTTAAAAAAATAGGTGCATAATACGTAAATAAAGAAAAAGCTTGCAGATCTACCATGCGTCGCGGGCTTACAGTGGGCCCTGGCCATGCTGGCATGCCACATAGGCCACGGATATGTCTGTGTACATGGAATGTGACCGTATATGAACGTTTGTGCAAGTTTGATGACCAGAAACACGTATTTTACAAGTTTGTGCATCAAACTGACCGTCGCGTGCAAGTTCTATGACTCCTGGTGTATTTACCTCGTTGAAAACATAAAGGGCGGTGGAGATGGTGCTTTCGAGAGAGTACAGGCTAAGCGGCGATGGTGCTTTCAAGAGAACAGGATAGGGCGTAGCGCTTAAAACGTGGCATGCAAATCGCTAGAAGCATGCAGATCAGAACCATATCCATCCAGCGCCCAACCCCATCACACAGCGAAAAGAGTCCAACAGCAAAACAACAAAACCGGGGACCAATTCAAACACGGGTGCACGCAGGTAGCAAAAAGAATGTCCCCAAATCCTGCCCGGAATTGCTGCCCTACATGCAGTCAAGAAATGCTAAATGTACCAAACGAACCATCAAACCAGTTCAAAAAATTTGAAACGAAACCTTAAATCTACAAAGCAGTTCTACACCACCAGGTACCAAACAAATAGCACGTGTCACATGCGGTATTCACCATACATCATTTTCACCCAAGTGGCTAAACCTTAGATTAAAATCTTTGGCTGGAATAGATGCTTGGGTATATATATATAAAGAAGGGAGATGATTTCAAGCTTAATGCTCTATGGCGATGTTTACGCTGAAACCCATCTTGTTTGAATCCAATCATTGATTGGAACAAATATATTTTTCAGAAATAAGAGAGCGTCCCTGATCTTTGGATCGATCAGTGCGCACAACCATCTTTGAATTGATCAATGCTTTATTTAGTGTTAAATACATTCATTTGAGTGACAAGTAATTCTGCGGAGGAGTATTTCACTACACTTAAAAAAGGTACGACAATAGGCAACAACTTGTACCACTCATGATTCTACTACTAGGCCGTCACCCATATCGGCAAAATAAAGCTCGATCTACCATCTTCAAACGGTTCCACCCGGAATCTAGAATACCTTATGTTTTTAACATGCTGTAGTAAAGCACATATGATAACCAAAAGAAATTAGAAAATCTCACTTTTGAGGGTGTCTGTTTCTTGCAAAATATGGCCGAGGTAGCATTAGCCAACATGCCACGTGGGTAGATCAAAGCCTGGGTTGGACCTGTGCATTTGCATACTTACCAGAGGGTGACACACGCTTTGTCGCCCTGTTCTTCAATCAAGAGTTAAGTTTCTTTTATGTGGGTTATCACGAGTTGTTGCTTCATTGTGTGTTTCACTTGAGTTAGGCCAATTTTTAGTTACATTGGTGTTAATTTTCTTTTTGTCTTCGCTCTTATCCAGTAGAGGCAATATCTGTTGTGCTAGGCATGGACTGAGTTGTTCTGTGCGTGGCTGTGCAATTCTTACATGTAAGACATAAATCAACATATGGTGTTCCCTGAAGGTAGACGCAATGGCAACACGCATCAGCTATTCACTCCCTTATAGGTGGGCCCACCAATGACCCCAAAGCCTCGACGCATCAAAAGTGCATTCCTAGGGAGTTTAATATCTTAGAAGTAGATAGGTATGTCCTATTTATGGGCCGTACAAACTTAAGAAACATCGATATGCATCTTTTGATCTATGAACGATTTTTCTGGTGACGTTTTCCGAAAACATCATGCATTGGCCTAAATCGGTGACCGCCAAATTTTATCAAAAGTGCTGTCATAGATTACTATCGAACAGGACATGGTCCAAAGAATCTTCTGAAAGTATTTTTCAAATATCAAGTTAAGCTACCTTGCATAGTATCTTTTCTGACCATATAGAAAAAAATTGTAGTATTTTATATAAATACTTTCGGAAGGTGGTACACAAGATACTTTAACTTGGTATTTCGTAATATATAATAAGATACTAATGTTTTTTGGAGGGAGTTACGAGCGACACTTATTTTGGATCGGACATAACAAGATGGGACATGAAAGTATATTTTACAGATACTAATGTTAAAGGAAGCTACAGTCTAAATGCCAAGTGAATATTTGGTTGTACAAACTTCATAATTTCCACCAAATGGCATGATGCATCCTTATAGATTCATCAACTACAAACACCAGAACCTTTTATGGATGGGTTAATTATCCTTTTGCCCTCAGTGGTGTCCATGTGCTCAGTTTTGCCCTCAGATGCGAATTGTCCTCAGTTTTGCCCCTAGTCCGTGCGCACCGACTCGTTCCGTGAACTCTGCCGTCTCCGTCAGGTCAACCTTTTGACTCGGCCTTCTGGTGGGACGGTGCGGCGAACGGCCAATTTTATTCAGACCGTTGCTGCAGCGTGGCTTGTGGGACCCAGCAAAGAGCCGTTGAGCAGAGAGCCGTTGGCGGGTGTGCTATATAAGCGGGCGACAGCGGCGGTGACCACGGCGACAGAGAGCACGGCGGTGACCACGACGAGAGAGAGAGCACGGCGGCGGGAAGCTAGCTGTGGAGGGCGCGGCGGTGGGAAGCTAGCAGTGGAGGGCGCGGCGGCGTTGAGATCCCCTTCGGCTCCGAGCTCCATGTCTTCCTCAAGCTCCCGCGCCACCTGGCGGATCTGAGCGAGCGGCGTGTGGACATGCTCTGTCTTCGTTTGTCCGCGGTGCCGGGCGGCGTTGATCGAAGGTTTCTCGGACACCGAGGAACCAGAATCGTCCGTTCTCGTGTGCAGCGAGAATGGGGTAAGAATCGAGGCAATTGCACCATTTTCGTCGTCGGGATGTTTGAGCATTGGGTTGATCTGTTTGGTGTTCATTCAGGTGGCATGCTTCTTTCTTTGGGTCGATGCTCGCCAAGACTACGATGAATGAACTGCAAGAAGAGCATGAAGAATGGTTGCGCATGTTGCCACGAACGGCAGTGGCCACACCACGAGCTCCGGAAGAAGAGATGGATGGCGAAGCACGCACTGACAGAGAGCTAGCTATTGAGCTTAGGATGTTGAAGAAGAAGGTTAGGAAGCTTGAAGATCAAGCACTACCAATACCCATTTGCAAATACTTTTGGGCATTTGTAGGTACGGTAATCGTATTGGTTGTAATGTTGAAAATGTATGGAAAGCCATGAATTATGAAGGAATTTGTAATCTTGAAATTGTTTGAGAAATTCACCTAGTTTAAATGTTGGTTAAAGTTGTTTAAATGTTGAAACAAAAAGAGAAGAAGTTAACAACATTTAAATATTTTGGAAAAAAAAGAAGAAATTAGGAATTCAGAAACTTTTGATCAATGAAATGCAGCTCTCTGCTCTGCCTTTCTGTCCAAAAAAAAAGGTTGCTCTTGGGCCAAATTCAGAGCGTAGAGCCAAGTGCAGGCTAGACTAATGGGCCAACTGCATCCAATTAGGCCCATTCAGGGTTTTCTTGCGTATTTTTCTGTTTTCTATTCTGATTTAATTTAGGCAGTAAATCATAATGCTGAAACTTTTGTGGAAGCTAATTGAATTATTCGAGCCAAACAATTAAGGTTAGAAATTTTTTGGAGCTGTTAATTAATCCAATTCAAATACACCGTGATTTAAATCAAAGACCAAAATGTCATGGAAAATGTGCCTCAGCTCTGGTAGAGGTTTACGCCAGGTGCCAAAATAAATGAACATTTAAGGGCATTACATTGAGAAAAACATAATATGTCTAAAAAAATGAAGGGTGGAAAATGCACAAAAAATTGGTGCGGCTGGGGACTCGAACCCAGGACCGCGTGGGTTTGTGGTGTTTAGGGCTGCGCTGATAACCGCTAGGACAGATGGCAAGACTTTGACATGGGTAGGGAAGGAAGGTATACATAGTGAGACTGTAAATTTTTAAAAAAAATAGTGAGACCGTGAATGTTTGCACACGCGTGAGAGTGGTTTTCCTTTGTTTTGCACTTAAATTTTGCAGGGTTGGAAGGTTCAAAATGTATGTTGCACTACCACATGATTTTGGTCAGAGTGGCACTTGGTTTAGGGTTAGAGTGGCACTTGGTTTAGGATTTAAAGGGAATAAATTTGCATGTTAGTTCATGACTTTTTGTTTGAATGAAACAGAGGGCTTCTCACCCTCCGAAAACCACAAGTTCTCGAACTTCATGACTTGTTTAGGGAAGAAATGATAAGTTTGGGCACGGACATTTTTAACACACATAATAAGATGGAACACACCGTACCATTACAATAACTTAGATAAGTTCACGGACAGTTCACGGACACATGACGAAACATGACCACGACACGACAAGATATAGAAAAGCAACAAAATAAAAACCAAACATGACGAGCTTGACTCGGGCTTGAACATCTTCATCTTGACCTCCTTCTTCCACCTTGGCCGCGCGCTCCCCTTCAACACCGTCTTCATCTTCACACCTCCTCCTCATCGTCAGAGGGAAGGGAGTGCATCCGGCCCGGAGCGGGAAGATGCGCCGTAGTTGGTGTAGATGTTGTAGATGGTGAAGAAGATGGCCTCGCAGCACCAAAAGACTTGGCCGAGGAGCTCGCGCGCGTCAAATGGGTTGGTGAAGGTGACCGTGAGCAGTAGGAGGACGCCGCCGCGGTCACGAACCTCGTTGAGGGTGAACATCCTCGGCGAGCCCCGTGGGAGGTGGGCATAGCCGGCTCGAGGAAGGCGCGGGTGAGTTCGACGGAACCCTCCACCTTGAAATAGCCCACACGGAGCTCCCTCTCCACGAGCACGCCCGGTGGGTAGCGCAGCTCCGGCACCACAAAGCGGACGGTGAAGGTCGGCCCGTTGAACTGCATCTTTTCACTTGGTCTCGCTTGGGGAGGGCTCGGTCGCTTGGGTGTTTGAAGTTGGAGAGGATCGGATCTGGCTTGTGGGTGGGAGAGGAAGAGGCACCCCATTTATAGGCCTGTGGGTGGGAGAGGAAGAGAGAAAGGATGAGAACGGTGCGTGTGTGAAGCGTGTGTGAATCCGTTACGTTTTGCACACTTAAATTTTTGCACGAAAACGATGCATCTTTGACCGGGCAGTGCATGTGAATCGCTGCCCTGAACCACTGCCCTGAACCACCTAGCTCGCCTCGCTAGCCTAGCTCGCCTAGCGCCTCGCTCGCCTAAGCGCGCCTCGCTCGCCTCACTCGCATGCATGCATCGCCGCCTCCCAGCATGCGCCAAACCCACGTAGCCGCCTCCATGCATGCAAGGCACAGGAAAGGCCGAGACGGGCTATTTATCGCGGTCTCGAGCCCAGACAACAAGACGGCCCAACGGTCCATCCAGTAGCGCCCGATATTTGTTAAAAAACAATCTCCCAGCCAATCAGATTGCATCTCCCGGATCGCCCCCTCCTCCGCAGATTCCTTCTAGAAGGGTTAGATCGACGGCCCTTGATCGCCGCTTAGGGTTAGATGAACGGTCCTTATTCAGCGCTAGGGTTAGCGGGGTTTGGGAGGGTTTGGAGCAGTCAAAGCTATGTTTGACCAGATTTCAAATGAGCATAATAAATTAAATAAAAATCAGAAAAATGAAAAACCTCGCACATAGTCTTCTTATGTCATATACTAACGATTTAAGTTGATAAACAAGCTTTACATACATTTAAATGATAAGTTCATGTGTATTGTATGATATCTCGAGTATCTCAAACTCTCTTGTATGAAGTGAAGAGAAGTGTTTTGGGGAAATGAACATGAAAATTTTAAAAAACTCACCACGGCTTCATTTTGGAGTGACTAAGAAGGATCCAGGCTTAGTTTTTCATTTTGATGTTTTACACTTGTTTAAATCTTGGTCAAAGTTAAGTTTTACCAGAATTCAAATGAGCAAAAAAAATTTAAAAAAAATCAAAAAATGGAAAAACCAGCGCACATAGTCTGTACATATAGAATATATGTGTAGGAAAGTTATTTGGCTGATTTAGATAAGGTCGAAAAAACCTTGCTTAGAAATGAGGCCGTTTACCCTACCTTTGGACCCCTCTTTTTAGCACATTTTTCATGAAAATTTCAAAAACCTCACCACAACTTCATTTTGGATTGACTAAGAAGTATCCAGGCTTAGTTTTTCATTTTGATGTTTTAGACTTGTTTAAATCTTGGTCAAAGTTAGGTTTGACCAAAATTTAAATAAGCAAAACAAAATTAAAAAAATCAAAAAAAGGAAAAACCATGTGCTCATTCAAACATCGTCCAACAGATATTTAAACATCATGTCAAACATACTTCTAACATAGGTCCAACATCATCCAACAGAAATACAACATGTCAAGTAATAAATGTTTCATAATACAACATCATTCCTTATTCATAATGTTTCATAATTGTTCATAGATAGCGTTGGGGCTTCTGTGTGTTCCTTGAGCTTCTTGCCATCACTTTGCTCCTCGTGCACCTTGTGCTCATTGTTTCTTCTCTTCTTCTCTTGGTTGTCGGTACCTTGCGCGTCTTCTTCAAACCTACCATAGAGCTGTGCAAAACATAAAGGGTCCAAACATAAACGGTAATGAGATCGTGTCAAGTGATAGATGCACAGTAGTATTTGACCCTTGCAAGATTTACATACCTAGCATACCTCACAACAACGTAAGATTGGTCACCATTTGGAGCCTCACTTGGATCATCATTTGGAGCCTCACTTGGATCATCATTTGGAGCCTCACTTGGATCACCATGATCACCATTTAGAGCCTCACTTGGATCACCATTTGGAGCCTCACTTGAATCATTATTTGGAGGATATTTTGGATCATCGTCAAAATCATCGTCAAAATCATGCGGCTGTTGACCATCATCATTTGGAACATCGTCAAAATCCTCATCCGATGCAACCGCTGTTGACCATCATTTTCATCATCTGTTGAGGCAACCGCTGTCGACCAACATTTTCATCGAAGCCTTCATCGAAACTCTCTCCGAGCGCTGGATCTACTGTGTTATCATAATACTTACCAAAATGACCAGACCCACCACACCTTGTGCACCTCGCTTCCTCGCTCCAAGTCCAGCTCCTTCGCCATGAGGTCTGCTTCGACTCTTCCTTGGTCTACCTGCCGCTCTCTTCGTAATCAGGAGTGCAAAGCTTGAATCCGGGGTCCACCATGTCCCATTGTTGTTTTCCCTCCATAGCAGGCAAGGCATAAGCATATGTGGCTTTGAACCTTGCAATGTAGTAGTAACATGCACATACTGTTGTATGTTCCCTGCTGGACCTGGGAGAGAAGTGATGAAAAACAAGGCATGAATGCATGGCAACCCAGTTATCTGCCATTGCCTACAACTGCAAGTTCTAGCTTCTAAATTCACTGGATATCTCTTCATTCCCTCTTCTCTTTATCCAAATATGATATCTCTGCTGTGGTACCCGAGCAAAGCGTCATGTTCATTTCCAAGCCTGTTGTCTTCTGCTTCAGTTCATTCATCACGGCAGGGATGATAATGTGGCCCATGAATTTTGCCTCGGCTATTCCTGCACGATAATGAAATTTCTGCATGTATTCTATCCTTATCCTGTCAAGCAAATCCACCACATAATGACCCTTTAGTTTCCGAATCGTTGAGTTGAAAGACTACGCTAGATTATTGTGCACATAGTCAACTTTGCTCACTTCATCGAATTGGCTTCGGCCCATAACTTGGAGTGGTGTGTTTCCAAGTATTCTTTCACTTTGGGATTCATGTATAACTGCCTCAAGTGGTAGTTGTGCTTCTTCACACTGCATGTCAAAGATGCTGGCCATAAATTGTCGGTATACACCTTTCCTTTGAATTTCTTCATGAAATTTGCAGCAAGGTGACATGCATTCCCTATGCTCTACTCCAGAGAACACATTGTCCACGGCCACTTCTAAACCTTTGCGTGCATCTGTATGAATGACCAACCCATTGGGATGTGCAATAGCCAGCGGAGATTATGCAAAAACCAAGTCCAGCTCTCCTCGAGACTACATCTCCAAAGACACCATAGGCAACTGGAAATACAAAACTATGTGCATCAACTGCACAAGCTGCTACTAACTGTCCTTTAAACCCCTGTGAGAAAAGTGGCATCAATAGCCAAATAAGGCCTGCAGCCAAAAAACCCCGGCGACAAGCCTCAAAGCGCATAAAAACCCTTCTAAAGCATTCCTTGGTCTTTGTCACTCCCACGAATGTGTACTCACGGTGTGGTGATCAATATCTACAATACTACCCGGGCTTGTCCTCTCCACTTCACCTTTGAATGAATACAACAATTGAAAACTTTCCTGCCAGTTACCATAAATAGAATCCATAGCATGTTGTTTACCATTGAACAACCTCATGTATGGTAAATCTATCTTGAACTTATCTTTGATGTTCTTCTGCAATTCCTTTGGACCCACTTGCTGGTTTTCTTTCACCCACTTTTTTACTTCTTCTGCCACCCATCTTGACTTGGCTCTACTGATTGTATCCTTTCTAAGGGTTGATTCCTGGCATGTGTGCTTAAAAGGGTTCACTTTGACCTGAACATTAGTGCTATTCCGCATTTTAGATGCAAGCAGCCTCCATGGACAACCCTCAGCCGGACAGTGCACTCTGTAACGTACTTGACCGCTCTTGTCAACTTTGAAAGTACGTTCTACCTTGATGCAGTATGTCACAAGTGCATTTATACACTCATTCATGGATGCAAAAACTGTACCTTCTTCCATTTGAGGGTTCAAAGGGTCCCATTCAACAGCTGCAAGGTCTTCGTCCTCACCCATCGTGTCATCATCCACACGGACTGCATTGTGAGCCTCATCTTGGTTTTCAGTCCGAGGTGCCCGTAATAAATTCCGAATAACATCAGAATATAACTTCTCTTCATCAACCCCAGAATTGTAGCCATCAGGCTCCACTTCAAGGGGGGCCCTACTGCTGTTGCCCACACTTGTCGAGCCACCACGTCAGCCGTGCACCAACTGAACTGTTACGGCTAGAGATGCCATTACGACGACTTGATTCTCCCGAGATGTTGCACCCGCCATCCTAGGTCCAAATGCCCGCTCAAGCACATCAACTTGCAGCCTCACATGAAAATTATCTTTCTCTTTATGCCTAACAAACATGGTAGCTAGCTCTTCATCATTACTAACTGTCACCCAATTCTTTTCCCCATCATAGTATTTGTATACCACTTCATCAAGCAAACCCCAAGGATATTGGCTACAAATTACCTCCCCAAATTGTCCGAAACTCCAATTACTAGCCATTGGCAACCGATAATCAAAACCTCCTTGGTATTTCTTCTTATCCTTTGCATCGAACATGTACCGGTCCCTTCTAATGTGCACCATGAAAGCAAACCGCAACTCCATCCTAACCGGCGAAAATGAGACGCAATCAGCACACTAATTGGGCAAACCTACTCGAATCGAGTGTTCAAATGCACAACTAAGCTCAATCTAAACAAGAGGCGAGACTTACCCCTCGGGAACCCAGTCGTGGACGCGGCGGATCTCCGGCCCGATGCCATTTCGCCCTAGGGTTCTTCCTCCTAGTTCAAATAGCTCCAGCGGCCCCCCACCTTTGAGCGCTCCGGCCGGGCGCACGGAAGGAGGCCGCGCCGCGAATCGAGCAGGTGGCGGGCGCCCTACCCGTGGCGTCGCAGGAAGGTGGTGGGCGTCACAGGTAGCCGTGGAGCGTAGGCGCAAGGAGGTAGCGGCGGAGCAGGCCGTGCAGTGGTGGCGGGCAGGTCTTTGGCCCTTGCAGTGGCGGCGGCGGCGCAGGACAGCCGGCCGGGCGGATGGGTGTGAGCTAGAATGATTTGGGGATTTAGTTGCACGGGCCTACACGTCAGCTCCGGACCCACGTGTAAGCTCCGGACCCACAACTACTAACGTCGGCGGACGGAATGGACTCAAATATGGCTGTTTGGCCTCGTCGTAGTTGCTGTGCTCGGACTAGGGGCAACACTGATGACAATTCGCATCTGAGGTCAAAACTGAGCACATGGACACCACTGAGGGCAAAAGGATAATTAACCCTTTATGGATTATGGGCACATTTGTGGAGTCAAACAGGTTTCTACTTTACTCATTTCGCTAACCCTACCTACCCTGGTTATACGTTTACATTACCAACTCTGAACCGAACATCTTCTTAGATTGCTTGATAGAGCAATTAGAGCATTGCAAACGTCGGTGGGGTGGGTGACCAGGGCGTTGTCAGAGAAGGCCGGATGGTTTTGTCTCTATTGTTTCTTTATTACACTGTCATCGCCGTGCATCATTGAACTAATAAGTAGAGAATAATTTTACTGACTTTTAGATTAGCCAAACTCCTCCGCACTATTTGTACTGATTTAAATATTTTTCCCATAGTTGCCCGTCCGGCAGTTTCTGTTTGATCATTGTTTTTTATTCAACGGGCACGAAATATGGGCAATAATACTCAAGGCGATCATACTATCTGGGGCCATAGCTGAATTTATTAAGCTAACGTACTATCTACAATCACAAGATTATTTATTCCATCTGGTAATTATCTATGAGAGCACAACGTGCATGCTACGTACCTGTGCAGGACCATAGCTATATAAACACATCCCGTTCCACCCATTGTTGACACACCAAAGTACCAAGCTACATAAAATAGTACTAGTAGCACTAATCGGACATATCATGGCCATCCCCAAAGCTTTGCTTCTTGCCATCGTAGGATGCATTTGCTTATGCAGCAGTGTTGTTTTGTCAGCTCGCGAGCTTGGTGACGCGGCCATGGTGGAGAGGCATGAGCAGTGGATGGCGAAGTTCAACCGTGTTTACAAGGACGGCACCGAGAAGGCACAGCGGTTTGAGGTGTTCAAAGCCAACGTTGCCTTCATCGAGTCGTTCAACGCCGGAAACCATAAGTTCTGGCTCGGTGTCAACCAATTCACCGACCTCACCAATGACGAGTTCAGGGCAACCAAGACCAACAAGGGATTGAAAATGAGCGGCGGTAGGGCTCCAACTGGGTTCAAGTACAGTAATATCAGCATCGATGCGCTTCCAACCGCTGTTGATTGGAGGACCAAGGGTGCCGTCACTCCTATCAAAGACCAAGGCCAATGTGGTAAGTGGATTTAGGTAGTATATCTACATTATGTTCCGCTCCCATGATAATCCCATGATAACTCGAATCGCGCTAAGGACGACCCTATTATTGCAGGTTGTTGTTGGGCATTTTCCGCTGTGGTGGCAACTGAAGGCATTGTGAAGTTGAGCACGGGGAAACTCATCTCGTTGTCTGAGCAAGAGCTGGTTGATTGTGATGTCCATGATGTGGATCAGGGTTGTGAGGGTGGTGAGATGGACTATGCCTTCAAGTTCATCATCAAGAACGGTGGCCTCACCACCGAGGCCAACTACCCATACACGGCACAAGACGGACAATGCAAGACAAGCATTGCAAGCAACAGTGTTGCAACCATCAAGGCCTACGAGGATGTGCCCGCCAATGATGAATCTTCTCTTATGAAAGCCGTTGCTAACCAGCCTGTATCAGTAGCTGTGGACGGAGGTGATGTCATATTTCAACACTACTCCGGCGGAGTAATGACCGGCTCTTGCGGAACTGATTTGGACCATGGGATAGCAGCTATTGGATATGGCATGACGAGTGATGGAATTAAGTATTGGTTGTTAAAAAACTCATGGGGCACGACATGGGGCGAGAGTGGGTACCTCAGAATGGAGAAGGATATTTCCGACAAGAGTGGTATGTGTGGCTTGGCCATTCAACCTTCCTACCCTACCGAGTAGGGAAATACATTGGCACTTATATCTACAAATTACATAAATACATGTATTTTTATCTGTATGTATGTACCTTTCATTACACTACATTGTTTCGTGTTTGGACAGTCACGAAATGTTCCGTTAATATATAAAGAAGATAGATTATTTCAAGCTTAAATTCTAAATGCTCTATGGTGATGTTTATGGTGAAATCCATTTTGTTTAAATCCACAAATTGATTCGAACAATATTTTTTTCTCGAAAATGGGAAGACGCCCCTGATTTTTGCATCGATCAATGCACACATCCATCATATGGAAGAAATTTATTATATAGTGTTCCGGTACACATGAATAAAAGGCACAAGAATAAGAAACAATGTACAACTCAGGACACTATTACCAGGCCGTCACTCATATTGGCTAAATAAAGCTTGAACTACCACATTCAAGCGGTTGCACCCGAAGTCTAGAATATTCTACGCTTTTCACACGCTGCAGTAAAGCACATATGATAACCAAAAGAAATTAGAAGATACAAATTTTGAGGGCTTATTTTTCTTCAAAATATGGCCAAAGTGGCATTAGTCAACACGCCCGAGGGTAGGTCATACCTGGGTTGCACCGGTGCATTTCCATACTTATAGAACCAAGATGACACACCTAGAATATCTTTGGGACTTCTGATGCATTTTACTTTCTAGGAAACCATTACACTAGTTGAGTCCACCTGGCAAGGCGACTAGGGAAATCCTTTCTCCCCTTGATCTCCACCGGCGAGCTCGTGGATTCGCCTCCCCTCCGCTTGCCGCAACGGCTATCGGTGGCGGGGAGGGGATTTTTGTTGCCTCGGATCCGGCTAGTAGATTGGTAGGGTTTTAGCCCTCGCAGGGGCGGCGTTTGGGTGGACGGCGGCGCTTCTTCGAGTCAGTCTTCCGGGCTTTGATTCTCCTCAAGTTGGTTCGTTGGAACGGATTAGATGGAGCTCCGACGTAGATTCCTGCCAGCTCTGCGGGGCGGCAAGGTTAGGATTTCTCGTCGTGCGTACGGAACGGCGATATTTGGTGTTAGGTTCTTCAAATCGATTCAAGGATTCAACGGCGACGACTGTGGTTCCGGGGCGCTATTCCTCAGGGGCACGTGAACGAAGACTCCCCGGCTACCGTCAACAAGGTCAGTCCGGCTCTGGTATGAGAGCGGCGGCAGCGGTGCGGCGGTGGCTCGTTCTGGCAGCGGCAATGGTCGTTCATTGGTCCATGGACCAAAATATAAATTTTATTATGTTTGAGATGTTTTGTACTTCCAGTGAATCTTTATAATAGATCTGATCCTTTTCGCAAAAAAAATTGAGTCTACCCCATACATTTTGGACATGTGAGAGCTCACGAAATAGCGTTTCCTCTTGCTCTATAGATAAACTCAATTGACAGAATGATATACTAGGTGCACATATTCATTTTCCTACAACCGGCTCCGAACAACCGATCCGAAAATCACGCTCCCGTGCGGCTCCGCGGCCGCACCGGGGCGCCTCAACTCCGGCAGCCTAGGGGCCCTCTTCCTTTCTGCTCTCCCCTCATCGCCGCCGGAGAGAGTCGTCCGGCAAAGCCTCGGCTTCGGCGGCGGTGGGGCCGTCTGGCGGCGCCTTCGCGGCGGATCTGATGGCTTACGAGCTGGACTAGAAGTGCTGGTCAGGAGCTTGTGCGCCGGCGAGTGCAAAAGGCGGGGGGCGACGTAAGGACGCGGCCGTGGTTCCGCGCAGGTGTAGACCGGCAGAGAGTCCATCGCAGCCTCCCGTGGTGATGCGTGACGAGCTGGTCGTGGCGCGGTGCATGCATGGCTGGGCACGTGCTGAGTCTTTGACGTCTTGACCCTGATTCCTTTGGGCCTGTCTGTGGTTGCACCGGCCAGCCTTCGGAGCGGCAGATTGTGGTGGCCATTGAGAATCTTTGCAAGGATTTCGCCCTTCAGATTTGGTGGTTGACTTCGTGGTGAAATGCAAACTATGCACAATGGCTTGACGCAGAGAGGTGGTTGTGCAGCGACGACCGTCGTAGCTATATGTATTGTGGAAAAGTGGTGGTGACAATACATAGGTGACGTCAATTGCGGTGCTACTCGAGCACCCTGTCTCGAGCTCCGGGGTGAAAGCCTAGGTATGATATCTAGCAATGGCGATGTTATGGCGTCGTTACCTTGTTGAAGGCATTGCTCGGATATGTTCGAACTGGTTCTTCAGGGTGAAAACCTAGATTATGACCCCGTGTGGTTGAATCCGGTGACGGAGGCGCTTGAGCGCCGCTCCATTTCTGAAGGCGTTGCTGTTGAAGAACCTCGTCGTCCCTATGATGTCATGAGATGGTTGGTGTGAATATGGTCATTGTTGCAGTTTGCCAAACGCGGATCTAATCGCTTTGGTTTTTTTTCTCTCTCGCCTATGCACAGCTTTGGTTTTCTATGACTTTGCAATTTGCTGGCGTATTTTTTTGTGTGTGTTAGAGTTGGCTGTGCGCATCCTAATTATGCAGAGGCCGGGTGTGTGCTCATCGTGTTTTGTATCCTCTTAATGCGTCATTTTGAGCCAATAAAAGCCACCTTTTGTCGAAAAAAGATGTTATGATAACCCTCTTACAAAGCCGATCAAAGAAAACTAGGCTAAAACAAGATGATTGAACTATCAGTACACAAGGGATGCTCTACTGGACGTTGGCGGCTTGCCGCCGAGCAGAAGCATGTGAGTAGCAGGACAACGAGAAGCGCCTATAAGCCTACGAAAAGCAAACCCATGTCTCTTGGATAAAATCACCAAACTTTGTCACAAAACACCCACAAAAAATGCCGCTAGAGGGCCCTCTGTCGAGTGCTAACCCTGCAGGCGAGCAGTTTGGATCAAGGTAGCTGAAGACATAGTCAGAGGACACAAACGAGACCGCCAAACGATAGAGCCGAAGATGCATCATCTCAGTATCAAGCCTATGATGACGCCCCAAAATGGTGACGACGCGAGGCACCATCATCAAGTCTAGCAATGGACATGGTTTTCCCCCAAGCATGGACAAGGGGTAAAACCACGACATCACCACTAGAAGGGACGCAACACCCGCAGGCGATGGCGGCGGCAGCGCCGAGAGACATTGGGCTTTCGCTCGGTACCTCCCTCACTCCTTGCATATGAACCGTGGCACACCCATATGTCTCTTTTGCTCGGTACCTTCCGTCATTGACAATGTGCAACTAAACTATGTCAACTCAACATGCCACTATGCATGAAAAAGACCAACCTTTCACCATTCATGCTACTTATATTTAAATATACTACAACTATACAATAATCGGGTACAATAAATTTGTATGCACTTTAGTTTCAATTATTATATTATTATTAATTCAAATACTAATGTTTCATACAACCCGATATCATTGAAATAATTGGAACCAATCCCCGCAGTGACGCACCACGCACGCTGGGTATCATTTCTATTTCCTGAAATTTTGATGGACCAAGGCCCACTATAATTCTCACACATACATATAGGGATTGCTCAAAAAAAAAAAAAACTATGGGTAGGGTGACCATCCTAAGAAAAGTCCGAATGGTTTTGATGCTTTGTTGTTTCTTTATTGTCTGTCATCGTCGTGCATCTTTGAACTCGGTTTTATCTTTGCTTTTGGTGGACCATTTTAATATAACTACTTCCGTAGCTGCAAATACTTGCACGGCCGGCTGTTCGTTCTCTCATTGTTTTGTATTCACCTGCTCACCCAGAACGAACTAAGGTCCCTAGCTGCAACATACTTCTTTTTTAACAAGAGTTGAACGCACTTCCGCTCGAATTTGTACTGAACACAACCATTGACTCCAGGGACCAGAGTTGGATTAAGCTAACATACTATGTACAACCACAAGGTTATTTATTCTATCTGGTAATTAACTTCACGGCCACGCTGTTGTCCGTTGATATTCACACATCATCCTAGAGCACAGCGTGCGTTCTACGTACATGTGCAAGACACTACAGCTATATAAGCACATCCCTTCCACCCATAGTTGACAGACCAAAGCACCACCAAGCTAATTGTAGTACCAGCAAGCACTAGTCGAGCAAATCATGGCCATCCCAAAGGCATTGCTCCTTGCCATCCTAGGCAGCATATGCTTATGCAGTAGCACCGTTCTATCAGCTCGCGAGCTTGGTGACGCGGCCATGGTGGAGAAGCATGAGCAGTGGATGGCGAAGTTTAACCGTGTTTACAAGGACAGCACCGAGAAGGCGCAGCGGTTCGAGGCGTTCAAGGCCAACGTTGCCTTCATCGAGTCGTTCAACACCGAAAATCACAAGTTCTGGCTCGGTGTCAACCAATTCACCGATCTCACCAACGACGAGTTCAGAGCAACCAAGACCAACAAGGGCCTCAAAAGAAATGGTGCTAGGGCTCCAACTAGGTTCAAGTACAACAATGTCAGCACTGATGCACTTCCAGCGGCAGTTGATTGGAGGACTAAGGGCGTCGTCACTCCTATCAAAGACCAAGGCCAATGTGGTAAGTAAATTTAAGTAGTATGCATATATCGTATTCTCATGATAACTGAAATTACACTAAGTACGTCAATATTTTTGTAGGTTGTTGTTGGGCTTTTTCAGCCGTGGCTGCAACCGAGGGCATAGTGAAGTTGAGCAGAGGGAAGCTCGTTTCCATGTCTGAGCAAGAGCTAGTTGACTGTGATGTCCATGGTGTGGATCAGGGATGCGAGGGTGGCGAGATGGACGACGCTTTCAAGTTCATCATCAGAAACGGTGGCCTCACCACTGAGGCCAACTACCCATACACTGCACAAGACGGACAGTGCAAGACTAGCACTGGAAACAACAGTGTTGCAACCATCAAGGGCTACGAGGATGTGCCCGCCAACGATGAATCTTCTCTTATGAAAGCCGTGGGTAACCAGCCAGTATCAGTAGCTGTGGATGGAGGGGATGTCATATTTCAACACTACTCTGGCGGGGTGATGACCGGCTCCTGTGGAACTGATTTGGACCATGGGATAGTAGCGATTGGTTATGGCATGACGAGTGACGGAACTAAATTTTGGCTGCTGAAAAACTCATGGGGCACGACATGGGGCGAGAGCGGGTACCTCAGAATGGAGAAGGATATTTCCGACAAGAGTGGTATGTGTGGCTTGGCCATGCAACCTTCCTACCCCACCGAGTAGGGAAATACATGGCCACATATATCTGCAAATATTACATAAATACACCAATTTTTATCTATATATGTACCTTCCATTGCACTACATTATTTCTCGTTTGTAAAGTCGCAAATGTTTGATAAATATATATAAAAAGATAAATGACTCTGAGCTTAAATTCTCTATGGTGCTGTTTACACGGAAAACCCTCTTGTTAGAATCCACTCACTAATTGGACCCAGATTTGTTATTTCAAAAATGAGAGAGCATCTCTGATCTTTGCATTGATCGATGCACACAACTCGTATATATTAAAGATATTTAGTATATTGTATTCCCCTAAAAATAAAAGGACACACCAATAGGCAACAATTCCTACAACTTATGGGCAAAGTGGTATTAGTCAACGCGACATGTGGGCAGGTTAAACCTAGGTTGGACCTGAGCATCCAAGCTGACACACCTAGAATACTTTTGGGACTTTCGATGCACTTAGTCTCTAGGAAAACATTACACTAATTGAGTACATGTCCATCCATTTTGGACATGTGAGAGTTCACGAAATAATTTTTTGTCCCGTTTTATAGATAAACCTTTACAAAGCAGATCAAAGAAATCTAGAGTAAAATAAGACGGCAGCGCTAACACTGCACAAGGAATGCACTACAGGATGTCATTGGCTTGCCGTCGAGCAGAAGTGCAAGAGTAGCAGAACCACAACTAGAAGCTCCAGAAAGTCTACAAGCAAACCCCTGTCTCTAGGATGAAATCACCGGACTTTGTCGCAATGCCTCCACAAAAACTGTTGCTGGAGAGGGCCCTCTTCCGAGCGCCAACCCTGCAGGTGAGCCATTTGGACCAAGGTGGCTGATGACATAGTGTATGAGAGGAGACAAACGAGACGGCCAAACGTTGGAGCCGAGGATGCTTCATCTCGGTATCGGAATCCAATCCTGCCCATACACGTCTCCACACCGTGAGGCTTTTGCTCTCTGTTGATGCCCCAATAGGGTAATGACGCAACGATTTGTCACCAAGTCTAGCAATGGACACGGATTTCCCTAAGCATGGACAAGGCGATGGAGGTAGAACCATGAAAGCACCCTCGGACTAACATGAATCCCGCAGGCATTGTCGGTAGTGCCACCGAGAAGCGCCTGGCTTTCACTCGGTACCTCTCTTAATTCTTGCCTGGGAACCCTGGCCCTGACCCTTATGCCTGGACAGGAAGTAATGGATGGCCTAAATGCAAGTTGTTGACACCCAAAGCATCAACGTATGGGGAAAATATACGGAGCACTCATGTCTAAAAAGTTAACTTTAAATGTTTCAAAATATTTGAATTTTTCTATGAATGTTCACAAGACATGTGGCTACGATCTCTAAATAAACAGACCCAAACTCGAAATACACACTGAGAGACAAAAAAGAGAAAATTGATGTAAATATCGTCATTTTTGGAGTTGTCTTTTTGTGACACCATTCATGCTGAATTTGTTTCTTTTTTGTTCTCAGTGTGCATTTCGAATTTGAATATGAGCATTTCAGAGTTCATGGACTAGTGTCTTGGGAACATTAAAAAAAATCAAAATATTCAAACATTTGAATTGACTTTTAGACATGGGAGCACTGGATATCCTCCTCAACTTATGGTGGGAGGACACCGAGTGAACCTAGTTTTCGAGATAACCAAACAGAAGGAAGAGGATCGGTGGAGCACGGAGGAGAATAAGCACGATTAGATGTGCACGTAAGAGTGTGTTGCACATGTAGTATAGCTCCCCATTGCCATCTTATGTAAATATACTATGAGAAGTCTCCTTATATATTGGTCCAAATCTTTCTCCATTGACAACATGTGACTAAACTACCACATGTTATTCCATTATTGATTTCTCCCCATATCATATATAGCTAAATAGTTGACCATCACTTTGTCTAAATCTCTCAGCATTCAGCTCCGCCTCCTCCTCCTCCTCCTCCTCCTCCTCCTCCAAGAAAAAAAGTTAGGGTTCGTGCCTCTCGCCGGCGCCGGCGCAGGTCTGCCTCGTCTCTGGTGGCCCTAGGGCCATGGAGGCGCGGTGGATCCTGGCAAGGGCAGCGGGAGGCTTCGTTTAGTCGTTTTTTCAATTTTGTTAGGGTTTGTGTCCTACTCGGGAAGGCGAGACGGCGGCGGCTCCCCTGAACATGGAATAAAGGTCTCCCGCCTAGCCCCCGTTCCGGCGGTGCATCTAGCATCGTTGGTGGGCGTGTGGAGGTGTGTCTCCGGCAGATCTATCTTTGGTGGATTTGCTCGGATCTCGTCGTTGTTTGTCTACGTTCGTGTGCCTTCGGTTTGGATCCTTTCGATCTACGTTATTTTTCATCGGCGGCGGTTGCTGTTCTGGGGTGCTGGTCCTATGGGGCCTTAGCACGACGACTTCCCGACTGTCTACTACAGTAAGTTGTGCCCGGCTCCGGCGATGGAGGGGCGATGACGGCGGCGCGCCTTCGGCTCGCTTCGGTGCTTGTAGTCGTCGCTAGGTGGTCTATGATTCTGGATGTAATTTTTATTTCTGGTATTCATTGTACTGCCATGATTGAAGATGAATAGATTGGAAGTTTTTCCGAAGAAAAAAAAAACTACCGTAACATGCATAGTTCCTGCTACTTATATTTGGCAAATATCCTATAACTATACAACAATCAAATACAGTAAATTTATGTACAATTTAGTTTTACTTCTTATATTATTAATCCAAATACTAATGTTACATACAACAAAACATCCTTGAAATAATTGAACCAATCCCTCAGCAACGCAGAGGGTAGTATTTATGTTTCCTGCAATTTTGATGGACCACGACCCGTTGGAATTCTTACACATCAATCGGCGGGTAAGGTGACCACCCTAAGGAAAGTCTGAATACTTGATGGTTTCTTTATTGCCGTTATCGTCGTGCATCTTTGAACTCTTTTTCTATCTTTGCTCTTGTTGGACTGTTCTAATATATGTACTTCCGTAGCTGCAATACTTGCCCGGCCGGCAGTTCCTCTTTCTCATTGTTTTGTGTTCACCTGGCACGAACTAGGGGTCAGTTCCTATTTCTCACTATTTTAAAATATAGCCCTCCGTACCAAAATATAAGACATTTTGTATTTTAAATTAAGCTACAAAAACATCTTATATTTTAGTACAGAGCTAGTACTTCTGTACCTGCAACATTCTTTCGCTCGTATTTTTACTGAACGCAAACATTGATTCCAGGGAGCAGAATTGGACTAAGCTAACGTACCATCTACAACCACAAGATAATTTATTCCAACTGGTAATTAACATCACCACCACGCTGTTGGCCGTCGCTCTCCACACCGTATCTGCTACGTACATTTTTATGGCTACAGCTATATAAACACGTCCCTTCCACCCATTGTTGATAGACCAAAGCACCACCAAAGCTACTTACAGTACTAGCGCTAGTAATTAAGCACTGATCGAGCAGATCATGGCCATCCCCAAGGCTTTGCTTCTTGCCATCCTAGGCTGCATCTGCTTATGCAGCAGCACTGTTCTGTCAGCTCGCGAGCTCGGTGACGCGTCCATGTTGGAGAGGCACGAGCAGTGGATGGTGAAGTACAACCGTGTTTACAGGGACAGTGTCGAGAAGGCCCGGCGATTCGAGGTGTTCACGGCCAATGTTGCCTTCATCGAGTCGTTCAACACTGGAAACCACAAGTTCTGGCTCGGTGTCAACCAGTTTACCGACCTCACCAACGACGAGTTCAGGGCAACCAAGACCAACAAGGGCTTGAAAAGGAGTGGCGGGAGGGCTCCAACTGGGTTCAGGTAAAGTAATGTCAGCACCGATGCACTTCCAATAGTTGTTGATTGGAGGACCAAGTGCGCTGTCACCCCTATCAAAGACCAAGGCCAATGTGGTAAGTGGATTTAGGTAGCATATATCATGTTTCCACAGTAACTGAAATTACACTAAGCATAACACTATTGCAGGCTGTTGTTGGGCCTTTTCGGCTGTGGCGGCAACTGAAGGCATTGTGAAGTTGAGCACCGGGAAGCTCATCTTGTTGTCGGAGCAAGAGCTGGTTGATTGTGATGTCCATGGTGTGGATCAGGGTTGTGAGGGTGGCGACATGGACGACGCCTTCAAATTCATCATTAAGAATGGTGGCCTCACCACCAAGTCCAACTACCCATACACGGCACAGGATGGGCAGTGCAAGACCAGCATTGCAAGCAACAGTGTGGCAACCATCAAGGGCTACCAGGATGTGCCCGCCAACGATGAATCTTCTCTTATGAAACAGTCGCTAACCAACCTGTCACTGTAGCCGTGGACGGAGGGGATGTCATATTTCAACACTACTCAGGCGGGGTGATGACCGGCTCCTGTGGAACTGATTTGGACCATGGGATAGCGGCGATTGGGTATGGCATGACGAGTGATGGAACTAAGTATTGGCTACTGAAGAACTCATGAGGCACCACATGGGGCGAGAATGGTTACCTCAGAATGGAGAAGGATATTTCTGACAAGAGTGGTATGTGTGGCTTGGCCATGCAACCTTCCTACCCCACCGAGTAGGAGATATAAATTGCCACATATATATCTAAAAATATTGCATAAATATGTGTATTTATTTTCATGTATGTATCTTCCATTACACTACCTTGTTTCTTTTTTGTAAAGTCATGAATGCCTCGTGAATATACATAACAGAAGATAGATAGATGACTTTGAGCTTAGTAATTTATTAAAGAATATTTCAATGGAACACATTTCTCCCTGAAAATGAGGGAGTCCCTCTAGCCTTTAAATCGATCAATGCACAAACGTTCTTTACTAAAGTAATTTATTACATAGTATCAGAAAAGAAACAATGGTTGTTACAACTCAGACATCACAGATCCTATTACTAGACCGTCACCCATATGGGCTGAAGAAAGCTTGAGCTGCCAACATCAATCGGCTGCACTAAGAGTCTGGACTACGTTCGTTTGCATGTGCTATAGTAAGCACCAAGTATGTATCCCGTAAAACGATTGGAAACTCATTGTTAAAAACAATATCCATATAACCCAACATAAAGAACGAATTGGCATAAGTTGTCTACTAGCACATATGCCCGTGCGTTACAACGGAAGAAATATTTTATTTATGACAAGCAACGGAAAAGATAATTGATTGTGTTCAAAAAAATTGGTCTCCACAACGGTAGGCGACAGAGCAAGGAGTTGTGGTCGTCTCACTGGACATGTGCCCGTGAAATCTTGATAGTGGTGGAGTTGGTAGGCGTGGTGGCGAGCACCCAACTTGTGCCTTTCTTTCGCGTCCGCCTCCATCTCGGGCTTGTGCATGCCTCCTCATTTGGTGGATGTGTCGCGATCATCGAGACACATTTGCTTCGACCACTCTCCTACGACGGTGTAACCGGATGAATTATTAATTGCAGCGCATAAATCCTCTTTCACAAGCATAATCAGGCATGAATGTCCCTTTATTACGAAGGATTATTCGCTTTGATTATTTTAGCACTTACGTTAAAAAATTGAAAGCCTGGATAGTTTAAAAAATGTGAACATTTATTTTTTGAAAATTCCATATAATTAAAAAAACAAACAAAATTATAAACGGGAATAGATATTTAAATTAAAAAAGTATGTTGAAACCATGAACCTTTTATAAAAACACAACGTTATTGATTTTTCTAAAAGGGGAACATTCAGAAAAAAATTAAAAATCTTTTCTTAGACGCAAACATTATTTTGTTTTTGTGAACTTTTCACTAAAATAGGAATATTTTTTTGAATATGGAACATTTTATAAAATATTAACTTTATAAAAAAATCTGGAACAATTCTAAAACAGAATCTTTTTAAGTGGCAATTTTTTTAAAATGTTGAGTAAATTCTGAAACCAGTTTTTTTAAGAGTCTAATATTTTTCATAACAAGAATAAAATTTTGTAATGCTGGTTTTTTTTAATATTTGAACAAAAATTTAAATTCTGATTATATTTTGTATATTTTTATTTCACGGAAAAATGAAAAAAAAGTGAAAAAAAAGGAAACACAGGTTTAAAAATTTAGTTGAAATGGGCCGGCCCAGTCTTGGGCGACCTGTGTGTTACTCCAACTATTTATCGCCGCGTGCGACAAATAAGGTCTTTTTAACGCATGGGCAGGATAAATACTGGGTTGGCTTTGTTGGGCTGGAGTGCGCCCGGCCCAATTGTGGAATTCTGGAGAAACTTTTTGTCTTTTCTAGTAGATGCACAAAAATTTAGTACCACCTGGGTAGAAAAATATTGGAGAAACGCACCTTGCTTTATTAGTAGGTATAGATATAGATAGCCCGGAAAGCTATTTCCCAAACATATCAGAAATACTACGGGGTGGTGGAAGATCAAAATACACATGAACTACTCACCACACAGGGGGCAAAAGGGCATGAAAGAAAACAAGATATTTATTGTTTCTTCTTCGTTGTAATGGCAACACTTTTAGCTGATTTTCCAGTTCCTCTTTGCAAGGTTTTCTTTTGTAAGGATTATCCCCATCGTAGGTACCATATGAAGATCTTAATCTTAAATGTCACCTTTCAGTTTCTAGATATGTTTCGCACCAATTGACTGTTTGTATTTATTATACTGGCATACATGAATTGACCGAGGAAGACGCAAACGAGTGGAGGCTCCACCTAAACACATCTCGTTCTTGGTCTAGATGTATATATAGGCGAGCATTCCACTAATTGAGTCCACCATATCTACTATGGACCTATGAGAGCTCACCTAAAGCTAACACTTAGCGGTGCAATGATCAGGATCATCTGCCACTGTTGCGTGTTGGTGTTGGCCAATTTGATGAAGAAAGTGATAATTCCTCTATAAACAAATATAAGACATTTTAGATCACTAAAGTCTTAAATTTGTTTACAATGTGAGTATTATTCACTGAGAGGCGAGTCCTCCAATTACATGCCCTTCTAAAACCTTGTTTTGACGCCATTATTAAGAAAGCATGGCATGGAAACCTAAGAGGGGCGATAGCATTAACAGAAATTCTCAATATCATCCCAAATTCAAAAGGTGAAAAGTTTCCAAATTGCTCACTCGATATTTGTTAACGTGTTCATGTGTTTGTATTCAATTAGTGTTCACTCTGAATGTCAACACTCAGTCAAAACCGACACTAAGTTTATTCTTTGAGGTCATCTGCCTCCCTTATTTACGTGCTCTCAAGTTTTCCTTTACCATTCTTGTGCCCTCACTTGGTCACAAACTCACGCCGATGGAAAGTGCAAGGATCATGCCTTCTCATGGATGCCATCGAAGAGATCGTGACGGTCATTGCCACTCATTAGAATTTTCGAATGAATTAGCAAGGAAAATACAGATCTAGAAGGAATAGAACCATTGGCACAATAAAAGAGGTTTACCAAGCATACAACTTGAATGTACAGTGATCGACATCATCGACAGTAGCTCAACCCCTGTACGCTAATGGCGCAGTTGAAGAACAGTGTAAGTGCATCTAGTGCCCCTTAGTGATTTTGGTGTATTGAAGACTTATAGGTTAAGGAACTAATGCGTTTGTGAGTGTACACGGGTCTATAAGTCTATGAGGAGTTTGATATTTACAGTGAAAGTCGACCCTAAAAATGAAGTTCTTCGATCAAGACTTTGATATTCTCAAGACTTTCAAGACTTTGAAAGTGAAGAAATTGGTGTGACCTTGAAGACTTGGTATTCAATTGAGGAACATGAAGCACGAAGACTTTTGTTTTTGTAGTTTCATTTTCTCTTTCTTGAGTCATAGGAAACACCGTCTTTGTTAAAGGGGTCGAGGAAATACTAAGGAAAAATTTCCATGTGATGCTCAACTCAAAATCCTACACCTACCAATCCCTTGAGTGAAGCCTTTGGAAATCTCATACGATTCAGTCAATTTCTTCAAAGGATGTGAGACGAAGTTCTTACAGTCATTTGAGAATTTGTTCGGCCCGAGGAGTTAGGAATTCGCCAGTCTTGGATTGCCTACGATGAGGAACATGATAGCCCGAGGAATTTGATATTCAAATTTCCGACCGTTCTTTGTCTTCTTGCGCTTGTCCCAAAATATCTTATCCACCTAACGGTCATATCATTGAAGGGCATTTATGTCTTATCATGTCGGGCTGCTCCCTAGGCTATAAATAGCCGCCCCTACAACCACTAGCTGGTTGGCTGCTCGAGAGAACTTGACACTTGTCATTTGAGAGCAATCCATCCTCCGAGGACTTTGAGCGAAAATCATCAAGTGAGGAAAACCCAAAACCAAACCCCTACAAACCCAAAGTGATTGAGTATCATCAAGAAATTGATCTGCGTGGATCCGACGCTTGTTACCTTTGAAGACTGTGCTTCTTCCAGACGGTTAGGCGTCATGGTCTAGAGCATCCAAGAGGAATTGTGGATCGCCGAGTGACCAAGTCATGAAGGTTTGGAAGTCGCTCAAGACTTACTACGAGTGATTGGACGAGGTCCATGTGACCTTAGTTCAAGGAGAATCTGGTGATGACTTGGTTTCTGAGCTGCGTGCTCAGCCGACCGGGTGTCCGGACTGTCTGTCTCGAGTTTAAATACTCAGCCGCTCCAACAGACGTACAACCGAGGGCAATGATTGGAACTGGTCTACCAAATCATTGTCTTCACCAACCTAACTGGTTCTATTTCCTCAACCCTTTCATTTCCTCATTCTTTGTGTTGAGTGTTTGTTCATATCTGTGTTTGAAGACTTTGATGAAGACTTTCACAATTTCCTCAGTTCAATTTCTTGATCTGTTTGTCTTCATCTTGTGTTATCATGTGATTACGCTTTATGTACTCTGTGCTTGTCTTCATTTCATCATGATGACCATGCGTGTATTCTGTTATGCTTACTTCTGAGTACTTATTCCGCTGCAAGTAGTTCTTCGCTAAGGAATTTCCTCATCGGCAAATTCCTCAGTGAAGAGTTCATAAAAATCTCCTATTCACCCCCCTCTAGTCGATATAAGGCACTTTCAATTGGTATCAGAGCGAGGTACTCCCTTGTTACATGTGATTTTGGTTTAACCACCGGAGTTTTAGTTATGTCGACCGCAGGTATGATCAAGGTCTCAGCAGGGTGTCCTACCTTCGATGGGACGGACTACCCCTACTGGAAGAACAAGATGCGAATGCATCTTGAAGCAATTGACAACAATCTCTGGTATGTTGTGGAAAATGGTGTTCCCTCAGTCACACCTTCTCTGAATCTTTGCTGATGTGAAGAGATTCAAGCAACTCGATTCTCAAGCGAAGAATATCATATGTGGCCTTCTCGAGCAAAGGTCAATATGGAAGAGTGAGTGCTTTGGAATCTGCCAAGCTCATCTCGGGACAAACTGTCCAAAGTGAATGAAGGAGTCTCAACTCAGCGTGACTCTCGAGTTGATGTTCTTGGAATCTCTTCAACCGCTTCAAAAGACTCGACAACGAAAATGTTCAACAAACCTTCGATCGCCTCTTGACATCTCAAATGAGCTTCAAGCACTTGGCGCCCTTGACATCACCGACCATGAGGTGGTGAAGAAATTGTTAAGATCGCTTGATTCCTCATTTGATACTCGCACCGATGATACAAGAACGAGCTGACTACAAGTCTCTTGATCCTGCCGATATCCTCGAAAGGCTAAATACTCACGAGTTCCAGCTTCTTTGAAAAGAGGATCTCTATGGTTACGGCTATGGAAAAACACGTGCCACGAAGGCCAAGGCGTATGCGAATCTGAGTGTGAAGACTCTGGTAGTAGCCTTGGAGATCCTGAAGAATTAGGCCAGGAGCTAGCACTGCTCGTGAAGAAATTCCAGAAGTTCTCAAGACGTGGTCGCTTTGGAAAATCCTTCAGAAGCATTGATTCCTCATATAGTGACTATAAGAGAAGACTTTGTCACAAATGCAAGAAACCTGGTCACTACATCCAAGATTGTCCTCGATTGGGAAAAGGAATTAAAGAAGAAGAAACACAAGGATTACAGCCTGATGACGCCAAGAAGAAGAAGAAATCATCGAAATCTTCATCATCAAAATCCTCAAAGCCTTCTTCTCACAAGAAGAGCAACTCCAAAAAGGCTCGGACATTCATTGGCAAGGAAATGGACTCTGAAGCTGAATCTGAGGAACATGAGGAAGAGGAGGAGTCTGAAGAATCCGAATCTGGTGTGGCTAGTCTGGCTTTCGCTCGCTTTAGATTAGCAAGTCCATCTTCAACACTGAAGAAACTGACCCCGCCGACAAGCCTGATGAGGATGATGATGACTACGCTCCCACCTATTGCTTCATGGCAAAAGGTGCAAAGGTACTCAAATACACCTCCTCTGAATCTAGTGAAAATGAATCTGATGAGGACCTCAAGCCCAGCTACTCTAAACTTGCTAAGATTGTCAAAACAACAAAGGGCTTTTGAAAAGGTTCAAAACATGCTAGACAAAAGTGATGATATATTGGGTGAAGAAATGGATCGCACTAAAGCCCCGAAAAATATTCAGAGACTTGATCTAGGTTTGATAACCTTCAAGGTCATCATAACACTCTCTTATCTCGATCATGAGAAACTTTCTTATGAATTTCTTCAAAGAAAGCAAGATCTTGAGAAGCTAAGAGTGAGTTATGAAGATCTTCAAGGAGCGCGATTCATTACTTGCTCAACAAATCAGCGCTTCTCAAGAAGAATTTGTTCCTCCATGCTTAAAGTGCATTGAGCGTGAATCGCTAATTCTTCACCGAATGTTCAAATGCTTCAACTGTTACAAATTCTTCACTTGCCTCTGCTATCACTAATTCCTCATCTGAGGACATTGCTAGTATCACTGACGATGCAGGGCTGAAGGAATTGTACATGACAGACATGTACAAAAGCCTCCAAGGGCATCAGACTCTTTGTGATGTGCTTAAAAAGCAGATCCTCAATAGGAACCCTAGGAAAGAGGGTATTGCCTTTGAGAGGAAACTCAATGTGATGGAACATATTGGAAGCTTTGAGCGGTATCCCAAAACCTCATGGGTTCTTTGCAAAGGGACCTCCAGTTGATCCATCTAACTTATCTGACTTTACATGTGAATCTCCTCATTCTTCCGATGAGTCATTTGACTCAACTATAAACTGTTCAAGAATCGTAATGGTGAAGTATTTGCTAGATATGTTGGCACTAATCGCAGGAACGGTTCCCGTATGAAGAAAATCTGGGTTCCCAAGAAGTGCCTTGAAAGTCTTCAGTGAATGTCCTCATGACACCAGTGAAGAATAGGAACCCCAGATCAAATTCTTCATATGGACCAAATTCTTCATATGGATCCAAGTCCTCATACGGACCAAATTCCTCACGTGGATCAAATTCCTCAAAAGGATCAAAGTCCTCATATGATTATCATCATGCTAACAACTCTGTTTCGCAGGGTAGAGCTAAGGGCTATGAATATGTGCATTATTCTTCAAACCAATATGTTCATAAGTCCTCAAGAATTTCTCTGCTTATTCATATGCTTACCCTAACCCCTCTTATGTGAAACGAAATGGATTGGCCTCTATGCCACCATTCTCGTATGGTGCTCGCAGAGTGATGAACTCTTTGCCACCCCTTCAGATGTGGGTGGTGAAGAAAAAGAACTAATCTCTTCTCCAGGGTCAGGTCTCCAGACGTGCTTTAACGTCTGAAGAATTTGCTGGGGGCCTGACAAAATTGCTCGAAGGACGCAGTTAATCATGATGAAATGAACTTTCATTTCACACGTCCTCATACCGCTTATCTGAATACCGACCGATGAAATTCATCTCGATGAACTTGATATCATATTCTTCACCGATGAAGTATATGAGATCGTAAGTTGTATTAATTCATCTGCAGGATGATCAACCCAAAGCCACCGAGTGGGTTCTCGATAGTGGATGTACAAATCACATGACCGGTGACAAGAATCTATTGATGGATGCTCCCTTATCACCGTCACATCTCAAGCATATCATCTTTCCGACAAAGGCAAAAGTCGGTATTGGGTCTTGGTAAGGTTGCTATCTCTAAGGACATGCACATGGACAAAGTCATGCTTGTTGAGTCCTTAGGATACAACCTCATGTCAGTCTCAATGCTCTGTGATCTTGATATGGTTGTTATCTTTGGCAAGTTCGTTGTGTTGTGATTATGGAAGCTGACAATTCCAAAGTCTTCGAAGGCTTTAGGAGAGGAGACTTGTATATTGTTGACTTCTCCACAGGACCACAACCAGCCCTGTGTCTACTTGCAAAAGCTTCAGAAGGCTGGCTATGGCATCAACGACTTGGTCACGCAGGCATGAGGAATTTGCACACGCTTGCGAAGAAGAAGCATGTCATTGGCATTGAGAATGTCAAGTTCCTCAAGGATCACTTATGCGGTGCCTGTGAAGCAGGAAAGATGACCAAGGCCGAGCATCCAAATAAGACTATCATGACCACTACTCGTCCCTTCAAATTGCTTCACATTGACCTCTTTGGTCCCAATCATTACTCAAATTGTCGTTAATGATGCATCTCTATATGGCTTTGTTATTGTTGATGATTACTCTCGTTACACATGGGTACATATTGTTACTTACAAAAATCAAGTGCAGAAGTCTTCAAACGATTTTCCTCGAGGGCTTCAACTAACTTTGGTGTGAAGATCAAGCACATCAGGAGTGACAATGGAACTGAGTTCAAGAATTCTGGTCTTGATGCCTATCTTGATGAACTTGGTATTACTCATGAGTTATCTGCTCCTTATACTCCTCAGCAAAATGGCGTCGTGGAGCGCAAGAACAGAACTCTTGTTGAGATGGCTTGCACTATGCTTGATGAATACAAAACGCCTAGTCGTTTTGGGATTGATGCAATTGATTATGCGTGCCACATCACCAACAGAGTATATCTTCACAAATTCTTCAAGAAGACTGCCTATGAACTCCTCAACGACAAGAAACCTAATGTAAGTTATTTCAAAGTCTTCGGTGCTAAATGCTTTGGATTAGAGATCCTCATCACAACTCTAAATTTGCACCGAAAGCACATGAAGGTTTTATGCTTGGTTACGGAAAGGACTCGCACACCTACAGAGTCTTCAACATCACTCTACACAAGATTGTTGACACTGTCGATGAAACTAATGGCTCGCAAAGGGAGCACCTACCTTCTGTGTTAGATGAACCAGCACCTGAGGATTCTATCAGGTTCAAGGCAACTGAGGATGTCATTCCTACTGAAGAAACTGCTGAAGAATTCATTCCTCAGACGCGAAGAACGTCGAGCTGATGCACCTGAAGATAATGCTGAAGAAAATGGTGTTGAGGAAAATGATCAAATTCCTCGACGACAACCAGCTCATCCTCGCGTTGCAAAAGAAGTGCAAGTGGAGAAGATCATCGATGACATTAAAGCGCCAGGTCCTCTCACACGCTCAAAAGCTTCACATTTATCTAACTTTTGTGGGCACTATGCTTTTGTCTCTATCATAGAGCCCACTAAGGTAGATGAAGCATTTCTGGAGCCGGAGTGGACTCAGGCCATGCAAGAAGAATTACATCGATTCGAGCTCAACAATGTGCTGAACTGGTCAAACGTCCGGATCCTCGCAAGCATAATATCATTGGCACAAAGTGGATCTACCGCAACAAGCAAGATGAAAATGGTCTTGTGGTGAGGAATAAGGCACGACTAGTAGCTCAAGGCTACACACAGGTTGAAGGAATTGATTTCGATGAAACTTTTGCACTGTCGCTAGACTTGAGTCTATTCGCATATTACTCGCCTATGCTAACCATCACAATATCACTTTATATCAAATGGATGTGAAAAGTGCATTCCTCAATGGTAAGCTTGAGGAAGAAGTATATGTTGCTCAACCCCGTGTTTTGAAGATCCAAAGAATCCTCGACAAAGTCTTCAGACTCAATAAGGCCCTCTATGGCCTCAAGCAAGCCCCTCGAGGCGTGGTATGATACATTGAAGGAATTCTTCGTGAAGAATGGCTTCACACCGATTCACTCGATCCTACTCTCTTTACTAAATCTTATGATGGTGAACTGTTTGTGTGCCAAATATATGTTGATGATATTATCTTTGGATGTACTGGCCAACGTTATAGTGATGAATTTGCCTATATGATGAGTGAAGAATATCAAATGTCTATGATGGGAGAGTTGAAATTCTTCTTAGGTCTTCAAATTCATCAACAACACAATGGCATATTCATGTCTTAGGAGAAATACCTCAAAGATGTCCTGAAGAAATTCGGCATGCAAGATTGCAAAGGCGTCAAAATTCCTATGCCCACAAATGGCCATCTATGCACTGATGAAAATGGTATTGACTTCGATCACAAGGTATACCGCTCCATGATTGGTTCTTTATTGTACTTATGTGCATCTAGGCCAGATATAATGCTTAGTGTTTGCATGTGTGCCCGATTTCAAGCTACACCAAGGAATCACACCATAAGGCTGTGAAGCATATTCTTCGATATCTAGCTCACACACCAACACTAGGATTATGGTACCCCAAGGGCTCTACTTTTGATCTCATTGGATATTCTGACTCTGACTATGCTGGTGATCATGTGGACCGCAAGTCAACATCTGGTACTTGTCATTTCCTGGACGATCTTTGGTCTGTTGGTCCTCGAAGAAACAGAATTGCGTATCACTGTCTACTGCGGAAGCTGAATACATTGCTGCTGGCTCGTGTTGTGCTCAATTGCTGTGTATGAAGCAGACTCTCAAGGACTATGGCATCAACGTGAAGAATGTACCTCTCTATTGTGACAATGAGAGTGCCATCAAGATTGCTCACAACCCAGTTCAGCACTCGAAGACAAAGCATATTCAAATTCGTCATCATTTTCTTCGTGATCATGTATTGAAGGGCGACATCTCCATCGAGCACGTGAAGACTGATGAACAGCTAGCTGATATCTTCACTAAACCCTTGGATGAGAAGAGATTTAGCAAGTTGCGGTGTGAGCTAAATATCTTAGAATCTTCGAACGTTCTTTGAAAAGGACACACACCCTGACACTTATGCAAAATTGATGACTTAGATGTGCAACACATGAAGAAACGTTTTCTTCAATCAATGAAGAATAACACTCTAAGTGTGAAGAAATTAATGAAGAATTTGATTCTCGTAACCCTACGACAATTGTATGCGGTGTCTGAAATCATCATTCTTATCTGGTGGGTCACGCCACCACCAAAGTTGAAAATCTTCAACTTGAGTTTTTCCTCAGTTTTGAAATTCTTCAGTTTTTCAAATTCTTCAACTTTGCAAAATCTTCACTGTTTCTGTCGTCTTTCTTTATTGGCTATATATATATATATGGGTTTATGTCCTCTACAGCATTCACTTATGGCTATTTCTTCAAGTCGCTTTTTCTCCTAAGTGAATGTGATCGGACCCTTCCCCCTCTATGCTATACTCAACCCAATCCATTCACAAATTCTTCATCTGCGTTCTATTTGAAACTCGTTCAAAATCTTCACTGTGTCCTTGTCAGCTGAAGAAATTGCGAACGAAATTTTAAAACTGATCTTATCCAAATTTTCGGTTTTACCGCTCAAACCGTTCCGCATCCCACGATACATTATTTTACTCACCCACGATCGTACACGATCTCCACTACACAGTACGTGGATGACACATGTCGTGAGAAGGGAAATGGTCAGGGGCATGTTCGTGCTAAATCTTCGGGGGATCCGTTTTTCACCGTGTCTATAAATACCCCTCTCCCCTTCCTCACTTCTTTTACTCCGCTCGACCTCTCTCTCCCACTCGAGCTCCTCAAACCCTAGCGCCGCCGCTACTCCATCGTCGCCGGTGAGGAAAAGCTTCACTGCCTCGACCTCGTCACCGACGTACTCGCGCCGACCGCGGAAATCCTCACTCCGCCGCCGCCGTAGTTGTCTTCCTCCGCCAAGTTAGGGCGTGGAAGATCTGAACTGACGAACTTCCCAACTGTTCTTCTCGGTTAAATCGTGTTCTTCACTTCGGGTAATTAAAAGATACTTTTATTACTCGCTTTGATTCTCAAACCTTTCTGAAAATCTTCAAAGGTGTTTATTCTTCAAATCTTCACACATATGAACACCTCAAACAAAATAGGCTCTTGATTCGCTTCTCTAAGCAATGATTTTCTTCAAGATTCCTCAATTGTGTGGATCCTCGATCTGTACAACTCTGGAACCTAAGACAAAGAACGCTTAGTGAAATTCTTCAAGGCTCATCCGTCAAAATCCTCAAAACTTGTTCTTTTGAAAAACCTTACGAGAATGCATATGACCTCTCCAAATTCCTCGCAACTATACTGTTCACAGGTACACATGTCCGCTGAATCACTAGGTTCTCATCAACTTAACTCATTTGCAGCGTTCCTCGAAGAAAAACTGCATACTTCTTCAGAGAACTCAATTGTTCAAATTCCTCAACTGGAGAACATGGCAGACGGTAAGAAGCCACAGAAAGGAGGAAAGAAACCTGAGGTTATGACTGTGTTTGAAATCCCTAAGGAAATCTATGCTGACTACTGCACACCGGATGAAGAAAACAAAAATCAACGCAAGGTGCGTATTCAGAAGATTGAATGGAGATGGGCACGGGAATGGAGGGAATACAGATATGTAACTCCTAAGTACATGAAGAAATTCGCTCTCAATCCTCCATGTCCAAGAGCTCCATTGGCACCTGGCCAAGTAGCTGATCCCACAAGCATCAAACGAGGTGAGGACTTTACTGATGAATGGGCTAAACGCCAAGCAAAATTGGCAAAACAAGCCAAGGAGGCAGTGAAGAAATTCAATGAGGATTCTGCCGCCGCTATCACATCGAGGCCTCGGTCAAACCGAGGAAATCCATGCCAAAGAAGCCTGCTCATAAGCCAAGTGCTTCACCATCTGCGCCCTCACGGCCAAGTTCCTCAGCAGCACCCTCAAAGCAAATTCCTCACACTGCTGCTGCTCCACCAAAGTCCTCAACAGCTCCGTCAAAATCTTCAGTCCCTGTGCACCTGGCTACATGTCAAAGGACCGCTAGCTTCTCAATTGCCTCAAGCGCTTCTGCAAGTTCCTCAGCAGCTCCTATTTCTTCAACTGGCCCGACTCAGCTGAAGACCAAAGCAACAGCTGGACGAGGTCCTCGGCCCAGCCCAAAGAAGAAACAGGTTGCACTCCATGTGCCTTCTGATGATGAAGCGTCTGATGATGAACTTGCAGAAATCATCAGAGACCGTCAAGAAAAGGCTGCTAGAGCCAAAGGCACATCTGTGCCACTGCTGTTGGATCCGAAGAAAGTCCTCGACTATATTGATCTCTGGCACAAGGATCCCAATACCCCTATGCCTGACTTTCATCTGACACCTGGACAAAGTCATATGTTGACTCACTTCATCGCTGAAGAAAAATGGAAGTTTGAGAAGGCAAGGGAAATCAAAAAGGCTCAATACAGAAAGGAGAAGTTCCTGAAGAAAAATGTTGCCAAATGACACCTGAGGAACTTCTCAAGGTCCAGACTAAAATTCAAGACCTCAGCAAAAACTTCGATTCCTATTATGCTGATTGGCAAGGAGCCAAGGTCAGATTTGTGAACCTGACGAAGAAATTCACAAATGTTGCTGCCCCAGTGCAACATGAAATTCCTCAGGCTGAAGCCTCAGCTTAGCAGACTGAAGAACATGCCAACACCGCTGATGACGTTCAGCCTGCTGATGAAAATGCTAGTTCCAGGGCTGATGATCCTATTCCAGCCGCTGAAGAAATTGCCAGGGCACCCACTAGTGGTGCGCCTAAAGAAACTACTCAAGACAGGGCAACTGCATCAGTTGTGCCTGAAGAAACTGAACCAAATCCCTCAGCTCCTCCTGCGCCAACTCCAACTCCAATTCTTCCATCTGCCTCTGATGTGAAGAAAACCAAGGCTGCAGAACGAGCTGCTGTGAAGAAAAGGAAAGCATCAGCTGCGTCAGATTCTTCGGCTGCGAAGAAAATGAGGCCTATGACCAGCTCATACGAAAATCCAATTGATGCTGTTCCGATTTCCTCCATGCCATCAAAGGACCTTGTTCCTTTTGGAGAAGACTATGAGATCCCAATCGGATCTGATGAAGAACATCATTCTGCCGCTTCGCCGTAACAGATTGATGAAGAAATTGAAGTGGATGCAATCCCTTCAACCCCGTCATTTCCTCACCTACGCCTCGGTTCACGGTGAAGAGGCTGGTGTTGAGGAAATTGAAGATGAAGATGTGGATATAGGGTGCACCACACGGTGATGAATGATGACTTTTGGGAAAGTCTGCATCCCAATACTCCTCTCTTCACCCCGCTCCAACAGATTCCTCAGTCCCTCGCACAAACAGTCCAAATGGACTCAAGAAACTCAACCCACTTGCTCATGCATGAAGAAATTCCAGCCACTAGTGTCGATGAAACTGCTGTCACCGATCCTCGATCAGCATCTGTTGAGGAACAAGAAATTCCTCAGCCTGAAGAACCTGATCTTGCGATTCCTGAGGTGGTGATGCAACTCACTGACACCCCTCTGCCCAAGCAAAAGAATCCGTTCTCAAGCAAGCAAAAGTTCAAGGCTGAAGATTTCTTTGCCGAGCACGTGTTCTTCATCGACTATAATCCATATGATTACGCTTTCGCATTAGGAAGAGGCGGTTCGGACTGCCACCAAGCCAACTTCTATTCCTCGGTGCTCTCCAACAAGGATAAAATCTTCGATCATGCTCATATTCCTCATGTGGACATGGAGTCGCTGCAGCTTTGAGCCAGTCCTCGGTGTTCTTCACGACGCAGGACTTCTAAATTTCTGCACTGATATCTGTGACTGGAATGAAGAACTAATTCTTCAGTTTTATGCAACGCTGCACATCACCGGAGACGCTGAAGACGTGAACTCATGGGTCTTAGACTGGATGTCTGAAAATACTCACTACAAGGCACCAGCAACTGAATTGCTTCGTGCCCTACCACTCAGTCCTCCACTTGATGGTGCACGTCGTATCTACAACGAACCAGAACTTTCAAATCACTATATGCAAGTGCTGATGAAGCCTTTGAAGCCAAGGCAGGCCCCAAGAACCAATTCCTCGTCAAGGAATTATTGTATGTGCCTCGGACTGTCTATCGGATTATGACGAAGACAATGAGTCCTATCAAGGGCCACGACTCGAACGATGAAGAAGTCGTTGGCATCATGAAGAATATGCTTTTCAACATCATCCATGGCGTTCCCGTCAACTTCCATGATTTCTTCATGAGGACTCTGGCAAACATTGCTATGTCACCATTTGAGCTGAAGCCTTATGCGCCTTGGATTATGAGATTCATCAGGACAAGGTCTTCACTCAATTACAAGGCTGATACTTTGAACCACTGCAGCTACTTGCCCCCGATTGAAGTCCTCAAACGGACATTTACCTCAGATGATGACAAGGGCAAGGCTACTGCTGTGATCGATGAAGGCATTCGTCCATTGGATGGACAGTTTCGCAAAGCAACATCCTACTCCACCAATGATGACTCTGCCACACATGACTCTACCGCAAATACCTCAGTCAAGCAAAGTCCTCAAGCTACCGCACCCAGGGTGATGACTGATCGTGAGTTACTACTCAGTCTTCATCAGAAGGTTGATCGTAATCATAAATGGGTCAAGCGTCAGTTTGGTTCATTTCTTCACAACATGACCTCAACACACAATGCAGTGAAGAAAAACCACTACTACCTCCATGAAACCTTCAAATGCACTCAGGCTGTTCTTTCACATATCTACAAAGGTCAAGAACCGACGTCAATGGGACTCAAGGAAGAATTTGACTGGTCTGCACCTCCTCCAAGAAATACAAGAAGGTCAAAGTTCCTTCCTTGGTGGCCAGCTCCTATTCTTCATCTCGCGACACTGATGAAAATGAAGACTTGGACGACACCGCGGCTGGTCCTACTTCAACAACCGACCCCAACAATGCTGGCGCTCCTTCTTCAACTTGACATTCTTCAGGAGCGTTAGTCCTCAGTTTCGATCCTTTTGGTCATTCGATGACAAAGGGGGAGAAATTTGAGTTAGTCTTCAAGCGGGTCTAGCTTATTGCCTATATACGGTAATTTAAATTTGTTAAGTTACAACTCTCGTTCTTCTGAAACTTTTTATTGGATCGAGTTGTAATCTTAAACCCGATGGTGCTTTGATACTTTTGATGCATTATGCTCTTGCACTATGCTCTAATTCTCATGAGCTCCATGAAAATCTTCATAGCAAATCGATTTGGGCTCCGACACTCTTGATGCGTTATTTTGCATGCCTGTTCCTCATTAATGATATCGCACGCATACTGAATAACATCAAGCACCATATTTCATCATGCATTTCAAATTCTTCATATTATAAGTCAAATGCGTGTATGAATTACAAGATATAGGGGGAGATCTCCATGATTCAATTCTTCAAATGTGCATTGCCTCAAAAGCAAATTCCTCACTATGCACATTTTCAGGGGGAGTTCTTCTATATCTTGCAATCAAATTCCTCATTATCGTATTTACACTTCATATGTTTATCCTCGTTGAAAACTTAACCTATATTGTCATCAATCACCAAAAGGGGAGATTGTAAGTGCATCTAGTGCCCCTTAGTGATTTTGGTGTATTGAAGACTTATAGGTTAAGGAACTAATGCGCTTGTGAGTGTACACAGGTCTATAAGTCTATGAGGAGTTTGATATTTACGGTGAAAGTCGACCCTAAAAATGAAGTTCTTCGATCAAGACTTTGATATTCTCAAGACTTTCAAGACTTTGAAAGTGAAGAAATTGGTGTGACCTTGAAGACTTGGTATTCGATTGAGGAACATGAAGCCCAAGACTTTTGTTTTTGTAGTTTCATTTTCTCTTTCTTGAGTCATAGGAAACACCGCATCGTTAAAGGGGTCGAGGAAATACTAAGGAAAAATTTCCATGTGATGCTCAACTCAAAATCCTACACCTACCAATCCTTCGAGTGAAGCCTTTGGAAATCTCATACGATTCAGTCAATTTCTTGATGTGAGACGAAGTTCTTCCGGGTTGAGGAATTTGTTCTGACCGAGGAGTTAGGAATTCGCCAAAGGCGGATTGCCTACGATGAGGAACATGATAGCCCCGAGGAATTTGATATTCAAATTTCCGACCGTTCTTGTCTTCTTGGCATGACTGTCCCAAAATATCTTATCCACCTAACGGTCATATCATTGAAGGGCATTTATGTCTTATCATGTCGGGCTGCTCCCTAGGCTATAAATAGCCGCCTCACAACCACTAGCTGGTTGGCTGCTCCGAGAGAACTCGACACTTGTCATTTGAGAGCAATCCATCCTCCGAGGACTTTGAGCGAAAATCATCAAGTGAGGAAAAACCCAAAACCAAACCCCTACAAACCCAAAGTGATTGAGAATCATCAAGAAATTGATCCTCGTGGATCCGACGCTTGTTACCTTTGAAGACTGTGCTTCTTCCAGACGGTTAGGCGTCATGGTCTAGAGCATCCAAGAGGAATTGTGGATCGCCGAATGACCAAGTCTGTGAAGGTTTGGAAGTCGCCTGAAGACTTACCACGAGTGATTGGACGAGGTCTGTGTGACCTTAGTTCAAGGAGAATACGGTGAGGACTTGGTTTCTGAGCTGCGTGCTCGATCGGGTGTCCGGACTGCATCCTCGAGTTTAAATACTCACCGCTCCAACCAGACGCATAACCGAGATGATTGGAACTGGTCTACCAAATCGGTGTCTTCACCAACCTAACTGGTTCTATTTCCTCAACCCTTTCATTTCCTCATTCTTTGTGTTGAGTGTTTCTTCATATCTGTGTTTGAAGACTTTGATCAAGACTTTCACAATTTCCTCAGTTCAATTTCTTGATCTGTTTGTCTTCATCTTGTGTTATCCTGTGATTACGCTTTCTGTACTCTGTGCTTGTCTTCATTTCATCATGATGACCATGCGTGTATTCTGTTATGCTTAATTCTGAGTACTTATTCCGCTACAAGTAGTTCTTCGCTAAGGAATTTCCTCATCGGCAAATTCCTCAGTGAAGAATTCATAAAAATCGCCTATTCACCCCCCCTCTAGTCGATATAACGGACTTTCAAACAGGTTGATCGCATGATGATTGTTTTCACGGGTTGACACTTGATCTTAAAATAGCTGACGCGGAATACGTGCAAATCACAATCACAATAGTGAAAAGTATGTATATGGCCTCAACAACAAACACATCTCACAGCATTCCCAAAGACAAAACCCAACAACAATACAGTCACAGCAGAAGTGGGAAACTACAACGATATAGAATCGTAATGCCTAAGTGCCTACCTCACAAATAACCTTGCCTATTGTGCCTCCTCGGGTACAGGCGCAACATTAGTAGCCTCCTCAAACGGCTTGCCTGGGTCCTCATTGATCGTCTCTGATACATCTCCAACGTATCTATAATTTTTTATTGTTCCATGCTATTATATTATCATTCTTGGATGTTTTACAATCATTTTATAGCAACTTTGTATCATTTTTGGGACTAACCTATTGACATGGTGCCAAGTGCCATATGCTATTTTTGCTTGTTTTTTACTTCGCATAAAATCCATACCAAACGGAGTCCAAACGCAGCAAAACTTTTTAGAGAATTTTTTACGGACCAGAAGGAACAACTTGGGCCAAAGAAGTGCCTGAGGGGTGCCACGAGGGGGGCACAACCCACCTGGCGCGCCCTGGTGGGTTGTGCCCACCTCGGTGGCCTCCCACACCGCCTCTTTGCTCTATAAATACCTCCAAAATCCAAAAATCCTAGGGGAGTGGACGAAACATAATTCCAGCCGCCGCAAGTTCTAGAACCACGAGATCCAATCTAGACACCATCACGGAGGGGTTCGTCATCCTCATTGGTGCCTCTCTAATGATGCGTGAGTAGTTCATTGTAGACCTACGGGTCCATAGGCAGTAGCTAGATGGCTTCTTCTCTCTTTTTGATTCTCAATACAATGGTCTCTTGGAGATCCATTTGATGTAACTCTTTTTGCGGTGTGTTTGTTGGGATCCGATGAACTTTGAGTTTATGATCAGATCTATATATCCATGAAAGTTATTTGAGTTTCTTTGATCTCTTATATGCATGATTATTTATAGCTTCGTATTTCTTATTCAAATCTTTGGTGTAGTTAGGCCGACTAGATCGATTTTTCTTGCCATGGGAAGAGGTGCTTTGTGATGGGTTCGATCGTACGCTGTTCTGACGGGGCAGCAAGTACCGTATGTATCATTGCTATTAAATATAATAAGATGGGGGCTATTCCTACATGAATAGATCTCGTCTACATCATGTCATCGTTCTTACTGCATTACTCCGTTTCTCCATGAACTTAATACACTAGATGCATGCTGGATAGCGGTCGATGTGTGAAGTAATAGTAGTAGATGCAGGCAGGAGTCGATCTACTAATCTTGGACGTGATGCCTATATGATGATCATTGCCTGGATATCGTTATAATTATTTGATGTTCTATCAGTTGCCCAACAGTAATTTGTTTACCCACCGTATGCTATTTTCTCGAGAGAAGCCGCAAGTGAAATCTACGGCCCCCGGGTCTATTTTTTCATCATATATTTTCAGATCTATATTGCTCTTTGCCTTTTTCTTTATTTGCATCTTTTATTTTCAGATCTAGATTACCAAAAAACCAAAAATACCTCACTGAATTTTATTTGTCGTTATTTAATTTGCATCTACCACTCTATCTCTTTACCAATCTTTTACCCGAGAGGGATTGAGAACCCCTCTTACGCGTCGGGCTGCAAGTATTTGTTCTTTGTGTGCAGGTGTCATTTACATAGTGTTGCTTGGTTCTCCTACTGGTTCGATAACCTTGGTTTCATAACTAAGGGAAATACCTACCGTCGTTGTGCTGCATCATCCCTTCCTCTTCGGGGAAATACTGACGAGGACACGGACCATCAGCCTCGTTAATGCTGAGAACTTCATTCATTAGGTCATCTTTCGCCGCCATGTCGTCCACGTCCACATTATCATCCTTGTCATTGCCACCGTCGGGGATCCGCCGAGCCTTTGGGCCATGCTCTGAAGGAAATATGCCCTAGAGGCAATAATAAAGTTGTTATTTTATATTATGTTTCCTTATTCATGATAAAGGTTTGTTATTCATGCTAGAATTTTATTGATTGGAAACTTAAATACATGTGTAAATACATATACAAATACCGTGTCCCTAGTAATCCTCTAGTATACTAGCTCGTTGATCAAAGATGGTTAAGGTTTCCTAACCATAGACATGTGTTGTCATTTGATAACAGGATCACATCATTAGGAGAATGATGTGATGGACAAGACCCATCCGTTAGCTTAGCATAATGATCGTTCAGTTTTATTGCTATTGCTTTCTTCATGTCAAATACATATTCCTTTGACTATCAGATTATGCAACTCCCGGATACCGGAGGAATACCTTGTGTGCTATCAAACATCACAACGTAACTGGGTGATCATAAAGATGCTCTACAGGTATCTCCGAAGGTATTTGTTGAGTTGGCATAGATCGAGATTAGGATTTGTCACTCCGAGTATCGGAGAGGTATCTCTGGGCCCACTCGGTAATACACATCATAAGCTTGCAAGAAAATGACTAAGGAGTTGGTCACAAGGTGATGTATTATGAAACGAGTAAAGAGACTTGCCAGTAACGAGATTAAACTAGGTATGAAGATACTGGCGATCGAATCTCGGGCAAGTAACATATCGATGGACAAAGGGAATTACGTATGTTGTCATAACGGTTCGACCGATAAAGATCTTCGTAGAATATGTAGGAGCCAATATGGGCATCCAGGTTCCGCTATTAGTCATTGACTGGCGAGGTGTCTCGGTCATGTCTACATAGTTCTCGGACCCGTAGGGTCCGCACACTTCACGTTCGTTGACGATATAGTGTTATATGAGTTATATGTTTTGGTGACCGCATGTTGTTCGGAGTCCCGGATGAGATCACGAACATGACGAGGAGTCTCGAAATGGTCGAGAGGTAAAGATTTATATATAGGACGATGGTATTTGGACACATGAAGTGTTTCGGGACGTACCGGGAAGGAATCGGGTCACCGGAAGAGGTTCCGGGCACCCCCAGCAAGTTGTGGGCCTTATGGGCCAAAGGAGGGGACAAACCAGTCCACAAGGGGGCTGGTGCGCCTCCTCCCTTGTTTTTCCAGCCCTAGCGAAGGAAAGGGAAATGGCTAGCCCCTCCTGCCTTTCCCTCTCATGGGAGAAAGGAAAGGGGGGGGCGGGCGCCACCCTCCCCTCCCTTTCCCCGCACTTCAAATAAGGAAAGGGGGTGCGGCTTGGGAGGGACCCCAAGTAGGATTCCTCCTACTTGGGGCCTCCTTTGGCTCCTCCTCCCTCCCTCCCACCTATATACATGTGGGAGCGCCTAGCACACACTAGACAATTGCCTAGCCGTGTGCGGCGCCCCCTCCACCGTTTACACCCCTGGTCAAATTTTCGTAGTGCTTAGGCGAAGCCCTGCGGAGATCACTTCACCATCACCGTCACCACGCCGTCATGCTGATGGAACTCATCTACTACCTCGACGTCTTGCTGGATCAATAAGGCGAGGGACGACACGGAGCTGAACGTGTGCAGAACGCGGAGGTGTCGTGCGTTTGGTACTTGATCGGTTGAAGCGCGAAGAAGTTCGACTACATCAACCGCGTTGTGAATCACTTCCGCTTACGGTCTACGAGGGTACGTAGACACACTCTCCCTCTCGTTGCTATGCATCTCCATGGATAGATCATTGCGTGTGTGTAGAAATTTTTTGTTTTGAATGCAACGATTCCCAACAGTGGCATCATGAGCCAGGTCTATGCATAGATGATATGCACGAGTAGAACACAAAGAGTTGTGGGCGGTGATTCTCATACTTCTTACAACCAACATCTTATTTTGATTCGGCGGTATTGTGGTATGAAGCGGCCCAGACCAACCTTACATGTCCACGCACATGAGACCGGTTCTACCGACTGACATGCAACTGGTTTTGCATAAAGGTGGCTGGCAGGTGTCTGTTTCTCCTACTTTAGTTGAATCAAGTTTGACTACGGCCGGTCCTTGAAGAAGGTTAAAACAGCAAACTTGACGAATCACCGTTGTGGTTTTTGCCATAGGTAAGAACGGTTCTTGCTAGAAACCCGTAGCAGCAACGTAAAACTTGCAACAATAAAGTAGAGGATGTCTAACTTGTTTTTGCAGGGTATGTTGTGATGTGATATGGTCAAGACATGATGTGATGTACGTTACTGTATGAGATGATCATGTTTTGTAAGATATCAGGCAACCGGCAGGAGCCTTATGGTTTTTTCTTTATTGTATGAAATGCAAACGCCATGTAATTGGTTTACTTTATCGCTATGAGTTAGCAATAGTTGTAGAAGCAATAGTTGGCAAGACGACCACGACACAACGATGGAGATCAAGGTGTCGAGCCGGTGACGATGGAGATCATCAGGATGCTTTGGAGATGGAGATCAAAAGCACGAGATGATGATGGCCATATCATGTCACATATTTTGATTGCATGTGATGTTTATCCTTTATGCATCTTATTTTGCTTAGAATGGCGTTATAAGATGATCCCTTCACTTAATTTCAAGATAAAAGTTTTCTCCCTGAGTATGCACCATTGCTACACTTCGTCGTTTCGAGACACCACGTGATGATCGGGTGTGATAGACTCTATGTTCACATACAACTGGTGTAAGACAGTTTTACACATGCAAAATACTTGGGTTAAACTCGACGAGCCTAGCATGTACAAACATGGTCTCGGAACACTGGAGACCGAAAGGTCGAACATGAGTCATATAGTAGATATGATCAACATAGAGATATTAACCATTGATGACTACCCCATCTCACGTGATGATCGGACATGGGTTAGTTGATTTGGATCATGTATCACTTAAATAACTTGAGGGATGTTAATTTAAGTGGGAGTTCATTAGTTATTTGATTAATTGAACTTAAATTTATCATGAACTTAGTCTTAATAGTTTTTGCATATCTATGTTGTAGATCAATAGCTCGCAATATATAGCTCCCCTATTTTTGATATGTTCCTAGAGAAAAATAAGTTGAAAGATGATAGTAGCAATGATACGGACTGGGTCTGTGATCTGAGGATTATCCTCATTGCTGCACAGAAGAATTATGTCCTTGATGCACCGCTAGGTGACAGAACTATTGCAGGAGTAGATGCAGACGTTATGAACGTTTTGCAAGCTCGATATGATGACTACTTAATAGTTTAGTGCGCCATGCTTTACAGCTTATAACCGGGACTTCAAGAACGTTTTGAATGCCACGGAGCATATGAGATGTTCCAAGAGCTGAAATTGGTATTTTAGACTCATGCTCGTGTCGAGAGGTATGAGACCTCTGACAAGTACTTTGCCTACAAGATGGAGGAGAATAGCTCAACAATTGAGCATGTGCTCAGAATGTCTGGGTACTACAATCGCTTGAATCAAGTGGGAGTTAAATTTTCAAATAATATAGTGATTGACAAAGTTCTCTGGTCACTAACCAAGCGACTAGAACTTCGTGATGAACTATAATATGCAAGGGATGACGAAAATGATTCACGAGCTCTTCGCGATGCTGAAATCGGCGATGGTAGAAATCAAGAAAGAGCATCAAGTGTTGATGGTTAACAAGACCACTAGTTTCAAGAAAGAGGGCAAGGGAAGGAGAGAGAACTTCAATAAGAATGGCAAGCAAGTTGCCGCTCCCATGAAGAAGCCCAAAGCTGGATGTTGGTGTCAAAATCGGCGGATCTCGGGTAGGGGGTCCCGAACTGTGCGTCTAAGGCGGATGGTAATAGGAGGCGGGGGACACGATGTTTACCCAGGTTCGGGCCCTCTTGATGGAGGTAATACCCTACTTCTTGCTTGATTGATCTTGATGATATGAGTATTACAAGAGTTGATCTACCACGAGATTGTAGAGGCTAAACCTTAGAAGCTAGCCTACGGTATGATTGTTGTTGTCCTGCGGACTAAACCCTCCGGTTTATATACACCGGAGGGGGCTAGGGTTACACAGAGTCGGTTACAAGGGAGGAGATCTACATATCCGTATTGCCAAGCTTGCCTTCCACGCCAAGGAGAGTCCCATCCGGACACGGGACGAAGTCTTCAATCTTGTATCTTCATAGTCCAACAGTCCGGCTATCCGAGGACCCCCTAATCCAGGACTCCCTCAGTAGCCCCTGAACCAGGCTTCAATGACGATGAGTCCGGCGCGCAGATTGTCTTCGGCATTGCAAGGCGGGTTCTCCTCCAAATTCTGAGTACCTGTCGAGTAGCGTCCGGCTTCCCATGAATGTCGCACTCCTTGGCTTCTGCGCCTAATAATGGCTATCCTCCACGTGTCAAGCGAATGTGAAAAGTCGGGGCATTTTTACACTTGCCACCCTAACCATGTAAGTAAATCGTCTATTTAAGGAGGCGGGGATCCTCAGATCCAGATCACACCATCCTCCCACAACGAGTATCCATCAGAGCGCGCCCGGAAAGGTACATCCCATAGCCCTAAGCCAGGCAATTGGAAGAAGTGTTCTGTCCCTCGCAGCCAATTAGTAGAGTTACAGACCCAGGGATTCCTCCCTCCAGCGTATATGGTCCCCGTTCGAGCCGGACTCGCCACCTACAACGGCGGGGAGCAAGCGGAGAGCTTTCCCAACCCATGCGTGGGGGAGCGGGTATGCTTTGTCCCTTACTTATTAAGGGGGCTCGGATTTCCAATCCATCCGTTCCTCCGCGGGCTCCTGGAGTTCTACGGCCTCCAGCTGCATAACTTTACTCCCGCCTCCATATTACAAATCGCTGGCTACGTCGCCCTTTGCGAGCTGTTTTCGGGCTGCGAAGCTCATTTCGAGCTATGGAAGAGGATATTCCGCCTCGTACCCCGTACACAGGAGGGGTCAGTATATCAAGTGGGCGGAGCCAAAATATGGCGCATCGCCGGGACCGGATACCTATCCGGTACTCCGAAGAAGACATCCGAAGACTGGCCTTCAGAGTGGTTTTATATGGAGGACGCCCCCTTCCGGACCCTATTCGGATGGGCCTTCTTGAGTTCGACAACGCTCCCTTGAAGAAACGACGCAACTGGCACCCCCGGAGCCCCCAGGAGGAAGATAACGGAGAAGTCCTTTACCTGATGGGCCGGATACATACGCTGGCCAAGTCGATTGTGATGTCGAGGTTATGTCAATATGTATAATGCAGGGGTGCAACCACTTCAATATCGGGGGCAACCCATGTGGCACTTCAACGGAGAAGACGATGCCACCCGCTGCGGTCGTAAGTGACCGGACTCAGTCGCTGCTCTAGCAAAAATTCTGTCCGATTTGTACAAAGGAGAGGAAGAGGAGTTCATCCGCATTAAGCCACGGGATGGATTCTCCATGTACAACCCCCAAGCTGGGTGAGCTGCTAGTTTTTACTCTAAACCTTCCCGCATTCTTCATCATAAGTATTTACCTTGCCATTTCATAGCAGGAACTACGAAATGCCGTAAGGGAGGTCCACAGCCCGCCTCCACAACCGGAGGACCCTGACTGGGCCCTCGACCCCGGACTCGAAGAAGATCCGGACACATTTGTGGAGCTTATTGACAGGAAGTTTTATCAATTAAGCTGCGACGGTGCCATGGTGGCCATTGTAGCAGATTATCCGGGACTACTCCCTGCATCGCATGTAAGTAAAACCGGAGTCCTAACTTCCAAGAAGGATCCCTTTTTCTGCACTTCACCTACCGCACACATACGGTGTCTTACAGGGAAGGCCCTCGGGACGCCATGCCAAACCCACAGTGACTCACCAACAAGGCACCAAGCCGGGTAGGCTTAAAAGGAAGGCGGTCAGATCGAGACGCCGTCGCAGAGGTATGAAAAAGAACCCCGCTCCGTGGTTGTCGTCTTTTAAAATATAATAATGCCAATGTTTCCTAGTAGGAAAAACGCTCGCCGGACTTTATCCGGAGAGGTTGCCGGCCACGCCTCCACCAGTCGGGCTCCAGAGACGGACTTAGCAACGGACGCTAACATGGGGCGAACGCCGGATGTTCCTCCTACAGAGGATGCGGATAGGCTGTCCGCAACGAATTCCGAAGTGGAGAGCACAATGAATCACAGGCGTCACCGGGTCGTACTCCGCAACGCTTGTTTCTCCCAAGAGGCGTTTGATGCCTTCAACTCAGGAGACGCGTATGTCCGAGCTGCTCAAAATGGTCTTGCCAGAGCCACGGACCAGTATGTAAAGGATATACGGGTAAGAAAATCTAATAATTATGTATATCAGTAGCCCCTGAGACTTGAAACAGTTAGCACAACTGATTTAAGGATCATTGTTTGCATAGGTTCTTACGGAGAAGAATACCCAGCTGTCTCAAGAGCTAGAGACTGCAAAGCCCAGCTTCAGGCCGCAGTTGCCGCAGTGAAGGAGTCCGAGAAGAACCTATCTGGTAACACTTGTTTCCATTGCAAAGAATGTCATGTACCAGGTAGTATTAGGCATGCGTGCAAATCTAACAATAGATTCTGCAGATGACTCCGGAGTGAATCCGGAGGTCGTGCGAGGGGATGAGCAACATGCTAAACCACAGCTAAAGGCTGGCGAGCGCGTCTTTACACGGGTTAGGCGAGAGAAAAACGATCTCCAAGACGCCAATACCCGGCTGGGCGTTGAACTGAAAGATGTTCGAGCCCAGCTTGCTGACTCCGTAAAGGAGAATAAGAGGCTTCGACGCGACATTTTCAGTAAGTGCTTGAACGAACTTTTAAAGAGTTCAATGAAGAAACCGGCTGACAGAGTTATATCTACAGGTATGCTGACGGTTCGTCCCGCCGAGGAAATGCCCGGGTCTGCAAGTGATCTTCTGCCAGAGCTCTCACAACTGCACGAACAAGTTCGGCAGGTGATGCAGGGCATTGACCAAGCCTTGTGGCCATCCGCCTCCCTGCCAGGAGAAATGGGGGAGCTTGTAGAGAAGCTCAAGGGAGCGCGGCGGCGCTTCCGATTATGGAAGATACCAGCCTACCGACAAGGTGCAAGGGAAGCCTGGGCCATGGTGAAGACGCGATATACCAAGGATGACCCGAACCACATGGCCGAGGTCGGACCTGTGGGGTCTGATCGGAAAGAGATCCCCGTCAGTTTGGTGTATGATCAGGTAGAATTAGCCGCAAAGTATTCCCAACAGGATTGTAGGCTAGACAGCATGTTGGATGGTATAGAAGAAGAATTTAGCCAGTTTAAGTGACTGTGTACTTCAAGTGACATGTATTGTCCCTAGTCGGATTGTAAATAATTTGTCATGGCGGACCTTTTCGCTTTGACCTCTGGACCCGACAGTCCGGAGTGTATCCGAATACCCGCTCAGTTATGTAAAAACCGGGGTACGCGTGGAAACTAGGCGTAGGGGTCATAAGTGCTTGAACAGACAAGTACCCAACTAGATATGTTAAAATACATGGATAGAAAGAAACATCTTCCACGGAGAATAGTTACATTAAAGGTTCCTTTCCACAGATGCATGCCCTAATGTGCATGTCCGAGCTGCGAAAAGAGACGCAGGATATAAAAATCTGGGGGCATGTATTACAATAAATAAAGGTCATCTTTTGTTCACCGACCGAATATACTCTTAAGAACGCTAGCTTTCGGCTTCACCCAGTCTGAGGTACACATCCGGCTGACCCGGCAGTAACAATCCAGAGGTGCTCCCCTTATGCCCTAGCCGAGTTAACGAGAACGTAGGGCATAAACACAAGAGCCAGGTAACCCAACTTGGCCAAAACTTAAGTCATATCGATGCATATAATAGCGAAAAAAGGTACATGTGAAAAGTAACACATGTGTGGGGCCTAGAGCCCGGAGCGTAGCTATATTAAGCTTCTGTATAAGAAGCCCCCAGGTATCATGAGCGCGGCTAGCGCGTCAAGATTGTGTAGTCAAGACACATGTTAGCCTTGTAAGGCCTCGAAGAAAAAGGGGAAGAAAGAAAGAAAGAAAAGACAGATAACGAATATAAAAAAAATTGACAGAGGTAAGTAGACGAACATAGAGTCCGACACTAGGCGTAGAACCTTCGGAGTCTAGCTGCGTTCCATGGGTTTGGCTCGAGTCGATTGTCCGATGCATCCCGCAGATGGTACGCTCCACCGGTCAGAACTTGGTCAATAACGAAGGGGCCTTCCCATTTGGGCTTGAGATTGTTCTTTTTCTTCTCCGGTAGGCGTAGAACGAGTTCGCCAATGTTATAAGTTTTGGCTCGTACTTCTCTGCTTTGATACCTTCGAGCCTGTTGCTGATAGAATGCAGAACGGTTTTCCACGTCACGCTCCTCCTCCAGGGCGTCCAAACTGTCCTGCCGATCTAGCTCGGCTTCTTTCTCTTCATACATGCGCACTCTCGGTGAGTCATGAATTATGTCGCAGGGCAGTACCGCCTCTGCGCCGTACACCATGAAAAACGGTGTGTATCCGGTAGTGCGACTCGGTGTGGTCCGCAGGCCCATAGTACGGAGTCGAGCTCCTCTACCCAGTGCGTATCGGATTCCTTCAAGGATCGCACTAATCTGGGTTTAATGCCGCTCATGATAAGACCATTTGCTCGCTCGACTTGACCGTTAGTTTGTGGGTGATAGACAGAAGCATAATCGAGCTTGATGCCCATGTTGCTGCACCAAATTTTTACCTCGTCGGCTGTAAAGTTCCAGCCGTTATCGGGGATGATGCTGTGGGGAACGCCATAACGGTGTACAACCCCGGATATGAAGTCTATCACTGGTCCGGATTCGGCCGTTTTAACTGGTTTGGCTTCTATCCATTTGGTGAATTTGTCCACCATGACCAATAGGTATTTTTTATTATGGCTTCCCCTTTTAAGGGGTCCGACCATATCAAGCCCCCAGACCGCAAAGGGCCAAGTGATGGGGATTGTTTGGAGAGCGGTAGGTGGCATATGGCTTTGGTTTGCGAAAAGCTGGCAACCGACGCAACGTTGAACGAGGTCCTGTGCGTCTGCCCGGGCTGTCGGCCAATAAAAACCTGTACGGAAGGCCTTGCTTACAAGGGCCCGAGCTGCGGCGTGGTGGACGCCAAGTCCAGCATGAATTTCTGCCAAAAGTTGTTGTCCTTCCTCTTCGGATATGCACCTTCGAAGGACTCCGGTAGCGCTTTTCTTATAAAGCTCGCCCTCGTGGACCTTGTAGGCTTTAGACCGTCGCACAATGCAACGTGCCTCGTTTGGTTCCTCAGGTAGTTCCTGCCTAGTTAGGTAAGCCAAGAAGGGTTACATCCAAGGCGATGACGGCCATAATCACGTGGGCCGAAGGAGTTATTTCGGTGGCAGAGCCTCCGATTACGTCAGAGTGTTTGGTGTCTGGTGTTGTGGCCGGGTCCGGACTATTGTTACCGGTCTCTCCTTCCCATACAACGGATGGCTTAAACAACCTTTCCAAGAAGATATTAGGTGGGACAGGTCGCTTAGCCGGCGCGGCGAGGATATCCGCCGCTTGATTGTTTTCCCAGACCACATGGTGGAATTCGAGCCCCTCGAACCGAGATGACATTTTGAGGACGGCGTTGCGATAAGCCGCCATTTTTTAGTCCTTGGCATCGAAGTCTCCATTTATTTGAGATATTGCAAGGTTCGAGTCCCCACGCACCTCTAGGCGTTGAATGCCCACGGAGACTGCCATTCGGAGACCATGTAACAGGGCCTCATATTCTGCTACGTTGTTGGAGTCTGTGTATAATATTTGGAGTACGTATTGGACTGTATCTCCAGTGGGGGATGTCAGGACGACGCTAGCCCCCAGACCAGCCAGCATTTTAGAGCCGTCAAAGTGCATGATCCAATTGGAGTACGCGCCGTACTCTTTAGGGAGTTCGGCTTCTGTCCATTCGGCGACGAAGTCAGCCAGTACTTGTGACTTAATGGCTCGCCGTGGTTTGTATATTATGTCGAACGGGAGGAGCTCAATAGCCCATTTAGCAATCTGGCCCGTGGCCTCGCGGTTGTTTATTATGTCGTTGAGTGGTACTTCAGAGGCCACCGTAATTGAACACTCTTGAAAGTAGTGTCGTAGTTTCCGGGATGCCGTGAAGACTGCGTATGCTATCTTTTGATAATGTGGTTACCTTGATTTGCATGGAGTGAGGACAGTGGATACATAGTACACCGGCTTTTGAAGCAGAAACTTATGTCCGTCTGTCTCTCGTTCGACGACGAGCACTGCACTTACAACTTGGTGTGTTGCCTCTATATATAATAGCATTGGTTCGCCGACATTTGGCGCAACCAAGATTGGGTTTGTGGCCAAAACGGCTTTTATTTCTTCTAATCCAGGCGTGGCCGCATCCGTCCACTCGAAGTGTTCGGTGCGTCGAAGAAGGCGATAAAGAAGCAGTGCCTTTTCTCCTAATCGGGAGATGAAGCGGCTTAAGGCAGCCACACATCCAGTTAGTTTCTGGATTTGCTTGAGGTCTGTTGAGATGGCCAATCGTGATGTAGTTCGATTTTAGCCGAATTTGCTTTGATTCCTCTGTTGGAGACGATGAAGCCTAAGAGCTTTCCGGCGGGCACGCCGAAGACGTAATTTTCCGGATTGAGCTTAATGTCGTATGTTCGGAGATTGTCGAACGTGAGCCTCAAGTCGTCTATTAAGGATTCGACGTGTCTGGTTTTAATGACCACATCGTCTATGTATGCCTCCACTGTTTTGCCGATCTGTGTCTCCAAGCATGTCCGAATCATGCGTTGATATGCTGCACCGGCGTTTTTGAGCCCGAAAGGCATGGTGTTAAAACAGAAGGGACCGTATGGAGTGATAAATGCCGTTGCGGCTTGATCGGACTCCGCCATCTTAATTTGATGGTATCCGGAGTATGCGTCGAGGAAACACAATGAGTGGTGTCCTGCGGTAGCATCGATAATTTGATCGATGCGAGGGAGGGGGAAGGGATCCTTGGGGCAAGCCTTGTTAAGGTCCTTGAAGTCGACACATAGGCGCCAGGATTTGTCCTTCTTTGGTACCATCACCAGGTTTGCTAGCCAGTCCGGATATTTTATTTCTCGAATGAATCCGGCCTCCAGTAACTTGGCTAGCTCCTCTCCCATGGCTTGTCGCTTAGGCCCAGAGAAGCGCCGAAGAGTTTGCTTGACCGGCTTGAATCCCTTTAGAATGTTAAGGCTATGCTCGGCTAGCCTGCGTGGGATTCCTGGCATGTCTGAAGGATGCCAGGCAAAGATGTCCCAATTCACGCGCAAGAACTCCTGTAGCACGACGTCTACTGTGGGGTTTAACTGTACCCCGATGGATGCTGTTTTTGTAGGGTCTGTTGGATGGACTTGGAATTTTACTATTTCATCCGCTGGTTTAAAAGAGGTGGACTTGGATCTTTTGTCGAGTATCACGTCGTCCCTGTCCACTGTGGAGCAGAGCGCACTTAATTTTTCAGTCGCGAGGGCTTTGGAAAACGCCTCGAGGGCCAGTGCGGCTGTTTTACTTTCGGTGCGGAGTGCTATGTCCGGGTCACTAGCTAGAGTGATGATTCCATTGGGCCCGGGCATTTTGAGCTTCATGTACCCGTAATGGGGTATAGCTTGGAAGATCGTGAATGCCTCCTGCCCTAGAAGGGCGTGGTATCCGCTATTGAACGGGGCCACTTGGAATGTGATTTCTTCGGACCTATAATCTCCGGCGTGCCGAATACCACATCTAGTGTGATTTTCCCAGCACATCGTGCCTCCCGACTAGGGATGATTCCTCTGAAGGTCGTGCTGCTTTGCTCAATGCGGTTTTTGTCTGTTTCCATTTTTTTGAAGAGTCTCCTCATAGATGAGGTTTAATCCGCTGTCGCTGTCCATGAGCACTTTAGTAAGCCGGAAGCCATCCACAATTGGACTAAGGACCAAGGCGGCTAGTGCTCGGGCTGTTCGGAATTTAGGTTCGTCACTGGCATTGAAGGTGATAGCCGTATCGCTCCATGGATTTATTGCTGCCATGTGGCAGACTTTGGCAAGGCTACGGAGTGCTCGATTACGCCTATTATTTGAGGCGAACGTCTCGAAGATTGTCAATATTGTATTGTTGTTTTCCACGGGATGGTGCTCTGCGGTATTGTTGATGAGGAGATCCTCACCGCTCTTGGCCACCTGCCGGAGTACCCAACATGCTCTAAGGCTGTGTGTTGGCATGGTATCCGCTGTACTATGAATTTTGCATGGCCCATTAAGCCATCCCTCCAATACGGTTCCACGCCCTGTAGTGGGATTTTGTTTCTTTGTAATTGGATCGGGTGACTTACGAGAGTACACCCTTTTAGTTCGGATGGGGGGTTTTGTGAGAGCCGGAGGATCCCAAAATTTTGTTTGGGTTTTCTAGGCGCTTTCCATCGCACAGTACTTCCGTACTATGGCTGCCAAGTCAGCGAAGTGTGCTATGTCACGGCGACTTATGGCATTGAGGATTCCCCTGTCCGTGCAATTTTTGCAAAAGAATGAAATTGCGTCTTCCTCGCGACAGTCCTTAACTTTGCTCATTACAAGGAGGAATCTGACCCAATAGTGGTGTACTGTCTCTTGGGGCTCTTGTCTATTGTGGGAAAGATCACTTATATCTGGGTGGGCAGGTGGATTTAGGTCCGAACCCTGACCCGATCTGAGACCCAGGGGCGGAGGAGTTTCCGAGCTTGGCAGTTCGGGCTCCGGGATGTTGCCCAATAGGTCTGGCCCGCTGCCTGATTCTAGGTTCAAGGCTTGGGCCATGTCCTCCCGTAGACGGGTATCCGTCTCGGAGAGCTCGGGAATCTGGACATAGTTTGTCCTCAAGATAGAGGAAGAATCGTTGTGTTTCTCCTCCACCACCGCTATCTGATGGGTGACCGACGGAGAGTTAATCTCCCTTTGGTCGGGTTTAAGCCCAATCCGATTATAGTCCGTAGCGACTCCCAAGGAGGCGATGCGATCCAAGAGCTCGTTCAAGGAAGATAGCTCCATAGGATCCAACTGCTCGGTGAATTCCGAGCCGACGTGGAGGCTGTTTTCGATGACCTGAGAAGTCATCGTCGGCCTTATGACGAGCAGGCGGTCATGACGAAACCGCCTAGTCGTGGGATTTGGCCTACAGCCGTGGCTCCCCAGAGGTGATGTTGTCCTTGACAACGAGGCGAGCTATCCAGCCTTATGATGACGGCAGTGGAACTCTCAATGAAAGCACCAATGTCGGTGTCAAAACCGGCGGATCTCGGGTAGGGGTCCCGAACTGTGCGTCCAAGGCGGATGGTAACAGGAGGCGGGGACACGATGTTTACCCAGGTTCGGGCCCTCTCGATGGAGGTAATACCCTACTTCCTGCTTGATTGATCTTGATGATATGAGTATTACAAGAGTTGATCTACCACGAGATCGTAGAGGCTAAACCCCAGAAGCTAGCCTATGGTATGATTGTTGTTGTCCTACAGACTAAACCCTCCGGTTTATATAGACACCGTAGGGGGCTAGGGTTACATAGAGTCGGTTACAAGGGAGGAGATCTACATATCTGTATTGCCAAGCTTGCCTTCCACGCCAAGGAGAGTCCCATCCAGACACGGGACGAAGTCTTCAATCTTATATCTTCATAGTCCAACAGTCCGGCCAAAGGATATAGTCCGGCTGTCTGAGGACTCCCTAATCAAGGACTCCCTCACTGGACCCAAGCCTGAAACTGAGTGTCTCTACTGCAAAGGAAATGGTCACTGGAAACGGAACTACCCCAAATACTTGACAGATAAGAAGGATGGCAAAGTGAACAAAGGTATGTTACAAAAGGCATTTCATTTCTTCACATGTAACTGTGGGTCTACCTGTACCCCGCCTCCTGACAGATTGAGCCATTTGCACTGAAATAAAGAGACCTTAAAATCATGTCCGTCGTAAAGTTCCCATATGTCCACTATGTAACCATAATATGTGTCATTTCCCTTCTTGGTTGCTGCATCAAAGTGGACCCCGCATTTTTGGTTCGTGCTCTTTTTGTTGGGGAACGCAGTAATTTAAAAAAAATCCGACGACCACTAAAGATCTATCCAGGAGATGCATGCAACGAGAGGGGAGAGTGTGTCCACGTACCCTCGTAGACCGAAAGCGGAAGCGTTTTATCAACGCGGTTGATGTAGTCGTACGTCTTCATGATCCGACCGATCCTAGCACCGAACGTACGGCACCTCCGTGTTAAGCACACATCCAGCACGATGACGTCCCTCGTACTCTTGATCCAATTGAGGCCGAGGGAGAGTTCCATCAGCACTACGGCGTGGCGACGATGATGATGAAGTTACCGGCTCAGGGCTTCGCCTAAGCACTACGATGATATGAGCGAGGTGCGTGTAACTGTGGAGGGGGGCACTGCACACGGCTAAGACAAATCTTGGAGTGCCTCTGGGGTGCCCCCTGCCCACATATATAAAGGAGGGAGGAAGAGGAGGCCGGCCCTAGAGGGGGCGCGCCAAGGGGGGAGTCCTACTAGGACTCCCGGTCCAAGTAGGATTCGCCCCCCCCCTTTCCTATTCCAACTAGGAGAAGGAAAGGAAGGAGGAAGAGGGGAGAAGGAAGGAGGGGGGCGCCGCCCCCTCCTAGTCCAATTTGGACCAGCCCATGGGGGGGCACGCGCCCACCCCTTGAGGCCCTTCTCTCCTTTCCCGTATGGCCCATTAAGGTCCACTACTTCCCCCGGCGAATTCCCGTAACTCTCCGGTACTCCGAAAAATAACCAAATCACGCGGAACCTTTCCGATGTACGAATATAGCCTTCCAATATATCGATCTTTACCTCTCGACCATTTCGAGACTCCTCGTCATGTCCGTGATCTCATCCGGAACTCTGAACAATCTTCGGTACATCAAATCACATAACTCATAATAGAAATCATCATCGACCGTTAAGCGTGCGTACCCTACGGGTTCGATAACTATGTAGACATGACCGAGACACATCTCCGATCAATAATCAATAGCGGAACCTGGATGCTCATATTGGCTCCTACATATTCTACGAAGATCTTTATCGGTCAAACCGCATAACAACATACGTTGTTCCCTTTGTCATCGGTATATTACTTGCCCGAGATTCGATCGCCAGTATCATCATACCTAGTTCAATCTCCTTACCGGCAAGTCTCTTTACTCGTTTCGTAATGCATCATCCCGCAACTAACTCATTAGTCACATTGCTTGCAAGGCTTATAGTGATGTGCATTACCGACAGGGCCCAGAGATACCTCTCCGAAACACGGAGTGACCAATCCTAATCTCGATCTATTCCAACCCAACAAACACCATCGGAGACAGCTATAGAGCATCTTTATAATCACCCATTTATGTTGTGATGTTTGATAGCACACTAATTGTTCCTCCGGTATTCGAGAGTTGCATAATCTCATAGTCATAGGAACATGTATACGTCATGAAGAAAGTAATAGCAATAAACTAAACGATCATAATGCTAAGCTAACGAATGGGTCTTGTCCATCACATCATTCTCCTAATGATGTGATCCCGTTCATCAAATGACAACACATGTCTATGGTTAGGAAACATAACCATCTTTGATAAACGACCTAGTCAAGTAGAGGCATACCAGGGACACTTATGTTTTTTCTATGTATTCACACATGTACTAAGTTTCCGGTTAATACAATTCTAGCATGAATAATAAACATTTATCATGAAATAAGGAAATAAATAATAATTTTATTATTGCCTCTAGGGCATATTTCCTTCAAGATCCCACTTGCACTAGAGTCAATAATCTAGTTCACATCGCCATGTGATTTAACACCAATAGTTCACATCACCATGTGATTAACACCCATAGTTCACATCGCTATGTGACCAACACTCAAAAGCTTTTACTAGAGTCAATAATCTAGTTCACATCACTATGTGATTAACACCCAAGAGCACTAAGGTGTGATCATGTTTTGCTTGTGAGATAAGTTTTAGTCTACGGTTCTGCAACATTCAGATCCGTATGTATTTTACAAATTTCTATGTCTACAATGCTCTGCACGGAGCTACTCTAGCTAATTGCTCCCCCTTTCAATATGTATCTATATCGAGACTCAGAGTCATCCAGATCGGTGTCAAAGCTTGCATAGATGTAACTCTTTACGACGAACTCTTTATCACCTCCATACTCGATAAATATTTCCTTAGTTCAAGGATAATTTTGACCAATGTCCAGTGATCTACTCCTAGATCACTATTGTACTCCCTTGCCAAACTCAGGGCAGGGTATACAATAGGTCCGTACACAAAGATGGCATACTTTATAGAACCTATGGCTGAGGCATAGGGAATGACTTTCATTCTCTCTCTATCTTCTGCCATGGTCGGGCTTTTGAGTCTTACTCAACTTCACACCTTGCAACACAGGCAAGAACTCCTTCTTTGACTGTTCCATTTTGAACTACTTCAAAATCTTGTCAAGGTATGTACTCATTGAAAAATCTTATCAAGCGTCCTGATCTATCTCTATAGATCTTGATGCCCAATATGTAAGCAACTTCACCGAGTTCTTTCTTTGAAAAAAAACTCTTTTCAAACACTCCTTTATGCTTTCCAGCAAATTCTACATCAATTCCGATCAACAATATGTCATTCACATATACTTATCAGGAAGGTTGTAGTGCTCCCACTCAGTTTCTTGTAAATACGGGCTTCGCCGCAAGTCTGTATAAAACTATATGCTTTGGTCAACTCATCAAAGTGTATATCCTAACTCTGAGATGCTTGCACCAGTCCATAGATGGATCGCTGGAGCTTGCACACTTTGTTAGCACCTTTAGGATTGACAAAACCTTCTGGTTGCATCATATACAACTCTTCTTTAATAATTCCATGCAGTTTTGACATCCATTTGCCAGATTTCATAAAATGTGGCAATTGCTAACATGATTCGGACAGACTTTAAGCATCTATACGAGTAAGAAAATCTCATCGTAGTCAACACCTTCACATGTCGAAAACCTTTTTTGACAAGTCGAGCTTTGTAGATAGTAACACTACCATCATCGTCCATCTTCCTTTTAAAGATCCATTTATTCTCAATGGTTTGCCGATCATCAGGCAAGTCCACCAAAGTCCACACTTTGTTCTTATATATAGATCATATCTCAGATTTCATGGCCTCAAGCAGTTTTGCGGAATCTAGGCTGATCATCGCTTCCTCATAGTTCGTAGGGTTCGTCATGGTCTAGTAACATGACTTCCAGAACAGGATTACCTTACCACTCTGGTGCAGAACATGCCCTGGTTGACCTACGAGGTTCGGTAGTAACTTGATCTGAAGTTTTATGATCATCATCATTAACTTCCACACTAATTGGTGTAGGCATCACGGGAACTGATTTTTGTGATGAACTACTTTCCAATTCAAGAGAAACTCCTTCTCTAGAAAGGATCCATTCTTAGCAACGAATATCTTGCCTTCGGATCTGTGATAGAAGGTGTACCCAACAGTATCCTTTGGGTATCCCATGAAGACACATTTCTCCGATTTGGGTTCGAGCTTATCAAGTTGAAACTTTTTCACATAAGCATCGCCACCCCAAACTTTAAGAAACGACAGCTTAGGTTTCTTGCCAAACCACAGTTCATATGGTGTCATCTCAACGGATTTAGATGGTGCCCTATTTAACGTGAATGTAGCTGTCTCTAATGCATAAACCCAAAAGAATAGTGGTAAATCAGCAAGAGACATCATAGATCGCACCATATCTAATAAAGTACGGTTACGATGGTCGGACACATCATTACGCTGTGGTGCTCCGGGTGGCGTGAGTTGCGAAACTATTCCACATTGTTTAAAATGAAGACCAAACTCATAACTCAAATATTCACCTCCACGATCAGATCGTAGAAACTTTATTTTCTTGTTATGGTGATTTTCCACTTCACTCTAAAATTCTTTGAACTTTCCAAATGTTTCAGACTGATGTTTTATCAAGTAGATATACCCATATCTGCTCAAATCATCTGTTAAGGTCAGAAAATAATGATACCCGCTATGTAGCCTCAATACTCATCGGACCGCATACATCAGTATGTATTATTTCCAATAAGTCAGTTGCTTGCTCCATTGTTCCGGAGAACGGAGTCTTAGTCATCTTGCCCATGAGGCATGGTTCGCAAGCATCAAGTGATTCTTAATCAAGTGATTCTTAATCAAGTGATTCCAAAAGTCCATCAGCATGGAGTTTCTTCATGCGTTTTACACTAATATGACCTAAACGGCAGTGCCACATATAACTTGCGCTATCATTATTAACTTTGCATCTTTTGGCTTTCAATATTATGAATATGTGTATCATTACGATCGAGATTCATAAACCGTTTATATTGAGTGTATGACCATAGAAGGTTTGATTCATGTAAATAGAACAACAATTATTCTTTGACTTAAATGAGTAACTGTATTGCAACAAACATGATCCAATCATATTCATGCTCAACGCAAACACCAAATAACATTTATTTTAGGTTCAACACTAATCCCGAAGGTAAAAGGAGTGTGCGATGGTGATCTTATCAACCTTTGGAATTACTTCCAACACACATCATCACCTCGCCCTTAACTAGTCTCTGTTTATTTTTGCAACTCCTGTTTCGAGTTACTACTCTTAGCAACTGAACTAGTATCAAATATTGAGGGGTTCCTATAAACACTAGTAAAGTACACATCAACAACATGTATATCAAATATACCTTTGTTCACTTTGCCATCCTTCTTATCCGCCAAATACTTGGGGCTGTTCCGCTTCCAGTGACCAGTCCCTTTGTAGTAGAAGCACTTAGTCTCAGGCTTAGGTCCAGACTTGGGCTTCTTCACTTGAGCAGCAACTTGCATGTCATTCTTCTTGAAGTTTCCCTTCTTCCCTTTTCCCTTTTTCTTGAAACTAGTGGTCTTGTCAACCATCAACACTTTTCTTGATTTCTACCTTCGCCAATTTTAGTATCGCGAAGAGCTTGGGAATTGTTTTTGTCATCCCTTGCATATTATAGTTCATCATGAAGTTCTAGTAACTTGGTGAAAGTGACAAGAAAACTTTTTCAATTACTATCTTATCTGGAAGATTAACTCCCACTTGATTCAAGCAATTGTAGTACCCAGACAATCTGAGCACGTGCTCAATGGTTGAGCTATTCTCCTCCATCTTGTAGGCATTGTCAGTGGTCTCATACCTCTTGACTCGGGCATGAGTATGAAATACCAATTTCAACTCTTGGAGCATCTTGTATGCTCCGTGGCGTTCAAAACATTTTTGAAGTCCCGGTTCTAAGCCGTAAAGCATGGTGCACTAAACTATCAAGTAGTCATCATACCGAGCTTGTCAAAACGTTCACAACATCTGTATCTGCTCCTGCAATAGGTCTGTAACCTAGCAGTGCGTCAAGGTCATAATTCTTCTGTGTAGCAATGAGGAAAATCCTCAGATCACGGACCAAGTCCGCATCATTGCTACTATCATTTTTCAACTTATATTTCTCTAGGAACATATAAAAAATAAACGGGGAGCTACATCGCGAGCTATTGATCTACAACATAGATATGCTAATACTACAAGGACTAAGTTCGTAATAAATTAAAGTTCAATTAATCATATTACTTAAGAACTCCCACTTAGATAGATATCCCTCTAATCATCTAAGTGATCACGTGATCCAAATCAACTAAACCATGTCCGATCATCACGTGAAATGGAGTAGTTTTCAATGTTGAACATCACTATGTTGATCATATCTACTATATGATTCATGCTCGACCTTTCGGTCTCAGTGTTCTGAGGCCATATCTGCATATGCTAGGCTCGTCAAGTTTAACCCGAGTATTTTGCGTGTGCAAAACTGGCTTGCACCCGTTGTATGTGAACGTAGAGCTTATCACACCCGATCATCACGTGGTGTCTCAAAGACGATTTAACTGTCATAGCGGTGCATACTCAGGAGAACACTTATACCTTGAAATTTAGTGAGGATCATCTTATAATGCTACCGCCGTACTAAGCAAAATAAGATGCATAAAGGATAAACATCACATGCAATCAAAAAATGTGTGATATGATATGGCCATCATCATCTTGTGCCTTGATCTCCATCTCCAAAGCATCGTCATGATCTCCATCGTCATCGCCATGACACAATGATCTCCATCATCTTGATCTATATCAACGTGTCGTCTTATGGTCGTATCGCCAATTATTGCTTTTGCAACTATTGCTATCGCATAGCGATAAAGTAAAGCAATTATATGGTGCTTGCATCTTATGCAATAAAGAGACAACGATAAGGCTCCTATCTGTTGTTGATAACTTTAACAAAACATGATCATCTCATACAACAATTTATATCTCATCACGTCTTGACCATATCACATCACAACATGCCCTGCAAAAACAAGTTAGACGTCCTCTGTTTTGTTGTTGCAAGTTTTACGTGGCTGCTACGGGCTTAGCAAGAACCGTTCTTACCTACGTATCAAAACCACAACGATTTTTCGTCAAGTGTGTTGTTTTAACCTTCAACAACGACCGGGCGTAGTCACACTCGATTCAACTTAAGTTGGAGAAACAGACACGCACTAGCCACCTGTGTGCGAAGCACGTCGATAGAACCAGTCCCATGAACGCGGTCATGTAATGTCGGTCTGGGCCGCTTCATCCAACAATACCGCCGAATCAAAGTATGGCATGCTAGTAAGCAGTATGACTATTATCGCCCACAACTCTTTTGTTCTACTCGTGCATATAACATCTACGCATAGACCTGGCTCGGATGCAACTATTGGTGAACGCAGTAATTTAAAAAAATCCGACGATCATGAGACTTCACCTCGGATGCCACTTTGTGTTCTACTCGTGCATATAACATCTATCTAGGAGATGCATGGCAATGAGAGGGGAGAGTGTCCACGTACCCTCGTAGACCGAAGCGTAAGCATTTTATCAACGCGGTTGATGTAGTCGTACGTCTTCATGATCCGATCGATCCTAGCACCGAACGTACAACACCTCCGTGTTCAGCACACGTTCAGCAGGATGATATCCCTCGTACTCTTGATCCAGTTGAGGCCGAGGGAGAGTTCTGTCAGCACGATGGAGTGGCGACGATGATGATGAAGTTACCGGCGTAGGGCTTCGCCTAAGCACTACAACGATATGACAGAGGTGTGTGTAACTATGGAGGGGGGCACCGCACACGGCTAAGACAAATCTTGGAGTGCCTCTGGGGTGCCCCCTGCCCACGTATATAAAGGAGGGAGGAAGAGGAGGCCGGCCCTAGAGGGGGCGCGCCAAGGGGGGAGTCCTACTTGGACTCCCGGTCCAAGTAGGATTCACCCCCCTTTCCTATTCCAACTAGGAGAAGGAAGGGAAGGAGGAAGAGGGGAGAAGGAAGGAGGGGGCGCCGCCCCCTCCTAGTCCAATTTGGACCAGCCCATGGGGGGGCACGCGCCCACCCCTTGAGGCCCTTCTCTCCTTTCCCGTATGGCCCATTAAGGTCCACTACTTCCCCCGGCGAATTCCCGTAACTCTCCGGTACTCCGAAAAATAAGCGAATCACTCGGAACCTTTCCGATGTACGAATATAGCCTTCCAATATATGGATCTTTACCTCTCGACCATTTCGAGACTCCTCGTCATGTCCGTGATCTCATCCGGAACTCTGAACAATCTTCAGTACATCAAATCACATAACTCATAGTACAAATCATCATCGACCGTTAAGCGTGCGGACCCTACGGGTTCGAGAACTATGTAGACCTGACCGAGACACATCTCCGGTCAATAACCAATAGCGGAACCTGGATGCTCATATTGGCTTCTACATATTCTACGAAGATCTTTATCGGTCAAACCACATAACAACATACGTTGTTACCTTTGTCATCGGTATATTACTTGCCCGAGATTCGATCGCCAGTATCATCATACCTAGTTCAATCTCCTTACCGACAAGTCTCTTTACTCGTTCCGTAATGCATCATCCCGCAACTAAGTCATTACTCACATTGCTTGCAAGGCTTATAGTGATGTGCATTACCGACAGGGCCCAGAGATACCTCTCCAAAACACGGAGTGACAAATCCTAATCTCGATCTATTCCAACCCAACAAACACCATCGAAGACAGCTGTAAAGCATCTTTATAATCACCCAGTTATGTTGTGATGTTTGATAGCACACTAATTGTTCCTCCGGTATTCGGGAGTTGCATAATCTCATAGTCATAGGAACATGTATACGTCATGAAGAAAGTAATAGCAATAAACTAAACGATCATAATGCTAAGCTAACGAATGGGTCTTGTCCATCACATCATTCTCCTAATGATGTGATCCCGTTCATCAAATGACAACACATGTCTATGGTTAGGAAACATAACCATCTTTGATAAACGACCTAGTCAAGTAGAGGCAAAGCAGGGACACTTATGTTTTTTCTATGTATTCACACATGTACTAAGTTTCCGGTTAATACAATTCTAGCATGAATAATAAACATTTATCATGAAATAAGGAAATAAATAATAATTTTATTATTGCCTCTAGGGCATATTTCCTTCAGTCTCCCACTTGCACTAGAGTCAATAATCTAGTTCACATCGCCATGTGATTTAACACCAATAGTTCACATCACCATGTGATTAACACCCATAGTTCACATCGCTATGTGACCAACACTCAGAAGGTTTTACTAGAGTCAATAATCTAGTTCACATCACTATGTGATTAACACCCAAGAGCACTAAGGTGTGATCATGTTTTGCTTGTGAGATAAGTTTTAGTCTACGGTTCTGCAACATTCAGATCCGTATGTATTTTACAAATTTCTATGTCTACAATGCTCTGCACGAAGCTACTCTAGCTAATTCCTCCCACTTTCAATATGTATCTATATCGAGACTCAGAGTCATCCAGATCGGTGTCAAAGCTTGCATAGATGTAACTCTTTACGACGAACTCTTTATCACCTCCATAATCGAGAAATATTTCCTTAGTTCAAGGATAATTTTGACAAATGTCCAGTGATCTACTCCTAGATCACTATTGTACTCCCTTGCCAAACTCAGGGCAGGGTATACAATAGGTCTGGTACACAGCATGGCATACTTTATAGAACCTATGGCTGAGGAATAGGGAATGACTTTCATTCTCTCTCTATCTTCTGCCATGGTCGGGCTTTTGAGTCTTACTCAACTTCACACCTTGCAACACAGGCAAGAACTCCTTCTTTGACTGTTCCATTTTGAACTACTTCAAAATCTTGTCAAGGTATGTACTCATTGAAAAATCTTATCAAGCGTCCTGATCTATCTCTATAGATCTTGATGCCCAATATGTCAGCAACTTCACCGAGTTATTTCTTTGAAAAAAAACTCTTTTCAAACACTCCTTTATGCTTTCCAGAAAATTCTACATCAATTCCGATCAACAATATGTCATTCACATATACTTATCAGGAAGGTTGTAGTGCTCCCACTCAGTTTCTTGTAAATACGGGCTTCGCCGCAAGTCTGTATAAAACTATATGCTTTGGTCAACTCATCAAAGTGTATATTCTAACTCTGAGATGCTTGCACCAGTCCATAGATGGATCGCTGGAGCTTGCACATTTTGTTAGCACCTTTAGGATTGAAAAAACCTTCTGGTTGCATCATATACAACTCTTCTTTAATAATTCCATGCAGTTTTGACATCCATTTGCCAGATTTCATAAAATGTGGCAATTGCTAACATAATTCGGACAGACTTTAAGCATCTATATGAGTAAAAAAAATCTTATCGTAGTCAACACCTTCACATGTCGAAAACCTTTTTTGACAAGTCGAGCTTTGTAGATAGTAACACTACCATCAGCGTCCATCTTCCTTTTATAGATCCATTTATTCTCAATGGTTTGCCGATCATCGGGCAAGTCCACCAAAGTCCACACTTTTTTCTTATATATGGATCATATCTCAGATTTCATGGCCTCAAGCAGTTTTGTGGAATCTGGGCTGATCATCGCTTCCTCATAGTTCGTAGGTTCGTCATGGTCTAGTAACATGACTTCCAGAACAGGATTACCGTACCACTCTGGTGCAGAGCATGCTCTAGTTGACCTACGAGGTTCGGTAGTAACTTGATCTGAAGTTTTATGATCATCATCATTAACTTCCTCACTAATTGGTGTAGGCATCACTGGAACTGATTTTTGTGATGAACTACTTTCCAATTCAAGAGAAGGTACAACTACCTCATCAAGTTCTACTTTCCTCCCACTCACTTCTTTCGAGAGAAACTCCTTCTCTAGAAAGGATCCATTCTTAGCAACGAATATCTTGCCTTCGGATCTGTGATAGAAGGTGTACCCAACAGTATCCTTTGGGTATCCCATGAAGACACATTTCTTCGATTTGGGTTCGAGCTTATCAGGTTGAAACTTTTTCACATAAGCATCGCCACCCCAAACTTTAAGAAACGACAGCTTAGGTTTCTTGCCAAACCACAATTCATATGGTGTCGTCAATCCGTATTTAGATGGTGCCCTATTTAACGTGAATGTAGCTGTCTCTAATGCATAACCCCAAAACAATAGTGGTAAATCGGCAAGAGACATCATAGATCGCACCATATCTAATAAAGTACGGTTACGATGGTCAGACACATCATTACGCTGTGGTGCTCCTGATGGCGTGAGTTGCGAAACTATTCCACATTGTTTAAAATGAAGACCAAACTCATAACTCAAATATTCACCTCCACGATCAGATCGTAGAAACTTTATTTTCTTGTTATGGTGATTTTCCACTTCACTCTAAAATTCTTTGAACTTTCCAAATGTTTCAGACTGATGTTTTATCAAGTAGATATACCCATATCTGCTCAAATCATCTGTTAAGGTCAGAAAATAATGATACCCGCTGCGAGCCTCAATACTCATCGGACCGCATACATCAGTATGTATTATTTCCAATAAGTCAGTTGCTTGCTCCATTGTTCCGGAGAACGGAGTCTTAGTCATCTTGCCCATGAGGCATGGTTCGCAAGCATCAAGTGATTCTTAATCAAGTGATTCCAAAAGTCCATCAGCATGGATTTTCTTCATGCGTTTTACACTAATATGACCTAAACGGCAGTGCCACATATAACTTGCGCTATCATTATTAACTTTGCATCTTTTGGCTTTCAATATTATGAATATGTGTATCATTACGATCGAGATTCAATAAACCATTTATATTGAGTGCATGACCATAGAAGGTTTGATTCATGTAAATAGAACAACAATTATTCTTTGACTTAAATGAGTAACTGTATTGCAATAAACATGATCCAATCATATTCATGCTCAACGCAAACACCAAATAACATTTATTTTAGGTTCAACACTAATCCCGAAGGTAAAAGGAGTGTGCGATGGTGATCTTATCAACCTTGGAATTATTTCCAACACACATCATCACCTCGCCCTTGACTAGTCTCTGTTTATTTTTGCAACTCCTGTTTCGAGTTACTACTCTTAGCAAAATGAACTAGTATCAAATACTGAGGGGTTCCTATAAACACTAGTAAAGTACACATCAACAACATGTATATCAAATATACCTTTGTTCACTTTGCCATCCTTCTTATCCGCCAAATACTTGGGGCAGTTCCGCTTCCAGTGACCAGTTCCTTTGTAGTAGAAGCACTTAGTCTCAGGCTTAGGTCCAGACTTGGGCTTCTCCACTTGAGCAGCAACTTGCATGTCGTTCTTCTTGAAGTTTCCCTTCTTCCCTTTGCCCTTTTTCTTGAAACTAGTGGTCTTGTCAACCATCAACACTTTTCTTGATTTCTACCTTCGCCAATTTTAGTATCGCGAAGAGCTTGGGAATTGTTTTTGTCATCCCTTGCATATTATAGTTCATCATGAAGTTCTAGTAACTTGGTGATAGTGACTAGATAACTTTGTCAATTACTATCTTATCTGGAAGATTAACTCCCACTTGATTGAAGCAATCGTAGTACCTGCATAATCTGAGCACATGCTCACCGGGTTGAGCTATTCTCCTCCATCTTGTAGGCACCGTCGCTGGTCTCATACCTCTTGACTCGGTAACGAGTATGAAATACCAATTTCAACTCTTGGAGCATCTTGTATGCTCCGTATGCGTTCAAAACATTTTTGAAGTCCGGTTCTAAGCCATAAAGCATGGTGCACTAAACTATCAAGTAGTCATCATACCGAGCTTGTCAAAACGTTCACAACATCTCAGATTCCGCTCCTGCAATAGGTCTCAGAACCTAGCAAGCGTCAAGGACATAATTCTTCTGTGCAGCAATGAGGAAAATCCTCAGATCACGGACCAAGTACGCATCATTGCTACTATCATCTTTCAACTTATATTTCTCTAGGAACATATAAAAAATAAACGAGGAGCTACATCGCGAGCTATTGATCTACAACATAGATATGCTAATACTACCAGGACTAAGTTCGTGATAAATTAAAGTTCAATTAATCATATTACTTAAGAACTCCCACTTAGATAGATATCCTGATAATCATCTAAGTGATCACGTGATCCAAATCAACTAAACCATGTCCGATCATCACGTGCAATGGAGTAGTTCTCAATGTTGAACATCACTATGTTGATCATATCTACTATATGATTCACGCTCGACCTTTCGGTCTTAGTGTTCCGAGGCCATATCTGCATATGCTAGGCTCGTCAAGTTTAACCCGAGTATTCTGCGTGTGCAAAACTGGCTTGCACCCGTTGTATGTGAACGTAGAGCTTACCACACCCGATCATCACGTGGTGTCTCGGCACGACGAACTGTCGCAACGGTGCATACTCAGCGAGAACACTTATACCTTGAAATTTAGTGAGGGATCATCTTATAATGCTACCGCCGTACTAAGCAAAATAAGATGCATAAAGGATAAACATCACATGCAATCAAAAAATGTGTGATATGATAAGGCCATCATCATCTTGTGCCTTGATCTCCATCTCCAAAGCATCGTCATGATCTCCATCGTCACCGGCATGACACAATGATCTCCATCATCTTGATCTATATCAATGTGTCGTCATATGGTCGTCTCGCCAATTATTGCTTTTGCAACTATTAGTATTGCATAGCGATAAAGTAAAGCAATTATATGGTGCTTGCATCTTATGCAATAAAGAGACAACCATAAGGCTCCTATCTTTTGTTGATAACTTTAACAAAACATGATCATCTCATACAACAATTTATATCTCATCACGTCTTGACCATATCACATCACGACATGCCCTGCAAAAACAAGTTAGACGTCCTCTGTTTTGTTGTTGCAAGTTTTACGTGGCTGCTACGGGCTTAGCAAGAACCGTTCTTACCTACGTATCAAAACCACAACGATTTTTCGTCAAGTGTGTTGTTTTAACCTTCAACAACGACCGGGCGTAGTCACACTCGATTCAACTTAAGTTGGAGAAACAGACACGCACTAGCCACCTGTGTGCGAAGCACGTCGATAGAACCAGTCCCATGAACGCTGTCATGTAATGTCGGTCTGGGCCGCTTCATCCAACAATACCGCCGAATCAAAGTATGGCATGCTAGTAAGCAGTATGACTATTATCGCCCACAACTCTTTGTGTTCTACTCGTGCATATAGCATCTACGCATAGACCTGGCTCGGATGCCCCTATTGGTGAACGCAGTAATTTTAAAAAAATCCGACGATCATGAGACTTCACCTCGGATGCCACTTTGTGTTCTACTCGTGCATATAACATCTATCTAGGAGATGCATGGCAATGAGAGGGGAGAGTGTGTCCACGTACCCTCGTAGACCGAAGCGTAAGCATTTTATCAACGCGGTTGATGTAGTCGTACGTCTTCACGATCCGATCGATCCTAGCACCGAACGTACAACACCTCCGTGTTCAGCACACGTTCAGCAGGATGATATCCCTCGTACTCTTGATCCAGTTGAGGCCGAGGGAGAGTTCTGTCAGCACGATGGAGTGGCAACGATGATGATGAAGTTACCGGCGTAGGGCTTCGCCTAAGCACTACAACGATATGACAGAGGTGTGTGTAACTGTGGAGGGGGGCACCGCACACGGCTAAGACAAATCTTGGAGTGCTTCTGGGGTGCCCTTTGCCCACGTATATAAAGGAGGGAGGAAGAGGAGGCCGGCCCTAGAGGGGGCGCGCCAAGGGGGGAGTCCTACTTGGACTCCCGGTCCAAGTAGGATTCGCCCCCCCCCCCTTTCCTATTCCAACTAGGAGAAGGAAGGGAAGGAGGAAGAGGGGAGAAGGAAGGAGGGGGGCGCCGCCCCCTCCACGTCCAATGTGGACCAGCCCATGGGGGCACGCGCCCCACCCCTTGAGGCCCTTCTCTCCTTTCCCGTATGGCCCATTAAGGTCCACTACTTCCCCCGGCGAATTCCCGTAACTCTCCGGTACTCCGAAAAATAACCGAATCACTCGGAACCTTTCCGATGTACGAATATAGCCTTCCAATATATCGATCTTTACCTCTCGACCATTTCGAGACTCCTCGTCATGTCCGTGATCTCATCCGGAACTCTGAACAATCTTCGGTACATCAAATCACATAACTCATAATACAAATCATCATCGACCGTTAAGCGTGCGGACCCTACGGGTTCGAGAACTATGTAGACATGACCGAGACACATCTCCGGTCAATAACCAATAGCGGAACCTGGATGCTCATATTGGCTCCTACATATTCTACGAAGATGTTTATCGGTCAAACCGCATAACAACATACGTTGCTCCCTTTGTCATCGGTATATTACTTGCCCGAGATTCGATCGCCAGTACCATCATACCTAGTTCAATCTCCTTACCGGCAAGTCTCTTTACTCGTTCCGTAATGCATCATCTCGCAACTAACTCATTACTCACATTGCTTGCAAGGCTTATAGTGATGTGCATTACCGACAGGGCCCAGAGATACCTCTCCGAAACACGGAGTGACAAATCCTAATCTCGATCTATTCCAACCCAACAAACACCATCGGAGACAGCTGTAGAGCATCTTTATAATCACCCAGTTATGTTGTGACGTTTGATAGCACACTAATTGTTCCTCCGGTATTCGGGAGTTGCATAATCTCATAGTCATAGGAACATGTATAAGTCATGAAGAAAGCAATAGCAATAAACTAAACGATGATAATGCTAAGCTAACGAATGGGTCTTGTCCATCACATCATTCTCCTAATGATGTGATCCCGTTCATCAAATGAAAACACATGTCCATGGTTAGGAAACATAACCATCTTTGATAAACGAGCTAGTCAAGTAGAGGCATACCAGGGACACTTATATTTTGTCTATGTATTCACACATGTACTAAGTTTCCGGTTAATACAATTCTAGCATGAATAATAAACATTTGTCATGAAATAAGGAAATAAATAATAATTTTATTATTGCCTCTAAGGCATATTTCATTCACTTCTGATTTTGGGCGATCGTGTAAAATGTATTCCCATTTATCTCGTACCCTTTGTAAGTCAATATAGTCGAAGATTGTCCCCTGGCCAACGAGTACAGCTCATCAGAAACAGTGTTGTCACCTCTGAGACGTGTATGCAACCAACTGCCGAAATTTTTGATGTGTTCACATGTAATCCAGTCGTTACACTGCTCCGGGTGTTTGGAGCCCAGAATGTTCTTGTGTTCATCGACATACGGGGTCACCACGGTAGATTTCTGTAGAAATGTGTAGTGTGCTTGAGACCAAGAATGCCCGTCCCTACATATTATTGAGTCCCCTCCTAGCGTGCCTTTTCCAGTCAGTCTCCCCTCATACCGTGATTGAGGGAGACCAATCTTCTTAAGGTCAGGAATGAAGTCAACACAAAACCCAATGACATCCTCTGTTTGATGGCCCGTGGTGATGCTTCCTTCTGGCCTAGCGAGGTTACAGACATATTTCTTTAGGACTCCCATGAACCTCTCAAAGGGGAACATATTGTCTAGAAATACAGGGCCCAGAACCACAATCTCGTCGACTAGATGAACTAGGACGTGTGTCATGATATTGAAGAAGGATGGTGGGAACACCAGCTCGAAACTGACAAGACATTGCGCCACATCACTCCTTAACCTTGGTGGGATTTCTGGATCGATCACCTTCTGAGAGATTGCATTGAGGAATGAACAGAGCTTCACAATGGCTAATCGAACGTTTTCCGGTAGAAGCCCCCTCAATGCAACAGGAAGCAATTGCGTCATAATCACGTGGCAGTCATGAGACTTTAGGTTCTGGAACTTTTTCTCTGGCATATTTATTATTCCCTTTATATTCGACGAGAAGCCAGACAGGTCCTTCATACTGAGCAGGCATTCAAAGAAGATTTCCTTCTCTTCTTTGGTAAGAGCGTAGCTGGCAGGACCTTTCATACTGCTTTGGAGGCATGTCGTCTTTTTCCTGCACACGTTGCTGATCGTCCCGTGCCTCCGGTGTATCTTTTGTCTTCCCATACACACCCAAGAAGCCTAGCAAGTTCACGCAAAGGTTCTTCTTCACGTGCATCACATCGATTGAAGAGCGAACCTCTAGGCCTTTCCAGTAGGGTAGGTCCCAAAATATAGATTTCTTCTTCCACATGGGTGCATGTCCCTCAACGTCATTCGAAAGAGATAGTCCGCGAGGACCCTTTCCAAAGATTACCTGTAAATCATTGACCATAGCAAGTATGTGATCACCGGTACGCATGGCAGGCTTCTTCCTGTGATCTGCCTCGCCTTTGAAATGCTCTCCTTTCTTTTGACATTGATGGTTGGTCGGAAGAAATCGACGATGCCCCAGGCACACATTCTTCCTGCATTTGTCCAGGTATATACTTTCGGTGTCTGATATGTCTCCAACGTATCTGTAATTTATGAAGTATTCATGCTATTATATTATCCATCTTGGATGTTTATGGGCTTTATTTTACACTTTTATATTATTTTCGGAACTAACCTATTGATCCAGTGCCCAGTGCCAGTTCCTATTTTTTCCCTTGTTTCAGTGTTCTGAAGAAAAGGAATATCAAACGGAGTCGAAACAGAATAAACCTTCTGGAGAAGTTATTTTTGTAAGGAAAGCAACCCGGGAGACTTGGAGTGCACGTCAGGAAAGCAACGAGGGAGGCACGAGGCAGGGGGGCGCGCCCACCCACCTTGGGCGTGCCCTCCACCCTCGTGGGCCCCTCGTGGCTCCCCTGACGTACTTCTTCCTCCTATATATATATCCATATACTCTAAAAACTTCGGGGGACATAATAGATCGGGAGTTCCGCCGCGCAAGCCTCTGTAGCCACCAAAAACCAATTGGGACCCTGTTCCGGCACCCTGCCGGAGGGGGGAACCCTCACCAGTGGCCATCTTCATCATCCCGGCGCTCTCCATGACGAGGAGGGAGTAGTTCACCCTCGGGGCTGAGGGTATGTACTAGTAGCTATGTGTTTGATCTCTCTCTCTCTCTCTCTCTCTCTCTCTCTCTCTCTCTCGTGTTCTTGATTTGGCACGATCTTGATGTATCGCGAGCTTTGCTATTATAGTTGGATCTTTTGTTGCTTCTCCCCTCTACTCTCTTGTAATGGATTGAGTTTTCCTTTGAAGTAATCTTATCGGATTGAGTCTTTAATGATTTGAGAACACTTGATGTATGTCTTGTCGTGCGTATCTGTGGTGACAATGGGACATCACGTGATTCACTTGATGTATGTTTTGGTGATCAACTTGTGGGTTCCGCCCATGAACCTATGCATAGGGGTTGGCACACGTTTTCGCCTTGATTCTCCGATAGAAACTTTGGGGCACTCTTTGAGGTTCTATGTGTTGGTTGAATAGATGAATCTGAGATTGTGTGATGCATATCGTATAATCATACCCACGGATACTTGAGGTGACATTGGAGTATCTAGGTGACATTAGGATTTTGGTTGATTTGTGTCTTAAGGTGTTATTCTAGTACGAACTCTAGGGCTGTTTGTGACACTTATAGGAATAGCCCAACGGATTGATTGGAAAGAATAACTTTGAGGCGGTTTCGTACCCTACCATAATCTCTTCGTTTGTTCTCCACTATTAGTGACTTTGGAGCGACTCTTTGTTGCATGTTGAGGGATAGTTATGTGATCCAATTATGTTATTATTGTTGAGAGAACTTGCACTAGTGAAAGTATGAACCCTAGGCCTTGTTTCAACACATTGCAATATCGTTTACGCTCACTTTTATCATTAGTTACCTTGCTGTTTTTATATTTTCAGATTACAATAACCTATATCTACCATCCATATTGCTCTTGTGTCACCATCTCTTCGCCAAACTAGTGCACCTATACAATTTACCATTGTATTGGGTGTGTTGGGGACACAAGAGACTCTTTGTTATTTTGTTGCAGGGTTGTTTGAGAGAGACCATCTTGATCCTACGACTCCCACAGATTGATAAACCTTAGGTCATCCACTTGAGGGAAATTTGCTACTGTCCTACAAACCTCTGCACTTGGAGGCCCAACAACGTCTACAAGAGAAGGTTGCGTACTAGACATCAAGCAGTTTCTGGCGCCGTTGCCGGGGAGGTGAGTGCTTGAAGGTATATCTTTAGATCTTGCAATCGAATCTTTTAGTTTCTGGTTTCATCACTAGTTTAGTCTATAAACGAAAACTACAAAAAAAATGGAATTGAGGGTTCCTCATATGCTTCATCTTTTTAATATCTTTCGTTAAAATAAGGATTCTGATAATTGTGCTCAAGTACTAGAAGAAGAATTACATATAATGCTTGGCATAAAATATGTGAATGATTGTGACACTCCAATTTTTTTTATTTAGTTTTCAACAAAAACTTTGTTTGATTTGAAGAAGGTCATTTAAATCCTTCCAAAAACCTCTCTCTCTCTCAAATTTTTTTTCCTCATGACAATGATTTTATTTGGTATCTGCTTCAACCTTGGTGTTTGGTTATTTAAAAACCTTCCTTCTGACTTTTACCACCTCAAATATATTTTTGGAATTTATTTTCTATTAAAAAGAAACCCTATGGATTTTGGGCTACTCTTTTGTTTTGACACCTTGGTGTTTGGTTATTTAAAAACCTTCCTTCTGACTTTTACCACCTCAAATATATTTTTGGAATTTATTTTCTATTAAAAAGAAACCCTATGGATTTTGGGCTACTCTTTTGTTTTGAAACCACCCATGGTTTTACCATGCCTCATGTGGTAATTTCTTGCAAAACCCCTCCCCCAACTTTGGGGCTATCCAAACATTCTGTTCCAACAGGTCCAACCCATTTTTGGATTTTATTTCATTTATTTTATCCCCAAAAACAATTCTGTCATTTATTTTAAGCCTAGATGATTTACAAAGGAAGTACCTGATTTCCTTTGAGTTTTGATCTCAAACCAACTCCTTTGGGTAGTCCCTGGCACCCCCAACCTAGATCCATCAAGATCCAATCATTCTCTTTTCAAAATTTTCAAGTTTCAACCTCTGCAAGTTTGGACCAGATTCATCATTTTTGGTGAAATTCATATTTTCCTTTCTCCAAAAATTCCACCAAAAATCAGGCAACCCCTAGGTGCTTTGAGAGGCCACCACACCAAACATCATCCTCAGAAAAAAAATTCTCATGCTTGAATCATTTCATCAAACACTTGGCCGGCACTGTTGCCGTGCATATTCAGTAAAATTCAGAGTTTCAGAGTTTTGTCAGTGTCGTTTTTCGTGAGTGCCTTGTCAGCGATCACCAGTGCACCCTGGCGCGTTGCGCACGGCCTCTCCTCCTTGACCAGAGCACCGCATGCTCTCTTGGACGGGCGCAGGTGTCGGTGGCGGCGAGCATCGCCGATGCCGGCAGCTTCTACAGTTGCAGAGCCACCCGTGGCGGCCAACGGGAGCTAGCGCCAGCTCGCTACGCCGTCCAGCGCCGCCCAACGCCCCCTAGCCCTCCGCGTGGCCTCATGCATGCCAGCGCACACCGCAGCACCGTCGCCGTGGCCCAGCAAGCACAGGGCGCGCCTTCTGCCGCCGACGGGCCCGCGCAGCCCCGTTCTGTCAAAACCACCCATGCGCGCCTAATCCAACCTGGTTTAACTTCTAAACGGAACCCGTGGACCTCCACGTTGATGCCCAACTCCCTAAACTCCCCGACCAAGCACTGCGCCACCGTAACCATCGCCGGAGATCCCCGTTCACGGCCACCGCCTCGGATCGCCTATAAAAAGAGGTCCCGAGCTCGTTCTCGAGCACGCACCACCACTGCACCCCACCAGAACCCCGCCAAGCCACTAGGAGGACCTCGAGGAGGTCTCCTCCCCCAACTCCGCCCTCCCCGACGAGATCCAACTTCACCCGAGCCGCCGTCCGCCGGAGCAAGGACCGCCGTCGACGTGGTGCTCGCCGACGACCACCACCACCACCCACAGACGCGGAAGGTCACGCTGATCACGTAGGTACTCTCCGATCCTCCTAACTCGCCGTGGATCGCCGCCGGCGACCACCGCAGCTCTCGGGCGCCGACGAGCTCTGTCTCCTCCCCCCCCCCTTTGAAATTTCAAACCTGACGGGTGGGACCCCTCGTCAGTATTTTCTTTTTTTTCGAACCGTTTTCTGAAAACGCCTTCGGGCAGAGTACGTCTCCCTTTGCAGTTGACGGTTTTTAGCCGAAGCATTTTCTGTTTTTATAAGTTGGCCCCTAGAAACTTTCTGTTTCATTACAGATGAGTCCCTGGATTAAAACCTTTATAACTTTTAAACAGAAACTGATTTTTGATTGGTTCTTTTTCTGTCATCTTTATTTTTCTGTCTAGTTTTTTGTCATATTTGTTTGAAAAAATATTTGGAACACTTTTTGGTGCACTCTCGGTATTTACGTTAGTACGTATTTTCTTATACCGTCGATACCGGAGGAGGTGACAGAACTGCGAACTTCGCCAAGCTAGACTCCGACTACTCCGAACCAGGCAAGCATGTTTGAACTTTTGATATGATGAGTGTTCATCGCTTGTTTGCATTAATTAGTTTCATGGCATGTTTATGAGCATTTTGATAAATGTTATATTACATGCAAAGTTGAGGCAAGTGAGTTTCGAGAATCCATATGTTGTTGGATATGAGTTTGCATGGCCATGTGATGGCATGAGAATGGGTAAGATGGCAGTGTTGTAGCATGCCAGTCTTATGCCAGACTATTTGACTCCAGTGTCAACGTGAATCAAGTCACGTTTCCGTCCGTTTTCCCTTCCTGTACTACCACATGTTTTCCGCAAGGGATATGGCTTAGTAAGTTGCAAACCTCTTTCCTGGTACACACCAAATAGAGAGGCCGTGATGAGGGTTCCATGGCCCTGGATTAAAGCCACCATCCGTCGGGGGCATGGGTGTTTCCGTTGGGACCGAGAGGGGGCACCCTTAGAGCGCCAGCGTATATAAATTTGATCCCATGCTATTCGAGGTTGTGATCTCCCCGTCTCAAAGTTTTTCTTGAACGTTGTCTAGGGTGATTCCTGGCATCGTGAGGTGGGATGGGTGTGTACTGGTCAGATGTGTTTCTACCGAAATACCGTAAAAGGAACTAGTCCTTCGTGACTACGGAAATCCGTGGCCGTGGATAATTAGTACCAACTCTGCAGAGTCAAAAATCCTTTGAATCATCTTATCCATGTCCAAGTACTGTGTTCAACTTATCTTGTCAAGTGTCAGTCTTAGTGACAAAACTCCGGTGAACCACATGAGTGTTAAGTCTGGTTAAATGTTTATTCCTGTGGATGGACTAATCGTTTATTATTATGTATTGAATATTTCCTATGAGTATTATATCTTCGTGAATTTATCAGACATGAATAATGAAATTTAAGCCCTTTCTGCGATGTCGCTCAGACGTCCGACTGTGGCACGCTTGTTATTTACTTTCACTATAAGCCCTTTTTGTGATGTCGCTCAGACGTCCGACTGTGGCACGCCTATTATTTACTTTCAATATAAGCCCTTTCTGCGATGTCGCTCAGACGTCCGACTGTGGCACGCATGTTATTTACTTTCAATAAGCCCTCTCCGTGATGTCGCTCAGACGTCCGATTGTGGCACGATTGCTATTTACTTTCACTATAAGCCCTTTCTGCGATGTCACTCAGACGTCCGACTGTGGCACGCTTGATATTTACTTTCAATATAAGCCCTTTCTGCGATGTCGCTCAGACATCCGACTGTGGTACGCATGTTATTTACTTTCAATATAAGCCCTTTATGTGGTGTCGCTCAGACGCCCGACTGCGGCATGATAATTTATTTGTTCACCCTTCGAGGCGTCGCTCCAGACACCCGATCGGTTTTCAGTTGTTTTGTTGGAATTTCGGGAGGACTACCACCCGACTTCCTTTTTACTTATCATGTCGTGCAATATTTATTATTTGAGTGTGCATTGCTATTTGCTCATGATGCATTCGTGCTTGCATTTGTTATATCTTATGTCCGAACTGTCTTGCGAGTACTTTCAAAGTACTCACCTGGCTTGTTGATTTGGCGGATGTTGTGAAGGCGATCTCATGGATGAAGAGTTCGATAGCGAGTCCCGGCTAGAGGAGTCCCAACCAGTCCCGTGCGATCCTGGATTTGGTCATCAGATTATATCCGCTTCCGCTACCCAAATAAATTCATCGAGCCTCACCTCGACGCTCGATGAGCTGCCAGTTTAGGAGTCATGTTATCCACTCCACTGTGATATATCCACCACCACTTTTTTTCGAGTCAGTAGTATGCCACCAGACCCTTGTGTCATAGCCGCCCTTATCTAAAATATTAGCGTGTTTGTAATAAATTGTTGAGCAACCTCAGCTCAACCCAGTAATATATTTAATACTACTGGCCTTCTGTATCAAGTATTTGTCTACCAGTAAGGAGAATTCTTCCTGTACTGGAATCAAAAGATAGATTTCTCAATAAGTATTTTATTGAAAAACCGGTCATGACAAACTTGGTATCAGAGCCAGGCTGACTGTAGGAAGCCACTAGGTGCGATCACTAATCGGTTATTAGCATAATAGAGTTAATTCATATTTTTGCAAATGTAGTCATTTTCTGACAGCCAGCATAAATTTATGATGTGAACATTCAGAAATTTTGCCTACTTTTGTAGATGGCTGGCAACGACCGTGGAGTCAGTGTGTTCGCCAACGTGCTCGAGGGGTTCGTCTAAGCTCCTCTCCTTCATCGTCCAGATCGCGATGGGGCCATCGGCGCCCAGCCTTCACACTCTACCAGACAAGATCAACGACAGTCTGTCCATGCACCAAAGCGGTGCAATTCAAGGGAGGGCGTGTTGAGTTACGCCGCTTCCGGTTCTTGGGGAGAGCCATGCCTACGGAGAAGCATGCTATGCAGATGGCTGCCCGTGAGGCGATAGCTCTTCTCCGGGATGTTCTTCCTTCGATGAAGACTCGTCGTTACCGCTACCTTCCATGCCACGTGCCATACACCTGTCACTACGTATTTGCTTGCCCCAGAGGAGAGCGAGACGAGGCTATTGAGATGCTTGTCGAGTACCTCCGGGCTCTGGAGGCAGCCTTCGACAACCTGGTGGACGACCTTGTGGCTGCCCGCATGGACTCAGTCCATGGCTGTGCCGCCAACAGGAGGGAGCTCCTGCACACCGCACCACCACTGACTTTCGTCTCGTCCTCGGCATCTTATTCACCTACCATTCTCGCCACTGCTTTTCGCCTGCCTACCACTGAGGAGTTCAACCAAGTCATTGCGCCCACTTCAGTCCGTACTGCACCACCTATTGCGCCCACTCCTGTTCGTGTTGCTCCACCTATGGCGCCCGCTCCATCAACTCAGCGCAGCACTTCACGTCTGGAGCCTATTAGCAAGGAGGAGGTTGAGTCCCCAGCCTCATCAAGGCCTCACCCTCGGCAGGCCAAGGGAGATCCTTACCATCTCCGACTGAGTACGCTTAGCCGCCATGCGATGTACCGGATTGTACGATATGTTTATATGTACATAGGTTGTGAGAAGTAGCTTGTTTGCGCATCATGTAGGAACTGGGAGAAGTGCACTAGCCTAAATAACATGTCAGGAATATGTACGCATATCCTGAGTGATGTATTGTATAATTACTGCTTGCGTGTAAGATATGTACTAAGCAGTCCTTCTCCATGCGCAATCGATTATTCTCTTGAAAAATCTTGGAGCATTTAAAATTTCCCGTTTTTATGAATTTATTGATTTTGCGACTCAATTTCTTTTCTTATGAATTTTACAAAATATATCCCCAGCGTGAAAAATGTCTCGTCCTTGGACGCGCTCCATGCCAAATCCGCCAGAGGAAAATTATGGCACACAAACAAGCAACAATTTCACACAGGGGCAGTCAAGTCAACAGGGCAGTGAAACAACATTTTCCCAAGTATGCCGCCTTTATGAACAGAGTCAGCAACAACATCAGGAAATGATGAACCAAGTCATTAATATGGGAAATCACCGTGGACCGCATCAACAGCAATCCAAATTGTCTGAGCTACAGAAGACGCGCCCCCAACATTTTCTCATACTGACAAACCTCTTGAGGCCAATGACTGGCTTCGAGACATGGAAAGGAAATTAATTATTGCACAGTGTTCAGACCGTGAGAAAGTACTATATGCACCGCACTACCTCACTAGAGCAGCTGCATCATGGTGGGAAAAATTCCTACACATGCATCCCAACGAAAATGAAATAACCTGGGAGGAGTTCAAAGAAGGTTTTCGTGGGGCGCACATTCCTAAAAGTGTTATGAAGATCAAGAAGAGAGAGTTTGATGACCTCAAACAAAGGACCATGACGGTGTCAGAATACAACAGTCAGTTTACTCTATTGTCTCGCTACGCCAACGAAGAGCGTATGACTGAAAGCAAGAAGATGGAAAAATTCCTGGACGGTCTGGCACCCGCGCTTAAATGCCAGCTGGTCGTGCACACTTTCCCAGATTTCAAAACACTGGTGGATAAGGCTATTACCTTGGAAAATGAGCGATGCAGCTTGGAGGATTTCCGCAAGCGAAAAAGGGACCAGACTACTCTTGCTCGCAACCACCGAAGCAAGGCGGATTTTCAGAAAGGTGGGACACACAAACCCACGACAAACGTCTCACACCCAATCAAGAATTTCCATGGAAGGGACAAGGAGTTCACATATCTCCCAGGCGTTACTTGCTACGCTCGTGGAGAAGAAGGGCACTATGCCAAGCAGTGCCCCAAGCCAAGGAACTCGACCCCAAAGCCGAACAACGGTGGCAATAATTCAGCGCCCAAGCGAAACAATTTCAACCCCAATAACAACCACAGGAAGGGTCATCTGAACCACGTGACCAGAGAGGAAGCACAAAACGCCCCAGATATCGTACTCGGTACGTTCCCTGTCAACACAATACCAGCCACAATTTTGTTTGATTCTGGAGCTTCTCACTCGTTCATTTCGAAGAGATTTGCTTTGCAAAATAATTTTTCGATGCTTCCCTTGGAAAAATCCATGATCATCAAGTCCCCTGGGATTAAGCAAGTGACACAGAGTTATTGCCAAGGTGTGGTTATTGAATTTGAAGGATTGAGGTTTCACGCCAACCTTATTGTATTGGAAAATAAAGGACTAGATGTCATCCTAGGGATGGATTGGTTAACCACCAACAAAGGATTTATTGACTACTTCAACCGGACCGTAATTCTCACCCACCATCACGGGAAGACAATAAAAGTTTCAGCCAAAGAGAGACAAATATCTCGGCAACCGAGATTGAACAAGGTGGACGCATCGAAGTTAAGCAAAGTTCCAGTAGTATGTGAGTTTCCAGACGTTTTTCCCGAAGAACTACCAGGCATGCCACCAGACCGAGAGATAGAATTCAGCATTGAGCTAGCACCCGGAACCGCCCCCATTTACAAGAAACCATACAGAATGGCACCATCCGAGTTGGTAGAATTGAAGAAGCAAATAAAAGAATTACTGGACAAAGGATATATACGAGCCAGCTCCTCACCTTGGGGTTCACCAATTTTATTTGCCAAGAAAAAGGATGGGACACTGAGATTATGTATAGACTATCGAGCACTTAACATGGTCACAATCAAGAACAAATACCCGATGCCACGGATAAATGATTTATTTGATCAGCTCGCTCAGGCCAAGGTCTTCTCAAAAATTGACTTAAGGTCGGGATACCATCAATTAAAAGTATGAACAGAAGATATCCCCAAGACAGCCTTCACCTCAAGGTACGGACTGTATGAGTTCACAGTAATGCCGTTTGGACTAACAAACGCCCCCGCATATTTTGTTCACCTCATGAACAAAATATTTATGAAGTTTATGGACAAGTTTGTTGTGGTATTCATCGACGATATTCTGATATACTCCAAGACACCAGAAGAGCATGTTGAACATCTCAGAATTGTACTAGGAGAACTCAGGAAACATCAATTGTACGCCAAGTTCAGCAAATGTGAATTTTGGCTAAGACAGGTGGGTTTTCTGGGCCACGTACTGACCCAAGAAGGTATTGCCGTAGACCCAGAAAAGGTCAAGGCCATACTTGGCTGGAAACCACCAGCCAGCGTAACGGACGTACAAAGTTTCTTGGGAATGGCAGGATACTACCGAAGATTTATTGAAGGATTGTCCACCATATCAAAGCCAATGACGCAGTTACTCAAGAAGGACAAGAAGTTTGAATGGACTAAAGCTTGCGAGAAAAGTTTCCAAGAACTAAAAAGGAAATTAACGACAGCACCAGTATTAATTGTGCCAGACATACACAAGAATTTTGAGGTGTATTGTGACGCATCCCGGAAGGGTCTCGGATGCGTATTGATGCAAGAAGGCAAAGTAGTTGCGTATGTTTCCAGACAACTTCGCAAGCATGAAGAAAATTATCCTACTCATGACCTGGAGTTGGCAGCAGTCATTCATGCACTCAAGGAATGGAGACACTTTTACTTGAAATCGTTGTGAAATATACACGGACCATAAAAGCCTCAAGTATATTTTCACACAACCGAACTCAATTTACGGCAACGACGCTGGTTGGAATTAGTGAAGGATTATGATGTTGGAATCCACTACCATCCAGGAAAAGCAAATGTAGTGGCGGATGCTCTAAGTCGGAACCCTAGCTCGGACAACGACAACCTACCAGACCTGAGACCTGAATTTTGGCAGGAGTTTGCTAAACTCAACTTGATGGTGGTCACCGAAGGCAGTGTGTCGAATTTGGAAATACAGCCTACCCTAATAGAAAAGATTAAGGAGGCTCAGCATGGACACCCCAGCATTGAAGGCATAAAAAGGAAAGTGAGTTTGGGCAAGGCCTCAGAATTCATCATAGACGAGCAAGGAATATTGTGGTACGGAGATAGGCTTTGCGTACCAAATATCGAGGACCTTAAACAGCAAATTCTAGCTGAAGGCCACACTGCTCCGTATTCAATCCATCCTGGAGGAACAAAAATGTACAAGGATCTTCAGGAAAAAATTTGGTGGCATAGTATAAAAAGGGACATAGCCACGTTCATTGCATGTTGTGACTCTTGTCAACGCATCAAGGCCAAGCACCAGAAACCGGCCGGACTATTACAACTAAATAAGATACCCGAGTGGAAATGGGACGAGATTGGAATGGATTTTATTGTTGGACTACCTCGGTCACGACACGGGAATGATGCCATATGGGTCATCACAGATAGACTGACTAAGGTGGCACACTTCATCCCCGTGAAGACAACCCACACCACTCAGAAGCTTGCCAGGCTTTACCTTTCTCGTATCATCTTCTTGCATGGAGTTCCAAAGACTATAATATCGGACAGAGGCACTCAATTCGTCTCCCGATTTTGGGATCAATTACAACAAGCTCTGGGAACTCAACTGGCGTTTAGTACCGCATACCACCCCCAGACTGATGGACAAACTGAATGCGTAAACCAAATACTAGAAGACATGCTGAGAGCATGTGTCCTCACCTATGGAACCAGTTGGGAAGAAAGCTTGCCATACGCAGAGTTCGCATACAACAACAAGCATAAAGCCAGCCTGCAAATGGCACCATTTGAAGCTCAGACGGCGAAGATGTCGTACCGCTAAATTGGTCGAAACCGGAGACAGCCATATCTTCGCCCGGACATGCTCAAGGAGGCTGAGGAGAAAGTTAAGATAATTAGGTATCGACTCAAGACAGCTCAAAGTCGACAGAAGAGTTATTACGATCAAAAACATCGGGGAGTCAGTTTTGAAACCGGTGAGTTTGTGTACCTACGAGCATCTCCTATGAGGGGGCTGCAACGATTCAAGGTTAAGGGAAAGCTAGCACCAAGATTCATCGGACCATTCTGTATAGTGGCACGAAGAGGCACGGTAGCCTACCAGCTAGACTTACCCGAAGAATTATCCGATGTCCACGACGTGTTCCACGTCTCACAGTTGAGGAAGAGCGTGAGCAACCCAGAAAAGCAAGTATCCCATGAAAACATTGACGTGCAACCAGACCTCACCTACCAGGAACGTCTGATAAAAATATTGGAGGAGTCTGAAAGGAGGACCCGACAGAAAACCATCAAGTTTTTCAGAGTTCAGTGGAGCAATCACACCGAGAACGAAGCAACTTGGGAAAGAGAGGATTTTCTTCGGACAGAGCACCCACACTTATTTGAGGATCAACTGAAATCTCGGGGACGAGATTTTTCCTAAGGGGGTAGGGGTTGTGACACTCCAAAATTTTTTATTTAGTTTTCAACAAAAACTTTGTTTGATTTGAAGAAGGTCATTTAAATCCTTCCAAAAACCTCTCTTTCTCAAAAAAAATTTCCTCATGACAATGATTTTATTTCGTACCTGCATCAACCTTGGTGTTTGGTTATTTAAAAACCTTCCTTCTGACTTTTACCACCTCAAATATATTTTTGGAATTTATTTTCTATTAAAAAGAAACCCTATGGATTTTGGGGCTACTCTTTTGTTTTGAAACCACCCACGGTTTTACCATGCCTCATGTGGTAATTTCTTCCAGAACCCCTCCCCCCACTTTGGGGCAATCCAAACATTCTGTTCCAACAGGTCCAACCCATTTTTGGATTTTATTTCATTTATTTTATCCCCAAAAACAATTTTGTCATTTATTTTAAGCCTAGATGATTTACAAAGGAAGTACCTGATTTCCTTTGAGTTTTGATCTCAAACCAACTCCTCTGGATAGTCCCTGGCACCCGCAACCTAGATCCATCAAGATCCACTCTTCCTCTTTTCAAAATTTTCAAGTTTCAACCTCTGCAAGTTTGGACCAGATTCATCATTTTTGGTGAAATTCATATTTTCCTTTCTCCAAAAATTCCACCAAAAATTAGGCAACCCCTAGGTGCTTTGAGAGGCCACCACACCAAAGATCATCCCCAGAAAAAAAATCTCATGCTTGAATCATTTCATCAAACACTTGGCCGGCACTGTTGCTACGCATATTCAGTAAAATTCAGAGTTTCAGAGTTTTGTCAGTGTCGTTTTTCGTCAGTGCCTTGTCATCGATCACCAGTGCACCCTGGCGCATTGCGCACGGCCTCTCCTCCTTGACCAGAGCACCGCATGCTCTCTTGGACGGGCGCAGGTGTCGGTGGCGGCGAGCATCGCCGACGGCGACAGCTTCTGCAGTGGCAGAGCCACCCACGGCGGCCAACGGGAGCTAGCGCCAGCTCGCTACGCCATCCGGCGCCGCCCAACGCCCCCTAGCCCTCCGCGTGGCCTCATGCATGCTAGCGCACACCGCAGCACCGTCGCCGTGGCCCGGCAAGCACAGGGCGCGCCCTCTGCCGCCGACGGTCCCGTGCCGCCCCGTTCTCTCAAAACCACCCATGCGCGCCTAATCCAACCTGGTTTAGCTTCTAAACGGAACCCGTGGACCTCCACGTTGATGCCCAACCCCCTAAACTCCTCGACCAAGCACTGCGCCGCCGTAACCATCGCCGGAGATCCCCGTTCACGGCCACCGCCTCGGATCGCCTATAAAATGAGGTCCCGAGCTCGTTCTCGAGCACGCACCACCACTGCACCCCACCAGAACCCTGCCAAGCCACTAGGAGGACCTCGAGGAGGTCTCCTCCCCCAACTCCGCCCTCCCCGGCGAGATCCAACTTCACCCGAGCCGCCGTCCGCCAGAGCAAGGACCGCCATCGACGTGGTGCTCGCCGACGACCACCACCACCACCCACAGACGCGGAAGGTCACGCTGATCACGTAGGTACTCTCCGATCCTCCTAACTCGCCGTGGATCGCCGCCGGCGACCACCGCAGCTCTCGGGCGCCGACGAGCTCTATCCCCCCCCCCCCCCCGTTTGAAATTTCAAACCTGACGGATAGGACCCCTCGTCAGTATTTTCTTTTTTTCAAACCATTTTTTGAAAACGCCTTTGGGCAGAGTACGTCTCCCTTTGCAGTTGACGGCTTTTTAGCCGAAGCGTTTTTTGTTTTTATAAGTTGGCCCCTAGAAACTTTTTGTTTTATTACAGATGAGTCCCTGGATTAAAACCTTTATAACTTTTAAACATAAACCGATTTATGATTGATTCTTTTTCTGTCATCTTTATTTTTCTGTCTAGTTTTTTTTCATATTTATTTGAAAAATATTTGGAACACTTTTTTGTGCACTCTCGGTATTTACGTTAGTACGTATTTTCTTATACCGTAGATACCGGAGGAGGTGACAGAACCACGAACTTCGCCAAGCTAGACTCCGACTACTCCGAACTAGGCAAGCATGTTTGAACTTTTGATATGATGAGTGTTCGTTGCATGTTTGCATTAAGTAATTTCATGGCATGTTTATGAGCATTTCGATAAATGTTATATTACATGCAAAGTTGAGGCAAGTGAGTTTTGAGAATCCATATGTTGTTGGATATGAGTTTGCATGGCCATGTGATGGCATGAGAATGGGTAAGATGGCAGTGTTGTAGCATGCCAGTCTTATGCCAGACTATTTGACTCCAGTGTCAACGTGAATCAAGTCACGTTTCCGTCCGTTTTCCCTTCCTGTACTACCACATGTTTTCCGCAAGGGATATGGCTTAGTAAGTTGCAAACCTCTTTCCTGGTACACACCAAATAGAGAGGCCGTGATGAGGGTTCCATGGCCCTGGATTAAAGCCAGTCATCCGGTCAGGGGGCATGGGTGTTTCCGGTTGGGACCGAGAGGGGGCACCCCTTAGAGCGCGCGTATACAAATTTGATCCCATGCTATTCGAGGTTGTGATCTCCCCATCTCAAAGTTTTTCTTGAATGTTGTCTAGGGTGATTCCTGGCATCGTGAGGTGGGATGGGCATGTACTGGTTAGATGTGTTTCTACCGAAATACCGTAAATGGAACTAGTCCTTCGTGACTACGGAAATCCGTTGGCTGTGGATAATTAGTACCAACTCTGCAGAGTCAAAAATCCTTTGAATAATCTTATCCATGTCCAAGTACTGTGTTCAACTTATCTTGTCAAGTGTCAGTCTCAGTGACAAAACTCCGGTGAACCACATGAGTGTTAAGTCTGGTTAAATGTTTATTCATGTGGATGGACTAACCCGTTTATTATTATGTGTTGAATATTTCCTATGAGTATTATATCTTCGTGAATTTATCAGACATGAATAATGAAATTTAAGCCCTTTCTGCGATGTCGCTCAGACGTCCGACTGTGGCATGCTGTTATTTACTTTCACTATAAGGCCTTTCTGTGATGTCGCTCAGACGTCCGACTGTGGCACGCCTGTTATTTACTTTCAATATAAGCCCTTTCTGCGATGTCGCTCAGACGTCCGACTGTGGCACGCATGTTATTTACTTTCAATATAAGCCCTTTCTGTGATGTCGCTCAGACGTCCGATTGTGGCACGCTTGCTATTTACTTTCATTACAAGCCCTTTCTGCGATGTCGCACAGACGTCCGACTCTGGTACGCATGTTATTTACTTTCAATATAAGCCCTTTATGTGGTGTCATTCAGACGCCCGAATGCGTCGTGATAATTTATTTGTTCACCCTTCGAGGCGTCGCTCCAGACACCCGATCGGTTTTCAGTTGTTTTGTTGGGATTTCGGGAGGACTACCACCCGACTTCCTTTTTACTTATCATGTCGTGCAATATTTATTATTTGAGTGTGCATTGCTATTTGCTCATGACGCATTCATGCTTGCATTTGTTATATCTTATGTCCGAACTGTCTTGCGAGTACTTTCAAAGTACTCACCGGCTTGTTGATTTGGCCAGATGTTGACGAAGCGATCTCATGGATGAAGAGTTCGATAGCGAGTCCGACGCCTAGAGGAGTCCCAACCAGTCCGTGCGATCCTGGATTTGGTCATCAGATATATCCGCTTCCGCTACCCAAATAAATTCATCGAGCCTCACCTCGACGCTCGATAAGCTGCCAGTTTAGGAGTCATGTTATCCACTCCACTGTGATATATCCACCACCACTTTTTTTCCGAGTCAGTAGTATGCCACCACACCCCTGTGTCATAGCCGCCCTTATGTAAAATATTAGCGTGTTTGTAATAAATTGTTGAGCAACCTCAGCTCAACCCTGTAATATATTTAATACTACTGGCCTTCTGTATCAAGTATTTGTCTACCAGTAAGGAGAATTCTTCCTGTACTAGAATCAAAAGATCGATTTCTCAATAAGTATTTTATTGAAAAACCGGTCGTGACAATGATGAGCATGATTGCAATGTTGTTAGTATGAATTCTTTGAATACCCATGGTGCTAATGATATGCAAAGCCACAAGCTTGGGGAAGCTATGTTTGATGAAGATGATATTTTTTGTTCCCCAAGCTTTGATGAGCAAATTTACTATGATGAAAGCATGTCTCCTATCTATGATGATTATTGTGATGACACGTATGCTTTAAAGAATAATGATAACCTTGAAACTTGTCATCTTGATCTTAATTTTCAATCACATGATAGTTATTTTTTTGAGTTTGCTCCCACTACTATTCCCAGTGAGAAGAATTTTGCTTATGTGGAGAGTAGTAAAATTTCTATGCAAGTAGATCATGAAAAGAATGATTTAGGTGCTGGTTATATTATTGAATTCATTCATGATGCTACTGAAATTTATTATGAGGGAGGAACGTATGCTTGTAGGAATTGCAATAATATTAAGTTTCCTCTCTATGTGCTTAAAGTTTTGAAGTTATGCTTGTTTTACCTTCCTATGCAAGTTGATTCGTGTTCCCATAAGTTGTTTTCTCACAAAATCCCTATGCATAGGAAGTGGGTTATACTTAAATGTGCTAGTCATATTCTTCATGATGCTCTCTTTATGTTTCAATTCTTATGTCTTATGTGAGCATCATTGAAATCATCATGCCTAGCTAGGGGCGTTAAACGATAGCGCTTGTTGGGAGGCAACCCAATTTTATTTTTGTTTCTTGCTTTTTGGTTCTATTTAGTAATAACTAAATCATCTAGCCTCTGGTTAGATGTGGTTTTATGTTTTAATTAGTGTTTGTGCCAAGTAGAACCTTTGGGAAGACTTGGGTGAAGTCTTTATGATCATGCTGTAAAAAAACAGAAACTTTAGCGCTCACGAGATTAGCTAAAACTTTTTACGGGAGAGTGATATTTAGTTGATTATTTTTACAGATGATTACTAGACAAATTCCTCAGGTCCACCAATTTATTTTAGAATTTTTGGAGTTCCAGAAGTATACGTTTGATACAGATTACTACAGACTGTTCTGTTTTTGACAGATTCTGTTTTCATTGTGTTCCTTGCTTATTTTGATGAATCTATGGTTAGTAAAATAGTTTATAAACCATAGAGAAGTTGGAATACAGTAGGTTTAACACCAATATAAATAAATAATTAGTTCATTACAGTACCATGAAGTGGTGTTTTGTTTTCTTTCGCTAACGGAGCTCATGAGATTTTCTGTTAAGTTTTGTGTTGTGAAGTTTTCAAGTTTTGGGTAAAGATTCGATGGACTATGGAAAAAGGAGTGGCAAGAGCCTAAGCTTGGGGATGCCCAAGGCACCCCAAGGTAATATTCAATGACAACCAAGAGCCTAAGCTTGGGGATGCCCGGAAGGCATCCCCTCTTTCGTCTTCGTTCATCGGTAACTTTACTTGGAGCTATATTTTTATTCACCACATGATATGTGTTTTGCTTGGAGCATCGTTTTATTTTATTTAGCTTTGCTTGCTGTTTGAATAAAGTATCAAGATCTGAAATTCTTAAATGTTATAGAGTCTTCACATAGCTACATAATTATTTAACTACTCATTAATGTTCACTTATATCTTTTTGGAGTAGTTTGTCATTTACTTGTGTGCTTCACTTATATCCTATGAGTAAATGGTTGAATGATTTGAATGTCATAAATCTGAAATTATATATGCTTCTTATGTTTATCCTATGGGGAGTAATGACTTCACATATAAGGAGTAGAGGTGGTAAATTTTTTGAAGGTTAGCAAACATTGTATTGGTCACTTGAACAATTCATGAAAGAATATTGAAGGAAGAGAGATTTCACATATAAATATACTATCTTGGACATCTTCTATGATTGTGAGCCCCATTAATTATTTTCAAACCTGAGAAAATTAGTTGAAGTTGGACATGGAAGACAACATAATAAGTTGTGCTTGAGTATATTTGTATAAGTTATATTGTTTAGGATCCTCTAACATGTGGTGCTTGCTCTTTAGAATCCTTTGCTAGCCAAAATATCTGTACTAAGCAGGAATACTGCTTGTGCATCCAAATTCCTTGAACCAAGTTTCTTCCATGAGTGTCCATCATATCTACCTATATGCGGTATTTACCTGCCGTTCCAAGTAAATGTGCATGTGCCAAACTCTAAACCATCAAATAATAATCTGTTTTGTATGCCCGAATCGCTCATGTAGCGACTAGGGGCTAGCAGTATCTTCCATGCTAGGTGGGTTATTCTCACGATGAGTGGACTCCGCTCATCATTCATGAGAAAATGGCTGGTAACTGGGATGCCCAGTCCCATGATCAAAAGATCGAAATCAAATAAAAAATAATTGCAAACAAAACTCCCCCAGGATTGATGTTAGTTGGAGGCACCCGTTGTTTCGGGCAAGCCATGGATTGATGATTGTTGGTGGAGGGGGAGTAAAATCTTTACCTTTCTGTTTGGGAACCGCCTATAATGTATGTAGTATGGAAGATATTGGGAACTCTTGGTCGTTATGTTGACAATGAAAGCATACCTCTCAAAATTATTTTCATCTCTGTTTTAGCTTTGAAATCTGGCACCTTTGCAAATCCCTGCTTCCCTCTGTGAAGGGCCTATCTTTAACTTTTATGCGAGAGTCAGTAGTATTCCTTCTCATTCCAACCGACTCTTTAGTTGGCAAGCATCATGTGATGGAAAGATCTAAGCATATATGGCCATTCAAATATATTTGAGCATGAATTATTATTGTTGAAAATTATCTACATGATAAATAAGTTGGGAGGCGAAACATTAAGCCCCTATCTTTCTCTATGTTCGATGGATGCTATTTGTTCTAAAAAATGCGTCGAGTGGTAGCAATCATGGAAGACTATATGATAGTTGAGTATGTGGGATTTGCTAAATAAAAGCTCTTACATAGACCCTTCCTGAAAATATGATGAATTGCAATTGTTTGATGACTGAGAACTGTTTGTTAGTTTTCAAGAAAGTTTATGATCTATACTTTAACATGTGAATAGTATGTTACTTGATCATGCAAAGTTCTATGAGTTGAGCTACTGTTATAACATATAATGATGCTAGAAAAGGTGATTGAAATTATCATTGATCAAACTTATGCACCTGCTAGCATTCACACATCATAAATTATTTCTTTTATCATTTACCTACTCGAGGACGAGCAGGAATTAAGCTTGGGGATGCTGATACATCTCCAACGTATCTATAATTTCTGAAGTATTCATGCTATTATATTATCCATCTTGGATATTTATGGGCTTTATTTTACACTTCTATATTATTTATGGGACTAACCTATTGACCGAGAGCCCAGTGCTAGTTCCTATTTTCCCCTTGTTTCAGTGTTTCAAAGAAAAGGAATATCAAACGGAGTAACAGAATGAAACCTTCTGGAGAAGTTATTTTTGGAAGGAAAGCAACCCGGGAGACTTGGAGTGCACGTCAGGAAAGCAACGAGGGAGGCACGAGGTAGGAGGCCGCGCCCAACCCCTGGGCGCGCCCTCCACCCTCGTGGGCCCCTCGTGGCTCCCCTGACGTACTTCTTCCTCCTATATATATCCATATACCCTAAAAACCTCGGGGGACAAAATAGATCGGGAGTTCCGCCGCCGCAAGCCTCTGTAGCCACCAAAAACCAATCGGGACCCTGTTCCGCCACCCTGCCGGAGGGGGGAACCCTCACCGGTGGCCATATTCATCATCACGGCGCTCTCCGTGACGAGGAGGGAGTAGTTCACCCTCGGGGTTGAGGGTATGTACCAGTAGCTATGTGTTTGATCTCTCTCTCTCTCTCTCTCTCTCTCTCTCTCTCTCTCTCTCTCTCTCGTGTTCTTGATTTGGCACGATCTTGATGTATCGCGAGCTTTGCTATTATAGTTGGATCTTATGTTGCTTCTCCCCCTCTACTTTCTTGTCATGGATTGAGTTTTCCCTTTGAAGTAATCTTATCGGATTGAGTCTTTAATGATTTGAGAACACTTGATGTATGTCTTGCCGTGCGTATCTGTGGTGATAGTGGGATATCACGTGATTCACTTGATGTATGTTTTGGTGATCAACTTGCGGGTTCCGCCCATGAACCTATGCATAGGGGTTGGCACACGTTTTCGTCTTGATTCTCCGGTAGAAACTTTGGGGCACTCTTTGAGGTTCTATGTGTTGGTTGAATAGATAAATCTGAGATTGTGTGATGCATATCGTATAATCATACCCACGGATACTTGAGGTGAAATTGGAGTATCTAGGTGACATTAGGGTTTTGGTTGATTTGTGTCTGAAGGTGTTATTCTAGTACGAACTCTAGGGCTGTTTGTGACACTTATAGGAATAGCCCAACGGATTGATTGGAAAGAATAACTTTGAGGTGGTTTCGTACCCTACCATAATCTCTTCGTTTTTTCTCCACTATTAGTGACTTTGGAGTGACTCTTTGTTGCATGTTGAGGGATAGTTATGTGATCCAATTATGTTATTATTGTTGAGAGAACTTGCACTAGTGAAAGTATGAACCCTAGGCCTTGTTTCAACGCATTGCAATACCGTTTACGCTCACTTTTATCATTAGTTACCTTGCTGTTTTTATATTTTCAGATTACAAAATCCTATATCTACCATCCATATTGCACTTGTATCACCATCTCTTCATGAACTAGTGCACCTATACAATTTACCATTGTATTGGGTGTGTTGGGGACACAAGAGACTCTTTGTTATTTGGTTGCAGGGTTGTTTGAGAGAGACCATCTTCATCCCTACGCCTCCCACGGATTGATAAACCTTAGGTCATCCACTTGAGGAAATTTGCTACTGTCCTACAAACCTCTGCACTTGGAGGCCCAACAACGTCTACAAGAAGAAGGTTGCGTAGTAGACATCAGTTTCATCTAAACAGTGCGTGCATGAATGATATCCCTTGTTTGTCTGTCCTGAAAGGTTACTGAGAGCAGGCCAATCATTGATGGTTACAAACAGCAATGCATGCAGGTCAAATTCCTCCTGTTTGTGCTCATCCCACACACGTACACCATTTCCATTCCACTTCTGTATAAGTTCTTCAACTAATGGCCTTAGGTACACATCAATGTCATTGCCGGGTTGCTTAGGGCCTTGGATGAGAACTGGCATCATAATGAACTTCCGCTTCATGCACAGCCAAGGAGGAAGGTTATAGATACATAGAGTCACGGGCCAGGTGCTGTGATTGCTGCTCAGCTCCCCAAAAGGATTAATGCCATCCGCGCTTAAACCAAACCATATGTTCCTTGTGTCACCTGCAAACTCCTTCCAGTATTTCTCTCGATTTTTCTCCACTGCGACCCGTCAGCGGGTGCTCTCAACTTCCCGTCTTTCTTACGGTCCTCTCTGTGCCATCGCATCAACTTGGCATGCTCTTTGTTTCTGAACAGACGTTTCAACCGTGGTATTATAGGAGCATACCACATCACCTTGGCAGGAACCCTCTTCCTGGGGCGCTTGCCGTCAACATCACCAGGGCCATCTGTTCTGATCTTATACCGCAATGCACTGCATACCAGGCATGCGTTCAAATCCTCGTATGCACCGCAGTAGAGGATGCAATCATTAGGGAATGGATGTATCTTCTGCACCTCCAATCCTAGAGGGCATACAACCTTCTTTGTTGCGTACGTACTGTCGGGCAATTCATTATCCTTTGGAAGCTTCTTCTTCAATATTTTCAGTAGCTTCTCGAATCCTTTGTCTGTCACACCATTCTCTATCTTCCACTGCAGCAATTCCAGTATGGTACCGAGCTTTGTGTTGCCATTTTCTCAATTGGGGTACAACCCTTTTTTGTGATCCTCTAACATGCGATCAAACTTTAGCTTCTCCTTTTGACTTTCGCATTGTCTCTTTGCATCAATAATGACCCGGTGAAGATCACCATAGGGCATATCGCCTGGTTCCTCTTGATCTTCAGCTTCCCCCGTTGTAGCATCACCGTATTCAGGGGGCACATAGTTGTCATCACCCTCTTCTTCTTCGTTGTCTTCCATCATAACTCCTCTTTCTCTGTGCTTGGTCTAAACATTATAGTGTGGCATGAAACCCTTATAAAGCAGGTGGCTTTGAAGGATTTTCCGGTCAGAGTAAGACTTCTTATTCCCACATATAGGGCATGGACAACACATAAAACAATTCTGCTTGTTTGCCTCAGCCACTTCGAGAAAATTATGAACACCCTTAATGTACTCGGAGGTGCATCTGTCACTGTACATCCATTGTCGGTTCATCTGCGTGCATTATATATAATTAAGTGTGTCAAAAACCATTACAGAACATCATGAATAGATAAATGACCAAATTAATAGAAGTTCATCATCACATTAAAACCAAAGTACATACATTGTTCTCCAGAGCATCTAATTAAACCATACATTGAAACTATGTAAAACATTTCAATGCAACAACAAATGCGATCATAATCGCAACCAACGTAACAATTGATCCAACGACATAATAATACCAAGCCTCGGTATGAATGGCATATTTTCTAATCTTTCTAATCTCCATGCCCATTGCATCCATCTTGATCTTGTGATCATCGACGACATCCGCAACATGCAACTCCAATATCATCTTCTCCTCCGCAATTTTTTTCATTTTTCCTTCAAGTAATTGTTTTCTTCTTCAACTAAATTTAACCTCTCGACAATAGGGTCATGGAATTTCCGGTTCACATACCTCCTAGATAAATAAAATCTATGTCACGTTGGTCGGCATAATTGTCATAAACTATAAATGAACCAAATAGTTATAAAAGATAATATATACCACATCCGGGTCATAGAAACGACGAGGGCCGACAGAGGCGGATACCAAAACCATCGCACTATATAATAACAAATAATAATAAAAGTAAGAAAATTACACAAGTATCTATCTAAATCATACACGTAAGAACTTTTCTCTTTTAGAAAGAAGATAAGATCAAGAGGCTCACCACGGTGGTGCCGGCGACGAGATCGGCGCGGGCGATCGACGGCGATGAGGACGGGGACGAGACAGGACGGACCGCCAAACATAGACAAATCTCGAGGAAAATGGAGTTTGGACAAGGAGCATCGAGAGGAGAAAGATTAAGTGTGGCTCGGGCATTTTATCGAACACCTCATATGCATAGGAGGTGAGCTAGAGCACCACAAAGCTCTTCCCTCGCCGGCCAAAAATCAGAGCAGTGTGGAGTGCTCTGCTCGCTGGTGAGGGGGTATATATAGGCATCTCATTGGTCCCGGTTCATGGCTGGAACCGGGACTACAGCACCCCCTTTGGTCCTGGTTCCAGCCACGAACCGGGACCAATAGTTGTGGGCCAGGAGCGAGGTCCATTGGTCCCGGTTCGTATCTGGAACCGGGACCAAAGGGTCTAGAAAAACCGAGAACAATGCCCCACGAGGCCCGGCCGAACCCCTGGCCTCACGAACCGGGACCTATGCCCCCATGGGTCCCGGTTCGTGACTGAACCGGGACTGATGGGCTGGCCAGACCTAGACCAAAGCCCTGTTTTCTACTAGTGTCTACTCCTTTGGACCAAAACAGTGCCAAACCTCCCCTGAGGCCAGCACTATCAATTGAAAAGCATCATTCAAAACCAAGTCTTTTTGTTAGATCAGTCACACGATTACCCTTGATCTTTGTCTCACACAAAAAAACAAGGGCGGGCGCTTCTAGCCTCACAAGGTTGTGAAGCTCACGAACTGTCTGCGGGTTCCCAAGCCCGCGACAGTTCCAAGCTATGGCATTCATTGTGTCTTGCGGAGCTGACTAGTAGTCTCCGCATCTGAATTTGCCGCCTCAAGCACGGCATTCTTCTTCTTTGAATCCCTGCTGTCATTTTTCGACTCTGCTTGTTGCTCCTCACTAGCTCTTTTCTTATTCAGTGTGTCTTGGTCCAGAAGCATGAGTGCACTTGTGGTACTTGTGTCTGTATGATTCATATCAACTCTCCGGTACACTCCCCTACTCCTGTTACCTTCCCTTCCAACTGTACGACCTCCACCCCGGAAGAAACCACCTCTGCCTTTAGCATTAAACTGATAGACTGCATTTTGAACTCTGTCGGTTGTATTTTTTGCCGGCGAAGTCACCTCATCTCCTTTCTCAACATCCTCATGTTCTGCTGCAGGTTCCCCCTTGCCCTTTGACCCGGTTTGGTGACCTTCATAGCTGGTAGCAGGGTCACCCAGCCCTTAGCACGGTATCCCATATACCTTAGCGATTCGCGATACGGTGGTCTTCCAAGCTCATCTCTCCCAGCAGGTGTTTGACACATAGCTTCCGCATGGCCGAGGAGCCCACGCGAGAAGCAGAAGTACGACAAGTTTTCGTACTGTATATCAAAGAATTCGGTAGTCCCTTTTTTTGCCGACTCTAATTGTACCCATCTCATCACAGGTTCATACACATTAAGCCAGATCCTGGCCCTAACTCGGTCACCAGCCGCATAGCCTTTGGCGTCTGCATCAAGCTGGATGACATCACCCAACGTTGCCGCTATCCGTGCCGGCCATGGAGGACACAATAAATTAAACGGCAGGTTCACCACCCTTGCCCAAATCCTGATCTTATCAAAGCTGAGCTCTGAAGGGTGTGAAGTGATGTTGAACATCTCTACCACCACAAAGTGCTTACCAACAGTCCACGGCCCTCCTTCCAGGACCCTATCACGGCCTCTCTTCCCTTCAAAGCTTGCCACAAACACGTTCTCCCCTCTGGATTGGAATTTCAAAGCCCTCGGGTTCCCCCATGCTGGACGTAGTGCATCTGTTATCGTGCTAATATACAGTACCCTACGGTACAAGACCTTACCAATGAGCGACCATCTCAGGTCCTCCGCCATGCCTTCCTCATCATCAACCACCAGTGTTGCCTTCTCCTTGTCTGTTAATCCCAACTTCTGGAACATCTGCTCTACTCCCTCCTCCCGCCTGATCCCATCTGGGTGTTGGTTGCTCGAACTGGCCATGCTCGCCCGCGCCGTGCTACCTTCCTCACGCCCCCGATCGTACACCAAGGGTGGGTAAGGATACGAGGATCCCCCTTGATCACCCCGAGCGCACAGGCCGGGGAGCCGTCGAGGAATTAGCTGCCGGTGGGCAAACCCTAGCTTGGCACCATGGAGATCTCAAAATCGCCAATGCGCTGCCTTGCTACACGAACCCTAGAAAACGGTTCGGAGCATCATTGCCTGTCAAAAACGCTCTTATATTATAGGACGGAAGGAATATTATTAATTTACTATTTTAGGGTCGTCGCTGCTCGCTTCCATCGCCCGGTCCTTGCTCGAGAGGAGACGACGTACTAAGTATGCATGCATGCACCTACGTCTAGGCACGTGGAGGGCATGCATCAAGGCCATTTCCTCGCTTGTACTCCTGCATCAAACCCTAACGCCCATTTCAAATCTCAGTGGGAAGAGAACACGAGAAGCACTCCAAAGCATGGACTAATTGCGAATAGAGCGTCAAAGATCAGATCCAAGTATTTTGCCTAGTAGCATCCAAAATTACAAAATTGATCCTACTCCTGCATGCCTTGTCTTCACACCTTCTTTTGCCCGCGGAACGTCGACACCACCTACATGCAGTTTGATGCCTTGCCGCATGCCATAATGCATGGAGGCTCGAAAATATTTGATCCTACGTGAAATACGATGCAATGTTGTCTCCATTGAGTCGTCCACGCGTGTGTTTTACTAGATCACTGATGGTGCGCTCTGCCGTGCTGGTCAATTTGGTGACTCATACAACTTTTTGAGTGATAGTATTTTTAATGTAATTAGTGCGTCTTCAATGCTAACCAGCAAATTTTCTTCCGTATCCGTCCACGGACATGGGGAGACCAGTCCGCCGACATGGATGCGGAAGGCCATCATCCAACACTGCTCGCATACATTTCAAACACTTTTTCAACCAACCAAACATAATCCGTGCAAGCACAACAGATTTTGGTATAAATCGAACGAACTTCATGTAAACTAGGATAATTTTTACATAAAACCGGACGATATTTCGTCTGGTAAACTAAGAACCTTAAAACAAAAATCCTAAACTACCCTATACTTTATAGTGACCTCGTAGGCCATGCCCGGCTGGCCGGCGGCTCCTCCTCCACCAGCGTCGTCGGATCCGGCGTCGGGCTTCAGGCGGCGTCGCAGCAGGGCTTCCTGGCAGCAATGCGAATTGACAGGTTGACAGTTGTCCAATATTCTTTTCCGAGAATGGAAAAGGGGATCTCATCGTCTGACTATCAATGCCAGATGCATGGCCTGTGTTGCAGTTTTGTCGCACCCTCGTGTGCCGCTTTCGTTAGAAAAAACACAAGTTTCCGTCGATGACGTTGCCCTGTATACTTAAATCCACTAGTGACGCCAGTTGGCAGCATAGGAGGCGTCAACTCCAGCTCCTTACCAACTGCTTTCTTCGTCTAAAAATGGGAAGGAACCCTTTCAACCTGGCGTACGTCGTAACTTATGCGAGCACGCCAGCCTTGAAACTTGTTTTGTTGTTATACTCGCCATGGACGACGGCAACTCCTCGCCGCTGCGCGTGGTGATCTGCCCCTGGCTCGCCTTCGGCCACCTGCTGCCCTGCCTCGACATCGCCGAGCGCCTGGCGTCGCGCGGCCACCGCGTGTCCTTCGTCTCCACGCCGCACAACATCTCGCGCCTCCCGCCGGTCCGGCCGGCCGTGGCGCCGCTCGTCGACTTCGTGCCGCTGCCGCTCCCGCACGTGGACGGCCTCCCCGAGGGCGCCGAGTCCACCAACGACGTCCCGCACGACCAGTTCGAGCTCCTCCGGAAGGCCTTCGACGGCCTCGCCGTGCCCTTCTCCGAGTTCCTGCGCGCCGCGTGCGCCGAGGGAGCTTGCAGCAGGCCCGACTGGCTCATAGTCGACACTTTCCACCACTCTGGGCCGCCGCGGCCGCCATCGAAAATAAGGTTATATTCCGTCTGTTGCTTCAACTCCATGTACGTACACGTACAACTCGATTGATCCATGCCGCCGATGTCATACCAATGTGTACTGTTTGCTATATATAGGTTCCATGCGTGATGCTTCTCCTGGGAGCCGCAACCGTGATCGCCGCCTGGGCCACAGGGGTGTCCGAGCACGCCGCGGCCGCCGTCGGAAAAGAGCGATCGGCAACCGAAGCGCCAAGTTTCGAGACAGAGAGGAGAAAACTGATGATCACCCAGAACGCATCGGGGATGACGCGGTCGCCGAGCGCTACTTCCTGACGCTGACGAGGAGCAATCTCGTGGCCATCCGGAGCTGCGCCGAATGGGAGCCCGAGAGCGTCGCTGCCCTCACCATGCTCGCGGTCGCGGGCAAGCCGGTCGTCACCCTCGGCCTCCTCCCACCGTCGCCCGAGGGAGGCCGCGGCGTCAGCAAGGAGGACGCCGCCGTGCGCTGGCTCGACGCGCAGCCAGCCGAGTCGGTGGTCTACGTCGCACTGGGGAGTGGGGAGCGAGGTGCCGCTGCGCGCGGAGCAGGTGCACGAGCTGGCCCCCGGCCTGGAGCTCTCCGGGGTGCGCTTCCTCTGGGCTCTCCGGAAGCCCAGCAGCGTGTCGGACGCAGCCATCCTCCCTCCGGGGTTCGAGGAGCGCACGCGCGGCCGCGGGCTCGTGGTGACCGGGTGGGTTCCTCAGATCAGCGTGCTGGCGCACGGTGCCGTGACCGCGTTCCTGAAGCACTGCGGGTGGAACTCGACCATCGAAGGGCTCCTGTTCGGCCACCCGCTGATCATGTTGCCCATCTCTAGCGACCAGGGGCCCAACGCGCGGCTTATGGAGGGGAGGAAGGTTGGGATGAAGGTGCCGAGAAACGAGAGTGACGGATCATTCACCAGGGAAGACGTCGCGGCGACGGTGCGGGCCGTCGCCCTGGAGGAAGACGGCAGGAGGGTCTTCACGGCCAACGCCAAGAAGATGCAGGAGATCGTGGCCGACGGGGCATGCCATGAGAGGTGCATCGACGGGTTTATTCAGGAGCTCAGATACTACAAGGCATGAAAGCGTTTTTGGCATGAAAGCGTTTTTAATTTTCCCCCATGATACATGTAACTTTATTCGTGTGAAATTTGATCTAGTGGTAACTTTCTAGTTGACTGGTTCATACCAGATCATGGACAACCTAATAAGGTTACTAGTAAGCAGCCGGTTTTTTACTCTACAGTAAGCTTATACTACTTAGAGTAAAACCATAGATAGGAGTGAATCAACCTGTGGTTGAGTTGGTTAGGCTCGCATTATTTCTAGATTTTTTTTAGGATTTTCGGCGATGCGCTTTTAAATCTCAAGATCTAATAAAAGTAGGGTGTGCGTGTGTGCGTTTAATAGGGGTGAGTGTATGCGCGTGTATATGTGCTTGCGTCTGTACTGTGCTAAAAAAAGATATAGGGTAACATTTTTGAAATTTGAAATTTCACATAAATTGTATAGTGCCTAATTCTTTTCTCATATATAATCTGAAATAGTAGCATTCTTCATGAATCAGTATCCCCCTTGAATCTAATATCACACATATTTTATGTACATTGCATCAACCAAATTGTTAGAAAGGAGAGAGGGATTGGTGGAATAGTTGTTGTATTGCTTGAGCCTCGTGGGCATATATATAGGAATACAATGACCAACTTGGAGTACAAGACAAGGCAGGACCAAATCCTAGTCTATCCTATACTTCCTAATAATCTTATACTCAACATCCCCGCAGTCACAACGGTGGCGACATAGACGGTGAGGCTGGAGAATAATCCGAAGGCAAGCCGACGGACACCCCCCCCCCCCCCACACACACACAGTCGTAACGGTCGATGCATCGTGGAGTCGTGGCTGGAGTGAAAACCGACGAGGTTGCTCAAGGAGGCGGTAGCCCTTTGTGCCGTTTGTTGATGTAGCCGAGAGCGTGGGTGGTGGAGCCGTGCGAAGAATGCCGTGGCCGATGTCGAGTCGGGGTGGCCAGTGTCGAGGATGTCGCCGTGGAGCCGCGGGCGCAAGGAGGCGCCGAGTTAGTCATATGCGTAGAAGTGTCGAAGGTGGTGCGCCGGGAAGAAGACGTTGTTGACGACGCGTCGCGCCGGGTTTGCCAACCCCGGCGACACATCATAGACGAAGGCACATGTCGGTGTTGCCAGCACCGGGCATGCGTAGACGGACGAAGACGAAGTTGACGAAGCGCCGCACCAGGCTTGCCAGGCCCGGGGACACGTCATGGATGAAGGCACACGGCGGTGTTGCCAGCATCGGGCATGCATAGACTGGGACCAGCACAAGCTGTACACCATGTCGAAGACGTCGGAGAGGCCAGCAGAGAAGGACTCGACGACGGTTGCGGCACCAATCAGCGCGGGGCCGATGTCGCCTGCGGTTGTCGGAGTAGACGAAGTGGTCAGGGTAGATGACAACAACGCTAGCGACGGGCTGGTGCTAGACGAAGACAAACGGGGTGGACGAGCGGCTGCGGCGGCTACGGGAGTAGCGGCGGCCTGACGGCGACAGCGACAGCTAGGTTAGGAGCGCGGCGGCGATGCTCGAAGGAGACGAAGAACCCGACCGCATGACGATGACCGGCGCGGACAGTGGCGTTCCCGTGCCAAGGGAGGCGACGCGGTGCATACCATGAGAAGTCGACGCGCAGCGACGGCGGTGGATAGCGCGCTGCGGTGCTACGGCCCGAAGGGGCGACGCAATGGCGACGGGTAGGTCAGGGCGGCGATGGAAGACCTCGGGGCGGTCGTAGGGACCCGCGGGCCACGACGCGACAGCCCGAAGGGACGGCGCGGCGGAGGAGGGCGGGCTGGTGCAAGCGCGGAGACGACATCGGGACGGCGGCGTGGACAGCGTGCCACGCTCGCTACGGCCCGACGGGGCGACGCAGCGGCGGCGCGAGGGTCGGTGCTGCCACGGGGACGACCTGGAGCGGACGGCGTCGGGGCGGCGGTGGACCACGGGCCGCGGCACTACGGCCCGAAGGGGTGACGCAGCGGTGACGCGGGTCGGTGCAGCCGGGAGAAGAACCACGGGGCGGCGGCGCTGCGGCCCGACGGGGCGATGCAGTGGCAACCCATTGCTCGATCGATAGAGGGGTGCGCTGAACTCGAGACTGTCTTCACAGGGCTTGCGGAGGTGCGTGCAACCGACGGGCTAGGTCGGTCGCACGACGTAGATGAGGCGGATCGCGGCGGCGGGCTGGTGATCAATCCGATCGCGCGCGAGGTTGGGGGCGCCGCTCGGTGGAGACGGGGTGGCGGCGGAGTCCGAGATGAAGCCGGCGACAATGGACGGCGTGGGACGACAAGCGAACGACCGCGTCAGCACCGGCAATCGGGCCACCAAAGCAGCGCCGGCGCCCGGGCAGCGAGGCCCGAGCGACCAACGAAGCAGCGGCGCCCGAGCTCAAGGCAGTCGACTGTTGTGGTTCTAACTTTGACAGTAAGGTAGGGGGTAGGAATGGAGAGGCAAGATCCTAGATATGGAGTAGTTGTATACGCAATATGTTTACGAGTTCAGGCCCTTCTCAGAGGAAGTAACAGCCCTACGTCTCGGAGCCCGGAGGCGGTCGACTGTATTATGTGCGTATAAGTTACATGGGTGCGAACCTTTTACACTGAGGAGGGGGTGGCTTATATAGAGTTCACCAGACCCCTCAAGCCCTCAGTTATGCAGGGATTAAAGTACATTAAGACCAGGGGTTACTGGTAACGCCCCACATAAAGTGCTATGATGACCATAAAAGCTACTTAATGACCGACCGTTTGTACGCTGAGTGACTTTAGATCTCCTGGCGGTCGAGTGGTTGGCTTCATGGTCGAGTGTCTTCAAGTCCGTCGAGTGGAACCCTTCCAGGTCGACTGAAAGGTGGTTTCTTCTAGAGATGTCCTTGGGGAGGGTATCTTGGACAGGTCCATGACCCTACCCTAGGTACATGGCTTCATCATTAGCCCCCGAATGGATCGAGGTTTGAGTGGGGAAGGAGTTGAACATACTTCCGACCCATTTTTGTGCTGCGAGTGTGTCTTGTTCTGGATCAACGAACTTAGGTGACGGCACCAACTTCTTTTTCAGTCGCCTTGATCCATTTTCTGTATCCGTCGAGTGAATTTCTTTACTTGGGGAACTCCGAATGATAGGACGGAGGAAATCTTCCGTCTGACGATTTGCTCTGCGGCGCACGGATTTAGCGGGATTCGAATTTCGGGAAGCGAGCGGGGCGGAGGAAGCCGCAGTAATCGGATGGGATAAGGCAGGGACGCCTCGATCTCCATGCCACCTTTTTCGCCACGTATCGTGTGCGCGACTGTTGCGGGATTTGACAGGATCGCTCGGGCCTACCAGTTAGTCACTCGGAAGCAACCTCATATAAGGCCCCGGACGGGGGGTTTTGAACAGTGCGCTCTTATTTTCTCCTCTCTTCCTCAGACTTATCTCCCGCATTCGCCTCCATCTCAGTGCCACTGCTCTGTGCGCGTCTCGCTGGCGACGATGGTGAAGGAGAAGACGGCGGCCCTGGAGCGGGCGAAGAAGGCGACGGCGAAGGCGAAGGAAGGCGACGATCGAGGTGGATCTTCGTCGAGGGCGGCCTGCCGCAGGCTGGATCCAAGGCGACTGGATCCGCTCGACGATTCGTCAAGCGGATCTTGATGACCTGGCCAATGGAGGACTGATCCCCCATGGATCGACGCGGCTCCCGGGGAAGGAGTCTGAGCCACAGCCTGAGGAGGGTGAGGTCGTTCTCTTGGCCACTCATGTCGACCGTGGGTTTTCTTTGCCACCTCATCCTTTCTTTCGAGGATTTCTGAATTTCTTTGGGGTGCAACTCCACCACTTCACACCCAACACCATCGTGTACCTTGCTGCTTTTGTGTCTTTGTGCAAGAATTTCTTGGGTTGTCGGCCTCATTGGGGTGTTTTCAAGCACATTTTCACCTGTCGCTCTCAGACGGTGAAAAACGCCAATCCGAGTGACGAGAGAACACAAGTGATTCAGATGTGTGGGGGTCTTGGGGTTCAGATGAGGGGAAAAAGTGCTTTTCCGGCCATGATACTTCCCGACTCGGTCCGTGGATGGCGATCGACCTGGTTTTATCAAAAGACCAGCCGACGCCAGGGCAGTCGACCGTACTTCCCCATTTTTCTATGGACCGAGTGAGGAAGCCTTCCTCTTTGAAGGTGATCCCGGAGGAGAAGGCGCAGGTTAAGGTGTTGGTCGAGCGTGTAGTCCAGCTTATCCGTGACGGGGTTACCGGCATGGATCTCTTGGAGGTCTTCCTCCGACGACGCATCCAGCCGCTTCAATATCAAGATCATCCGATGTGGATGTATTCTGGCACTGAGGACACCACTCGGATCCACCCAGAGGAGGTCGAGGAAGCCATGCTGGAGAGGTGGCTGGCTGCCATCACAGGGAACAAGGACAACCCTCGAGGGGCCAGGAGGATTCCTCCACTCGACCAATCATATGAAGTAGATAAGGTCTGATTCTGCATCTCCGACTGTGTCTTTGTTTTCTTTATTCTGTTTGCTTAAAATCAGTCGACTGACTTTTGTCTTGTTCGTTGTCTTCCAGGCTACCACTGAGATGTACTCGATGCCCAACGGGGCACAAGAACAGGTCAAGGAAGAGGAGGCGAGCGGTGGTGAAAGTCAGGAGGAGTGGCAATCTGATGGCGAGGGGGATGAAGATGACGATGGCTCCGGTGAAGAGGAGGAGGAGGAGGAGGAAGTCGACCCTCCTCGCACGGAAAGGCGATCCAAACTCACCCATGACCCCTTGATCGGCGTGGCAAAGCGATGCTGTTGGCGATCGGACGAAACGCCCTCGGACGACCTCTCCGGTGCCGACTGAAAAAGCGCCAAAGCATCCCCGAGCGGCGTCATCAAAACCGTCGAAGGCCCTGACCAAGATGAGAATGGCCATTCCCACCATTTCTGGGTAACAGTAGAACTTGCGTTTTCTCGTTTAGCATGGACAAACTCTTGGTCGACTCGTTGGCTAACCGACTGGTTTCTGACATCCGCAGTGCTGCTACCTCCGAGACCTCAGCCAGGAACTAAGACCAGGAAATGGAAGATGCTGCCACCTCCAACCCCGGTATGATCTCTGTAGTTTCGCTTTTGGTCGATTGGATCTTCATTTTTATCTTTGAATCTTTCCTGTAGCCCCACCTCATGTCATTGATCACCCTGATGACGACGATGAGGCGCCGCTGAGGCCGAGGAGGAATAAAAAGGCGCCTGCTGGCAAGACTACTCAGGTTGTATCAGTGCCTGAGACGCTGGTTCATGAGGGTGGCAACATCACTCTGACTTCTGTGTCCTTCGTTGTGCCGCTGACGAGTGCTCGACCTTCATCATCGACTGCTGATCCGCCTTCCCTTTTAGCCACACACCACGTCCCAGAGGACCAAGCAGGTGGTGCTAAGGAGGCTATACGTCAGGCAGGGATCATGATGGAGCAGGTGAAGGCGATCGAGGAAGCTAGCCAAGCGGCCTACGATGCTAGCTCAGCTCTTCAGAGCAACGTCCAGGTTAGTTGGTCACCACTTGTTCTGTTAGGATATGGTATTTGAAAACTCTTCTTTCCGAAGATCTTTGTATCTGTACACCCATTGGGTGTGTCGATTGAATTTTTGGATTGGTGGGGGCACGCTGAGTGCACCCACTGGGTGTAGTCCCCGAGACTATGATGGACTGCTGGAAGTCGACTGTAGTCTTTATACTTTGAATTTCTTTGCTAACTTCTTCACTCGGTCTGGTCGGACCATGTCGAGTGGAATCTTGGAACCGGTGGGGCACGCTGAGTGCACCCACTGGGTGTAGTCCCCGAGACTACGGTCGATCACGGCAAATGACTAAAGTCTGAAGAACCCTCTTTTTTAGATCACGATGATACCGTGGCTGATCGCCGCATGATTAGCTATGGTTTAGGATCATAACCTTTTTGCCTCTTTCGGTCGACTGATCGAACCGAGTCGGTAGAACTAGTGGGGGCATGCTGAGTGCACCCACTGGGTTTTGTCCCCGAGACTACTATTGAATATTTTGATTCAGCTGTAGTCTTAGAAATGCTACGATTTTTTTTAGTCACTCGGAAGCAACCTATCTTTGATGTCTATCGACTGACCCTTCGCAGAAATCCTACGAGCTTGTGGCTCGCTATACTGAATTGGAAAACAAACAGATCCATCTCGACCTTGACTTGAAGCTTGCTCAGGAGAACTTGCAGAAGGCGAGAGACGAAGCAAAAGGTATGGCTGGTGAGAACTTGACGACTGTCTTTATCTTTCTGTCCATTCTTAATTCTGATCTCATTGTCATTTTGCAGATAAAATGGAGGAGGCTCTGAAGAAGAAGGACCATGACCTTCTTAGATGCCAGGCGACTTTGGACAAAACAAAGCTCGCGGAAGAAAAACTGGCTTCAGTCGGTAAACTTGAAGAGGAGAACGCCAATCTGAAAGCTGCTCTCGACGCGGCCAACAAGGAGGTCAGCCGACTGAAGAATGACAAGATAACTCTAAGTGACAAGGCTAGCAAACTGGCGGGCAAGAAGAACGATCTGGAGGTTTATCTGGGAGGGCTCGCCAAGAAGTTATTCATCATGCTTGAAGGTAGTCTCCTCCATCCGACTGACTTGTTATCACCGACTCATCATAGAACCGTTAGCTTAAACTCGAGTTGTGTTTACAGAATTCTGCCAGAACTTCGAGGAGGAGACCAGTCGAGTGGAGACAAGCTTGGACCCCATTAACTCTCCTGTGAAGGATGAAGCCGCTATGAACGTGCTCTGACTGGAGTCTCGTGTTGCTGATGTGGTCGATTATCTCGCTCGACTGAAGGTTGTGGTGTCGCAAATCGACACGGCACTCTGGCTAGAAGCGACGCTTCAAAATGACCTCGAGTCTCTAATGAATCGACTGAATGAAGTTCTAGGTCGAGTGAAGGAATGGAAGAAGTCTTCTGCCAGGTGCGCCGACGTCGCTCTGTCCCTGGTCCGTGTTCATTGCAAGGAGGCGCGAGAGGAAAAGCTGGCGTCCATCAAAGTTGCCAATACCAAGAAGCACGACTTCCAATCTTTCATGGAGACCTTCATTGCTGCTGCCACTCGGATTGCTGACGGAATTGACTTGGACCAGTTTGTCGCGCCCTCCAGTCCTCCACCTGAGGAGTAGGAAAAACTTCTATGCTTCGCCTTAAATTTGCCTTGGAATGCCGAGTGATTTTGTAACCGATAAACTTTTACAGACTTGACGCCTGAGCACTTATGAATCCGTAGGATGTTATCTGAACTTGGCTTATCATTGAATATGCTTTCATTTGCCTTCGAGTGAACTTTGTTCTTCACTCGGAATATACTTCAGTGCTTGAGACGCAGCTCTGAGGTGGAAGATCCAGTCGACCTGCACTTCATCGTTCTTGCAGGTAGGGATGGAGCACAGATTGCAGTCGACCTGCGTCCTTGCAGATCGGGATGGAGCACACGTTGTACTTGTGGCGCAGCTCTGAAGGAAAAGGTAGCAGTCGACCTGCACCTCATCGTCCTTGCGGATCGGAATGGAGCGCACGTTGAACTTGTGGCGCAGCTCTGAAGGAGAAGGTAGCAGTCGACCTGCACCTCGTTGTCCCTGCGGATCGGAATGAATTTCATACTTAGGCAAGTACTCGGACTGCAGCTAAGCCTCCGAGTGGGAGGGTTGCTCTCCACTCGGTAGGATTTTTAAATACTTAGGCAAGTACTGGACTATAGCTAAGCCCCCGAGTGGTAGGTTTGCTCTCCACTCGGTAGGATTTTTAAATACTTAGGCGTCTTTGGACTGCAGCTAAGCCCCAGTGGGAGGTTTGCTCTCCACTCGGTGGGATTTTAAATACTTAGGCGAGTCTTGGACTGCAGCTTAGCCCCGAGTGGGAGGTTTGCTCTCCACTCGGTGGGATTTTTAAATACTTAGGCGTAGTCTTGGACTGCAGCTAAGCCCCAGAGTGGGAGGTTTGCTCTCCACTCGGTAGGATTTTTAAATACTTAGGCGAGTACTGGACTGCAGCTAAGCCCCCGAGTGGGAGGGTTGCTCTCCACTCCGTAGTATTTTGAAATACTAAGGTGAGTACTGGACTGCAGCTAAGCCCCAGAGTGGGAGGTTTGCTCTCCACTCGGTAGGATTTTTAAATACTTAGGCGAGTACTGGACTGCAGCTAAGCCCCCGAGTGGGAGGGTTGCTCTCCACTCCGTAGTATTTTCAAATACTTAGGTGAGTACTGGACTGCAGCTAAGCCCCCGAGTGGGAGGTTTGCTCTCCACTCGGTAGGATTTTTAAATACTTAGGCGAGTACTGGACTTCAGCTAAGCCCCCGAGTGGAGGGTTGCTCTCCACTCGGTAGGATTTTCAAATACTTAGGCGAGTACTGGACTGCAGCTAAGCCCCCGAGTGGGAGGTTTGTTATCCACTCGGTAGGATTTTTTGTGGCGTAGCTCCGAAGGAGAAGGCAGTCGTCGACCTGCACCTCATCGTCCTTGCAAAGCGCACATTGTATTAAATACTTAGGCGAGTACTGGACTGCAGCTAAGCCTCCGAGTGGGAGGCTGGCTCACCACTCGGTAGGATTTTAAACACTTAGGCGAGTACTTTGACTGCAGCTAAGCCCCAGGTGGGAGGTTTGCTCAACACTCGTTAGGTTTTTAAACACTTAGGCGAGTACTTGGACTGCAGCTAAGCCCCCGAGTGGGAGGCTGGCTCACCTCTCGGTAGGATTTTAAACACTTAGGCGAGTACTTGGACTGCAGCTAAGCCCCCGAGTGGGAGGCTGGCTCACCACTCGGAAGGATTTTAAACTCGAATGGGAGTACTTTGACTGCAGCTACGCCCCCGAGTGGGAGGCTGGCTCACCACTCGGTAGGATTTTCAAATACTTAGGCGAAACGGATTCACAGCTAAGCCCCCGAGTGGGAGGCTGGCTCACCACTCGGTAGGGATTTTTACAAACTTAGGCGAAACGGATTCGTAGCTAAGCCACCCACTGGGGGGTTTCTCATGTAAACAAAAAGTAATAACAATCACTAGGAAAATTATAACATTCTTGTCTTCGATAAACAAACTACAGAGGTACTTTTATTACATCTCATCCGAGTGAGTACTTAAGTATAAAAGGGGCGGAGCAACTCCGCATTCCAAGCTCGATGCTCATCAATCTGGCGATCGACGTTGTAAAGATGGTATGCTCCATTGTGGAGCACTCTGGTGACGATGAAGGGACCTTCCCAAGTGGGAGCGAGCTTGTGTGGTTTCTGTTGATCCACTCGGAGGACCAAGTCTCCTTCTTGGAAGGCTCGACTCTTCACATTTCTGGCATGGAATCAATGCAAGTCTTGCTGATAGATAGTCGAGCGGATCAGGGCCATCTCTCTTTCCTCTTCTAGGAGGTCGACTGCATCCTGCCGGGCTTGTTCCGCTTCATCTCCAGAGTAGAGCTCGACTCGGGGCGCATTGTGAAGCAAGTCGCTCGTGAATCGCTTCACTCCATAGACCAGAAAGAATGGAGTTCATCCGGTTGACCGATTAGGGGTAGTCCTCAATCCCCAAAGAACTGATGGGAGTTCGTCGACCCATGCGCCGGCTGCGTGCTTGAGATCACACATTAGTCGGGGGTTTCAGTCCCTTGAGAATTAGACCGTTTGCTCTTTCGGCTTGTCCATTTGACTGGGGGTGAGCGACTGAAGCGTAGTCGACTCGTGTGCCTTGAGAGGCGCAAAAGGCTTTGAATTTTTCAGAATCGAAGTGCATGCATTGTCAGTGATGATGCTATGCGGAACTCCATATCTGAATATCAACTCTCTGATGAAACTGATAGCAGTGCACGCATCGAGATTCTTGATAGGCTTAGCTTTGATCCACTTAGTAAACTTGTCGACTGCCACTAGCACGTGAGTGAAGCCGATCCTGGCAGTTCTCAGTGGTCCAATCATATCCAAACCCCAAACAACGAAGGGCCAGACGAGTGGAATGGTCTTCAAGGCTGACGCGGGTTTGTGTGACATGTTGGAATATAACTGACATCCTTCACACTTGTCGACTATTTCCTTCGCCATTTCATTTGCTCTTGGCCAGTAAAATCCCGCTCGGTATGCTTTAGCCACAATTGTCCGAGAGGACGCATGATGACCACAGGTCCCCGAGTGGATATCCTCAAGGATTATCTGACCTTCTTCTAGTGTTATACATTTCTGGCTGACTCCAGTCGCGCTTTCTCTGTACAACTGTCCCTTGATCACAGTAAAGGCCTTGGATGGGCTGACGATCTGTCGAGCCTCTTCTTTGTTCTCCGGGAGCTCTTTCCTTAGGATATACGCAATGTCTGGCCTTTGTCCGGTCGGGAGTGATGACCAAAACTTCCATGATCAGGTCGACCACAGTGGGACCTCAACTTCACCGGATCGGTGACACTTTTTGGGCTGCGGGGCTTCTTTGGTGAAAGGATCCTCTTGAATCGACGGTGTGGATGTGCTCCAAAAACACATTCTTTGAGGATCGCTTCTCTCTTGGACCCTATTTTTGCCAAATCATCGGCAGCTTGATTTTTCAATCGGGGTATATGATGAAGCTCTAACCCCTCAAATTTCTTCTCTAGCTTTCTCACTGCATTGCAAGAACTTGATCATGGCTGGACTTCTAACGTCCCACTCCTTCATCACTTGATTAACCACTAGATCTGAGTCGCCATAGACCATGAGGCGACCAACGCCGAGTGAAATGGCCATACGCAACCCATACAAAAGTGCTTCGTACTCTGCTTCATTGTTGGAGGAATCAAAGTGAATTTGGAGAACCCATCTGAGCTTATCTCCTCGGGGGGGGGGGGACCAACACTACCCCAGCACCGGAACCATTCAGCATCTTAGAACCATCAAAGAACGTGGTCCAGTGCTCCGAGTGAAATTGAGTCGGTAGTTGCTGTTCAATCCACTCGGCGATGAAATCTGCTACTGCTTGGGACTTGATGGCTTTCTTTGCCTCAAACTTGATATCAAGGGGAAGGAGTTCAATCGCCCATTTCACCACTCGACCGATTGCATCTCTGTTGTGCGAGAATCTCGACAATGGGGCATCGGCCGATTTAAGTAATGGAATGGTCAGAGAAGTAATGAGCAACCTTCTTCGTGGTCATATAAATCCCATAAACAAGCTTCTGATAATGAGGATATATTTGCTTTGATGGGGTCAACACTTCAGAAATATAATATACTGGGCGCTGAACTTTGAAGGCTTTTCCTTCTTCTTCCCGCTCGACCGTAAGTACTGTACTAACGACTTGTCGTGTGGCTGCAACGTAAAGCAGCAAAGGCTCTTTGCTGATTGGGGCAGCAAGCACCGGCTGGGTGGAGAGCAGAGCTTTTAGCTCTGCAAACGCTGCATCGACTTCGAGTCCACTCGAACTTGTCTGACTTCTTCATCAGTCGGTAAAGAGGCAACGCCTTTTCACCGAGACGAGAGATGAATCGACTTAAAGCGGCCAAGCATCCAATAAGCTTCTGGACATCATGCACACGCACAGGGCGTTTCATTCGGAGTATAGTACCAACTTTTTCTGGGTTGGCGTCGATTCCTCGTTCGCAAACGAGAAAACCGAGTAACTTTCCGCTAGGAACTCCGAATGTGCACTTTGATGGATTAAGCTTGATATCATACCTCCTGAGATTGGCAAACGTTTCAGCAAGGTCAGTCAACAGGTCGGAACCCTTCCTTGATTTGACCACAATATCATCCATGTATGCTTCCACGTTCCGACTGATTTGAGTGAGCAAACACTTCTGAATCATCCTCATGAACGTGGCTCCGGCATTCTTGAGGCCGAATGGCATGGTGACATAGCAGAAGATGGAGTGATGAAAGCTGTTTTGATCTCGTTGGGTCCATACAGACGGATCTGATGGTAACCGGAATAGGCGTCTAAAAAAGACAACCGCTCACATCCCGCAGTCGAGTCGACTATTTGGTCGATGCGGGGGAGAGGAAAATGATCTTTCGGGCAGGCCCGATTGATATGTTTGAAGTCAATGCACATGCGGAGTGACTTGTCCTTCTTGGGGACCATGACAACATTGGCGAGCCACTCGGAGTGGTAAATTTCTCGGATAAACTCCGCTGCAAGGAGTCGAGCCACTTCCTTGCCAATGGCCTTTCTCTTCTGGACGGCGGACCGTCGAAGATGTTCTTTGACAGGTTTAACTTTCGGGTCGACTCGTAGACGGTGCTCAGCCAGCCCCTGGGAACACCCGGCATGTCAGAAGGCTTTCATGCGAAGATGTCCCAGTTCTCACGAAGGAACTGGATGAGCGCTTCTTCCTATTTGGAGTCGAGTGTTGCAGAGATATGAGTCGGAGCAGCATCGGGGTCAGTCAGGTGAATGTGAATCGGCTTTGTCTCACCGGACGACTGAAACGCTGATTCCGTGGCGGGCTTCTTGGCTCGCAAAAATCACTCGGGTCTGCAGTTTTCTGGTATTCCTGCAATTCTACCACCGGCATCTGAGCATCGGCGATCTTCGAGCCTTTCTGGAAACACTCTTCCGCTTTCTTTCGATTGCCAGTGACAGTGATCACACCTTTGGGGCCTGGCATCTTCAGCTTAAGGTACACATAACATGGTCGAGCCATGAAACGTGCATACGCCGGCCTTCCCAGAATAGCGTGATAAGCACTCTGGAAATCCACAACCTCAAAGGTCAACTTTTCTTTACGAAAATTCTTGGAATCACCAAAAACTACATCAAGAGCAATTTGGCTGAGTGACTCAGCCTTCTTTCCAGGAATGACTCCATGGAAGCTCATGTTGCTGGTACTGAGTCTGGACATCGGAATGCCCATCCCTTTCAACGTCTCTGCATACAGTATATTCAGGCCACTGCCACCATCCATCAAAACTTTAGTTAGTCGAGTGCCTTCGACGACTGGGTCGACCACCAAAGCTTGCCTCCCAGGGGTGGTTATGTGCGTTGGGTGATCAGACTGGTCGAATGTGATGGTGTTCTGAGACCATTTCAAATAACTGGGTGTCGCCGGAGCGACCATATTCACTTCTCGGTTGATAACTTTCAATCGACTTTTGCTTTCAACGTCAGCAAAAATCATCGTGGTGGAATTGACACAGGGGTATCCACCATCACTATCTTCCTTGTCCTCAACTTTGTCCGACTCCTTTTCCTTATCCTTGGGCTGTTTCCCCTGGAACTGCTGAATCAAGAGCTGATACTGTCGAGTGGTATGCTTTGGCTAAATGAGTTTACCCTCTTCATCTTTCTTCGTGTGAATGTGACATGGCAAGTCCAACACATCATTCCCATCTTGGTCTTTTACTTTTTTGGGGTTCCAAGGCCCCTTGGGCTTCCCCTTAAACTTCCCTGGAGTCACGGCCAAGGCTTCTCCAGGAGCGGCTGGCTCGGCTTTCCACTTTTGTTTCCGACTGGAGTTCCCTCCCCCGGTTTCATGATCGGCTGACTTGTACTTGCCACTCCGGAGCCGATCCTCTTCTTCACCATTAGCATACTTGGTGGCAATCTCCATCATTCGACTCAGGGTCATGTCTCCGGTCCGACCGAATTTCAAACTTAGCTCTCTGTTCTTAACACCTTCCTTGAAGGCACATACGACCTGATGATCAGATACATTCTCTACCATGTGATGCAATGTGATCCATCTCTGGATGTAATCCCTCAGAGTTTCATTCGACTTTTGCACGCAAGATTGTAACTTTGTCAACCCTGCTGGTCGCTTGCAAGTTCCTTCAAATGTTCTGACAAACACTCAGGCGAGATCTTCCCAAGTGTCAATGCTGCTGGGTGCCAACTGATTCAACCATGCTCTGGCCGAACCCTCCAACATAAGGGGCAGATGCTTCATGGCCACCTCATCGTTGCCGCCGCCAATCTGAACAGCCACTCGGTAGTCCTCAAGCCAAGTATCAGGTTTGGACTCACCAGTGAACTTACTAACTCCAGTCGCCAACCTGAAGTTGGGAGGAATCACTGCGGCCGTGATGGCTCTGCTGAAGCACTCTGGTCCTGAGACATGTACTCTGCTGCTGGTGGGGGCATCTCTGTCATGACCTCCTCGGTGAGATCTGTTCCTGTCGACCAAACCCTAAACGAGAATGGATCTCGCATCAAAGGCTGGTTCTCTGGGGTCGACTGGAATCCTTCGCCCAAAGACCTTTGTGAGGGCGCTGTCATCCTCATTGTCGAGGCATCGACGATCCACCCCTTGGGGAGGGGTGGGCACTCGGCGTTGATCATCATGATCGAATCGGTGATCATCGCTCACGGTTCTTATCTTGATCATCCACGGCTTCCACGTTCCTCACGCCTCAGGGGCGATCTTGGACTATGGGCCGACTGGACTATATTTGCAGCGACGGATCTGCTGTGTATCCTATTCCGCGACTGCGATACAACTGAATTTTGATCTCCTGCTGCCCGGAGTAAATCTCTGATCTGTAGCAAACCTCTACCAGCCTCTGACTGGGAAGGCTCAATCGACTCTGCTATACGGGCTGCAGCTGCTAGATTCTAAATCGGAGTTCGATATACCTGAGTCGATGGCGGAAAGAGCGGACGTCGACTGGACGACGGGACCCGTTGTCACGCTCGTTCGTCGAGTACCCGCTGGAGATTCTCCAGTCGAGTGCGCTCAGCCAAGTTGGCCAAGCGCGCGTCTTCTAAAGCACGGGCCTCGGGGGTTTCTCCAACGATAGGAGTGTGAAGTGCATCCATGTTCCGGCGGCGAAGTTCCTCCCTCTGCAGCGAAGTGAGTGGCTCGGGCAAGTACTCTTCATGGGCTTTGCGACGGATCGCACTTGCCGCCGCCACCGTCGGCTTGAAAGCCGGGGGACTGCGTGGCCCATCGACCATCGGGACTTCCGCTGGATCATCTTTGTCGCTTTTCGAATGAAGTCTCTACGGAGCCAGTCGAACATGCCGTAGAGAGATTCGTCAGGCTCGATTGCCGCGACTTGGGGAGTGGCCGACTGGCGGGCCACCGCGTGCCTCACCCACCGCTGAAGCCTCGACCGACCGGAGCGCTTGCGCTGGCGGGAGACTGGGAGGGAGGACGGCACAGGAGCTGAACAATACTGGGTCGATGGTTGCCGCAGGAGGACACCGCGGACGCACGCGCGAAAGTGCGTTGCCCCGCGGGATGAGCGTCGACGTCGAGTGGAGCCTCCTGAAGCCAAGCAGAGTCGTCGGCGATGAACGTGAGCGCGCCGAGACGGATCTCGCGGCCCTCAACCAAAACTCCACCTGAGACCATGATGAAGGAGATCGGAAAAATTGCAACTTCTCCAATAAGTCGCTAAGACACCTGCCCCACGGTAGGCGCCAACTGTCGTGGTCCTAACTCTGACAGTAAGGTAGGGGGGGGGGTAGGAATGGAGAGGCAAGATCCTAGCTATGGAGTAGTTGTATACGCAAGATGTTTACGAGTTCAGGCCCTTCTCGAAGGAAGTAACAGCCCTACGTCTTGGAGCCCGGAGGCGGTCGATCATATTATGTGCGTATAAGTTACAGGGTGCGAACCCTTTACATTGAGGAGGGTGGCTTATATAGAGTTCGCGGACCCCTCCGGCCCTCGATTATTCGAGGATTAAAGTACATTAAGACCGGGGTTCTTGTAACGCCCCACATAAAGTGCTATGATGACCATAAAAGCTACTTAATGACCGACCGTTTGTACGCTGAGTGACTTTAGATCTCCTGGCGGTCGAGTGGTTGGCTTCATTGTCGAGTGTCTTCAAGTCCGTCGAGTGGAACCCTTCCATGTCGACTGAAAGGTGGTTTCTTCTAGAGATGTCCTTGGGGAGGGTATCTTGGACAGGTCCATGACCCTACCCTAGGTACATGGCTTCATCACCGACGGGCCTGACGCAGCCGGGGACGAGGCCGACGAGGCAACCCGCAGGGCCGCCCGTGCAGACGCGGCGGAGGCGGGTGAGGTGGATCGATTGGCGGCCGACGCGCGAGCGGCGGCTATGATTGGCCGCCGTATGGCGCGAGGCTGCCGGGTGTAGGCGATGCAGGTGTCCCAGTCGGAGCAGGGCGGTGACGGCCGACGCAGGGAGACGGGCGGGCCGGCGCGTGGAAGACGGCCTTGAGGGGCCGCCTATCACGCGAGGCCGCCGGGTCGGTGAAGTAGCCGGCCGGGCGCGCCGGTGTCAGAGTGGAGGCGTGGGGTGTCAACGGCGGCGGCGGGCGATGCAACCCGATCAAGCAAAGATCGGAAAACCAGAAAGAAAACACCAATCAAAACGACCGCGCGAGAGAGCGAAAAAACCCGGAGCGAGGGCTCGGGAAAAGACTCTCTAGGGCAGCCGGCCAACACGGCCGACGGACGAACCCTAGGTACGGGCGGCGTGGCCCCTGGCGGCGGTCATGGAGGCCAACCACCCAGGGGCGGCGCGCGGGTGAGGAAGCGGCGGCGGCGAGGGTTTAGAACCCGGAAACTGATACCATGTAGAAGTGCATGCTCTAGCCAATGCAACAAAAAGACCGATCTGATGGAAGAGACTAGGCAGAACATTATACGTCAACACTTCCCCTCACGTGTGGCTCCCTCAGGCCTAAACATGGACCAAAAGTAGGCTGCAATATAATTGTGCTAGCTGGGTCTTGAACTCAAGACCTCTTGGCTCTGATACCATGTTAGAAGGGAGAGAGGGATTGATGGAATAATTGTTGTATTGATTGAGCCTCGTGGGCATATATATAGGAGTACAGTGACCAACTTGAAGTACAAGACAAGGTAGGACCAAATGCTAGTCTATCCTATACTTCCTAATAATCTTATACTCAACACAAATATCCACATTATGTACCATGAATAAATAAGTGTAAGAAAAATCATGGAAGAAAGAATAGGATGCAATAATAATTTACCATGGCTTCTCCAAACAAGAAAGATGCAACAGGAAAGAAAAAAAATGATGCTAGACTCCCCACTGCCCATGGCGCCCCTTTCATCACCCTCTAAACCTTCAACAACATATTCTTACCACTTGATCAAAATGACAATCCTCTCATGTGCTTCTAGGCTGACCTCCACGCAAACTTATAGCCTGAATGTGGACCATATTGCTAGAATTTTTAGATCCTCATATTTTCCCTCCATATCATCGATTGCTAGATCAAACTTTTATTCTTTTGTTAGATTCAGGTATCCTCAACTTATTTCCTTCTACAAATCCTAACACAATCCTTTACCTTTGTAGTCATAGTGCAAGGGAACCCTAAATTGTCACCAACAACACCAAGGGCGGGTAGGAACGCTAAGGGCTCCCCTTAATCGCCTTGAATGCCCAACTTCTTGCTCGGGAGATGAAAACAACCAAAAAAAGAAACAAACCTGGAGCTAAACTCCGTCTTCAAACTCCTTGCGTGCACCCTGCTCGATCCTACATAAATTGAGATGTCTCCCGAATCAGTGTTGGTCTTGCTCAATGCTATCGGGCTCACATGACCTGATTCTCGACAGTTTTGGGTTAATCCAATGTCTGAACTTTTGATTCGAGAGTTGGCCTCAAAGCATGGAGGGGTCTAGATCATTCATTGTAAACATGATGTGAATAAGGTCATGGTGGTCCTTGTTTTTGCATAGGGTGGGCTCTTACATGTGTGTACCTTATGTTCTCTTTATCTCTACTCTAATTGTCTGAGTTGGTAGAATAGTATCCACAGTTTATTTTCGTCCCACCACTTTCAACTGTTTTATTTTGCTGGGTTTTTTTCGTCCCCTCCCCCACCACACCGGTTTAGTTCCGCGTCACCCTATCACAGAACGAAAAAAATCTAAACGGATCAGAACTTTCCATGCTGGCACAAGTTATTTAGTAATATCTTTATGTGAAAGAATCAATCACGATCAATCTTTAAAGTTCAAATCTAAATTAATTAGCCTTACCGTAAATCGCTCAATTACATTAATTAAGAAACAAATAACCATGTGTATGAGTATTAATCGCTCAATCACATTAATTAGCCTTAGGGCGGCGGCGGCCGGCTGCGCGAGAGGTCGATCTGGTCGCGCCATCCCACCATCGTCCATGTTGCGTCGCTATCGGAGGGCACCCTGCCGCTGTCGGGGACTCACCGTCGCCGAAGCACGCCACCACGCCGCCACTCTTCTGTCTATCCCTACTCGCCTCCTGCGGCCAAAGATCGATCCAACCTCACCATGTCGCTCGCATGGCTCCCATGGTGCCGCCCCGCATAGCTCCTTGCTGAGCGCCGCAGGTCATGATGCCCGCCGATTCGATCTGCACGGCCGGCCCCACCCCTGCTTGTCGGGGATGCCTCCTTCGGTCGTCCTCATGCTCGTCACCGGCCACCTCTCTAACTTCGGCCGACCTCCACTGACGGCTCTGCCTCTGCCTCGATCCCACGCACCATGGCCGCCCTGATGGCCAGCCACCGTACGCAGGCAACTGCCATGCTAGGTATCCTCAACCACTGCTGTTGTTTTTCTAAAGATATGCTTATTACATTTGCACCAACCTTGCTTTTTAGTAACATGAACATCTCTGTTTCTTCTACTACAATGACAGGATAAGAGTACCTTATCCTTTCAGCGGGGTGCTCCAACTTTTAATGCTGGCGAAGCTTTTGCAATGATTGCTGCATCCTCCATCATTTGTTAGTCTCCGCTGGAGGTTTAATTAAACCGAGGTAAATATGATAGATTCTTTTGTCAAATAAAAACATGACTATCTACTTTGCTTGTCAGGACCAAGATCTCTAGCTATCAATGAAATTTTGAGAGTAGTTTTTGTTGCCTTTGTGTAACCCTGATAGCAGCTTCTTGGAAGGTTCATATGTGTGGCAAAGGATTTCAATTTTCCTGGTTACACAAAGGAAACTCGAATAAGGTTCAGATTTTCCTGTTTACATAGACAAAAATGCCTCTTATTTACACAAAGGCAACCCCAGGAAGGTTCAGATTTCTCATGAGAGCTTCTTGGGCATTTCATGCTTGTGCCATCTTATTAGGAAAATGTAGTTTGTCTGATGATGCTCAATGCTTTTATCGATTAGCAAATGCTCAATTTTAGCTCATAAACAACATGACAAAAGCTAATTTTGATGGGTCTAATGCAAATAATTTTCATCTTCAGACATGCCTTGAGTTGATTATTTAATCCTTTTATAAGAATCTATCTAGCTTTGTATTGTTGCAATTTCATTATATATCCACTTACCAATGCATCTAAAGATTCAACAATGTACAATCCACCATCAGTCTTGGGATAACAAATTGTTTCTTCATTCCTTCGTGTTGCACTATAGGTACTAAGGGGTCGAGGTCATATGTTCGTCGAAGCATCAATACACTTCACTTTCCTTTTCCTTTTCCCTTTTTCTGTTCTTGCATTTATTTCTTCTTCGCGAACCTCTTTGTCCGCTGCTTTAATATGGTTTTGATTGGTGCCCTGCATCTTCCAAGATATATGGATTTTGGTCGCGGCAGTCATCAAATAAAATGCAAACATCCTCTCAATTTCTGAATGGATTTTTTGAATTGCCTTTCTCTTTGTTGGATCAAATACCTGATTTGTTTGTTGTCCTTGAAGCAAATACCATGACTTGAGCTTGAAGTTTTCAAAGATATAGAAGGTTGACAGAAATAGGATACACTGATTTCAGCAAGGACCTATGAGAGCTGAGTCTCTCCCTAACAGGTAACTCAACTTGGGTCAATTGCAGAAGCAGAAACAACGGGATACATGACCTGAATACTTGCATTCTGACTTGTTTTTGCCCGTGCCTCAATTGGAATGATGTCCATGCTGTTGACCTCAACAAGTTACCCACACTTCAGGTAACACAAGCGTTGGAACCCCAACAATTTGGGTAATATGAGAAAAGTTTAAACTGCTTGGGTCATGTTGGTCAATAGAGTAATTAGCATGTTGGTTTTGTAATGAGATGATGTAAACTTGATGTATAGATTACTAACATAGATCCTTTTTCTTTCAACATGTATGTTTATTGCATATACTTCAAGTAATATATTTATGTGTAAGTGTATGTGGTGAATTCATTCCTCTTGCATGAAAGTCTTCGTGATTTCCCTACTGATTTGAAGGAAATATGCCCTAGAAGCAATAATAAAGTTGTTATTTATATTTCCTTATATCATGATAAATGTTTATTATTCATGCTAGAATTGTATTAACCGGAAACATAATACATGTGCGAATACATAGACAAAGAGAGTGTCACTAGTATGCCTCTACTTGACTAGCTCGTTGATCAAAGATGGTTAAGTTTCCTAGCAATAGACATGAGTTGTCATTTGATAAACGGGATCACATCATTAGAGAATGATGTGATTGACTTGACCCATTTCGTTAGCTTAGCACTTGATCGTTTTAGTTTACTGTTATTGCTTTCTTCATGACTTATACATGTTCCTATGACTATGAGATTATGCAACTCCCGATTACCGGAGGAACACTTTGTGTGCTACCAAACGTCACAACGTAACTGGGTGATTATAAAGGTGCTCTACAGGTGTCTCCAATGGTACTTGTTGAGTTGGCATATATCGAGATTAGGATTTGTCACTCCAATTGTCGGAGAGGTATCTCTGGGCCCTCTCGGTAATGCACATTACTATAAGCCTTGCAAGAAATGTGACTAATGAGTTAGTTGCGGGATGGTGCATTACATAACGAGTAACAAGACTTGCAGGTAATGAGATTGAGCTAGGTATTGAGATACCGACGATCGAATCTCGGGCAAGTAACATACCGATGACAAAGGGAACAACGTATGTTGTTATGCGGTTTGACCGATAAAGATCTTGGTAGAATATGTGGGAATCTCGGGCTAGGTATTGAGATACCGACGATCGAATCTCGGGCAAGTAACATACCGATGACAAAGGGAACAACGTATGTTGTTATGCGGTTTGACCGATAAAGATCTTGGTAGAATATGTGGGAACCAATATGAGCATCCAGGTTCCGCTATTGGTTATTGAACGGAGACGTGTCTCGGTCATGTCTACATAGTTCTCGAACCCGTAAGGTCCGCACACTTAACGTTTGGTGACGATCGGTATTATGAGTTTATGACTTTTGATGTACCAAAGGTAGTTCGGAGTCCCGGATATGATCACGGACATGACGAGGAGTCTCGAAATGGTCGATACATAAAGATCGAAATATTGGACGACTATATTTGGACATCGGAATGGTTCCGGGTGAAATCGGGATTTTACCGGAGTACCGGGAGGTTACCGGAACCCCCTGGTAAATGTATGGGCCTTATTGGGCCATAGTGGAGAGAGAGAGAGAGAGAGGAGGCCAGGGCAGGCCGCGCGCCCCCTCCCCCTCTGGTCCGAATTGGACTAGGAGGGGGGCGCCTTTCCTTCCTCCCTCTCTCCCCTTCCTTCTCTGCTAGTCCAACTAGGGAAGGGGGAATCCTACTCCCGGTGGGAGTAGGACTCCTCCAGGACGCGACATAGAGGGCCGGCCCTCCCCCCTTCTCCAGTCCTTTATATATGGGGGAGGGGGCACCCCATAGACACACTAGTTGATCAGTTGATCTTTTAGCCGTGTGCGGTGCCCCCCTCCACCATAATCCACCTCAGTAATATCGTAGCGGTGCTTAGGCGAAGCCCTGCGTCGGTAGCATCATCAACACCGTCATCACACCGTCATGCTGACGGAACTCTCCCGCGAAGCTTTGCTGGATTGTGAGTTCGTGGGACGTCACCGAGCTGAACGTGTGCAGAACTCGGAGGTGCCATGTGTTCGGTACTTGGATCGGTCAGATCATGAAGACGTACGACTACATCAACCGCGCTGTCATAACACTTCCGCTTACAGTCTATGAGGGTACGTAGACAACACTCTCCCCTCTCGTTGCTATGCATCACCATGATCTTGCGTGTGCGTAGGAATTTTTTTGAAATTACTACGTTTCCCAACAGTGGCATCCGAGCCAGGTTTATGCGTAGATGTTATATGCACGAGTAGAACACAAGTGAGTTGTGGGCGATACTAGTCATACTGCTTACCAGCATGTCATACTTTGATTCGGCGGTATTGTTGGATGAAGCGGCCCGGACCGACATTACGCGTACGCTTACGCGAGACTGGTTCTACCGACGTGCTTTGCACACAGGTGGCTGGCGGGTGTCAGTTTCTCCAACTTTAGTTGAATCGAGTGTGGCTACGCCCGGTCCTTGTGAAGGTTAAAACAACACTAACTTGACGAAATATCGTTGTGGTTTTGATGCGTTGGTAAGAATGGTTCTTGCTCAGCCCGTAGCAGCCACGTAAAACTTGCAACAACAAAGTAGAGGACATCTAACTTATTTTTGCACGGCATGTTGTGATGTGATATGGTCAAGACATGATGCTAAATTTTATTGTATGAAATGATCATGTTTTGTAACAGAGTTATCGGCAACTGGCAGGAGCCATATGGTTGTCTCTTTACTGCATAAGATGCAAGTGCCATGTAATTGCTTTACTTTATCGCTATGTGATAGCAATAGTTGCAAAAGCAATAGCTGGTGAGACGACCATGTGCCGACACGTTGATAAAAGATCAAGATGATGAAGATCATGGTGTCATGCCGGTAACAATGGAGATCATGACAGTACTTTGGAGATGGAGATCAAAAGCACAAGATGATTATGGCCATATCATGTCACATATTTTGATTGCATGTGATGTTTATCATTTATACATCTTATTTTGCTTAGTTCTGCGATAGCTTTATAAGATGATCTCTCACTAAATTTCAAGGTACAAGTGTTCTCCCTGAGTATGCACCGTTGCCAAAGTTCATTGTGTCGAGACACCACATGATGATCGGGTGTGATAAGCTCTACGTTCACATACAATGAGTGCAAGCCAATTTTGCACACGCAGAATACTCGGGTTAAACTTTACGAGCCTAGCATATGCAGATATGGCCTCGGAACACTGGAGACCGAAAGGTCGAGCGTGAATCATATAGTAGATATGATCAACATAGTGATGTTCACCATTGAAAACTACTCCGTCGCACGTGATGATCGGACATGGTTTAGTTCATTTGGATCACGTGATCACTTAGATGATTAGAGGGATGTCTATCTAAGTGGGAGTTCTTAAGTAATATGATTAATTGAACTTTAATTTATCATGAACTTAGTCCTTATAGTATTTGCATAACTATATTGTAGATCAATAGCTCGCGATGTAGCTCCCTGTATTTTTAATATGTTCCTACAGAAAAATAAGTTGAAAGATGTTAGTAGCAATGATGCGGACTAGGTCTGTGATATGAGGATTATCCTCGTTGCTGCACAGAATAATTATGTCCTTGATGCACCGCTAGGTGACAGACCTATTACAGGAGCAGATGCTGACGTTATGAACGTTTGAACAATGCTGGTATGATGACTACTTGATTGTTTAGTGCATCATGCTTTACGGCTTAGAACCAAGACTTCAAAAACGTTTTGAATGCCACGGAGCATATGAGATGTTCCAAGAGCTGGAATTTGTATTTCAGACTCATGCCCGAGTCGAGAAACCTCGGACAAAGTACTTTGCCTACAAGATGGAGGAGAATTGCTCAACTAGTGAGCATGTGCTCAGAATGTCTGAGTACTACAATCGCTTGAATCAAGTGGGAGTCAATCTTCCATATAAGATAGTGATTGAAAGAGTTCTCTAGTCATGATCACCAAGTTACTAGAACTCCGTGATGAACTATAATATGCAAGGGATGACAAAAACAACTCCCAAGCACTTCGCGATTTTAAAATCGGCGAAGGTAGAAATCAAGAAAAGCATCAAGTGTTGATGGTTGACAAGACCACTAGTTTCAAGAAAAGGGCAAAGGGAAGAAGGGGAACTTCAAGAAGAACGGCAAGCAAGTTGCTGCTCAAGTGAAGAAGCCCAAGTCTGAACCTAAGCTTGAGACTAAGTGCTTCTACTGCAAAGTGACTAGTCACTGAAAGCGGAACTGCCCCATGTATTTGGCGGATAAGAAGGATGGCAAAGTGAACAAAGGTATATTTGATATACATGTTATTGATGTGTAATTTACTAGTATTTATAGGAACACCTCAGTATTTGATACTAGTTTAGTTGCTAAGAGTAGTAACACGAAAACAGGAGTTGCAAAATAAACAGAGACTAGTTAAGGACGAGGTGACGATGTATGTTGGAAGTGATTCCAAGGTTGATAAGATCACCATGGCACACTCTCTGTACCTTCGTGATTAGTGTTGAACCTAAATAAATGTTATTTGGTGTTTGCATTGAGCATAAATATGATTAGATCATGTTTATTGCAATACGATTATTCATTTAAGTCAGAGAATAATTGTTGTTTTGTTTACATGAATAAAACCTTCGATGGTCATACACTCAATATTGAATCTCGGTCATAGTGATACACATATTCATAATATTGAAGCCAAAAGATGCAAAGTTAATAATGATAATGCAACTTATTAGTGGCACTGACGTTTAGGTCATATTGGTGTAAAGCGCATGAAGAAACTCCGTGTTGATGGGCTTTTGGAATCACTTGATTATGAATCACTTGATGCTTGCGAACCATGCCTCATGGGCAAGATGACTAAGACTCCGTTCTCCGGAATAATGGAGCGAGCAACTGACTTATTGGAAATAATACATACTGATGTATATGGTCCGATAAGTGTCGAGGCTCACGGCGGGTATCGTTGTTTTCTGACCTTCACAAATGATTTGAGAAGATATGGGTATATCTACTTGATAAAACATAAGTCTGAAACATTTGAAAAGTTCAAAGAATTTCAGAGTGAAGTGGAAAATCATCGTAACAAGAAAATAAAGTTTCTATGATCTGTTCGCGGAGACGAATATTTGAGTTACGAGTTTGGTCTTCAAATTAAACAATGTGGAATAGTTTCACAAATTCATGCCACCTGGAACACCACGGCATAATGGTGTGTCCAAACGTCATAACCGTTCTTTATTGGATATAGTGCAATCTATGATGTCCCTTACCGATTTACCACTATCGTTTTAGGGTTATGCATTAGAGACAGATACATTCACATTAAATAGGGCATCGTCTAATCCGTAGAGACGACACCGTATGAACTATGGTTTGGCTAGAAACCTAAGTTGTCGTTTCTTAAAGTTTGGGGTTGCGATGCTTATGTGACAAAGTTTCAACCTGATAAGCTCGAACCCAAATCGGACAAGTGTGTCTTCATAGGATACCCAAAAGAAAAATGTTGGGTACACCTTCTATCACAGATTCGAAGGCAAAATCTTTGTTGCTAAGAATGGATTCTTTCTAGAGAAGAAGTTTCTCTCGAAAGAAGTGAGTGGGAGGAAAGTAGAACTTGATGAGTGTAGGACCTTGAAGTATGTCTAGAGGGGGGTGATTAGACTACTTGACCAATTAAAAACCTAACCTTTTCCCAATTTTAGACTCTAGCAGATTTTAGCTATCTTTGAACAAGTCAAGCAATCTTCACATAATTCAAGCAAGCATGCAAAGAGTATATAGGCAGCGGAAATTAAAGCATGCAACTTGCAAGAATGTAAAGGGAAGGGTTTAGAGGATTCAAACGCAATTGAAGACACGGATGTTTTTGTCGTGGTTCTGATAGGTGGTGCTATCGTACATCCACGTTGATGGAGACTTCAACCCACGAAGGGTAACGGTTGTGCGAGTCCACGGAGGGCTCCACCCATGAAGGGTCCACGAAGAAGCAACCTTGTCTATCCCACCATGGCCGTCGCCCACGAAGGACTTGCCTCACTAGCGGTAGATCTTCACGAAGTAGGTGATCTCCTTGCCCTTACAAACTCCTTGGTTCAACTCCACAATCTTGTCGGAGGCTCCCAAGTGACACCTAGCCAATCTAGGAGACACCACTCTCCAAGAAGTAACAAATGGTGTGTTGATGATGAACACCTTGCTCTTGTGCTTCAAATGATAGTCTCTCCAACATTCAACTCTCTCTCAGAGGATTTGGATTTGGTGGAAAGAAGATTTGAGTGGAAAGCAACTTGGGGAAGGCTAGAGATAAAGATTCATATGGTAGGAATGGAATATCTTGGCCTCAACACATGAGTAGGTGGTTCTCTCTCGGGCCCGTAAGTTGGAAGTGTAAGTTTGTTCTGATGGCTCTCTCCACGAATGAAGAGGAGGTGGAGGGGTATATAGCCTCCACACAAAATCTAACCATTACACATAATTTAACAAACTCGGTGGGACCAAATCAACAAACTCGGTCTGACCGATTTAGTAAACCTAGTGACCGTTAGGGTTTTCGGTGGGACTGATATGCAACTCGGTAGGACCGATATGGTTAGGGTTAGGGCATAACGTAATCTCGGTGAGACCGATTACACAAACTCGGCGGGACCGATTTTGGTAATTAGCTAACCAGAGAGTTGGTCGTAAACTCGGTGGGACTGATTCGCTCTTCGGTGAGACCGAAAAGTTACGAAAGGGAAACAGAGAGTTTACATTGCAATCTCGGTGGGACCGATCGCTCACTTCAGTTAGACCGAAACGTTCTGAAGGGAAACAGAGAGATTACAATCCCATCTCATTGAGATCGAGATCCCTATCGGTGAGACCGATTTGCCTAGGGTTTGTGGCGAGTGGCTATGACAACCGAACTCGGTGGCGCCGGATAGAAAGAATCGGTAGGGCCGAGTTTGACTTTAGGTTTAGGTCATATGTGGATGTGAGAAAGTAGTGGAGGGTTTTGGAGCATATCACTAAGCACATGAAGCAAGAGGCTCATTAAGCAACACCTCATCCCTCCTTGATAGTATTGGCTTTTCCTATAGACTCAATGTGATCTTGGATCACTAAAATGTAAAATGTAGAGTCTTGAGCTTTTGAGCTTGAGCCAATCCTTTGTCCTTAATATTTTGAGGGATCCACTTTCATCATCCATGCCATGCCATTCATTGAGCTTTCCTGAAATATTTGTCTTGGAATAGCATCAGCTCAATGAGCTATATGTTGTTATGAATTACCAAAACCACCTAGGGATAGTTGCACTTTCAATCTCCCCCTTTTTGGTAATTGATGAGAACATATAGATCAAAGCTTTGAAATATGATAATAAGATTGAAAAACATCGTCGCTTTGAGAAGTATGTGATAAGCAAGAGCTCCCCCTAAATTTGTGCATGTCTTCAAATTTGCTTTGGACTGCAAATGCACAAGGAATTAGGCTCATGGGTTACTCTTCCATGTCACATACATCTTGGTGGAGCGCTCAAAATAATAAAGATTGAATACATGCACTCATCACCAAGCACAGTGAATGATCATATGAGGATAAGTAAGATAATAACATATAACAAGCATAAGTGTAGCTTATGATCAAACACATGATCATCAATGTCTCACAGGTAATAGCATAGTATCTCAAGCAATCAAAAGCAAACAAAGTTCAACCAAAAAGACAAGAGAGAACAAAAGCAAACTCTCTCTCTCGAAGCCTATGATCTATACATTTTTCTCCCCCTTTGGCAACAAGTTACCAAAAAGTTCCTTGAAAATGCATAGGACTATATCGTCTCTCAGGCTTGGTCTTCTACTGGTGGCGTAGAGATGGCTCCTTGGACGAAGACTTCAGTAGATGTGGAAGGAGCTGAAGCAGTTGGTGCTGGAGGTGGTTGGGCCGAGCTGTAGCTGGAGCAAATGAAGTGACTCGTGATCGGTAATCGGCTCTGCAGCCTGATCTCTGAGCTCGAGGCACTCTGGCAAATGCATCGCTTGTTGTCCTGCCCTTCCTCTCCTCATGTCATCCTCAGTAGCTGCTCCACAATGGCCGAATCTCAGTTACTTTGACATCAAGATCATAGAATTTTTGTTCCATGATTCTTTCCAGGCTCTCCTGGTTTTGAGTTAGGGTGGCCAACCCCTTCTCAATCCGTAGAGTTGATGCTATCAAGTAACCAAGCCGCTTGAGGGAGTTCCGGATTAGGGGGTGTCCGGATAGCCGAACTATCATCATCGGCCGGACTCCAAGACTATGAAGATACAAGATTGAAGACTTCATACCATGTCCGGATGGGACTTTCCTTGGCGTGGAAGGCAAGCTTGGCGATACGGATATGTAGATCTCCTACCATTGTAACCGACTCTGTGTAACCCTAACCCTATCCGTGTCTATATAAACCGGAGGGTTTTAGTCCAGAGGACGAACAAAAATCATACCATAGGCTAGCTTCTAGGGTTTAGCCTCTTTGATCTCGTGGTAGATCCACTCTTGTAACACACATCATTAATATTAATCTAGCAGGACGTAGGGTTTTACCTCCATCAAGAGGGCCCGAACCTGGGTAAAACATCGTGTCCCTTGTCTCATGTTACCATCCGCCTAGACGCACAGTTCGGGACCCCCTACCCGAGATCCGCCGGTTTTGATACCGACATTGGTGCTTTCATTGAGAGTTCCTCTGTGTTGTCGCTGATAGGCCCGATGGCTCCTCCGATCATCAACAACGACGCGGTCTAGGCTGAGACTTTTCTCCCCGGACAGATCTTTGTGTTCGGCGGCTTTGCACTGCGGGCCAATTCACTTGGCCATCTGGAGCAGATCGAAGCTACGCCCGCCATCAGGTCAGATTTGGAAGTTTAAACTATACGGCCGATATCTCGCGGAGACTTGATCTTCGACGGATTCGAGCCGCAGCCAAACATGCCGCCTTGTCTCGATGGGCATGATCTAGCTCTGCGGTCAAAGGCCTCCGGAGGCCGCACCAGATCCGCTCCGCCCTTAATCCGAGCCGGTTTCCCCGACCGAGGATGAGTGGTTGGACACCGCCTCGGGGGCTACAATCTCTACGGCGATCGAGCCGAACTCCATCCCTGTCCTTTGCAAAGACTCTGACTCTAGGGCGCCGGACTCCTATCCGGACTCCGAACCCTCCGCGCCCTTGCTGATCGGATCCGATTGGGCGCCCGTTATGGAGTTCATGGCCGTGGACATCTTTCAGCATTCGCCTTTTGGCGACATCCTGAATTCACTAAAGTCTCTCTCTTTATACGGAGAGCCCTGGCCGGACTACGGTCAGGAAGGTTGGGATACGGTCGACAAAGAAATTCGACGCCCACCCACCACCCACTTGGTAGCCGCTGTCGAGGACCTAACCGACATGCTAGACTACGACTCTAAAGACATCGACGGTATGGACGACGACGCCGGAGACGACCAAGACCCAGCGCCTACAGGGCACTGGAAGGCCACCTCATCATATGACATATACATGGTGGACATCCCAAAAGATGGGAACGGCGATGGAACAACGGAGGATGACCCCTCCAAGAAGCAGCCCAAGCGCCGGCGTCAGCGGCGCCGCTCTAAATCCCGCCACAACAAGAATGAAGATTCCGGCACCGAAGATAACAATACACCGGATAGTGCCGAAGACAATCCACTCCAGCAAGATCCATCGCAGGAGGCTGAAGACGCCAGCCCTCAAGAGAGAGCGGCAGAAGAAGAGGTAGAGGATTATATGCCTCCCTCCGAAGACGAAGCAAGCCTCGACGACAATGAATTCGTTGTGCCTGAGAATCCCGTCGAACAAGAGCGTTTTAGACGCAGGCTTATGGCTACGGCGAACAGCCTAAAGAAAAAGCAGCAACAGCTTAGAGCTGATCAGGATCTGCTAGCCGACAGATGGACCGAAGTCCTCGCGGCCGAAGAGCATGAGCTCGAACGCCCCTCCAAAAGCTACCCTAAACACAAGCTCCTCCCCCGATTAGAGGAGGAGGCTTACGAACCCGCATCACCAGGAGACAATACGGCTGGCCGACCACCCCGTGGCTGCGACAGAGAGGCCTCTAGGCCCTTCACTAGAACCGTACCCCGGCAGCGCTCAAACAGCACACGGCCAACGGGGAACGCTCCGGACCTGCGAGATATATTGGAGGACAAGGCAAGACAATCAAGATCGATCTATGGATCGCGTGGGCGCCCCATGGTACGTGACAACAACCGTCGCGCCGGACACAGTAAGTCCGGCCGGGCCGAACAAAACGGACCAAGCTCTTTGGAGCTCCGTCGTGATATCGCCAGATGCAGGCGCCGACACCCACTATGCTTCACGTACGGCGTAATGGATCATCAAACCCCAAGGGTTTAAACCCGTCAATATTGAATCCTATGATGGCACAACAGAACCCGCGTTTCGATCAAAGACTATCTCCTTCACATCCACATGGCCCGCGTGACGATCTTCACGCCATCAAATACCTCCCCTCAAGCTTAAAGGACCAGCCCGGCATTGGCTCAACAGCTTGCCGCCAGAGTCAATTGGGAGCTGGGAGGACCTGAAGCCGCATTCCTCGATAACTTCCAGGCACTTATGTGCGACCACCAGACGCCGATGACCTAAGCCACATAATTCAGCAGCTGCATTTAATCGGCCGCACAATTACGGACACGGTTCTTAACCAAGAAAAACCAAATCGTCAATCGTCCGGGATGCGGAGGCCCTCGCCCTTCAAGCATAACATCCGCGACGAGTGGCTTGCCCGGCACCTAGGACAGGAAAAGCGAAATCCATGGCAGCCCTCACATCACTCATGACCCGCTTCACGGGTGAGGACAGCAGCTAGCACGCAACAACAACGCTCAACAAAAATTACAGCAGTCCGGACTTCAAGGACCAAAACGGCAGGCCGTGTCGTAACAAAAACAAACGCCACACTAATGGCGACAATATTGAGGATACGGCAGTCAATGCCGGATTCAAAGGCTCTAAACCCGGTCAGCGGAAAAAGCCATTCAAACGAACTACTCCGGGTCCGTCCAATTTGGACCGAATACTCGACCACTTGTGCGGATACACGGCACCCCGAAAAGCCAGCTTAACCACACCAACAGGACTGTTGGGTCTTTCAGCAGGCAATTTAATTGCCGAAAACAATGACAAGGGGCTGCATAGCGATGACGAGGACGAGACCCAACCGCCCGAACAATAGAGGATGAAGGTTTCCCCCACAGTGCGGACGGTGAACATGATATACGCAATGCACATACCCAAAGGGAGCGGAAGCGTGCACTCGAGGATGTCTACGCGATGGAGCCAGTTGCCCGAAGTTCAATCCATGGTCCTCTGCCTGATCACTTTTGACCGAAGGACCACCCCACCAAAGATCCACCACGGCGGATTCGCCAGACCGGTCCTAGACCCAATCGTCGATGGATTTCACCTAACCGTAGTCCTCGATGGACGGCGGCAGCTTCGAACATGCTTTACCAGGATACAATGCGCAAAATGGGCATAGACCCTCAAGGATTAAACCTACCAAAACGACCTTTAAAGGCGTCATACCAGGTGTAGAAGCCAATTGTACAGGCTCAATTACACTGGAAGTGGTCTTCGGATCCCTGGATAACTTCCGAAGCGAGGAGTTAATCTTCGACATTGTCCCGTTCTGCAGCGGCTATCATGCCTTGCTCGGACGTACCGCGTTTGCAAAGTTCAACGCGGTGCCGCACTACGCATACCTCAAGCTCAAGATGCCAGGCCCTCGAGGAGTCATCACGGTCAACGGAAACACTGAACATTCTCTCCGCACGGAGGAACATACAGTGGCTCTCGCGGTAGAAGTGCAATGCAGCCTCTTAATGCAATCATTGAATCCGGCCGTTAAGCGGCCGGACACAGCCAAGCGCGCCTGAAGTAACTTACAACAAGACCACCTGGCACGTTCCGAGCACGCGTAGCAGTGCAGCCCCAACCCCAGCTCCTGCGAAACGTCAAAGCAGGTCCTTCGCGTACACCATTACGCTCTGAAGATACCATGGGCATGGGGAGGGGCACGACCACAATACACCTGCAGGTGTGGCTCAACCACACAAGGGGCTCTCAAGTGTGTCGTTCCTTTTTCTTTTCTTTTTAACTTTTACTTTTTAACCACAGGACTCCGTTTGTCAGAAGCCCTGTCCGGCAGCAGACCTGGCGAACTCACGATGCAATAGCTAGGGAAGGATAAAGGCTACAACGAATATACAGGTGGTCTCCATTATGAGCATTTTCATACACCAATCTGCAGCCTACCCCTGGAGGGGGACATGTTTAACAGTCTCTTACCTTGCTTATCGCACTATTTGTATCGCTCGCATTCGTAGCAGCACTTATTGAATAAAACAATGCAGCACCTTTTTGCTTATAATTGCATTTCCTTTTCATACATATGTTCATTCACGACATGTTGCATCCATTACACTTTGGTACGGCTAATATACACCAGGGGCTTATGTTTCCCACGTTATGGTGTGATGAGTCCGAACACTTTCACAAGTGCGGCACCCCGAACTTATAGCACTATATGCATCGGCTCCGAATCATGTCTTGGGTCAATAGTTGGGTTTGCCCGGCTCCCGTGTTTTGGTACCTTACGTTCCGTTATATCGGCTAAGGTAGCACCGGGAGAACCACTGCGATTCCGCCCCAGTTCGGCTGGGTTAACGCCTCAGTGGAGAAAGCTAAAACTGACCGTCATGATGAGGCGAGAGACCGGTCGCTGTTCGAGAGGTTTTCTACGAGTCCTTAAAGACTTATGCCGCTTAGAGCGAGGAGCCGGATACTGTCCGGCCAAGGCGTGGATAGCGCCCCAAATTCGGCCTTCCGAAGACTAGGGGCTTCGCCGAAATTTAAAATTATAGAATTCTATGGCTAAGTGAGAGTGTTCAAGCATTATAAGTCCGGTTGCCTTGTTCGTTGTGTTGAGCGCCTCCCTAGATGGACCCACAAATGGGAACAAGAGCGCTCAAGTCTATCCCGAACACCCCAGTACTCGTGGCATGGGGGCTGAAGCCAACGACTTGCCATCTCTCAGATTTGATAAACAGCCGCACAAAAGGTAATATTTTAAATTAACAAGCGTTGCTTAGCGCATATGAACTAAGTTTTCAGCGCACAGGATAACAAAATGCGAGTCTACTCAAATATTACATCTTTGGAGCACTCACCCGCAATAGTGCGGGCACCCTTCAAAGACACTCTTATAATACATCTCGGGCGTGCGATGCTCCTTGCCCTCACGGTGGCGGGTACGTCCACGAGCTTACAGGCATCCATCTTGCCCCAGTGCACCTTTGCGCGGGCAAGGGCCCGACAGGCACCCTCGATACAAGCGGAATGCTTGATAACTTCAACCCACGGGCACGCATCCACCAGCCGCCGCACCAGGCCGAAGTAGCTCCCAGGCATGGCCTCCTTAGGCCACACCGAACTATGAGGCCCTTCATGGCCTGTTCGGCCGCCTTGTGGAGCTCGACCAGCTGCTTCATTTGGTCGCTCAAGGGCACCGGATGTCCGCCTCAAGATATCGAGACCCGGAAGACCTTCTCCGTTGAGCTCCCCTCCTCGGCCCGGTAGAATGCGGCAAGATCGACACGCCATTGAGGAAGCTCTGCGAACGCATACAGAGAGCTCCGAATTCGGGTAAGCAACAGGTAATTAACACTCACATGCTTACTCTGCATGAAAAATGCCTTACCTGCTGCTATTTTCTTCACCGCCTCAATCTCCTGGAGGGCCTTGTAGGCTTCGGCCTTAGCGGTTTTGGCACTCTCAAGAGCCGTTGCAAGCTCGGACTCTCGAGTCTTGAGTCATGCTCCAAGTTCTCATGTTTTTCACGAGATCCTGGAGCTCTTGCTGTACCTCCGCCACCCGCGCCTCCTGCTTCTCTCGCTCGGTGCGTTCCACGGCCGCATTACGCTCGGCCGTGGCCACCGCCTCCTTCAGGGTCGCCACCTCGTTAGCGACCCTACAATACCCACATTATCCTTGTCATTTTTCTTGCAACCAAATCCTTTTCTGTAAGGTACAATTTTCATAAGGTATTACTCACCTTCTTTTTCCTCGAGCTGCTTCTTGGCATGGCCGAGCTCGTTCTCGGACCGCTCGAGGTTTTCCTTCAAAGTATTGACCTCCGCAACAAGACGGGCGGAGGTCGAGTACAGCCTGCAATCCCATATTGACATATTTTTAGGACTCCTGCGTTTATCTTTCTAAAGATCCTCAGTCCGGATTTTCTTTCCGAACACCGAACCGAGCATCAGGGGCTACTGTCTATGCGGTACATTTTACATATATTGAAATTTCTTACCTCAAAGCCCGATAGAAGAAGGCTGATGCAGGCTTGATCAGCCCGCTCTTGGCGGCTGTCCAGGATCACCGCACTCATAACAGGCGGTGCTCCTCGATGGAGGCGCCGTTGAGCGCCTCCGATGCTATCCGGTGCCTCGGTTGGGCCGAAGGACACCGGCGTCTTACCCTTCTTGCGAAGGGATCGCTTACCGAACTCCGGAACCACTGAAGGTTCCGGCATGAAGCCCGGAAAAGGGTTGAGCTTAGAGCCCCTGGGGGTCTTGCCCCCCACACGCCTGGAGTCCGGGAGGTTGCCTTGTGGCACCTCCTGCGCCACCGCCTCGTGACCAAGCCCCCTTTAGAGCCCCGCCGCGGCGTTGTCCACAGCATGAGGCGAGGAGGCGGTCGGAAGCGAAGTACTCTCCATTTCCGACGAGCCCAGGGACCCGCTCGATGAATCGACGAACTCGCCTTTGGGCGGGCTGCACGATTGTTCGACATTAGAGAACACTCTGCGATAATAAAAAGCCACAGGTATCCGGACACTTACGATCTCGCCAGGGGCTTGGCCTCGTGGCCGATCCCTCGTCATCGTCGGCGTTGGTGGAGAAGTCCGGAGGAAGGGTTCTTCCTTCTTGGACCCTCCGGCCTCCCGGTTAGGCGGCCTTCCTTTTCCTCTCCTCCCCCGCTGGGGGAGAAGCTTCTTCTTCTTCCTCCTCGTCTTCAGGAGAAGATTCTGCTTCAGAATCCGACAGCACCTGGCGTCGGGTGCTCCTTCGAGTTCCCGTAGCCTCCTTCTTGGCCTTCTTCTCCGGCACTACATGGGGTGCCGGAGCCGGCAGCCCCGTCAATCGGGCGTCCGCTGGGTCTTCTGGCAAAGGAGCCGGACAGTTAATCTGTCCGGATATCTTCAGCCAGACCTGTCGAAGAATAGGGAGTTTTCAGATCCCACGTAGAGTCAATCTATGGAAAAGGAGTCCCGTAAAGGGTAAAATAACTTACCTCGCTGGCTTGACGCCGCGAGCTGTATCCGCGATCTTTGTTAGCGGATGCGGGGGCTTCGGCGCCCTTGAACATCACCTTCCAGGCATCTTCGTACGTGGTATCGAAGAGCCGACTCAAGGTTCGGTGTTGTGCCGGATCGAACTCCCACAAATTGAAGTCACGTTGTTGGCATGGGAGAATCCGGCGGATGAGCATCACCTGGATTACGTCGACAAGCCTGCGATTCTTGTCCACCAGGTTCCGGACGCGTGTTTGGAGTCCGGATAGCTCGTCCGAATCCCCCCACTTCAGGCCCGTCTCTTTCCACGACGAGAGCCGTGTGGGGAATCCAGGTCTGAATTCGGGGCGCTACCCATTCAGGTCGCGTGGCTCGGTGATGTAGAACCACCCGATTGCCACCCCTTTATTGTCTCCACAAAGGAGCCCTCGAGCCATAGGACTTTGGCCATCTTGCCAACCATGGCGCCTCCGCACTCCGCTTGGCTGCCCTTCACAACCTTCGGCTTGACACTGAAGGTCTTGAGCCACAAGCCAAAGTGGGGCTGGATGCAGAGGAAGGCCTCGCACACGACGATAAACGCCGAGACGTTGAGGATGAAATTCGGGGCCAGGTCATGGAAGTCCAGGCCGTAGTAGAAAATGAGCCCCCGGACAAATGGGTGAAGTGGAAAACCTAGTCCGCATAGGAAGTGGGGGAGAAATACCACCCTCTCATGGGGACTGGGGGTTGGAATAAGCTGCCCCGCGTCGGGCAGCTCAGGCGCTGTGATATCGCCGGACAAGTATCCGGCCTCCCGCAGACTTGTGATGTGCCCCTCCGTGATGGAGGAGGCCATCCATCTTCCTCCTGCTCCTGACATGGTTGGAGAAGGTTGAGGAGGAAAGTGCGGACTTGGGTGCTAGAGCTCGAGTGCACGGGAATGGATGAGCAAAGGAGGAAGAAGGCGTAGGTGAAAGGGTGGATCCTTATCCCCTTATATGGGCAGACAAAAACATATGTCCCCACCGGCCTGGTAAAACTCGCTTATCTCCCAAGCGCCACAATCAATGGCGCGGTTGGGTTACCCATGTCCGTATTGATGGAATCCCGGAATAAGGGGAACACGATCTCTGCCTCGACAAGACGTGCCAAGGAAACCGCTTCGCTAAACGCGCTGAGGTGGAACAGTAAAAACAATTTGAATAAAGGCTTGGTAGTGGTGCGACGTCACGCCACAAAATACGTCAGCAGATTGATCTTGTGTAATATTATTCTCGCTACGGTGGTATGTGGAATTTATTTTTGCAGAGCCGGACACTATCCTGGTGTTCACAATCTTCTATGAATTATTCGGAAGAAGAACCCGCCTTGCAATGCCGAAGACAACATGCGCGTCGGACTCATCGTCATTGAAGCCTGGTTCAGGGGCTACTGAGGGAGTTCCGGATTAGGGGGTGCCCGGATAGCCGAACTATCATCATCGGCCGGACTCCAAGACTATGAAGATACAAGATTGAAGACTTCTTCCCGTGTCCGGATGGGACTTTCCTTGGCATGGAAGGCAAGCTTGGCGATACGGATATGTAGATCTCCTACCATTGTAACCGACTCTGTGTAACCCTAACCCTATCCGATGTCTATATAAACCGGAGGGTTTTAGTCCGTAGGACGAACAACAATCATACCATAGGCTAGCTTCTAGGGTTTAGCCTCTTTGATCTCGTGGTAGATCCACTCTTGTAACACACATCATCAATATTAATCTAGCAGGACGTAGGGTTTTACCTCCATCAAGAGGGCCCGAACCTGGGTAAAACATCGTGTCCCTTGTCTCCTGTTACCATCCGCCTAGACGCACAGTTCGGGACCCCCTACCCGAGATCCGCCGGTTTTGACACCGACACCGCTCCTGCTTGTTCTTCAAAAAGTACTCAGATGCCTCTGCTAGAGTTGGCATCTTGGCAGCCTTTTGTTTCCTTGCCTTCTCCTTCTTCTCTTGAGCTTGTACTGATGATGGTTCATTCTCAGTCATGACAACTTGATTGTCCTCAAATTCAGGATAGAGAACTAAGTGTTCTTTATCCAACATATACTTCCCTGTGCCCATCTTTGAGTTAATCAACTCCTGGATTTGTGGGGCATATCCACAGCTCCTCTTTTGGTCTCCTGCTGTCCTCTTGATAGTCTCAACTATGAGGCTCATGACCTTGAATTTCTGGGGCACATAAAAAATGTGAAGCAAATTAATTGCATGCTCTCTGATCATGTTGTGGTCACCTGATTTGGGCAAGAGAGTGTGCCTTAGGATCCAGTTGATCGTTGGCAACCCTGACAGAAGAAAATGAACTGATCCAAACTTGAAAGTCTCAAGTGCATCATCTGGGATCTCCTTGTACATCTGTGGCATTGAGTTGTGATCCATCTTCTTCTTGGCATAAATGTCCAAGTCATCTTCACTTTCCTTTGGGGCATTGATCAGACTTGCCCACTCCTCTATGGTTGATTGGTATCTCGTTCCTTCTGACATCCAAACTATCCTGCCATCTGGATAGAAATGTGCCGTGGAGTAGAATTGCATAATGAGCTCGTCATTCCAGTTTGTGAGCTTACGCCCAACAAAATCTGCAACTCCACACGCCTGAATCATCATATACTCCAGGATAGTGTTCTTCATTCTCCTGAATGTAGGTCCAATCGACCCACCTCATATCACAAACTATGGGCTTCTTATCCAATAAGATGGTCTCATAGAAGTCCTCTTGCTCCTTGGTGTGGAACACCTGTAATCTCTGACAGTCCTTCTCCTGGTGGCATATGGATCTGACTCTCTCCATAGCCTCAACCCTAAATCTCTCCTGATCTTCATGTTTTCAGCCACATGATGAGCATCATTGTGGTCTGGAATCTTGGGTTTGAGTTTCCTTAAGACTTGCCCTTCTTCATCTTCCTCAGCAGCAACATCAGGCATTGGGGCCTTGTTCTTTTCAAAGCGGTGGTATACTCCTGGTATTCCTCTTAGGTGCACTCTTGGGCTTGGGGCAGCTTTGGGTGCTACTTTGGGCTTTGAAGTGGCAACCCCTGACTTTATAGCATCACCCATCAGCTTTTGTGCCTTGGGTGCTGGTTCAGCAACCTCTTCTTCCTCTTCTTCCTCCATCATGGAAGGCTTTCCTATTACTCTGGCCATGGTCTTCTTTACCCTTTCCTTCCTTTTCTTTCCTTCAGCAGCAACAGGCTCTTTGGGTTGGGATTCCAAAGATGCTTGAGTGGAGACTCTGGCTTTGGACATTGGTTGTCTTCCTGCAGGCCTTTTGATCTTCATTCCTGGCTTAACTGCAGTTGAGCTATACTCCTTCTTGAGCACTTTCTTCTTTGAACTTGCCTCATCCTCAAGCGCCACATAATCCTCATCCTCGGACTGAGGTCTTCTTCTTCCTTGTCCTTGTGGCAGCCTTGGGCAAATTCTTTGGGAGTGCTTCGCTCCCCTCATCTGAGCTGCTAGAGGGACTAGTGCCCTCACTCATGTGAATCTGCTCTTTTGACCTGTTCTGGCTGTCACTGTGGTCTGACATGTCGCTGCATTAATCTTGACCACCGTGAATAGTTATAGGTGAGGTAGAGTGGATGAGCATCACAAAATGTAGAGATTTTTGCAAAGAATGATTCAAAAACTTAGTTTTAGTTTTCCACGTAAAGCATTTCGGATTTACCGATTTTCAAACTCGGTGATACCGAAGCAGTTTTGGAACCTAAACTAGTGAACTCGGTCAGACCGAGTCACAATTCGGTGGCACCGAGACTGCTAGGGTTTCACAAAGTTTTCAAATCGGTCACACCGATTAGCAATTCTCGGTCAGACCGAGATTTACTAGTGCAATGGCATTAGCCAAATCGGTGGGACCGAGTTTTTCAACTCAGTGGGTCCGAGATGGTTTCGGCGGAAACCTAACCCTAAATTTTCGAATCACACCTATTCTAAGGATTGTTTGACTGGATAGAGGTGTTTCAATCGTGGCAAGAAGCATTATGAACACAATGTGCTGAGAATCAGACGAGGATAGCACTGTGATCGAGTTCATGCCCTAGTTCGGCGGTGAACTCGCTACGGCGGCAATGGCGGAGAAGAAATCCTTTGACGGCAGCGGAGACCAGCGACAGGAGGCAGCTGGCGATGAAGTCGACGATCCGGAGACCTAGTAGGCAGAGCGAGCTATGCGCGGGCGAGGAGTTTCGGAGAAAGTTTTCCAAAATTTGCCCGTGTGAATATATAGCCCGACAATCGCCGGTGTGACTAAGTGGAACAACTTCGGTGGCACCGAGATGCATAATCATATCAATTCTGACAACTCGGTGTGACCGAAAAGTTCAAATCGGTTGCACCGAGATGAAAACCTAGATCGACTTAGTAATCTCGGTATGACCGAAATGGAGGAATCGGTCAGACCGAAAATCACAAAGAAGTTTTGGAAGTTTAAGTCTGCGATGAATCGGGGACTCCGAGTGCTCCTCACACAGAGTGGTTCGAATCTGACTTGATCAAATTTTGTGATGTAGCATGAATAGAGTTTGAGACGAGAAAAGCATAGATAGCTAGAGAAGGTTCTTAGGCATTGTTGTCCATCCACTTGGCCAAAGAAAAAGAAGCCAATCAATCAAAACAACAAGTGGATATCCTCGAATGAGTAAAATTTGCAACCAACATGCTCACACAATAAAATGACAAATGAAATATGTGACAAAGCATGCACAGCCAATTCTAGCATCTATCAAACAATTGGCGATGACTAGGTCATCTATATATGAGTATATTGACTTAGGAGTCAAATGAGAACATTTGATCATAGGTCATACTCATCGTTTAAGCTCAAGTGGGGTTACCACTTTTACATAAAGCATTTATGTGTTCACATTATTAGAGTTGCTTTGACTCAATTCTTAGAGTTAAGCTCCCCCTAGATGTGAGATCCCCCCTTAGAGGGATAAACTAACCTTGGGTTTTGTCGATGATGACTTCATGTAGGTGTTGAAGATGTGGATGCTCAATGTTGATGTAGATCTTTTTGGAGAAAACCTTTGGAGTGAGTTGCACTTTCAATACCTACATGGGTTAGTCCCACAAGGAACACACAAGAATATCCATAGACATAGAGTGATGCACACACAAAATGATGTCCATGAAAACATTAGGTTACCTTCTCCCTTGCCTTACCAACATGAGGGTTTGTGACTCCTTGAACTAGTGCAAGATATGAAAAGTGGTTGCACTTGTCCTTGCCATAATGATATGAGTGAAGAATGTTGGCGGAGTCACCCTAAAGAACTCTCTAGTTCTTCTTCTTCGGGATCTACATCATCTTGATGGGAATCCTTGGTGTAGTAATTGTACCTGATGAAGTAGAACTTGACGTAGTCTTGGGAACCCACTTGACCAAGGCCTTAGGTGTTTCTTCAAATGCATCAATCTCCTCTTCAAGCTTGCCCTTGCCTTTGTTCTTGTGGTCTTGTGGTGGAAGATCATCTTGTTCTTGTGTTCCCTTGAAGGAAGTAGGATCATACTTCTCTTGTTGAGGAACAAACTTCGTCTTGGGGTATTGATCTTCTTCCCACTCAACTCCATTGGCATTAAACTTTCGTTCAAAACCAACACCTTGATTCTTCCGGTGCCTTCCTTGCTTGCGTATAATTTCCTCAAATTGCTTACTCCCGGCAAGGCTCTTGTATACACCTTTCTCTATAATTCCCTTCAATAAGCTGTTTTCTTGCTCAAGTGTTACTTGGCTAAGAGGATCATTAGTGGAATCAAGAGAACTAATAGAAGCAACAATATTGGATTTAGCATTGTTATTGTTACTACTAGAAGAAGAATCTTTCTTGTTCTTGTTACTAGACTTGACTTGAGGCATGTAAGTAGATAAGAGTAAACGCTTGGCAATGTAAGAAGAACTTTTCTTACGGAGATCATCATTGATCGCTTTTAGGAACTCATGCTCTTGCTCAAGATTGAGCTTTTCAAAGCGTAACTTCTGATGAGCCCTTAAAAGTTCTCGATGATCTTCGAAGATAGTTTCATGAGCTAACTTAAGAGTGTTTAGTTGTTTAGTTAGATGCTCAATCTTCTCCTTATCATTGTCATTCGTTTCATCTTGATTAGCATGATTAATTGACGTTTCATCATGGTATTCATCACTAGAGTTGTCAACAAGTAAATCATCATCACCTAGCAAGTCATCTTCATCACTATTAAAATCCACGTACTCGGGGTGTGTTACCTTAGGACCTTTTGCCATGAAGCATCTACCAATTCCTTCATTTGGTGGTTCAAACATGTCGTAGGAGTTGGTTGACACAAGTGCTAGACCGGCAACACCTTCATCTTGAGTGTATTCGGAGTCGGAGTGATGGCTTCTCTCGGAGTGATTATCGGAGTCGGAGCCGGATACCCATTCACCAACGTGAGCTTGATGTCTTCGTTTTGTGTAGCTCTTTGATGACTTGTCCTTCCTATCCAAATCCTTGCTTCTCCATGAGGGTCTTCGTTCATAACGATCATCTCTACTCCTTCTCTCTCTTGGTGGTGATTATTCTCTTCTACTTCTTCTCTTGGGAGAATCTTCTCTTCTTTTTTAGGGTGCCGTACACTCATTGGAATAGTGTCCGGGTCTCCCACAATTGTAGCAGTTGCGCTCTCGACTAGAAGATCTTTTGTCATTGTAGGACCTTGACTTAGAGCTTCTTTCTTTGCTTCTACTCTTGTAGAATTTGTTGAAGTTCTTCACCATTAATCTCAGTTCTTCATTGAAGGTTTGTTTCTCACTTGGTGATGTGGGGGCTTCACATGAGGCTTTGTAACCACCACTTGACTTGTTGTGAAGTTCCTCCTTATCCTTGAGTGACATCTCATGAGCAACAATTCTTCCAATGACTTCTGTTGGCTTGAGATCTTGTAATTTGGCATCATTTGGATCAATGTGCACACGGTATCATATTTTCCATCCAATGCTCTTAGAATCTTCTTGATGATGAATCTGTCGGTCATCTCTTCACTTCCTAAGCCGGCAATCTCATTTGTGATAAGAGCAAGCCTAGAGTACATTTCAATGACACCTTCACCATCCTTCATTTTGAACTTGTCAAGCTGACTTTGGAGCACATCCAACTTGGATTCCTTGACGGAGTCGGTACCTTCATGCATATCAATCAAAGTATCCCAAATTTCCTTTGCATTCTCAAGACGGCTGATTTTGTTGAATTCTTCGGGGCACAAGCCATTGAAGAGGATATCACAAGCTTGAGCGTTGTATTGCAGCATCTTCAACTCTTTCACGCTAGCTTCACGGTTCGGTTCTCTCCCATCAAAGAATTCACCTTGCAAACCAATACACACAATAGCCCAAACGGCGGGGTTATGCCCGAGAATATGCATTTTCATCTTATGCTTCCAACTAGCAAAACTAGTGCCATCAAAGTAAGGATCTCTACGGTGATAATTTCCCTCGCTAGACGCCATACTCTCCTAGGTTATGAAACCAAGGCTATGACCACCAAAAGCTATGGAAATCAAAGCAAATGCAGACCAAAGCTCTGATACCACTTGTAGGACCTTGAAGTATGTCTAGAGGGGGGTGATTACACTACTTGACCAATTAAAAACCTAACCTTTTCCCAATTTTAGAATTTGGCAGATTTTAGCTATCTTTGAACAAGTCAAGCAATCTTCACACAATTCAAGCAAGCATGCAAAGAGTATATAGGCAGCGGAAATTAAAGCATGCAACTTGCAAGAATGTAAAGGGAAGGGTTTGGAGGATTCAAACACAATTGGAGACACGGATGTTTTTGTCGTGGTTCCGATAGGTGGTGCTATCGTACATTCATGTTGATGGAGACTTCAACCCACGAAGGGTAACGGTTCTTGTGAGTCCACGGAGGGCTCCACCCACGAAGGGTCCATGAAGAAGCAACCTTGTCTATCCCACCATGGTCGCCACCCACGAAGGACTTGCCTCACTAGCGGTAGATCTTCACGAAGTAGGCGATCTCCTTGCCCTTACAAACTCCTTGGTTCAACTCCACAATCTTGTCGGAGGCTCCCAAGTGACACCTAGCCAATCTAGGAGACACCACTCTCCAAGAAGTAACAAATGGTGTGTTGATGATGAACTCCTTGCTCTTGTGCTTCAAATGATAGTCTCCCCAACACTCAACTCTCTCTCACAGGATTTGGATTTGGTGGAAAGAAGATTTGAGTGGAAACCAACTTGGGGAAGGCTAGAGATCAAGATTCATATGGTAGGAATGGAATATCTTGGCCTCAACACATGAGTAGGTGGTTCTCTCTCAGAACTGGTAAGTTGGAAATGTAGGTTTGTTTTGATGGCTCTCTCCACAAATTAAGAGGAGGTGGAGGGGTATATATAGCCTCCACACAAAATCTAACCGTTACACACAATTTACCAAACTCGGTGGGACCAAATCAACAAACTCGGTCTGACCGATTTAGTAAACCTAGTGACCGTTAGGGTTTTCGGTGGGACTGATATGCAACTCGGTAGGACCGATGTGGTTAGGGTTAGGGCATAACGTAATCTCGGTGAGACCGATTACACAAACTCGGTGGGACCGATTTTGGTAATTAGCTAACCAGAGAGTTGGTCAGGTAAACTCGGTGGGACATATTCGCTCTTTCGGTGAGACCAAAAATTTACGAAAGGGAAACAGAGAGTTTACATTGCAATCTCAGTGGGACCGATCGCTCACTTCGGTTAGACCGAAAGCGTTCTGACGAAACAGAAAGATTACAATCCCATCTCGGTGAGACCGAGATCCCTATCGGTGAGACCGATTTGCCTAGGGTTTGTGGCGATGGCTATGACAAGCCCCGAACTTCGGTGGCGCCGGATAGAAAGAATCGGTAGGGCCGAGTTTGACTTTAGGTTTAGGTCATATGTGGATGTGAGAAAGTAGTGGAGGGTTTTGGAGCATATCACTAAGCACATGAAGCAAGAGGCTCATTAAGCAACACCTCGTCCCTCCTTGATAGTATTGGCTTTTCCTATAGACTCAATGTGATCTTGGATCACTAAAATGTAAAATGTAGAGTCTTGAGATTTTGAACTTGAGCCAATCCTTTGTCCTTAATATTTTGAGGGATCCACTTTCATCATCCATGCCATGCCATTCATTGAGCTTTCCTGAAATATTTGTCTTGGAATAGCATTAGCTCAACGAGCTATATGTTGTTATGAATTAACAAAACCACCTAGGGATAGTTGCACTTTCAATGAGGTAATTGTACCTTCTCCCGAATTGAAATGTAGCTCCTCACAGAAATCTGTTTCAGTGATGCCTACACCAATTAGTGAGGAAGTTAATGGTGATGATCATGAAACTTCAGACCAAGTTACTACCGAACTTCATAGGGCAACCAGAGTACGTTCCACACCAGTGTGGTATGGTAATCCTGTCCTGGAAGTCATGTTACTAGACCATGACAAACCTACGAACTCTGAGGAAGCGATGATGAGCCCAGATTCCGCGAAATGGCTGGAGGCCATGAAATCTGAGATGTGATCCATGTATGAAAACAAAGTATGCACTTTGGTGGAATTGCCCGATGATCGGCAAGCCATTGAGAATAAATGGATCTTTAAGAGGAAGACGGATGCTGATGGTAGTGTTACTATCTACAAAGCTCGACTTGTCGCGAAATGTTTTCGACAAGTTCAAGGTGTTGACTACGATGAGTTTTTTTCTCACTTGTCTAGCGATGCTTAAGTCTGTCCGAATCATGTTAGCAATTGCCGCATTTTATGAAATCTGGCAAATGGATAAACAAAACCTCATTCCATAATGGATTTATTAAAGAAGTGTTGTATATGATGCAACCAAAAGGTTTTGTCAATCCTAAAGGTGCTAACAAAATGTGCAAGCTCCAGCGATCCATATATGGACTGGTGCAAGCATCTCGGAGTTGGAATATACGCTTTGATGAGTTGATCGAAGAATCTAGTTTTATACAGACTTGCGGTGAAGCGTGTATTTACAAGAAAGTGAGTGGGAACACTACAGTCTTTCTGATAAGTATATGTGAATGACATATTGTTGATCAGAAAGGATGTATAATTATCTGGAAAGCATAAAAGGAGTGTTTGAAAGGAGTTTTTCAAAGAAAGACCTCGGTGAAGCTGCTTACAATTGAGCATCAAGATCTATAGAGATAGATCAAGACGCTTGATATGTTTTTTCAATGAGTACATACCTTGAAAAGATTTTGAAGTAGTTCAAAATGGAACAGTCAAAGAAGAAGTGCTTGCATGTGTTGCTAGGTGTGAAGTTGAGTAAGACTCAAAGCCCGACCACGGCAGAAGATAGAGAGAGAATGAAAGTCATTCCCTATGCCTCAGCCATAGGTTCTATAAAGTATGCCATGCTATGTACCAGACCTATTGTATACCATGCCCAAGGGAGTACAATAGTGATCTAGGAGTAGATCACTGGGCATTGGTCAAAAATATTTAGAAGACTAAGGAAATATTTCTCGGTTATGGAGGTGATAAAGAGTTCGTCGTAAAGAGTTACATCGATGCAAGCTTTGACACCGATCTGGATGACTCTGAGTCTCGATCTGGATACCTATTGAAAGTGGGAGAAATTATCTAGAGTAGCTCCGTGCAGAGTATTGTAGACATAAAATATTTGCAAAATACATAAGGCTCTGAATGTGGCAGACTCGTTGACTAAACTTCTCTCACAAGAAAAACATGATCACACCTTAGTGCTCTTTGGGTGTTAATCACATAGTGATGTGAACTAGATTATTGACTCTAGTAAACCCTTTAGTGTTGGTCACATGACGATGTGAACTATGGGTGTTAATCACATGGTGATGTGAACTATTGGTGTTAAATCACATGGTGATGTGAACTAGATTATTGACTCTAGTGCAAGTGGGAGACTGAAGGAAATATGCCCTAGAGACAATAATAAAGTTGTTATTTATATTTCCTTATATCTTGATAAATGTTTATTATTCATGCTAGAATTGTATTAACCGGAAACATAATACATGTGTGAATACATAGATAAACAGAGTGCCACTAGTATGCCTCTAGTTGACTAGCTCGTTTATCAAAGATGGTTAAGTTTCCTAGCCGTAGACATGAGTTGTCATTTGGTAAACGGGATCACGTCATTAGAGAATGATGTGATTGACTTGACCCATTTCGTTAGCTTAGCACTTGATCGTTTTAGTTTACTGCTATTGCTTTCTTTATGACTTATACATGTTCCTATGACTATGAGATTATGCAACTCCCGATTACCGGAGGAACACTTTGCGTGCTACCAAACGTCACAACGTAACTGGGTGATTATAAAGGTGCTCTACAGGTGTCTCCAATGGTACTTGTTGAGTTGGCATAGATCGAGATTAGAATTTGTCACTTTGATTGTCGGAGAGGTATCTCTGGGCCCTCTCGGTAATGCACATCACTATAAGCCTTGCAAGCAATGTGACTAATGAGTTAGTTGCGGGATGATGCATTACGGAATGATTAAAGAGACTTGCCGGTAACGAGATTGAACTAGGTATTGAGATACCGACGATCGAATCCCGGGCAAGTAACATACCGTTGACAAAGGGAAAAATGTATGTTGTTATGCGGTTTGACCGATAAATATCTTTATAGAATATGTGGGAACCAATATGAGCATCCAGGTTCCACAATTGGTTATTGACCAGAGACGTGTCTCGGTCATGTCTACATAGTTCTCGAACCCGTAGGGTCTGCACGCTTAACGTTTGGTGATGATCGGTATTATGAGTTTATGTGTTTTGATGTAACGAAGGTAGTTCGGAGTCCCGGATATGATCACGGCCATGACGAGGAGTCTCGAAATGGTCGAGACATAAAGATCGAAATGTTGGACGACTATATTTGGACATCGAAATGGTTCCGGGTGAAATCGAGATTTTACCGGAGTACCGGGAGGTTACCGGAACCCCCCGGTAAATGTATGGGCCTTATTGGGCCATAGTGGAGAGAGAGAGAGGAGGCCAGGGCAGTCCGCGCACCCCCTCCCCCTCTGGTCCAAATTGGACTAGGAGGGGGGGGGCGGCGCCCCCCTTTCCTTCCTCCCTCTCTCCCCCTTTCCTTCTCTCCTAGTCCAACTAGGGAAGGGGGGAATCCTACTCCCGGTGGGAGTAGGACTCCTCCAGGGCGCGCCATAGAGGGCCGGCCCTCCCCCTCCTCCACTCCTTTATATAGGGGGGACGGGGCACCCCATAGACACACAAGTTGATCAATTGATCTTTTAGCCGTGTGCGGTGCCCCCCTCCATCGTAATCCACCTCGGTAATATCATAGCAGTGCTTAGGCGAAGCCCTGCGTCGGTAGCATCATCAACTCCGTCATCACGCCGTCGTGCTGACGGAACTCTCCCGCGAAGCTCTGCTGGATCGTGAGTTAATGGGACGTCACCGAGCTGAACGTGTGCAGAACTCGGAGGTGTCGTGTGTTCGGTACTTGGATCAGTCGGATCGTGAAGACGTATGACTACATCAACCGCGTTGTCATAACGCTTCCGCTTACGGTCTACGAGGGTACGTAGACAACACTCTCCCCTCTCATTGTTATGCATCACTATGATCTTGCGTGTGTGTAGGAATTTTTTTGAAATTACTGCGTTTCCCAACATGATTCCTTGTCTCTTTTCTTGTTTTATTCTTTTTTCCTATACTATTTTGCAGGGGGGGGTCTACTCTCCTTCTTGAGGCAAGTGTGGATGTAATAGATATAGATTGTGGTTATTCGGACAAAAATATTGCGTCCAAACATTATTGAGTACTCATGGTGAGACTTTCCATTTCTTTATCCTTTTTCCTTTTAATCAAGAACAATGTTTAGAGCTTACATGGTTGTCCAAATTTACATATGTAAAAGAGAAATGTTGATGGCAATGATCAGTGTGGAATAGGATAGTTACAGAGTTCTTCCTTGGTTATCAGTGAGCAAAGATTGGACGTGTGTGGTTTGTTCTACTACCAAGTCAATCTTGGTCCATATTGTCAGAGTTTTCTTATTGAATTTATTCTGTTGCTATTAGTATTTTCCATTTATGCAGAGGCGGGTGTAATGCTTTAAATCTTTTAAGTAATAAAGCCACCCTTCATCGAAAAAATAGTATTTTCATTTAAACTGGAAGTTTATGAAGAAGGGGCTTTGTTGAAATGCATGAGTTTGTTTTCATATTTTCTTTGGAAGAATGAGATGACCAAGAACATTATAAAGTTTGTAGCTGCTCATTGCATCATCCTTAAAAAAAGGTTGTAGCTGCTCACGTAATATTCACACATGGTTGGTGGCATGGCAGTGGCCGGCGGAAGGAACCTTCTGTTTAACAGAGAAATCTCATTTTTCTAGCTACTACAAGAAATCAGTGCAGCAGTTGGTAGGATTATGGCGGATCCTGCACGTGTGTTACAGGTGTTTCTCTCTACTTTGTGCTCCTGATTTGTTTTCCCTACAATATGGCGGATTAATGTATATTCTTGTGAAATCATAGGACATTCATGGTTTGTATATATGTTTGTATGCTGCAAACCTGAGTCCGGCGGGTAGGAGCTGATTTGTTCATTTGTTATCTTTATATTCTTCAACGCAATTAAATATCTTATCTTGCACCTGAGATGAACCTACAATCTAGAGCACAAGGAAACTATAGATCATTTTTTCTATTGCTTCTGCGAACTTAAGTTATGGCTTTCAGAAGTATTTAAACATCATGTCTTTAATATGGTTGTCTACCTTTCCAAAAGAATTGAAGATCAATTGAGCTATCAAACATAATATAGGACACAAAAATAGAAGTGTATGAGCATGTAGTGTATAATTGGGGAGATTAGGGGAATGTACTGACAAATGACAAGCATATTTCCTTGCATCCCCGATACTGCTTCCTTAGCTCACACAGTAGTTCTCTTAATACGTATCGTACTCGATTTGATTGGTAGGCTTCAAGTAATTTGTGTTCACGTGGGAAGATCAACGGACATGTACTGCTACAAATTACATCACGAACTATGTGCTACTTTATTAATTGTAGTTTCTTTGTTCAGTTAGTTCTCTGGAGAAAAACCACACTTCTTCTCCCGATGTATATGTTTCTTGGCAAAATTTGTTGTGATACTAATCTTCCAAAGATTGTTGTAAGAAATAACTATTTTTACTATATTATCTCATCAGTGGGCTAATTCTATAAAAGAAATAATAAGGAGATTTCTTAGAAGTAATTTATATGTTTGGAGCAGTGAGATAATTTTATTCTATATGACTTTCTTTCTCTTGCCTTTCCTGATTTTGTTTTCCCCTCCATTTTTCAGGTTCCAAGGTTTGGCCGAAGCTAGCTTGATTTCGAGACATTTCATGCTAGGAGTTAAACTTTGGTTTGGCGGCATTGAGCTTTGGCTATAACTAGCTTTGTTACTTGGTATACCTCTGTTGGCGTTCAGGTAAACACTATCTACCACATTGTTTAATTTGGGGTTTACTCTGGTGCCAAGTTATTGGTGTACAAAAATAGGGGCGCATTTTTGTACCCCTTTTCCTATGCACGGGCACTCAGAGCCGCGCCCACGACCACACCAAGTAGAACAGGGGAGGTGAGCCAAGGTAAGGCCGAAGCCCAAGACAATGAAGGCAACGCCAAGGCCAAGACCACAAAGAGCAGAGGGACGAAGCAGGTTCCCCCGACAAGACCCTTGCTGGGCTGCCTCAGCGGCCCCGGCAAGACCCTTGCCGGGACAGCTCGCCCCACACCAACAGAGCGAGCCACCCTTGAGCCCACGATCCCCAACACCATCATCCCCGTGGGGCCAGGGCTCGGGAGGCACCTCCGTGGTGGCATGCAGATCTTTGTGAAGACATATTCAAGATCATATGAGGATTAGAAGACGACGATCCTCGGCAAGATCCTTACCGAGGAAGGCTACCAGACCCTCGGCAAGACCTTTGCCGGGGATGACAGCGCGCCACGGCAAGACCCTTGCCGGGCCACCCTGCAAGGCCCTCACCAAGGACGCCAGCGGGACCACCGCCTGGCCCGCGACCAACCAAGATTCCACCACTGTTCCCATGTAGTTGCCAGCCCAACCAGCTGGGCAGGCACCTGCGTGGCAACATGCAGCTCTGAGGCCAACTCATCAAGCGCCTGCATGGCGGCATGCAGATCTTCGTGAAGGCCACCCAGCTGCCTGCCTGCCTACATGGCACCGCACGCATCACTGGCCGGGGTGCGTGTCTAAGCGAGGAGGAGCGGCGACGGACGGGACGGGCCTTGCCCCATCCCCGATAAAGCAAGGGGACACCTAAGCCATGCATTAAATGCGTCTTGTCACATGTCTGACGATAAGCTCGAGGCCTCGTATGCCTTTCCACCTCATGTGTGTCACCGTGGCAGCCCCTTTCAACTATAAAAGGAGGCCCATGGCATCTTGAAGGAGGATTCGCTCTTCGAACCACGCTGACCACAGCTCGTTCGAGAGCTCACGAACTCTCAGAAATACACCCACCAAAGCAGGACTAGGGTTTTACGCATCCTCGCGGCCCGAACATGGGTAAACGATCCTTGTGCTGTCTACTAGCCCTGCTCTCCTCGCAACCCTAGGCCCCGACAACCTTAGTAGGGATTCTTGTGATCCCATAGGTGTCGTTCCACACCAACATCTTTGGCGCGCCAGGTAGGGGGCGCAATTGTGAGAATCTGGTCTAGTAGTAAGCCTAGCAGTTTTTCGTCGCCACGGCCCCTAAGAAGAAGAGGCAGCCACAGCGGTCGACTCGTTAGAGCGAAGAACCGTCTTGAGTCGGACGAGCAGCGAGCCTTGAGCAGAGACCCGGCCACGGCCCGCGAGCACCAGCATCGCCCAGGCAGTCGTTCGCGCGCCATACGACCGTCTACACGTCACCGGATCCAAAGACGGAGCTGGGCCCCCGCAGGCGGCGCGGGGCCCTCCAGGGGCGTCGTTGTGCCGACTCCGGGCGGCGCGGCAACCTCCAGGACGCCTACACTGGCGTCCAATGCGCATTCTTCCCATGGTGTGCGCGCCGAGCAGCGTCACCATGTTGGTGACCCTGGGCACCGCCATGGGAAGAGCCCTGTGCGTCATCGGCAAGATGAAGGGGTTCAGCACGCTCGCCCAAGCGCTGGTGAAAATGGCACGCAGCCGCTGGGGCGTGACGGAGCTCCTTCTAACATAGTTAGAAGTCGGAGCGTGCCGCGATCCACGCAGCTCTCGCCGACACCCACGCCAGCGGAAGCTTTAGCGCGCGCACAGCTGCTCCTCGACTTCCCTCCTGCTGCAGAGAAGCTCGACGAGTGAAGGGCCACCAACCGGAGCCTCGTCGCTGTCGCAAAAAAAGATGATCTGTGAGCGGCGGGGCCCTAGGGTCGGCACTCCACCAAGCCACCACATGCTGGCACTGGGAGGACCAGGGGAGCTGCGGCCATGGTGCACTCTCCTCCTCCTCGCCAGCCTGCACGGGCGTCGGCCCGTCGCGACGACGCTTGTGATAACATCTCCATAGCATCGTCCGACTCGCGGACCCTCTGCGACCAGCGCCAGGTTCTTCGGGAGCGAGCTCACGAAGACGCTCGAACCACCATCGAGCGCCAGCGCGAAACATGCCGCCAGTCAGACAAGCGGGCGGGACCCGCTATGGACCACCCGGCACTGGGGGGGGCCCCGGTGGCCTACCTTACGAGGTGGGCTGCCCGGCTTTTACCCGTGAGCTGAGGCAGTTCCAGTGGCCGTCCCACCGTAGGTTCAAGCCCGACGTCGGCGAGAAGTACACTGGCAAGACCCATCCGTCTGAGTTCCTCAGCATCTACACCATCGCGATGCAGGCCGCTGGGGCTCGCGACGACAAGGTGCTTGCCAACTATTTCCCGCTGGCGCTCAAGCCCAATGTGATGTCTTGGTTGATGCACTTGCCGGTGGATTCCATTTCTTCTTGGTCAGGTGCATGCCATGAGTTATTTGGCGCCTTCACAGGAGGCCACCAAGCTCATGGCCAGGCCAGTGATCTGCATGTCATTCCCCAGAAGGAAGGAGAGACCCTGCGCAAGTACATCCAGAGATTCAGCCGAGTGCAGTACAACATCCCTGACGTTCATCCTGCCGATGTGATTAACGCGTTCCACCAGAACGTGCGCCATAGAAAGATGTGCGAGGAGCTGGCGATGACCAAGGTTAAGGATGTGGCCAAGCTCTACGTTCTGGCCGATAGGTGCGCCCGGGCTGAAGAGGGAAGGAAGTACCCCATCAAAGACGCCGGCGCGGAAACTGACTCTACCGATGAAGACGCCGCCACCCCAACGAAGAAGAGCCGGCGTCGCAACAAGAAATGCAAAGGCAAGGCCGTGCTTGCCGTTGAGGGATCTGACGATACCGGTCTGCAAGAAGAAGGTCAAGGCGAGCGCCCAAAGGAGATTGCCGGGTGCGTCGCCTGCCTGGCCTTGGCGGCTACCGACAAGCCAGGAAGCTCCGGCAGGCAATACTGCAAGATCCACCGCACCAAGGGCCACGTCCTCCAAAACCGCCGACAAGTTGAGCTGCTTGCTGAAAAGCAAAAGGCTGAGTACGAAAGGCGGGACAAGGAGAAGGACCAGGACGGTGCTGAGGGATCCGGCAAGAAGCGTGGCGGCCAAGGAGGCCTCCCCAGCAAGGACAACCAGCAAGAGAGGCCCGCCCGGGGCCGCGACAAGAAACAAGAAGACGACGATCACGACGAGGACGGCGAGTCTGGTGAGCAAGGGTTCTAGAAGGCTACTGAGGCCATGTGCGTCGACGGTGGCGCCTCGCTGCATACCTCTCACCGCCAGCTCAACCAGTGGGCGTGTGAGATTACAGCAGCAGAGCCGTCGTCCGATGCTCAGAAGCCGCTAAAGTGGTCCAACACGCCCCTCATCTTTGACGCCGAGGACCACCCTGACCGCACTACCGCAGTCGGGTGTTTGCCATTGTTGGTCTCGCCAACGATACGCAACCTCAGGGTGAACAAGATGTTGGTTGACGGCGGGGCCGGCCTAAGCCTGATCTCGCCTGTCGTGATCAAAAGGTTGCAAATCCCTGATGGAGACCTTGAGGAAATGGGCACGTTTCAAGGGGTCAATATGGGGAGGAGCCAACCGAAGGGAAAGGTCACTATTGGGGGGATGGACCCCGGGCAGGCAAAGGAACCGAGATCCTCTTCAAAAAACAACGGGGTGGGCACCGCCCCTCAATATCGGCACGCGCTTGGCTGGGTCACTCGACCCAGCCAAGCCCCGCAAGCCGGCCAGACTAGCCGACTAAGCAAGACACGTCGACTCGGACCCAACGACTAGCGCAAGACAGCCGAACCCGGCACGACCAAAGCCTCCCAACAAGCCAGCGCCACCCGCCGCGGGTCAACTCCCGTCCCATCCAGGCCGTATGATGGGGACGAGACTTCAATCAACGATGACTGAGGCAACAGTGCCCCGCACATGCCTCTGGTCAGCAGGAACGTGGCAACAGTGCCTCTCACCTACCCGCTGAGCAGGGCCGGCGTGGCTACAGTGCCCCGCCCTCACCGCTGACGACAGCAAGCGGCAACCTGACGGAGAGCACTGTACGTGACTCGACTCGGCCACGCCCTGACGATCGACAAGACGGCGCATAGTCCCCCTAGGCATGTGAGGCCCGCACCTAGGGGAACCCGGCGAACCACAAGCCCTCAGCAGGACCCAGCCCGGGTCCCCGGGCACTGACAATACGGACCCACCAACTTGTAACATTACCATTGTACCCCCGGGGGGTTGGACTATAAAACCCCCCGGGAGCCCACGGTCATACGGGGGGCGGGCGAGAGGGCAAGCAGAAAACACATACGAGAAAAAAGCAAGTAGACATAGGACTAGCCACAAAACAGCAACACCGGAGAGAAGGAGCAGCCCAAGCCTTGGCCAGCTTCCTTCCTCCTCCATACAGCTCCGGGAGCAACATTGTACTATCGATCATCCAACTACACTCGGCGGGACTAGGGGTATTATCTCTCCGGAGAGCCCCGAACCTGGGTATGTCCGGCGTCCCGCGCCCGCTCATGCCAACCTCGCCTCTAGAGTCCACCAGCGCCCTCGAGCCTCCTCCTCTCTTTAGCCATCCCTTGGCATCTGCCATGCGCCCACCACGACAGTTGGCGCCCACCATGGGGCAGCTCGAGGAGCTGGCCGGGAGCATGCTTCAGACGGGGCCCTTCTCCTACACCGACGAGTCCGTCGCGCTGGCGGACGACGTTGTCGGCGCGCTTGCCGCCTCCTTCGCCGCGCTGCGCATCTCCGATGCGTTCGCGGCCGACGAGTACCCCAGCGAGGTGCTCAGCTACTCCGACTCTCCCCTCTCCCTCGGCGGCGGCGTTTCCGCCGGGGCAATGGACGTCCATGTGGAGGTCTTCGTCACCGGCGACGGCGCCTCCTCCTCGTCGAGCAAGACGAGGAAGGCTGCCGAAGCCAGGGCCGCAGTGGATCGGATCGAGCCGTCCGATCCATTGCGCGCCGCGATGCAGAGCCTCCGCATCCCCATCGGCACCGATGTCGACGCCACCAACGTCGCTGAGGCCCAAACCCAGCTCGAGAAAGGCGCCAGAAGATGCTGGACCTGTCCGCGACGCTCGCCGCCACTCAGTGTTGCCTGGACGCCGCTCAGCTAGAGCGCGATGCCGCCTACGGATTCACGCCCACTGCAGCCTAGCCAAGCCGGATCGCCGATGTGCGTGCCCAGGGAGGAGCGATCGGCCGGGCCCTCGACGCTGTCCCAACTGTCTACAAGACCCAGCGAAGAACATGTGCGCTGCCCAGGCAGCCGCAGCCGGCCTGGACCAGCTCGCGGGTGAGGAGCTGAAAGAGCGCATCGGGCGGATGCGCGAACTCCTCCACACCGCCAACACCCAGCAGGACCGCCTCAACCAGCTCGCCAAGCCGGCGGGATCCGGCTCCGCCCGCCTTGGCGGGCCCGGCGAACTTCTGCACACCGCTTCCTCGCCACCCGACGAGGCGCACTCCGGCGAAGCCCGGACTCAGCGCGACCCGGCCGCTACAGCCGCCGGCGGATTGGGCGACGAGCCCGTCCTAGAGATCCAGCACGGACCCGGCCAGCATGGCCGGCGTCCGGCTCCAATCGACCCGGGCCCCCGTGGCCTGGCCGCAAGTCGACTCAGCCACCACGCCATCGACGATGCCGATGCTCGCCACCGCCTCGATTAGCTCGCTCGCTCCCTGGAGGTGGAGGAGAGCGGCGCTATCTGGCCGGCATGCTTCGGCCCGCGCATCCGTGAGGAGCCCTTCCCCAAAGGATTCATGCTCCCCCGCGACACCCCCAATACAACGGGACGGTGAAGCCAGAAGACTAGCTCACCGACTACACCACAGCCATTGGCATCACCGTGCCAATCATCGTCTCACCGTGCGCTACGCACCGCTCATGCTCCAAGGGTCGGCCTGCAGGTGGTTGAACAGCCTGCCGATGGGCAGCATCAACACGTGGGTGGACTTCGAGGAAGCCTTCGTCCGCAACTTCACGGGGACCTACAAGCGACCCGGCCGCCCTAGCTAGCTCGCCATGTGCGTGAAAGGGCCTACGGAGACCGGTCGCAAGTACCTCGCATGCTGGACCGAGCTCCGGAACAGCTGCGAGGGCGTCCATGAAGTCCAGGCGATCCAGTACTTCGTCAGCGCGTGCCGAGACGGCACCCTCCTCAAGCACAAGCTCTTACGCTCCGAGCCGGCCAGCATGGCCGCGCTCATGGTGACGGCGGACAAGTACGCCAACACTGACTCCGCCATGAAGATCCAGGTGGCGCTGGATGAAGTCGGCAAGGCGAAGCCGGTTCCCCCTCCGAAGCCGGCCGGCGAAAGCAGCTGGCAGCAGAATCACCAGAACAACAAGCGCAATGCCGACCAGGCGGCGCGCGTCACGACAACCGGCTCGTCACGGCCACCGAGCCCGCGGCGGACCCGGCGGCGAAGCACCGACAAACCGGCAAGACGGCATGGCAACCCGCAATGAGGTTTGAGCAGATGCTCGACGCCCCCTGCAAGCACCACGCACACGCATCGGCAGTGCGCCATCACCAAGCGCATCATGAGGGGCTACGTCCCGCCCCCTCCGGCTCCGGCTCTAGGCGCAGGACAGCCGCCTCCAGCTGGCGGCGCGATGCGCGACGACGCCTACCCGGACCAGAACGCGGCCTACGTCGTCTTCACCAGCCTCGGCGACGACAAGCGCAGCGAGCGCCTCCTTCGGCAGGAGGTGAACACCGTCGTCCCGGCCAAGCCGGAGTTCATGCATTGGTCAGATCGCCCGATCACCTGGACCCGGGAGGATCACCCGGCAGTCATGTCGAGTCCGGGTGGTTACGCCCTCGTCCTCAACCCCACCATCGTCGCACGGTGAACAAGCAAGTTCTCCCTAGTCCTCATCGACGGCGGCAGCAGCATCAACATCCTCTACCGCGACACGATGACCAAGCTCGGCCTCAAGGCCGATGACCTGGAGCCGACCCGAATGAACTTCCACGGTATCGTGCCCGGCCTCTCCTGCTCCCCCATTGGAGGGGTCCGGGTAGATGTCCTGTTTGGTGAAAGCAGCCACTTCCGGTGTGAACTGATCTGGTTCAAGCTGGTGGACCTGTCCAGCGCGTATCACGCGTTGCTGGGCCGGCCCGCGCTCGCCAAGTTCATGGAGGTTCCTCACTACGCGTACCTGAAGATGAAGATGTCGGATCCCAAGGGCCTCATCGCCATCACCGGCGATTACCGCAAGTCCCTGGAGTGCGCCCGAGACGGTGCCAAGTTCGCCGAGTCGCTGGTCATTGCCGAGGAGCGGAGCCAGCTTGACCGGGTCGTCGCCCTGGCAGGCGAGGCCTCCGTCGCGTCGATCCCGACCCCGGACCCGGCCGACGAGGCCTCCTTCAAGCCCTCCAAGGAGACCAAGAGAGTGAAGCTCAACCCAGAAGACCCCAGCTGTAGCAAGTACTGAGGGAGTTCCGGACTAGGGGGTGTCCGGATAGCCGAACTATCATCATCGGCCGGACTCCAAGACTATGAAGATACAAGATTGAAGACTTCGTCCCGTGTCCGGATGGGACGTTCCTTGGCGTGGAAGGCAAGCTTGGCAATACGGATATGTAGATCTCCTACCATTGTAACCGACTACTGTAACCCTAGCCCTCTCCGGTGTCTATATAAACCGGATGGCTTTAGTCCGTGGGGCGAACAACAATCATACCATAGGCTAGCTTCTAGGGTTTAGCCTCTTTGATCTCGTGGTAGATCCACTCTTGTAACACACATCATCAATATTAATCAAGCAGGACGTAGGGTTTTACCTCCATGAAGAGGGCCCAAACCTGGGTAAAACATCGTGTCCCTTGTCTCCTATTACCATCCGCCTAGACGCACGATTCGGGACCCCCTACCCGAGATCCGCCGGTTTTGACACCGACATTGGTGCTTTCATTGAGAGTTCCTCTGTGTCGTCACCGATAGGCTCGATGGCTTCTCCGACCATCATCAACGACGCGGTCCAGGGTGAGACTTTTCTCCCCGGACAGATCTTCGTGTTCGGCGGCTTTGCACTGCGGGCCAATTTGCTTGGCCATCTGGAGCAGATCGAAAGCTACGCCCCTGGCCGTCAGGTCAGATTTGGAAGTTTAAACTATACGGCCGATATCCGCGGAGACTTGATCTTCGACAGATTCGAGCCGCAGCCAAGCGCGCCGCACTGTCTCGATGGGCATGATCTAGCTCTGCCGAGCGAGCGGTGCCACGGAGGCCGCACTAGAATCCGCTCCGACCCTTAATCCGGAGCCGGATTCCCCGATCGAGGACGAGTGGTTGGACACCGCCTCGGGGGCTTTAATCTCTACGGCGATCGAGCCGAACTCCATCCCTGTCCTTTGCGAAGACCTCGACTCCAGGGTGCCGAACTCCTCTCCGGACTCCGAACCCTCCACGCCCTTGACAATCGAATCCGATTGGGCGCCCGTTATGGAGTTCACGGCCGCGACATCTTTCAGCACTCGCCCTTTGGCGACATCCTGAATTCACTAAAGTCTCTCTCTTTATCCGGAGAGCCCTGGCCGGACTACGGACAGGAAGGTTGGGATGCAGACGATGAAGAAACTCAATGCCCACCCACCACCCACTTCATAGCCACTGTCGAAAGCTTACACGACGTGCTCGATTTCGACTCCGAAGACATCGACGGTATGGAGACAACAATGAACCAGCACCTATAGGATGCTGGACAAACTCATCACGTGATGTATACATGGTGGATACACCTAAAGGAAATGAAGAAGAGGAACAACGGGACGCCACGAAGGATAAATCCCTCGAAAAGCAGTCAAAACGGCAACGTAAACACCGAACAAAGTCCCGCCTCAACAAAGACCCAGCCATAGAGCAGGGCGAACCGGTGGACAACGAACAAGCTATCGAGCAATCGTCCGAACAAGAAAACTTGGATAAACAATCTGTCCCCGGCGAAGACAACAGTCCGGACGACCTCACGCCGGACAAACCATTGGAGAAAAATGACCTCCAGAGAAGGCTCACGCCGCCATCACAGAGCCTGAAAAAGCAAGCGAAAGCTCAAAACAGCGGAAGATGCACTCAGGATTAGATGGAGCAAAGTATTCAGCACCGCAGATAAGTGCGGCGACAGTCGCCGAACAAAGAGCTACCCGAAAAGAAAGCTACTGCCCGAATTCGACGAGGAGGCCTTGGAGCCCCCACAATTAAAAAGCAAGAAGGCCACCCGGTCGGATGGACGACCTCACGGCAAAAAGAGAGCGGCGAATGGTGCCGCACACAAGCCAATATGCGATCCGCCTAAGGATTCACATCAAAAGGATGGCCCAGTTAGGTCCATCTATGGGCCAAGAAAGCACGCTCGTCAAAGCAACAGCATAACACGCCAAAATTCCGAAAACTACGACACACCCAAATATAGGGCGCCCACACCCCCTATGTTTCACCGATGAGTCTTTGGATCATGAATTTCCAGCGGGATTCAAACCCGTAAACATAGTGGCATACGATGGAACAACAGACCCTGGAGTCTGGATTGAGGATTACATCCTCCACATACACATGGCTAGAGGAGATGATCTCCACCCCGTAAAATACTTACCCCTTAAACACAAAGGGCCAGCTCGGCATTGGCTTAAGAGCCTCCCCGAAAATACCATTGGAAGATGGGAAGAGCTCGAGGATGCATTTTGGGCAAATTTTCAGGGGACCTACGTCCGCCCTCCAGACGCAGACGATCTAAGTCACATAACTCAACAGCCCGGAGAGTCAGCCCGAAATTTCGAACAGGTTCCTTAATAAAAAGAACCAAATAGTCGATTGTCAGGATGCGAAGCCTTAGCAGCTTTCAAACACAACGTCCGAGACGAATGGCTCGCCAGACACCTCGGCCAAGAAAAGCCAAGAACAATGGCCGCATCAACAAGCCTCATGACCCGCTTTTGCGCAGGGGAAGACAGCTGGTAGCTAGACGCAGCACCAAATAACCGAGTACATCCAAATCAGGGACGGAAATGGGAAATCACGATGCGTAAAAGATCAAGCGCCGGAATAAGGAATATGGCCCAAATAGTTCGGCGGTCAACGCCTGATTCAAAAGCTATCGGCCGAACAACAAAACACTGTCCCTAAAGGATAACATTGACGAGCTATCCAACGTAAACAAGATTCTTGATAGACTGTTTCAAATACATGGTACCTCCTGGAAGCCTGCAAACCATACCCACAGAGATTGTTGGGTCTTCAAGCGATCCGGCCGACTTAACGCCGAACACAAGGGGCTCGACACACCAAGTGAAAGTGGACGAAACCCAAAAGCAGCACTCCGGAAAACAAAAGACTTTCCCACTAGAAGTCAAAACAGTGAACTCACTTCATTTGATAACACACGGTAGCGACACCTGCCATACCAGGACACCGTCTGCATAATGGGGATAGAACCTACCAAAATTCGCTATAGCAGCACTTCCTTCAAAGGAATGGCCTTGAGCCTTCTTTATTATACAGGCTCTGTACCACTAGAGGTTGTGTTCGGTTCATCCGACAACCCCCGTCGCGAAAAGCTCACTCCCCATCGCCCCATTCAGCAGTAGCCCTTAAGCACTACTGAGGCGTACAACTTTCGCCCGCTTTTACGCAATACCACATTATGCATCTCTAACACTTAAAATGCCCGGTCCACGCGGCATCATGTCGTTAAAAGAAAGTACTAAGTGTCACTTGAGCACGGAAGAACGGGAGACTGCCTTGACAGCCCCACAGCTATCCGGCTCTGCTAGGCAAAGAACCTGAATCGGTCATCCAAACCCCGGACTCGGTTAGACGAGTCAGGCGCCTACTAGCGGCATACCCCCATACGAGGGGCCGCATACATGTATAACAAGAGACAATAAAGCTCAATTTTATTTTTTTCTTCGAACCGTACTCTGTTTATTTAATATTAAGTACACCTTTCGCACGACCCTTTTTCTTTCAAACTAAGTTCCTCTCTTTTACAGATGAACAACGTGCTACACCCGTCCAGGATACGGCACAACGGAGACACAGGCGCAGACGTGCAGTAGGGACCCGTTGCAAGGATTCTTTTTAGATTAAGACCCTGCGTAAACCTTTTTTCACTGTCTCTTGTTGATATACATCCCCCCGGTTCCTTAATATAACCGAGGAGGAGGCTGGCGCTTTGGCATTGGCCGCACAAGAATTTTTGCGCGTACCTAGACACCAGGGGCTTAGGGCATTATTTTGCCCATTTTCATAAAGACCGAATACCTTAGGGAGTATTCGGCGTCTCGAGTTAGGCCTTATATGCATCAGCTCCGAATCATGTCTTTGGTCAAATGTTGGGTTGCCTGCTCCTGTGTTTTGCTGCCTTATGTTCCGTTTTCACAGCTAACGCGGCACCAGGAGAACTACTGCGATTGTGCCCCGGTTCGGTCGGGCGAGCACCTCAGTAGAGAAAGCCGAAAACTGATCATTCATGATATAGCGAGAGACTGGTCAACCACTCGATGACTCACAGGAATGTTTAGGATTCCTCCGCATTAACGAAGGACCAGTTTTCGGTCAGGAACATACGCACCCCGAATTCGGGAGAGTGCGGTGCCCCCAGGGGCTATATAGTAGCCCCACCCTCGAACTCGTATGGCTAAGTGAAAGTGATAAAGCATTATAGTCCGGTTGCTGGTTTGCTCGCTATCACCTCCTTAACAGGACCAAGACGTTGGATTAAGTGTGAAAAAGCGATTTTTTTGCAAACACCCCGCACTATGTGCGTGGGAGCTGAAGCCAAGGACTGCCATCTTTCAGGTTATATACACATATACATAAACGGCCTCACAGGGAGTAGTTTACTACTTGAACGCACAAGTATAAAAAGCACTTATATTACATTGAAACATTGTTTTCACAAATCATACATGTCATTTAAACATAATTTCCTTTGAGCACTGCGTCTCTATTAAACGAGCGCCCGGCAGGACTTCTTCAAAGTAGTGCTCGGCTGGTACTCGGCCTCTGTCCGAATCCTGGGATGCAACGTCGGTGGCCTTCATCTCTGCCCAGTATGTCTTGACACGGGCAAGAGCCATCCGCGCTCCCTCAATACACGCCGATCGCTTCATTGCGTCGATACGCGGTACCGCACCAAGAAACTGCTGCACTAAACCAAAATAGCTCTTCGGCTGGGGTCCGTCCGGCCACAAGTGAGTCAAGACATGCTTCATGGCAAATCCGGAAATCGATTCAGCTCGGCCCATTCGGCCAACCGATCGGTCAGCGGCAGAGGACGCTCCGGACTATGGAATTGCGACCAATATAGCTCTTCCCTTCGCCCCTTCGGCCCCGGAAGTGCTCAACTGCGTCCACGCTTCGCCGCCAAGTCCAGATAAGCATCCTCTGAACTCCACAATTTATCCAACTGAGCATACTTTGGATCTGTATATTTCCTCCGCAGCAGAAACGGTTTTCTAGCCGCAATTGCCCCGGCCTGACTCAGCTCTTCCTTGGCAGCTCTCAAAGCCGATTGGGCATTCTTGAATTCGGCGGCGGCCTTCTTTAGGCCCTCTTGTTCCGCTTGACGTTCCTTTTCAAGAACCGTGCAGCGATCGGTAGTATTCCTTAACTTTTTGGCCATATCGGCCATCTCCTCTTTGCTTCGGCAGTGAGCAGCCCGTTCAGCTTCTAGCACTTCGGCCGCCTTTACAATGCCGCGTACATTAATTCTGGCTTGCTCTTTTCGCTCGGGCAAGTTCTGCCTAGCTCCTCCACGGCAGCGGCACCATCTGCATTAAGCATACAAACAGTAAGACATGGGCGTCAAGCTCCCTTAAAAGGTGTCCGCATAGAGGTCGCATACCTTGTGACTCGTCAAACCGTTTATTGACCAACGCAATGTCCGCATCCGCCTCGTCAAGTTGCCACTTTAATTCGGCATATTCAGCAGTCCGGCTGGCCTCCGGACGCCCCGCCACCTGTTCAGGGGCGGCGATATGTTATAACTGAGAATTTGATCCTCGGCACATTGTCAATTTTGACAACATACCAAGTCTCAGGGGCTACTATCTATACAGGGCGCATTTTATATGCATAACTGTCAGAAGGTACATCATTTTTGCGTACCTCAAACCCCGTCAATAAACTTCTGACAGATTCATGCAATCCGCTCTCCGCGGATGCAATTCTTTCAATCACCGTACCCATTAGAGCACGGTGACCCTCTGAAATAGCCGCTCGCCCGAGCAGATCCTTCAGCTCCTCCGACCGCACGCCACTTGGCGCCGGACCTTCCGGCCCCGCCGGACTTGGGGGAACCCTCCTCGACGACACCTCCGGGTCGTCCGCCTCACATGGGGGTGCGACAGGTGGAGGCGTTTCGCTCTCCATCATCTCCGGAAGAAGATCCCCCGAAGACGAGCTCTGCTGAGAAGGGCTGAAGTCCGAACTACAAGGTACAATTTCGGTTATCCTCATGAATAAATACTGGGATGTTCCTTATTTACAAGACCCCGTCTTTTTTACTTTAGGCTGGCTGGAGGGCTGATCCCTTGGGGAAATAATGCGACTGGGTTACTTCGGTAGCGGACTCTCTGCCGAAGATTCCTTCCCCCTCTTTGAGGCCTTGGCCTCCGGATCTTCGGCGGCCCTCTTCTCTCCTCGTAAGGTGGGACTCTTAATCCCTCCTTCCTTGATATCCTCCTTCCTTGAGGCGGTTGCTTCCCGCTCCCCCCTTCGCCTTCTTCAAAAGGCGCGACCTTCAACATCTTGGTCAACATGGGATCCGCGTGGTCTCCGGAGGGGAGCCGGACACCTTATTAACTTCGCCTTGGCTATCCACTCCTGTTCAAGAAACGGCTCCCTTAAAGGGCATATATATATATATATATATATATATATATATATATATATATATATATATATATATATATATATATATGAAATAAATGAATGAACAGCTTGTTCGGTTCTGGGACTACTTACTTGAGTATCACAGGCGATTGCGGCTTAGTCCTGCGTCCTCGGTCAAGTCCGGACACTTCTCTTGTGATCCGAAGAACAATTTATACATCTCCACGGGCGTCGTGCCCATAAAATTTTGGAGAGCTCGTGGTCCCTCGGATTGAATTCCCACAGGCGGAGGCGGCGTTCTTGAGGTTGAAGGCGCCGGATCACCATAACCTGCGCCACTGCGACCAGATTGATCCCTCTTTCCTGGAGATCTCGAATACGTGCCCTGCAGTGAGGAACGCCCTGGACGGCCCCCCGCCGAGCCCCTTGTTGACCCATGATGCCGGCCGCTGTGGTGGACCTGAGCGGAAGGCGGGAGCGCCGCCCATTTGGTGCCCCTGGGAGCGGTGATATAAAATCACTCCCGTTGCCAACCAAGCTCCTCTTGAAAAGAGCCCTCGGGCCACGGAGCATCAGCACATTTGCTTATGACCGCCCCTCCGCACTCCGCTTGCTGGCCCTTGATCATCTTTGGCTCCACCTTGAAGGTCTTGAGCCACAATCCAAAGTGGGGGGTAATATGGAGGAAGGCCTCACATACGGCAATGAATGACGAGATATGGAGGATGGACTCCGGATTCAAGTCATGGAAATCAAGCCCATAATAAAACATGAGCCCCGCACAAAGGGGTCCGTCAGGAAGCCTAAACCACTCAAGGAAGTGGGACACGAACACCATATTCTCGCCGGGCTCAGAGTGGGAATGGCCTGCCCAGAGCAGGCAGCCTATGCGAGATCTCGCCGGTCGAGATACACAGCGTCTCGCGGCTTTAGCACATCTTCTTCGTGACGGAGGAAGACATCCATCGGCCGTGTTGGTCGGAGCCGGACATCGTCGAAAGTCCGGCGCCTGAATCTGAAGCTTTGGGTGTTGGAACTCGGCCGAGGCGAACTCGATGGAGGGTGTAAAGAAGAAGAGGGCCTTGGTCTCATCGTAAAGAGCTTGAATACCAAGAGCCCACCCGTGGTCGATTAGGACTCGCCGATAGAGAAGGCAGGCCAACGGGCATGGTTTGGTTACCCACGTCCGTATTGATGAGAATCCCGGAATAAGGGGGCACGATCTACGCTTTGATAAGACGTGCCAAGGAAACCGCCTCGCTAAACACGCTGAGGTGGAACAATAAAAAACGATTCATATAAAGGCCTGGCCGTGGTGCGACGTCACGCCACAGAATACGTCAGCAGATTGATCTTGTGTAATATTATTCTCTCTAAGGTGGTAAGTGGAATTTATCTTTGCAGAGCCGGACACTATCCTGGTGTTCACAATCTTCTATAAATTATTCGGAGGAAGAACCCGCCTTGCAATGCCGAAGACAATATGCGCGCCGGACTCGTCGTCATTGAAGCCTGGTTCAGGGGCTACTGAGGGAGTTCCGGACTAGGGGGTGTCCGGATAGCCGAACTATCATCATCGGCCGGACTCCAAGACTATGAAGATACAAGATTGAAGACTTCGTCCCGTGTCCGGATGGGACTTTCCTTGGCGTGGAAGGCAAGCTTGGCGATACGGATATGTAGATCTCCTACCATTGTAACCGACTCTGTGTAACCCTAGCCCTCTCCGGTGTCTATATAAACCGGATGGCTTTAGTCCATAGGACGAACAACAATCATACCATAGGCTAGCTTATAGGGTTTAGCCTCTTTGATCTCGTGGTAGATCCACTCTTGTAACACACATCATCAATATTAATCAAGTAGGATGTAGGGTTTTACCTCCATCAAGAGGGCCCGAACCTGGGTAAAACATCGTGTCCCTTGTCTCCTGTTACCATCCGCCTAGACCCATAGTTCGGGACCCCCTACCCGAGATCCGCCGGTTTTGACACCGACAAGTACGTTGTCATAGGCGCCCGCCTCGATAGCAAATAGGAAGGCGAGCTCGTCGACTTCCTTCGTGAGAATTGGGATATCTTCGCATGGACCCACAAGGACATGCCGGGTATCCTATTTTCTTGCATCATTATACCACTGAACCCAGCCACCAGTTCGACTCGCTCGACCTGGGGGCTCGGGGGCTGGCCAGCTCGGTCGCCACCCGGCCGCCTTACTTGGTGATTCCTGACAAAGTTAGGATGCCGCGGTCCCCCACTTCGCCTTAAAGCCACAGATCCAGCTTTGGCTGTCGGCTGGCAAGCACAACGGGCCAAAGCTCCTTTACGCTTCATACACTAAGTCAAAGGCTGTCGGGTCGATCAACCCGGCCCACCATTCATCAAATGAACAGCCGCACGACCGGCTGCTCGCCAACCGGCTTCGCCGGATTGCCGCCAGCCGGCCCAGTGGGTGTTTCGCTCGCGCTCAACGTTTCGAGGGACCCAAGTCCTGCGCGCTCCTCTCAAAGAACCGAACTCCTTGTCACGGACCGGAGCCTCGGCCGTCTGACTCGCGGGGGGGGGGGGAGGTTTGAGAAAGGAAAAGCGCATGAAATCGGTCCAAAAAACGGAAGGCAAAAAGCAAAAGCACCCACGACATCTACACAAGTATTTAAGAAAAGGCCCACTGCCCGACTTCATTACACCCTAAAACCCCTAGTGGGTGGGTGGACATGCTATTTAACAGATTTTACACAAAGTGGCTCAGGCATCTCCAGCGCCGCGTCGCGACGTCGACGGCCCTCTCCCCTGGCGGCCTCCGGGTCCAGCGAGGCGCCGGTGTCCTCCTTAGCACCCGCGTTGCGGTAGACGCCCGTCTCCTCCGAGCTCCCCTCTGGATCGTGGAGGAGCAAGCCGTAGTCGTCGCCGTCCATGGCCCTGTCGTCTTCCATCCGCTCCGGATGGAACTCATCATGGCAGGCGAACTCGGCGATGTAGCTGGCCCGGGAGGCGATCCGGCCGGCTTGCTCCTGCAAGAGCTGCTCCGAACCGGCCCGCTGGCCCATCAACGCGTCCAGCTGCAGGTCCGGATGCCAGGACAGCGCGAACCGGAGCGCCATCTCAGCACCGGCACGAGCGGCGGAGACGCGCCACTCGCCAAGCCGGTCCGGCCCCATCTCCAACCAACGCGCCAGGCGTGAGAAGCTGCTCGGTTGGACGGATTCCGGCCAAAGGGCCGCCGTCATTGCGGTGCCGGCCTGGGACAGCCGCCCCAACTGCGTTCCCAGGACCTGCAGGCGGGCCTCAACGGTGGCGATGATCTCCGGGAAGGTCCAGGCCAACCGCGGATCCGTCCCGGACCCAACGACGTCGGTCGGATCGCGCTGATAGCGGACGGCTTCCTTCGCCAGCCGCTGCGCCTCCGGGAAGGCCCCTGCCGCAAAGGAAGAAGCGAGTTAGAAGAAGAACAACAAGGAAGAAAGGTCGGATCCCGACCCGGCAAACTACAAGAAAAAGCACTTACTGGAGAAGGACTCTTCCAGGTGGTGCGCCTCAAGCAACGTACCACGCCGCTCCCGCTCGATGGCGCGGTCGCGCTCCTCGAGCGCCTTCTCCAGATCGGCCGCCTTGGCAAGGGCCGCCTTCAGCTTGGCGTCCTTGTCTTCGGCCGCCTTCTCAGCCGCCTCGCGGCGACGGGCCTCATCCTGACGGGCCCCCTCAGCCGTGGTGACCTGCCCCCGTAGGCAATCCACCTCGGCCTGGAGCCGGCCCTTGTCGTCGACCAGCTGGCCGCGCTGCTGGTCCGCCTCCACTAGTGCCTGCTGCGCCTCTGCCACCTTGGCGGCTTCCGCCTTAAGGAGTTCCACCTCAGCCTCGAGGCGGCTCTTGTGACCCGCCAGCTGCTCATGCAACCGGTTGGCCTCGTCGAGAGACCGCCGAGCCGCGGCCGCCTCCGCCCTCGCCTGCGCCGCCTCCACGCCAAGACGGCCGGTGTCCGCAACGAGCCGGTCGTAGTGATGACCGGCCTGAAGCAGACGAGTCCGCCAGGACAGCACCTGGCTGCGAAAAAGAAGGACTCAACAGAAGAAAAAAGCAAGACTTAAGATTTGGCCCAACTGTTACACAGTTGGCCCGAATCTCGGGGGCTACACCCAGTGGGTGCGCTAGCGCGCCCCCACTAGAAAAGAGCACAAGAATACCTGCGGCGACGCGGAGCTCCTCCTCCTTGGCGGCAAGCTGCTCCATGAGCTCCCGATGCTTGCCCATGAGACGATTGTAGGCGGCAACCCGGAAAGCGTCGAGATGCTGAGGAAAGCAGAAATCAGAACAAGGCCAACACTCTAAAGGTTCGACCCAACTACTACGTAGTTGGCCCGAACCTCAGGGGCTACACCCAGTGGGTGCGCTCGCGCGCCCCCACAAAGAAGAAATTACAAGAAGACTTACCAGAACGGCGCGCTCCAGGTCGTGCGTCCGCTCTAGCTCGGCCTGGGCGAAGGCCTCGAGCCGTTCCGTCCGGCCTCGCAGGCGGCGACTGACGGCGTCCAGCGCCTCCTCCTCCACGGGTTCGAGGACGAAGACAACGGCGCTTCGCTTCCACGCCACCGCGGCACGGCAGCTCGGCGCCCTCCCTGCCGGGGCACCAAGGCGTACTCCCCGCTGGCCGCTCGTGATGCGGCCAGCACCTCCTCTGACGCCCCTCCTAGCGCCGATGACGACCCGGACACCGGGACGCCATGTGTTGCCGTCTTTGACCCGAACGCCGGGACGCCCTGTGTCGCCGTCTCCGGCCCAGCTTCTGGGGTGGCCTCCGGCACCGCCGCGCGCGGTGCCTCCTCCAAAACCGGCGGCGCCTCCAACACCGCCGCCTGCAGCGTCTCTTCCAAAACGACGCCGCCTCCACCACCATCAGTCCTCGCTCGCTCGACCACGTCGGCCCATGGCGGGGTGTCATCCGCCACCTCCACGACCTCCTGGTCGGGGATCACCACCTCAGCCCGGCCTCCACGACCACACTCCCTCACCGACGACGGCTCAAAGACCATCGCCGCCACCACCGTGCCCTCCGGTATCTCGCGCCAGGCCAGCTCCGCGCCGGCTCGCGCCCATGCCGCCGCCGTGTCGGTCCAAGCACGGACCGATGCCGCCTCCAGCTCCGCCTCGGCCCGGTTCCTGTCCCGCCAGGCCAAGGCTTCGGCGTCGTTCGGATCCAGGCCGAGGTCCGAGTCGGCCCGTCCCTCCACCTCGGCCTGGTCGGCGAGATTGGACCGGCTCCTGCGGAAAGCGGCCCCTTTGGCGGCCGCGGCTTCCACCGCCGCCCTCGCCAGCGCGATTGGCGACCTGAAGAAGAAGACATAATGAGTAGAAAAGAAACAAGACTATCTCAAGAAAAAAAATCTGAGCGCAAACGAGAGATGAAGCTTACCCCGCCAAGACCGGGACCGGGGTTGGCCTCCCGTGCCCGCCGCCGCGCTTCCTCTTGGCCGGCCTCCCGGCCCCGGCCAGGTCCGCGGTGCGCTTCAAGGCCCGGGGTCGCGGCGCGACACTGTCTTTCCCATGCGGGCGGCTCGGCGCCGCCCCATGCGAGGACCCGGCTCCGCCCGCGTCGCCGCCTCCCCCGCCCAACGCCACTACACCGACAACTGGCGTCAGCACCGACCGTTCCGTGCCGCGGTCAGCAATTCAAGACACATGAAGAAAAACACGAGACTTACCCGCGCGACGCCCAGCGCCGGCGTCGGACTCGACCTTCTCCTCCCCGCCATGAGTCGCGGAGTCCTCTGGTGCCACCGGCGCCACTTGCGACGGGGCCCGGGCGTAAGGATGCCGAATCGCGTTCAGAAGTACCCCCCGCGTCGCGTCAGGACGGATGAGAAGGTGCGCGGCAGCAAAGTAAGAAGACCAGACACTCACCTGCGGCGCCGGGTTCGACCGGGCTGTCTGGCGCCTTGCCGAACCGCCGATCCTCCCCAAGGTTGGCCTTGGAGATGTCATTCACGCTATGCTGCGATCTGCTCCATGGACAGCCGCTTAATTCTACGCGGTTGGGGTCTTGAAGGCCGACCATTTCACCGATGAGGCAGGAGCGCCCCTGAAGCGGAAGGACCCGGTGCATGATGAACGCGGCGAGGAGGTCGGTCCCGGTGAGCCCCTCCTGCGTCCTCATCACCGTCACCCGCTCGCAGAGATTGACGATCTCCTATGACGGGCGCCTGGGCGAGTAGCCCCAGTTCGTCTTCGCCCACGGCTGTGCAATGGAGAAGGCTGGAAGGTTGATGCGATCGCACCAAGGTTGCAGACGTAGAAGAAGGAGTTATGCCACTTCTTGGCAGAATCCTCCAGCGGGATCCTGGGGAAATCCGCCCCCGACCGCTTCGAGATGACGGCGGCGCCGCAATCGGCGAACTCCCCGACCAACGGGCCCTGCTGCTTCAAGGAGAAGAAGCGCGCCCAGAGGTCGATCGTAGGCTCGACCCCCAGGTACCCCTCGCAGAGGGTGACGATGGCGCCGGCGCCAAGATGATGCGGCTGGAGCCCGAAGAACTCCAGGAACGCACGGAAGAAGGTGCTTGCCGGCAGCCCGAACCCGCGCTCGAAGTGCGTGAGGAAGACCACACGCTCCTGCCCCTCGGGCCGAGGCCTCTGCTTGCCGCGCGGCAGGCGGACGCCGACGTCCGTCTCCGTGGCAGGCGCCGCATCGCCCGGAGTTGGGTGATGTCCTCGGAGGTGACATTCGAACCCGTCCAAGAGCCCGATGGCAGCGACATGATCAAAGGAAGAAGAAGGAAGATGAACGGCGAAGGAGTTCTGCTCGGAGCAGCGAGCACCGTAGTGCGTCAGTTACAAAGAGCGGAGCGAGAGCAAAGGGACAGGAGGGCGCGAGCGAGAAAATTGTCCGCCGCCCCCCTACCCCCCGATTTATAACCCTCGGTTTGAACGTGGGGAAGTGGGATCGTCTGCACGCGCTCGTTCCACTACCCCGCAATAACTGCGCATGTACACGCGCAGTAACTGCCCGCAACCGGCCCCCGGACGCCGCAATAAATCTGCGCGCTTGGGCCAAGGGCGCGCGGCGGTGGGCCCCAGCCCGTCGTCCAGTCCCGTCACGCGCATGGCCTGTCAGGCCCCTCCAACTTCCGGGCACCACGTGGCGCCCGCGCAAAGCCCGAGGGATTGCCCCAAGATTCGGCGGACTTCTCGGTCCCCGCCACGGCGAGATGCCACGATCCGGTTTCGAGAAAACCGCCCACAAGGGTGTTGGCGGACCCGGCGCCGCAGTAATCCACCTTGCTTATGGAAACTGCGAAGGCCCACTCATCCGAAGACGGCGGACCTTCACAGCTTCGGGGACTACTGTCGGGGGGATGGACCCCGGGAAGGCAACGGAACCCGGATCCTCTTCAAAAAACAACGGGGTTGGCACCGCCTCTCAATACCGGCACGAGATTGGCCAGGTCGCTCGACCGGGCCAAGCCCCGCAAGCCGGCCAGACTAGCCGACCGGGCAAGACACGTCGACTCGGCCCCAATGACTAGCGCAAGACAGCCGAACCCGGCACGACCAAAGCCTCCCCAACCAGCCAGCGCCACCCATGGCGTGCTACGCAATCCAGCCGCAGGCCAACTCCCGTCCCATCCAGGCCGTATGATGGGGACGAGACTTCAATCAACGATGACCAAGGCAATAGTGCCCCACCCATGCCTCTGGTCAGCAGGAACGTGGCAACAGTGCCCCTCACCTACCCGCTGACCAGGGCCGGCGTGGCTACAGTGCCCCCGCCCTCACCGCCCCGCCCTCACCGCTGATGACAGCACGCGGCAACCTGACGGAGAGCACTTTACGCGACTCGACTCGGCCACGCCCTGACGATCGACAAGACGGCGCACAGTCCCCCTAGGCATGCGGGGCCTGCACCTAGGGGAACCCGGCGAACCACAAGCCCTCAGCAGGACCCAACCCGGGTCCCCGGACACCAACAATACGGACCCACCGACTTGTAACATTACCATTGTACCCCGGGGGGTGGACTATAAAACCCCCCGGGAGCCCACGATCATACGGGGGGCGGGCGAGAGGGCAAGCAGAAAACACATACGAGAGAAAAGCAAGTAGACATAGGACTAGCCACAAAACAGCAACACCGGAGAGAAGGAGCAGCCCAAGCCTTGGACAGCTTCCTTCCTCCTCCATACAGCTCCAGGAGCAACATTGTACTATCGATCATCCAACTACACTCGGCAGGACTAGGGGTATTATCTCACCGGAGAGCCCCGAACCTGGGTATGTCCGGCGTCCCGTGCCCGCTCATGCCAACCTCGCCTCTGGAGTCCACCAGCGCCCTCGACCCTCATCCCCTCTTTAGCCATCCCTTGGCATCTACCGTGCGCCCACCACGACAGTCACACTACCCGTGTGGAGGAGAGTTGAACTACAGGACGGAGAGGATCGTCTTCGACGTGGCCGAGATCCCCTTGCCCTACAACGGGATCCTCGGCCGCCCGGCACTAGCCAAGTTCATGGCGGCGTCACACTACACCTACAACATGCTAAAGATGCCCGGGCCGTTGACCATCATCTCCGTCCGATCTTACAAGAAGGACGTGCTGATCTGCGCCGACCAACTCTACCGAGAAGCAGTTGCAGCAGCTGTCATCAAGGCACCTGCTCCTGCCGCTGAAGGCCCGTGTCGATGTCAAAACCGGCGGATGTCGGGTAGGGGGTCCCAAACTGTGCGTCTAAGGCGGATGGTAACAAGAGGCAGGGGACACGATGTTCACCCAGGTTCGGGCCCTCTCGATGGAGGTAATACCCTACTTCCTGCTTGATTGATCTTGATGATATGAGTAGTACAAGAGTTGATCTACCACGAGATCGTAGAGGCTAAACCCTAGAAGCTAGCCTATGGTATGATTCTTGTTGGTCCTACAGACTAAACCCTCCGGTTTATATAGGCACCGGAGTGGGCTAGGATTACACAGAGTCGGTTACACTGGGAGGAGATCTACATATCCGTATCGCCAAGCTTGCCTTCCACGCCAAGGAGAGTCCTATCTGGACACGAGACGAAGTCTTCAATCTTGTATCTTCATAGTCCAGCAGTCCGGCCAAAGGATATAGTCCGGCTGCCCGGATACCCCCTAATCCAGGACTCCCTCAGTAGCCCCTGAACCAGGCTTCAATGACGATGAGTCCGGCGCGCAGATTGTCTTCGGCATTGCAAGGCGGGTTCTTTCCTCCGAATACTCTGTAGAAGATTTTGAACACAAGGATAGTGTCCGGCTCTGCAAAACAAGTTCCACATGCCACCGTAGAGAGTACAATATTTCCACAAATCTAGTCTGCTGACGTACTTGATATGATGACATCATACCATAGCCCGGTCATTATTCGAACCGTTTTTCTCAACCAGCCTTGGCACGTCTTGTCGAAGGAGAGATCGTGTTCCCTTATCGCGGGATTCTCATCAATACGAGCTTGGGTAACCCAATCGTGCCCGTTGGTATAACTCCTCGATTGTAGGCAAGTCCCAAACGGTCACGAGGAGGACGCTTGGTATTCATCCTCTTTATAAAGAGACCAAGGCCTGTCCTTTTTACTCCTCGAACTCAATTGAATCCTCCCCCCGCCTCGAGTTCTAACACCCGAAGCTCAGGTCAGGCACTTCGGACCTTAAACCATGTCCGGATCCGACCTTCAAGGTCGGTGGATGCCTTCCTCCGTCACGGAGGAGGACGACAAAAAGTTAAGAGAGGCCAGGTTTCTGACCGGCGAGATCCTGCACCGGCTGCCTGCTTGAGGGCAGGTCATTCCCACTCCCAAACCCGGCGAGAGCGTTGTGTTCGTATCTCACTTACTCCAAGGGCTAGGCCTTGCCCTAGATCCCTTCGTGAGGGGGCTCATGTTTTACTATGGGCTGGATTTATATGATCTGGCCGTTGATTATGTCCTCCATATATCGTTGTTCATCGTTGTGTGTGAAGCTTTCCTCCGTATTACCCCTCACTTCGGCCTGTGGCTCAAGACCTTCATGGTGGAGCCGAAGATGATCGAGGGGTGGCACGCAGAGTGCGGAGGCGCAGTAATAAGCAAAAGTGCCGTCACCCCATGGCCAGAGGGTTCTTTCCAGGAGGTGTCCAGCTTATGGCAACGAGAATGGTTTTATATCACAGCTCCCACGGGCACCAAGTGGGTGGCTCCCCCTGTTTTTTGCTCGGGCCCCCCGCCACAACTAGCGTCATGGGTCAACAAGGGGTTGGACTGGGGGCCAGTAAAGGATGTGCCAATATTGCAGAGCCGCATCCAGGATCTCCTAGAGAGAGACATCAGTCTAATCACGGTAATGCAAGTCATGTTAATTCGTCGAGTCCTACCCTGCAAATGTCATCCCCTCCGCATGTGGGAGTTCAACCCGGAGGGACCGCGAGCTATCCATCATTTCCTTGGCATGACGCCTGAGGAGATGTATAAATTGTTCTTCGGACCACAAATAATGTGTCCGGACACCACCGAGGATGCGGGTTTGAACTGCAATCGTCCAGATACCCAAGTAAGTAGTCCTGTAACCGAACATGCTATATATTTATTTATCACAACATCATTGTGAAAAGTCGCTCTCTGAACAGGACTGGGTAACAAAGGCGAAGATGATTAGGTGTCCGTCCCCCCTCCCTAAGGTCTCACCGGATCCTATACTAGCCAGGATGCTGGAGCCCGCGCCTTATCAAGCGCCCTTAGGGGAAGACAAAGGAGGGAAGAAAGAGGCTAGCGCCTCTGCGAAGGAGGATAATCAGGGGGAAGAAACTGAAATTCCCCCTTCCCAAGGAAAGAAGATGAGGGCCTCTGAAGACCCGGAGACAATGGTCTCCAAACGGGGGAAGAAATCTTCACCAGAGGGTCCTGCCCCAGGGGATACCTCGGCCGCACAATGCCCGCAAGGGGGTCTGCCCCCAGCCGAGCTGTAAGTAGAAATGGGACTTAATAGTAAAAAATGTCCTGCTTTGCTTCTGAGGAAAATAACCAAAACGCTTATCTTGTAGTCCGGATCATAGCCATTCTCGGCAGAGTTCGTCTTCGGGGGATCTTCTTTCGGAGATGATGGAGAGCGAAACGCCTCCCCATGCCCTCCCTCCTTACGAGGCGGGCGACCCCGAGGTGTCGTCGCGGAGGGCTTCTCCTAATCCAGCAAGGCCAGAGGGTAATCCTTTGGCCACCCAAAGTCCTCAGTATCCAGCTCTTGAAGAGAGCAACCGGAAGGGTCCGGCACCGTCTGTTATGCGGTCGGACGCTTCAAGGATCTGCTAGAGCAGGCGGCTATCTCGTAAGCGCGTAAATGCGCTAATGGGCGCGGTGGTTGAGAGGATTTCATCCGCCGAAAGCGGGTTGCATGAAGCCTTTATGAGTCTGCTGAAAGGTTTTGAGGTACATGAAATAGTGTGTATTTTTTACAGTACCGCACACGTTAAGGTGTGTCCTGTGCAGATAGTAGCCCCTGAGACTCTGGTTGCTGTCGAAAACGGCGGCAAACAGAGGATCATAGTCCCAGGTAACAATCCGGCCGTCCTCATATGCAGGTGGCGGAAGGTCCGGTGGCTAGCCGGACTGGTGAGTTTGCCGAGCTGAAGCGGCAACTTGATGCGGCGGATGCCGACATCATGCTTGTCAACAAGCGGCTTGACGAGGCACAGGGTATGTGATTTCTCCAGTGATCAGTACGTAGTAGCATGATGCCAGTATCTTTAATATGTTGCGACTTCAGATGGAGCTACGGCCGTGGAGACCCTTCGAGCGGAACTTGCCCGGGCCAAACAAAAAGCCAGGAAGAGTGATGCGGCCGCCCTGAAGGCGGTCGAGGAGCTGAGAGCCGAAAAGGCAGCTCATTGCCGAAGCAAGGAGGAAATAGCCAAGATGGCTGTGGAATTGAAGGATGCCGCCGGCCGTTACGAGCTTCTCAAAAAGGAAGATCAAGCGAAGATGCCGGACCTGGAGAAGGCCACGGTGGCGGCCAAGGACGCCCGCTATACAATTAGAGCGATGAAGGAGGAGTTGCGTCACGCCGGGGATATCGCGGCTGGGAAGCCCTTCATGCTGCAGATGAAGTTCGTAGATCCTCAGTATGCTCCGCTGGATCGGCTGTGGAGTTCTACAGACGCTTATCTGGATTTGGCAGCAAGTGCCGCTGATGCGGCCGAATACTTTAAAGATCAAAAAGATCGCGAAGTGGAGAAGCTGTTCTAGTCACAATTTAACGTTCTAGTGCGTCCGCTTCCTTTGAATGAGCGGATGGCCGAATGGGCCGAGCTCCATAGGTTGTCCGGGCTCTCCATGAGGTCTATTGTGGATTATCTATGGCCGGAAGGGCAAGGCCGAACCATTATTTTAGTTTGGTGCAGCAATTCCTTGGTACTGTGCCGCGCATCGATGCTATGAAGAGGTCGGCGTGCATCGAGGGTGCGCGGATGGCCGTGTCAAGACATACTGGGCGGAGATGGAAGCCACCGCAATTGCAACCCCAAGTTCGGCCGTTAGCCGAGTAGCTGCCGAGCACTACTTTGATGAAGTCCTTGAAGGTGCTCGTTCAATAGAAGCTCAGTGCTCGAAGAATATTATGTTCTAGTGACATGTATTCCCATTGAAAAACAATGTTTTACTGAATTGTAAAGGCTATTTTTATACTTTTGCCTGAAAGTATGATGATGCCTCATGTGCGGCCGTTTATGTATATATGTATATAACCTAAAAGTTTGCAGTCGTCGGCTTCAGCCCCCACGCATATAATGCGGGGGTGTTCGCAGAAGACGCGTGTTCACACTTGATCCAACGTCTTGGTCCATTAAGGAGGTGATAGCGCAGCAAATGAGGCAACCAGATTATATTGCTTTAACACTTCCACTTAGCCATAGGAGTTTGACAGTGGGGCTACTATATAGCCCATGGTGGCTCCGCGCTCATCCGAATACGGGGCGCGTACATGCCTGGCCGGGAAACGGCCCTTTGTTAATGCTGAGGAATCCCGAAGATTCCATTAGGTCATCGAGTGGTTGACCAGTCTCGCGCTTTATCATGACAGTCAGTTTTCGGCTTTCTCTACTGAGGTGCTCGTCCGGCCGAACCAGGGCACAATCGCAATAGTTCTCCTGGTGCCGCCTTAGCCGATAGAGCGGAACGTAAGGTAGCAAAACACAGGAGCCGGGCAAACCCAACATTTGACAAAAGACATGATTCGGAGCTGATGCATATAAGGCCAAACTCGCGACGCCGAACCCTCCCTAAGGTATTCGGTCTTTGAGATATATACCGGGCTAAATGATGCCCTTAGATAATGAGCCCCTAGTGTCGGTGCGAGCAATATTCGACGTGGCCACATGCCAAGAACGTCAGCATCCTTCTCGGTTGTATTGAGAATCCAGAGGATGTGAACAACAAAAGACAGTAAAAAAGGTTTACACAGGGTCTTAATCTAAAGAGAAACCTTTGAACGGGTCCCTGCTGCACGTCTGCGCCTGTGTCTCCATTGTGCCATATCCTGGACGGGTGTAGTACGATTGTCATCTGTAAAAGAGAGGAACTTAGTTGAAAGTTGTCGTGCAAAAAGTTGGCAATTATAAATAAACCATTTAAAAGTTAAGATGGGTAAAGTTGAGCCGAACTATCGCTGAGAAGCCCCTGGCACCGTCTACAAGGGTATAACCATCAAACCAATCTCTATCCAATGATTAGCCAGACTCGTCTAAACGTGTCCGTGGTCTTAACGACCGGTCATCTGTTCTGGTGGTGAGGCTGTCTAGACTCCGACTGTTAAAGCAGCCGTACGTTCTTCTGCTCGTATGGAGTGCTCAACATTTCCATGTACTATGATGATGCCACGCGGACCGGGCATTTTAAGCTTAAGAAAAGCGTAATGCGGTATTGCATTAAAATGAGCGAAAGCCGCTCGTCCGAGTAGTGCTTGATAGCCACTTCGGAATGGAGCAATGTCGAAGGTTAACTTTTCGCTTCGGAAGTTGTCGGGCGAGCCGAACACAACCTCTAGTATTAGAGAGCCCGTGCAGCGAGCCTCTGTGCCTGGTATTACTCCCTTGAAGGTAGTATTACTGTGGCTGATTTTTGTTGGGTTTATCCCCATTTTGCGGATGGTGTCCTGATATATCAGATTTAGACTACTGCCGCCGTCCATAAGGACTCGTTTGAGATGGCATCCGTTTATTATTGGGTCCAGCACCAAGGCGGTTGATCCTTCATGCCGGATGCTTATTAGGTGATCCCTGCGATCAAAAGTGACCGGGCAGGCCGACCAAGGGTAGAACTCAGGGGTGACGGGCTCTACGGCTTGTGTATTTCGGAGTATATATTTGTTTCTCCTCTTTGTCACGTGGATCACGTTTACTGTCTTGACTTCTGGTGGGAATTTTTCCTGTTCCCCAGTGCCTTGCTGGCGAGGCTCATCCTCGTCTTCACTCGGTATGTCCTCCCCCTTGTGTTCGGTGTTTAGCTTGCCAGCCTGTTTGAAGACCCAGCATTCTCTGTGGGTATGATTTGCAGGTTTATTGGGGGTGCCACCCGGCAAGGCCCTCACCAAGGACGCCAGCGGGACCACCGCCTGGACCGCGACCAACCAAACTTCCACCGCTGTTCCCATGCAGCTGCCAGCCCAACCAGCTGGGCGGGCACCTACGTGGCAACATGCAGCTCCCAGGCCAACTCATCAAGCGTCTGTGTGGCGGCATGCAGATCTTCGTGAAGGCTCCACCACCGTGCCACCCAGCTGCCTGCCTGCCTACATGGCACCGCACGCATCACTGGTCGGGGCGCGTGTCGAAGCGAGGAGGAGCGGCGACGGACGGGATGGGCCTCGCCTCGTCCCCCCGATAAAGCAAGGGGACACCTAAGCCACGCATTAAATGCGTCTTGTCCTGTAATACGAGAGATAAGCTCAGGGCACTGTACGCCTTTCCACCTCCTGTTGTCACTGTGGCAGCCCCTTTTAACTATAAAAGGAGGCCCATGGCATACTGAAGGAGGATTCGGCTCTTTCGAACCACGCGCTAACCACAGCTAGTTCGAGACCTCAAGAACTGTCAGAAATACACCCACCAAAGCAGGACTAGGGTTTTACGCATCCTCGCGGCCCGAACCTGGGTAAATGATCCTTGTGCTGTCTACTAGCCCTGCTCTCCTCGCAACCCTGCGCCCCGGCAACCGTAGTAGGGATTCTTGTGATCCCATAGGTGTCGTTCCACACCGACACAAGTGTACTATATTGCTAGATTTAACTTTAATCTATGAGTTGCTCTGTATCTATTTTGGCATAAATGGTTCATACTAGGATTTAATTAGTGATCTTACTTCTGTTGCTTCTTGGTGACTATGAAATATATTGCATTTTCATGGAAGCAGGAGCCGGGTAGTTGTGGAGCGGGTCGTGGGAGAGGTGGTCGGCGAGCGCGGGCTGGATGGGAAGGTGATTCCTGTGATGGCGACTATGCCGACGGGCAGGGCAGGGTCGATTGTGGCCATCATGGTGTTTCTGAGGGAGAGCGAGGCATCTGCCATCGCGCAGCTGAAGAAGTCAATGCTTGGGGCGAGGTTTGCCACCGTGGCCAGCGTGAAAGCTGACAGACTTAAAGGCTGGTGACAGGTTCGCCGTCGTCGCACCGTCTCTCAACTTGGTGGAGATGCGAAAGGAGAGCCGTGGCGCCATGAAGACCTCGACGCATGCTACCGTGACCACGACCAGGCCATTTTGCTGGTAATAAAGATACTTTTCTTGCGGGGCGCTGGTAATAAAGATACTAATTGTATACATAACCCCCAGCTTCGGAAACATTAGATAAATATCCAACTTATTATTGAAAAATCTTGACTCAAGATAAATGAAACCTTTCCTATATACAATGAGCTTCGGAAACATTAGATAAATATCCAACTTATTGTTGAAAAATCTTGATTCAAGATAAATGGAACCTTTCCTATATACAATGAGCTTATTATTGAAGGTTGCAACGATTGTGCTACTATTGCTGAAATAAGAGGCTTGTGTGAATTTTTCAATCTTTTTGTACCTTGTAATAGTGATTGTCAGTCTTTGTGTACCTTGTAATAGTGACTGTCAATCTTTGTGTACCTTGTAATAGTGACACGTGGATGCGTGAAGTTGAGTGATACTCCATCCGTAAAAAATATAAGAGCATTTAGATCGGAAAGTCAATTTGGCTCCCGGGAGCATATGCTACCGGGGCCAAAAAATTGGAAAAAAAAATCAAGACACAATTTGTTTGTATACTTAGTCACATCCAAGTGCCACCTGCAAATTTGGAGGCTGCTACCTCTTGAGCTTGTGTTGGTTTTTCCCTTGAAAAGGAAAGGGTGATGCAGCAAAGTAGTGTAAGTATTTCCCTCAGTTTTGAGAACCAAGGTATCAATCCAGTAGGAGACAACGCGACAAGCCACCGAATACCTGCACAAACAAACACCAACTTGCACCCAACGCGATAAGGGGTTGTCAATCCCTTCATGGTTATTTGCAAAGTGAGATCTGATAGAGATGATAAATAGTAAAGTAATATTTTTGGTATTTTTGGTATATGGAATGGAAAGAAAAAGATTGCAAAGTAAGTAAATAGGAAACTAGCATTGTAGATCGGAAACTTATATCATGGAAAATAGACCCGAGGGGCCATATGCTTGTCACGCCCAATATGCGACCCTATCCAAAAGGAACTCGACGGTCCCACCAAGGATAGACCCGCATATTGAAACGCTTTTGCAAGGTGGATATCATTACGTCAACATTACATAATAGATGGGGATACATACATAAGGCACAAATGCCACAAGAATACATCAACATCAGATACAAGATCAACATCCGACTACGGATGAAACATAAACAGAAACTCAAACAATATCCACCCTGCTAGCCCAGGCTGCCGACCTGGAACATATCCCCTGATCGAAGAAGAAGCAGAAGAAGAACTCCAATACAAGCAAACATCGCTCTCACGTCATGATCATCGCAAACCTGTACCTGCAATCGGTGGTGTAGTAATCATGAGCCACGAGGACTCAGCAATCCCATTACCATGGGTATCAAGACTAGCAAAGCTTAATGGGAAAGGAAGGGATAAAGTGGTGAGGTTGCAGCAGCGACTAAGCATATATGGTGGCTAACATACGCAAAAGAGAGCGAGAAGAGAAACAAAGGAACGGTCGTCATCTAGTAATGATCAAGAAGTGATCCTGAACTCCTACTTACGTCAGACATAACCCAGGAACCGTGTTCTCCTCTCGATCAACCCCGAAAAGAGACACTCACGGTTACGCTACGGTTGGTGTATTTTAGAAGAGTTTGCTTCAAGTTTACTACAACCGGATATTAACAAATTCCCATCTCGCCACATAACCGCTGGCACGCTCTCGAAAGTTTATACCCTGCAGGTGTCCCAACTTAGCCCATGATAAGCTCTCGCGATCAACGAAGGATATTCCTTCTCCCGGGAAGACCCGATCAGTCTCGGAATCCGGCTACAAGACATTTTGACAAAGAATAAAACAAGACCAGCAAGACCGCCCGATGCGCCGACAATCCCGATAGGAGCTGCACATATCTCGTTCTCGTGGCAACACCGGATAAGCGAAGCGTCAGTACCGACGTAACCCAAGTTGCCAAGGGATGGTCCCAAGACGGTGCTCTAGTTTGGACCAACACTTAGACAAGCATTGGCCCGGGGCTGAATAAAGATGACCCTTGGGTTAATTACTCCCAAGGGAAATGTAGGTGGTGGTGAGGCAAATGGAAAACCAATGTTGGGCCTTATGGAGGAGTCTTATTCAAAGCGAACTGTCAAGGGGTCCCATAAATCACCCGACCGCGTTAGGGACGCAAAATCCGGGAACATAATACCGATATGACGGAAACTAGGGCGGCAAGAGTGGAACAAAACACCAGGCATAAGGCCGAGCCTTCCATCCTTTACCAAGTATATAGATGCATTAATAAAATAAGATATATTGTGATATCCCAACAAGTAAGCATGTTCCAACAAGGAACAACATCTCCATGTTCCAACAAGGAACAAACGTCATCTTCACCTGCAACTAACAACGCTATAAGAGGGGCTGAGCAAAGCGGTAACATAGCCAAACAACGGTTTGCTAGGAAGGGTGCAAAAGGTTAGAGGCTGACATGGCAATTTGGGAGGCTTGATAAACAGGTAATAGGTAGCGCAGCATAGCGATAGAACGAAGCAACTAGCATAGCAATGATAGTAGTGCGATCCAGGGTAGCGGTCATCTTGCCTGAAATCCCGCAAGGAATAAGAACGAGTCCATGAAGAAGACGAACGGATGAAGCCGAACCAAGCGTAGACGAACGAATCCTCACGATCGCAACGAAACGGGAACTATCGAGAAGAAGCACACAACATAGTAAACACACCACACATGAACAAGACATGACGCACAACAAGCATGATGCATGACAACGCTAGATGAGGCTACTCACGGCAAAAGATGATGCATACAAGACCAACACATCAAAGCAAGTTTAAATGAGGCCGGGAACAGCATAGAACAATTCCGGTAAGTCCTCATATGCAAATTTCGAAATTGGTCCAGAACTGAATAAACCTTATGTTCAAGTTGTTAAACAGCAAGTTAAAATGCACCAAGATGATCTACACGAAAATCTAGTCAAGTTACATATAAAGTTCATTAAATTCGGAGCTACGGTCTAGAAGATATGAGCAAAACAAGATAAGCATGGCATTGATGCAAAATGCATACAAACATCAAGCAAACACCTCAAAACAAGGATGCAACATGATAATATGCAACTACATGCAAAATCAAGCAAGTTTCATATAGAGCACACTCAAAACGGAGCAACGGTGCAACACATACACCCTATACAAGACACAACAACAATCTGTCCATAACAGCAAGTAGGCATATTGCAAGCATCAAAACAACATGCTACATTATCCCCCTGTAATAACAAAAGGCATGGGCATGATGTACAGGTAAAGCATGACAAAACATCAACAAGGAGCTATCTCCAGAAATCACTAGAAGATGCTCAAAAGGACATGGCAAGATTGCAAATAATAACAGTTACAGACTTAGCAGAATTCACAGGACATGGCAGAAATAACATCAGGTTAACATGTTTAGAGCTATAAAACCACATGTTACAGGAACTTATCAAGGCAAACAAAGGCATGTAATGAATCTACTAATCTCATAGAACAAATGTTCCTTACTGACCATAAGCCAAAAAGGATCAGAAAATCTGATGGCACCCATGTAAACATAGCAAGTTATATTACAGATTCATACATGGCAGGAACAACAATAAGTAGGCATGTTGGTGAGCTTGAACCACTCACCACAGAGCAATAACTGGCATGGCAAGGCAACTCACAGTAAGAAGACATGGCATAAAAGCTATACATGGCAAGAACAACATCATAGCATACACGGATCAACTACAACAACCTTGGCAAAATTGAATAACATGTAAACAACCTGCCAGGAAACATTTTATAGCAAAAGTAGAGCTCGATTGACTCAAGCTAAGGCACTCCATAATTGCAAACAAGGGCATGGATGGATAGAGCATAACCATATGTTCAAAACATCCTTACTGAAGTATCTGAAAATAAGCATGGATCTCTCTGTAGCATCAAGTTTACATGGCATAAAAATATCAGCAGAACAGGGGCTGAAATCAGCAACATCATGAAGCCTAGTTTGCATGCTTGTGCTTGTCACCACAGAGATCACAAAAATACATGGCATACACCCTTGTAAATATGGCATGGCATATTACAAAACAATTGTAGGACTCAAGATCATAGGATGCACACATCAATCATGGCAAAAATGACAAAAGTGCATGTTCTGATAAGAACCTGAAACTAACATCACATAGCCCTCTTCTAACAGCATTACGGGCAACAAGATGAGCTCAAATGAAAATGATGCAATGAGATTAAATGATGTACTCGTCGAGGCGAACAAACTGACATATTACGCGCATGAAACGGGGCTACGGATGCAGAGATACAATGGCATGAACATGGCATGAAAATACTGCAATCCTGGGACTTAGAGAAAAACGAGGGAGGGAGGAAGTCAACCTCCAGATCCAGATCGGGATCGGCTCGCGAACCGAGGTTCGCCGGAGTGGAGGGGACGGCGGGGAGAAGCCGGAGGAGGACGGGGCGAGGCGGGGGCGACGGATCCGGCCGGCCCCTCGCCGGATCCGGCGGCCGGCGGCGCGACGGCGAGGAAGCGCGGCGGCGAGGCGCGGGCGACGAGGCCGGAGGCGGCGCCCGGGCAGGCGGCGCAAGCCGGCGGAGCGGGCGCGGAGCGGGCTGCTGGGGCCGGAGGCGGCTCGGCGGGCAGGCGGCGCGGTGGCCGGAGGCCACGTGGCTCTCTGGACGGGAAGCGGGCGGACATGTCCGTGAGGTGCGGAAGTGTCCGGTGGCGGCGGGAGGAAGAGGACTAGGGTTTGCACCGCGAATTTCGGGGAAGGAGACTTATTTATAGATAGAGGGAGCTAGGAGAGTCCAAATGGAGCACGGTTTTCGGCCACGCGTTCGTGATCGAACGACCGAGAGCATGGAGGGGAGTTTGTTGGGTTTTGGGCCACTTTGAAAGGGTGTTGGGCTGCAAGATAAAAGAGGCCTTTGCGGTTACCCGGTTAACCGTTGGAGTATCAAACGACCTCCAAATGGGACGAAACTTGACAGGCGGTCTACCGGTGCTATACGAAGGCCGCTTGACAAACCTCGGTCCATTCCGAGACCGTTTAACACCCGCACACGAAAAGAGGCAAAAGGGGGCGCCGGGAGACATAGGAGTGCCGGATTGCAAAACGGACAACGGGGAAAATGCTCGGATGCATGAAACGAACACGTATGCAAAATGAAATGCACATGATGACATGATAAAAATGCAGATGATGACATGGCAAAGAGAGACACGCAAGAAAATAACATGGCAACGACGGCGAATAACTGGCAGACACCTGGCGCATTGAATCCGGGGCGTTACAATGCTTCACTAGAGGCTTCTCTCGAGATAGAATTTATTACGGTGGGTGAACAAATTACTGCCGAGCAATTGATAGAAAAGCGCATAATTATGACGATATCTAAGGCAATGATCATGAATATAGGCATCACGTCCGTGTCAAGTAGACTGAAACGATTCTACATCTACTACTATTACTCCACACATCGACCGACTCCTGCCGCATCTAGAGTATTAAGTTTATAAGAACAGAGTAACACATTAATCAAGATGACATGATGTAGCGGGATTAACTCAAGCAATATGATAAAAAAACCCATCTTTTTATCCATGATGGCAACAATACAATACGTGCCTTGTTGCCCCTACTGTCACTGGGAAAGGACACCGCAAGATTGAACCCAAAGTTAAGCACTTCTCCCATTGCAAAAAAATCAATCTAGTTGGCCAAACCAAATCGATAGTTCGGAGAGACTTGCAAAGATATCAAATCATGCATATAAGAATTCAAAGGAGATTCAAATAATATTCATAGATAAGTTGATCATAAATCCACAATTCATCGGATCCCGGCAAACACACTGCAAAAGAGTATTACATCGAATAGATCTTCAAGAACAGCGAGGAGAACTTTGTATTGAGAATCAAAGAGAGAGCAGAAGCCATCTAGCTACTAGCTATGGACCTGTCGGTCTGAATTAAACTACTCACGCTTCATTGGAGAGGCAATGGTGTTAATGTAGAAGCCCTCCATGATGGAATCCCCCTCCGGTAGGATGCCGGAAAAGGCCCCAAGATGGGATCTCACGGGTACAGAAGGTTGCGGTAGTGGAAAAGTGGTTTCGTGGCTCCCCTGGATGTTTTTGGGGTATAAGAGTATATATAGGCGGAAGAATTAGGTTAGGAGAGCTATGAGGGACCCACAAGGTTGGGGGCGCGCCCTACCCCCCTGGGCACGCCCTCCACCCTTGTGGCCGCCTCGAGGCTCGTCTGACTTGCACTCCAAGTCTCCTGGGTGTCTTCTGGTCCAAGAAAAAATCATCACGAAAGTTTTATTCCATTTGGTGTTCCTTTTCTACGAAACTCTAAAACAAGGAAAAAACAGAAATTGGCACTGGGCTCTAGGTTAATAGGTTAGTCCCAAAAATCATATAAAATAGCATATTAATGCATATAAAACATCCAAAACAGATAATATAATAGCATGGAACAATAAACAATTATAGATACGTTGGAAACGTATCAAGCATCCCCAAGCTTAATTCCTGCTCGTCCCCGAGTAGCTAAATGACAAAAACATAATTTTTGATGTGGAATGCTACCTAATATATTTATCCATGTAATTCTCTTTATTGTGTCATGAATGTTCAGATCCGTAAGATTCAAAAAAAAAGTTTATATTGACATAAAAACAATAATACTTCAAGCATACTAACAAAATAATTATGTCTTCTCAAAATAACATGGCCAAAGAAAGCTTATCCCTACAAAATCATATAGTCTGGCTATGCTCCATCTTCATCACAGAAAATATTCAAATCATGTACAACCCCGATTTTAGCCAAGGAATTGTTTCATACCTTTTCAACTTTCACGCAATACATGAGCGTGAGCCATGGACATAGCACTATAGGTGGAATAGAAGGTGGTTGTGGATAAGACAAAAAAGAGGGAGATAGTCTCACATCAACTAGGCGTATTAATGGGCCATGGAAATGCCCATTGATAGATATCAATGTGAGTGAGTAGGGATTTCCATGCAACGGATGCACTATAGCTATAAGTTTATGAAAGCTCAACAAAGAAAACTAAGTGGGTGTGCATCCAACTTGCTTGCTCATGAAGACCTAGGGCAATTTGAGGAAGCCCATCGTTGGAATATACAAGCCAAGTTCTATAATGAAAAATTCCCACTAGTATATGAAAGTGATATCGTAGGAGACTCTCTATCATGAAGATCATGGTGCTACTTTGAAGCATAAGTGTGGCAAAAATAGATAGTAACATTGTCCCTTCTCTCTTTTTCTCTCTTTTTTTGGGGCCTTCTCTTCTTTTTTTGGGCCTTCTCATTTTTTTGGCCTTTCTCTTTTTTTTCCTCACATGGGACAATGCTCTAATAATGAAAATCATCACACTTCTATTTACTTACAACTCAAGAATGACAGTTCGATACTAGAACAAAAATATGACTCTATATGAATGCCTCCGGCAGTGTACCGGGATGTGCAATGAATCAAGAACGCCATGTATAAAAAAATATGAACGGTGGCTTTTCCACAAATACGATGTCAACTATATGATCATGCAAAGCAATATGACAATGATGATGCGTGTCATAATAAACGGAACAGTGGAAAGTTGCATGGCAATATATCTCGAAATGACTATGGAAATGCCATAATAGGAAGGTATGGTAGCTGTTTTGAGGAAGGATATGTGGTGGGTTTATGGTACCGGCGAAATTTGCGCGGTACTAGAGAGGCTAGCAATGGCGGAAAGGTGAGAGTGCGTATAGTCCATGGACTAAACATTAGTCATAAAGAACTCACATAGTTATTGCAAAAATCTATTAGTCATCGAAACAAAGTACTACGCGCATTCTCCTAGGGGAAGGGTTGGGTGGAGTTAACCATCACGCGATCCCGACCTCCACACAAAGGATGACAATCAAAAAATATCCCATGCTCCAACTTCGTTACATAACGGTTCACCATACGTGCATGCCACGGGACTCACAAACCTTAACACAAGTATTTCTCAAATTCACAACTACTCACTAGCATGACTCTAATATCACCATCTTCATATCTCAAAACAATCATAAGGAATCAAACTTCTCATAGTATTCAATGCACTTTATATGAAAGTTTTCATTATATCCCTCTTGGATGCCTATCATATTAGGACTAATTTTATAACCAAGCAGATTACCATGCTGTTCAGAGACTCTCAAAATAATATAAGTGAAGTGCGAGAGTTCATCAATTTCTATAAAATAAAATCACCATCGTGCTCTAAAAAGATATAAGTGAAGCACTAGAGCAAAATGCCTAGCTCAAAAGATATAAGTGAAGCACATAGAGCATTCTAATAAATCACGATTCATGTGTGTCTCTCACAAAAAGGTGTGTACAACAAGGATGATTGTGGCAAACTTAAAAGCAAAGACTTAAATCATACAAGACGCTCCAAGCAAAACACATATCATGTGGTGAATAAAAATATAGCCTCAAGTAAAGTTACCGATAGACGAAGACGAAAGAGAGGATGCCTTCCTGGGGCATCCCCAAGCTTAGGCTTTTTGACATCATTGAATATTACCTTGGGGTGCCTTGGGCATCCCCAAGCTTAGGCTATTGCCACTCCTTATTCCATAGTCCATCAAATCCGTACCCGAAACTTGAAAACTTCACAACACAAAACTCCAACAAAAAATCTCGTAAGCTCCGTTTGTATAAGAAAATAAATCACTACTTTTGGTACTGTTGTGAAATCATTCTTTATTTATATTGGTGTAATATCTAATGTATTCCAACTTTTCCATGGTTCATACCCCCTGATACTAGCCATAGATGCATCAAAATAAGCAAACAACACGTGAAAAACAGAACAGTCTGTAGCAATCTGGATAATTCGAATACTTCTGTAACTCCAAAATTCCTGAGAAATTAGGACGTCCTAAGAAAGTTGTTTATTAATCCTCTGCAAAAGGAATAAACTGAAAAGCACGTTCTTGTGATTTATGATAATTATTTTCGTGCGTGCAAAAGTTTCTGTTTTTCAGCAAGATCAAATCAACTATCACCGTAAGCTATCCCAAAGGTCTTACTTGGCACAAACACTAATTAAAATACAAAACCACATCTAACCAGAGGCTAGATGATTTATTCAAAGCAAAACAGGACCTAAAAAGCAAGAACAAAAATAAAATTGGGTTGCCTCCCAACAAGCGCTATTGTTTGACGCCCCTACCTAGGCATAAAACACGAATAGATCTAAGTATTATCATCTTTGGCATTCAATCCATAAGTGGCTTTCATAATAGACTCATAAGTTTAATTTTCTTTCTTGGAAAGTGTTCCATGCCTTTTCTTAACGGAAATTGGAATCTAATGTTTCCTTCTTTCATATCAATAATTGCACCAATCGTTCTAAGGAAAGGTCTACCAAGAATAATAGGACGTGTAGGATTGCAATCTATATCAAGAACAATGAAATCTACGGGAACATAATTCATATTTGCAACAATAAGAACATCATTAATTCTTCCCATAGGTTTCTTAATAGTGGAATCCGCAAGATGCAAATTTAAGGAACAATCATCAATTTCACGGAAACCTAACACATCACATAAAGTTTTTGGAATCGTGGAAACACTAGCACCCAAATCACACAAAGCATAGCATTCATAATCTTTAATCTTAATCTTAATAGTAGGTTCCCACTCATCATAAAGTTTTATAGGAATATAAACTTCCAAATTAAGCTTTTCTTCATAAGGTTGCATCATAGCATCAACGATATGTTTAGTAAAAGCTTTGTTTTGATAATAAGCATGAGGAGAATTCAACATGGATTGCAACAAGGAAATAAAATCTATTAAAGATCAATTATCATAATTAAATTCCTTGAAATCCAAAATAGTGGGTTCATTGCTATCTAAAGTTTTTGACCTCTCCAATCCCACTTTTATCAATTTTTGCATCAAGATCTAAAAACTCCGAATCATTGGAATGCCTTCTAACCAAAGTTGACTCATCTCCAGTCCCATGTTTATCAAGATTTACATTGGAAAACAAAGATTCAATATGAGTCACATCAATCACTTTAAGATCTTCATTATTATTTTCACGGAAACTAGAAGAACACACTTTTATAAACCATTCTTTCTTAACAGGCATCTTAGCGGTTCTTTCTTTGCACTCATTAATGGAAATTCTCATGGCCTTGAGAGACTCATTGATATCATGCTTGGGTGGAATACATCTAAGTTTCAACGAATCAACATCAAGATAAATTCTATCCACGTTCTAGCCAAATCATCAATCTTAAGCAATTTTTCTTCAATCAAAGCATTGAAATTCTTTTGCAAACTAATAAATTCTTTAACACTATTCTCAAATTCAGAGGGCATCTTATTATAATTTCCATAAGAATTGTTATAGGAATTACCATAATTATTATAGGAATTACCATAATTATTATAGGAATTACTAGGAAACGGACTAGGATTAAAATTACCTCTATACGCGTTATTACCAAAATTGTTCATACCAAAAAAATTCACATCCATAGATTCATTATTGTTTTCAATCAAAGTAGACGAAGGCATATCATTAGGATCAATAGGAGCACTCTTACTAGCAAACAATTTCATGAGCTCATCCATCTTTCCACTCAAAACATTTATTTGTTCAACCGCATGCACTTTTTTACTAGTGGAAGATCTTTCGGTATGCCATTGAGAATAATTAACCATGATATTATCTAGGAGTTTAGTAGCTTCCCCTAAATTAATTTCCATAAAAGTGTCTCCCGCGGCCGAATCTAAAAGATTTCTAGAGGCAAAATTCAATCCGGCATAAATTTTTTGTATAATCATCCATAAATTCAAACCATGAGTAGGGTAATTTGTAATCATCAATTTCATCCTCTCCCACGATTGTGCAACATGTTCATGATCAAGTTGCTTAAAATTCATAATATCGTTCCTAAGGGAGATAATCTTAGTGGGATAAAAGTACTTGGAAATAAAAGCATCTTTACACTTATTCCATGAATCAATAATATTTTTAGGCAAAGATGAAAACCAAGTTTTAGCGCGATCTCTAAGCAAGAACGGAAATAGCTTCAAATTAACAATATCATTATCCACATCTTTTTTCTTTTGCATATCGCACAAATCAACGAAATTATTAAGATGGGATGCGACATCTTCATTGGGAAGCCAAGAAAATTGATCTTTCATAACAAGATTCAGCAAAGAAGTGTTAATCTCACAAGATTCAGCATTAGCATCGGGAGCAATCGGAGTACTAATAAAATCATTGTTATTGGTGTTGGAAAAGTCACACAATTTGGTATTATCTTGAGCCATTGTGACTAAGCAAGCAATCCAACACACGAGCACACAAGCAAGCGAAGAAGACAAATGGAAGAGGGGCGAAGAAAAGGCAAATCTTTTCGAAAATCGTCTTAGAAGTGGGGGAGAGGAAAATGAGAGGCGAATGGCAAATAATGTTATGCGAGGGTTGAGAGTTTATGATGGGTAGTTGGTATGTCTTGGCTTGGCGTAGATCTCCCCGGCAACGGCGCCAGAAATCCTTCTTGCTACCTCTTGAGCTTGCGTTGGTTGTTCCCTTGAAGAGGAAAGGGTGATGCAGCAAAGTAGTGTAAGTATTTCCCTCAATTTTGAGAACCAAGGTGTCAATCCAGTAGGAGACAATGCGACAAGCTACCGAATACCTGCACAAACAAACACCAACTTGCACCCAACGCGATAAGGGGTTGTCAATCCCTTCACGGTTATTTGCAAAGTGAGATCTGATAGAGATGATAAACGGTAAAGTAATACTTTTGGTATATGGAACAGAAAGTAAAAGATTGCAAAGTAAGTAAATAGGAAACTAGAATTGTAGATCGGAAACTTATATGATGGAAAATAGAACCGGGGGCCATAGGTTTCACTAGAGGCTTCTCTCGAGATAGAAATTATTACGATGGGTGAACAAATTACTGCCGAGCAATTGATAGAAAAGCGCATAATTATGACGATATCTAAGGTAGTGATCATGAATATAGGCATCACGTCCGTGTCAAGTAGACCGAAACGATTCTACATCTACTACTATTACTCCACACATCGACCAACTCCTGCCTGCATCTAGAGTATTAAGTTCATAAGAACAGAGTAACGCATTAAGGAAGATGACATGATGTAGCGGGATTAACTCAAGCAATATGATAAAAATCCCATCTTTTTATCCTCTATGGCAACAATACAATACGTGCCTTGCTACCCCTACTGTCACTGGGAAAGGACACCGCAAGATTGAACCCAAAGCTAAGCACTTCTCCCATTGCAAGAAAAACCAATCTAGTTGGCCAAACCAAATCGATAGTTCGAAGAGACTTGCAAAGATATCAAATCATGCATATAAGAATTCAGAGGAGATTCAAATAATATTCATAGATAAGCTGATCATAAATCCACAATTCATCGGATCTCGGCAAACACACTGCAAAAGAGTATTACATCAAATAGATCTCCAAGAACAACGAGGAGAACTTTGTATTGAGAATTAAAGAGAGAGAAGAAGCCATCTAGCTACCGTAGGTCTGAAGTAAACTACTCATGCTTCATCGGAGAGGCAATGGTGTTGATGTAGAAGCCCTCTGTGATCGAATCCCCCACCGGCAGGATGCCGGAAAAGGCCCCAAGATGTGGTCTCACGGGTATAGAAGGTTGCGACGGTGGAAAAGTGGTTTCATGGCTCCCCTGGATGTTTTTGGGGTATAAGAGTATATATAGGCGAAAGAATTAGGCCAGGAGTGCTACGAGGGGCCCCAAAGGATGGGGGCGCACCCTACCCCCCTTGGGCGCGCCCTCCACCCTTGTGGCTGAAGGAAATATGCCCTAGAGGCAATAATAAAGTTATTATCTATTTCCTTATATCATGATAAATGTTTATTATTCATGCTAGAAATTGTATTAACCGAAACATAATACATGTGTGAATACATAGACAAACAGAGTGTCACTAGTATGCTTCTACTTGACTAGCTCGTTAATCGAAGATGGTTATGTTTCCTAACCATAGACATGAGTTGTCATTTGATTAACGGGATCACATCATTAGGAGAATGATGTGATTGACATGACCCATTCCGTTAGCCTAGCACTTGATCGGTTAGTATGTTGCTATTGCTTTCTTCATGACTTATACATGTTCCTGTAACTATGAGATTATGCAACTCCCGTTTACCGGAGGAACACTTTGGGTGCTACCAAACGTCACAACGTAACTGGGTGATTATAAAGGAGTACTACAGGTGTCTCCAAAGGTACATGTTGGGTTGGCGTGTTTCGAGCTTAGGTTTTGTCACTCCGATTGTCGGAGAGGTATCTCTGGGCCCTCTCGGTAATGCACATCACTATAAGCCTTGCAAGCAATATAGCTAATGAGTTAGTTATGGAATGATGCATTACGTAACGAGTAAAGAGACTTGCCAGTAACGAGATTGAACTAGGTATTGGATACCGACGATCGAATCTCGGGTAAGTAACATACCGATGACAAAGGGAACAAAGTATGTTGTTATGCGGTTTGACCGATAAAGATCTTCATAGAATATGCAGGAGCCAATATGAGCATCCAGGTTCCGCTATTGGTTATTGACCGAGAATAGTTCTAGGTCATGTCTACATAGTTCTCGAACCCGTAGGGTCCGCACGCTTAACGTTACGATGACAGTTTTATTATGAGTTTATAAGTTTTGATGTACCAAAGGAGTTCGGAGTCCTGGATGAGATCGGGGACATGACGAGGAGTCTCGAAATGGTCGAGACGTAAAGATCGATATATTGGACGACTATATTCGGAGTTCGGAAAGGTTCCGAGTGATTCGGGTATTTTTCGGAGTACCGGAGAGTTACGGGAATTCGCCGGGAGAAGTATTGGGCCTTATTGGGCCATACGGGAAAGAGAGAGGGGCTTCCTAGGGCAGGCCGCGCGCCCCCCCAAGGCCTAGTCCGAATTGAACTAGGGGGAGGGGCCGCACCCCCTCCTTCCTTCCCTTCTCTCTTCCCTTTCCTTCTCTCCTACTCCTACTACATGGAAGGTCTCCTAGTTGGACTAGGAAAGGAGGAATCCTACTCCCGGTGGGAGTAGGACTCCTCCCTGGCGCGCCTCCCTTGGCCGGCCGCCTCCCCTTGCTCCTTTATATACAAAGGCAGAGGGCACCCCATGACACATAAGTTGATCTACGGATCGTTCCTTAGCCGTGTCGCGGTGCCCCCTCCACCATATTCCACCTCGGTCGTGTCGTCGCGAAGTTTAGGCGAAGCCCTGCGCGGTAGAGCATCATCATCGCCACCACGCCGTCGTCTGACGGAACTCATCCCGACACCCTGCTGGATCGGAGTCCGGGATCGCCATCGAGCTGAACGATGTGCGTAACACGGAGGTGCCGTGACGTTCGGTACTTGGATCGGTCGGATCGTGAAGACGCACGACTACATCAACCGCGTTGTCATAACGCTTCCGCTTTCGGTCTCACGAGTGCGTGGACACACTCTCCCCTCTCGTTGCTATGCATCACCATGATCTTGCGTGTGCGTAGGAAATTTTTTGAAATTACTACGTTCCCCAACAGTGATATCAGAGCCTGGTTTTATGCATAGATGTCATATGCACGAGTAGAACACAAGTGAGTTGTGGGCGATACAAGTCATACTGCTTACCAGCATGTCATACTTTGGTTCAGCGGTATTGTGAGATGAAGCGGCCCAGACCGACATTACGCGACGCTTACGCGAGACTGGTTTCACTACCACGAGCACTCATTGCTTAAAGGTGACCGGCGGGTGTCTGTCTCTCACTTTAGTTGAACTGAGTGGCTACGCCCGGTCCTTGCGAAGGTTAAAACAGCACTAACTTGACGAACTATCGTTGTGGTTTTGATGCGTAGGTAAGAACGGTTCTTGCTCAGCCCGTAGCAGCCACGTAAAACTTGCAACAATAAAGTAGAGGACGTCTAACTTGTTTTTGCAGGGCATGTTGTGATATGATATGGTTAAGACGTGATGCTATATTTTATTGTATGAGATGATCATGTTTTGTAACCGAGTTATCGGCAACTGGCAGGAACCATATGGTTGTCGCTTTATTGTATGAAATGCAAACGCCATGTAATTGCTTTACTTTATCACTAAGCGGTAGCGATAGTCGTAGAAGCAATAGTTGGCGAGACGACAACGATGCTACGATGGAGATCAAGGTGTCGCGCCGGTGACGATGGTGATCATGATGGTGCTTCGGAGATGGAGATCACAAGCACAAGATGATGATGGTCATATCATATCACTTATATTGATTGCATGTGATGTTTATCCTTTATGCATCTTATCTTGCTTTGATTGACGGTAGCATTTTAAGATGATCTCTCACTAAAATTATCAAGAAGTGTTCTCCTCGAGTATGCACCGTTGCCAAAAGTTCAGAGTGCCAAGACACCACGTGATGATCGGGTGTGATAAGCTCTCGTCCATCTACAACGGGTGCAAGCCAGTTTTGCACACGCAGAATACTCAGGTTAAACTTGACGAGCCTAGCATATGCAGATATGGCCTCGGAACACGGAGACCGAAAGGTCGAGCGTGAATCATATAGTAGATATGATCAACATAGTGATGTTCACCATTGAAAACTACTCCATCTCACGTGATGATCGGTTATGGTTTAGTTGATTTGGATCACGTGATCACTTAGATGACTCGAGAGATGTCTGTCTAAGTGGGAGTTCTTAAGTAATATGATTAATTGAACTTAAATTTATCATGAACTTAGTCCTGGTAATATTTTACAAATTATGTTGTAGATCAATAGCTCGCGTTATTGCTTTCATATGTTTATTTTGATATGTTCCTAGAGAAAATTATGTTGAAAGATGTTAGTAGCAATGATGCGGATTGGATCCGTGATCTGAGGTTTATCCTCATTGCTGCACAGAAGAATTATGTCCTTAATGCACCGCTAGGTGACAGACCTATTGCAGGAGCAGATGCGCACGTTATGAACCTTTGGCTAGCTCAATATGATGACTACTTGATAGTTTAGTGCACCATGCTTAACGGCTTAGAATCGGGACTTCAAAGACGTTTTGAACGTCATGGACCATATGAGATGTTCCAGGAATTGAAGTTAATATTTCAAGCAAATACCGAGTTGAGAGATATGAAGTCTGCAACAAGTTCTATAGCTAAAAGATGGAGGAGAATCGCTCAACTAGTGAGCATGTGCTCAGATTGTCCGGGTACTTCAATCGCTTGAATCAAGTGGGAGTTAATCTTCCAGATAAGATAGTGATTGACAGAATTCTCTAGTCACCATCACTAAGTTACTAGAACTTCGTGATGAACTATAGTATGCAAGGGATGACGAAAACAATCCTCAAGCTCTTCGCTATGCTAAAATCGGCGAAGGTAGAAATCAAGAAAAACATCAAGTGTTGATGGTTGACAAGACCACTAGTCTCAAGGAAAAGGGCAAAGGGAAGAAGGGGAACTTCAAGAAGAACGGCAAGCAAGTTGTTGCTCGAGTGAAGAAGCCCAAGTCTGGACCTAAGCCTGAGACTAAGTGCTTTTGCTGCAATGGAACTTGTCACTGGAAGCGGAACTACCCCAAGTATTTGGCGGATAAGAAGGATGGCAAAGTGAACAAAGGTATATTTGATATACAGATTATTGATGTGTATTTTACTAGTGTTCGTAGCAACCCCTCGGTATTTGATACTGGTTCAGTTGCTAAGAGTAGTAACTCGAAACGGAAGTTGCAGAATGGATGTAAACTAGATGAAGGGAAGTGACGATGAGTGTTGGAAGTAGTTCCGAGATTGATATGATCATCATCGCACACTCCCTATACTTTCGGGATTAGTGTTAAACCTAAATAAATGTTATTTGGCGTTTATGCTGAGCATAAATATGATTTGATCATGTTTATTGTAATACGGTTATTCATTTAAAGTCAAAGAATAATTGTTGTTCTATTTACATGAATAAAACCTTCAATGGTCATACACCCAATAAAATAGTTTGTTGGATCTCGATCGTAGTGATACACATATTCATAATATTGATGCCAAAAGATGCAAAGTTAATAATGATAGTGCAACTCATTTGTGGCACTGCCGTTTAGGTCATATTGGTGTAAAGCGCATGAAGAAACTCCATGCTGATGGGATTTTGGAATCACTTGATTATGAATCACTTGATGCTTAAGTAACCATGCCTTATGGGCAAGATGACTAAAGACTCGCTTCTCCGGAACAATGGAGCGAGCAAATGACTTACTGGAAATAATACATACTGATGTATGAGGTCCGATGAGTGTTAAAGCTCACGGCAAGTATCGTTATTTTCTAACCTTCACAGATGATTTGAGCAGATATGTGTATATCTACTTGATGAAACACAAGTCTGAAACATTTGGAAAGTTCAAAGAATTTCAGAGTGAAGTGAAGAATCATCGTAACAAGAAAATAAAAGTTTCTACGATATGATCGCAGAGGAAAAATATTTGAGTTACGAGTTTGGCCTTGATTAAAACAATGTGAAATAGTTTCACTACTCACGCCACCGGAACACCACGAGTGTAATGGTGTGTCCAAACGTCATAACCGTACTTTATTAGATATGGTGCGATCAATGATGTCTCTTACCGATTTACCACTATCGCTTTGGGGTTATACATTAGAGACAAATTGCATTCACGTTAAAAAGGGCGCCATATAAATCCGTTGAGACGACACCGTATGAACTATGGTTTAGCAAGAAACCAAAGTTGCCGTTTCTTAAAGTTTGGGTTGCGATGCTTATGTGAAAAAGTTTCAACATGATAAGCTTGAACCCAAATCGGAAAAGTGCGTCTTCATAGGATACCCAAAATGTTGGGTACACCTTCTATCACAGATCCGAAAGGCAAGACATTCGTTGCCAAGAATGGATCCTTTCTAGAGAAGGAGTTTCTCTCGAAAGAAGTGAGTGGGAGGAAAGTAGAACTTGATGAGTTAATTGTACCTTCTCCCTTATTGGAAAGTAGTTTATCACAGAAATCAGTTCCAGTGATTCCTACACCAATTAGTGAGGAAGTTAATGATGATGATCATAAAACTTCAGATCAAGTTGCTACCAAACCTCGTAGGTCTTCCAGAGTAAGATCCGCACAAGAGTGGTACGGTAATCATGTTCTGGAAGTCATGTTACTAGATCATGATGAACCTACGAACTATGAGGAAGCGATGATGAGCCTAGATTCCGCAAAATGGCTTGAGGCCATGAAATCTGAGATGGGATCCATGTATGAGAACAAAGTATGGACTTTGGTTGACTTGCCCGATGATCAGCAAGCCATAGAAAATAAATGGATCTTCAAGATGAAGACGGAAGCTGATAGTAGTGTTACTATCTACAAAGCTAGAATTGTCGCAAAAGGTTTTCGACAAGTTCAAGGTGTTGACTATGATGAGAGTTTCTCACTCGTATCTATGCTTAAGTCTGTCCGAATCATGTTAGCAATTGCCGCATTTTATGAAATCTGGCAAATGGATAAACAAAACTGCATTCCTTAATGGATTTCTTAAAGAAGAGTTGTATATGATGCAACCAGAAGATTTTGTCAATCCTAAAGGTGCTAACAAAATGTGCAAGCTCCAGCGATCCATCAATGGACTGGTGCAAGCATCTCGGAGTTGGAATATATGCTTTGATGTGTTGATCAAAGCATATGGTTTTATACAGACATTTGGAAAGGCCTGTATTTACAAGAAAGTGAGTGGGAGCACTACAGCCTTTCTGATAAGTATATGTGAATGACATATTGTTGATCGGAAATAATTTAGAATTATTCTGAAAGCATAAAGGAGTGTTTGGAAGGAGTTTTTCAAAGAAAGACCTCGGTGAAGCTGCTTACATATTGAGCATCAAGATCTATAGAGATAGATCAAGACGCTTGATAAGTTTTTCAATGAATACATACCTTGACAAGATTTTGAAGTAGTTCAAAATGGAACAGTCAAAGAAAGAGTTCTTGCCTGTGTTACAAGGTGTGAGATTGAGTAAGACTCAAAACCCGACCACGGCAGAAGATAGAAAGAGAATGAAAGTCATTCCCTATGCATCAGCCATAGGTTCTATAAAGTATGTCATGTGTGTACTGGATCTATTGCATACCCTACCACTAAGCTTGGCAAGGAGTGCAATAGTGATCTAGGAGTAGATCAATGGACAGCGGTCAAAATTATCCTTAGTGGAATAAGGATATGTTTCTCGATTATGGAAGTGAAAAAGGTTCACGTAAAGGGTTACGCCGATGCAAGTTTTAACACTAATCTAGATGACTATTAGTCTCAATCTGGATACATATTGAAAGTGGGAGCAATTAGCTAGAGTAGCTCCGTGCAGAGCATTGTAGACATAGAAATTTGCAAAATACTTACGGCTCTAAATGTGACAGACCCGTTGACTAAAATTATCTCACAAGCAAAACATGATACACCTTAGTACTCTTTGGGTGTTAATCACATAGCGATGTGAACTAGATTACTGACTCTAGTAAACCCTTTGAGTGTTGGTCACATGTCGATGTGAACTATGGATGTTAACCACATATAGATGTGAACTATTGATGTTAAATCACATGGCGATGTGAACTAGATTACTGACTCTAGTGCAAGTGGGAGACTGAAGGAAATATGCCCTAGAGGCAATAATAAAGTTATTATTTATTTCCTTATATCATGATAAATGTTTATTATTCATGCTAGAAATTGTATTAACCGGAAACAAAATACATGTGTGAATACATAGACAAACAAAGTGTCACTAGTATGCATCTACTTGACTAGCTCGTTAATCGAACATGGTTATGTTTCCTAACCATAGACATGAGTTGTCATTTGATTAATGGGATCACATCATTAGGAGAATGATGTGATTGACATGACCCATTCCGTTAGCCTAGCACTTGATCGTTTAGTATGTTGCTATTGCTTTCTTCATGATTTATACATGTTCCTGTAACTATGAGATTAAGCAACTCCCGTTTACCGGAGGAACACTTTGGGTGCTACCAAACGTCACAACGTAACTGGGTGATTATAAAGGAGTACTACATGTGTCTCCAAAGGTACATGTTGGGTTGGCATGTTTCGAGATTAGGTTTTGTCACTCCGATTGTCAGAGAGGTATCTCTGGGCCCTCTCGGTAATGCACATCACTATAAGCCTTGCAAGCAATGTAGCTAATGAGTTAGTTACGGAATGATGCATTACGTAACGAGTAAAGAGACTTGCCAGTAACGAGATTGAACTAGGTATTGGATACCGACGATCGAATCTCGGGTAAGTAACATACCGATGACAAAGGGAACAAAGTATGTTGTTATGCGGTTTGACCGATAAAGATCTTCGTAGAATATGTAGGAGCCAATATGAGCATCCAGGTTCCGCTATTGATTATTGACCGAGAATAGTTCTAGGTCATGTCTACATAGTTCTCGAACCCGTAGGGTCCGCACGCTTAACGTTACGATGACAGTTTTATTATGAGTTTATAAGTTTTGATGTACCGAAGGAGTTCGGAGTCCCGGATGAGATCGGGGACATGACGAGGAGTCTCGAAATGGTCAAGACGTAAAGATCGATATATTGGACGACTATATTCGGAGTTCGGAAAGGTTCCGAGTGATTCGGGTATTTTTCGGAGTACCGGAGAGTTACGGGAATTCGCCGAGAGAAGTATTGGGCCTTATTGGGCCATACGGGAAAGAGAGAGGGGCTGCCTAGGGCAGGCCGCGCGCCCCCCCAAGGCCTAGTCCGAATTGGACTAGGGGGAGGGGCCGCACCCCCTCCTTCCTTCCCTTCTCTCTTCCCTTTCCTTCTCCTACTCCTACTACATGGAAGGTCTCCTAGTTGGACTAGGAAAGGAGGGAATCCTACTCCCGGTGGGAGTAGGACTCTCCCTGGCGCGCCTCGCTTGGCCGGGCCGCCTCCCCTTGCTCCTTTATATACAGGGGGGGCACCCCATGACACACAAGTTGATCTACGGATCGTTCCTTAGCCGTGTGCGGTGCCCCCTCCACCATATTCCACCTCGGTCGTATCGTCGCGGAGTTTAGGCGAAGCCCTGCGCCGGTAGAGCATCATCATCGTCACCATGCCGTCGTGCTGACGGAACTCATCCCCGACACCCTGCTGGATCGAAGTCCGGGGATCGTCATCTAGCTGAACGTGTGCAGAACACGGAGGTGCCGTACGTTCGGTACTTGGATCGGTCGGATCGTGAAGACGTACGACTACATCAACCGCGTTGTCATAACGCTTCCGCTTTCGGTCTACGAGGGTACGTGGACACACTCTCCCCTCTCGTTGCTATGCATCACCATGATCTTGCGTGTGCGTAGGAAATTTTTTAAAATTACTACGTTCCCCAACAGTGGCCGCCTCGAGGCTCTTCTGACTTGCACTCCAAGTCTCCTAGGTGTCTTCTGGTCCAAGAAAAATCATCGCGGAAGTTTTATAACGTTTGGACTCCGTTTGGTATTCCTTTTCTGTGAAACTCTAAAACAAGGAAAAACAGAAACTGGCACTGGGCTCTAGGTTAATAGGTTAGTCCCGAAAATCATATTAAATAGCATATTAATGCATATAAAACATTCAAAACAAATAATATAATAGCATGAAATAATAAAAAAATTATAGATACATTGAGATGTATCAGAGGCAAAAAGTTTAAACATTTTGGCTTGTGCAAAAAAATTGAACACCAAAAGTTACCCCAAAATGTCAGCCCAAATTTGTTTTTTTGGCCGATGAAACACCGTCGCTCCGCTTCGCATGAAATTGTCATGCATGCTTGCTACACTAACACAAACATCTACAAAAAATTCATAATTTTTTGAAAACATTTAATATAATTTTTTGCGTTATTGTTCAATACTTTAGTGATAGAAACACTCTTATATTTCTAATTTACAGAGGGAGTACTAATACTATTTAAAAATGGATGATATATATATCCAGTTATCAGTTCTTGGGTGGCGATCGATTTGGCTGGTTAAGGAGATACGAAGATTACCCAGAAGGAAATGAAGTGAAGATAATTTATATTAGTCGTTGCACGATGAAAACTGAATGTAACCATGTTTAACTCGTATTTCTAAATTAGAAGAATAATTTGGTCAATGTGTCCATATTTTTATTATTCCGTGGCAACGTATGGGTATTCGGCTTTTGCCCGTAGCAACACATGGTCACTCTACTAGTCTAATATATAAGCCAGATAAAAGAACACTTCTTTCTTACTACACTAGGTTCCATAGTGTATTGCCACATTTTTCTCATTCATGCAGATGTAACCCTGTTTGAGTCAACAAAGATTTGGGTCATTCTTGAAGAAAATAAAAACAAACCGTACATCTCTGATAATTTAGACTCAAAGTTTCGAATAGTTGATTGCTCACTTGGAGGTGTAGAAGTGCATGCTTTAACCAATGCAACCAAAAGACAGATCTAATGGAAGAGACTAGGCAATACAGTTATACATCAACACTCCCCCTCACGTGTGGCTCCCTCGGGCCTAAACATGGACCGAAAGTGGGCTGCAATTTAATTGCGCCAGCCGAGTCTTGAACTCAAGACCTCTTGGCTCCGGTACCATGTAGAAGGAGAAGTATGATCTGTGCAATCGCAATGCATTGATCGGTGCACCAGACACGTATATATGAGTACAGAGGGGGGCCACAACCTCAACTATACACATGAACTAGGAGGTGGGCCCATACACAATATACACGTACACAATATATTCAACAGGAGGGGCGTCAGCTTATAGCTACGGGTGTTTCGCTAGAAATGGATTTTATGGCTAATAGCGAACTATAGAGTGATTTAGCACTAATTAAGCTTTGCTTTGTTATGGCTAAGATGCTTCGAGGCTATGCCTTTGCTTATAGCTGGATGCTTTGCTGCTATGTTTGGCTAGATGCCAGGCTTTGCTTTGTTGTGATCGCAACGGCACGCGCGTCGTCAATGCGGTGCGTGCAGCTGCCGCTGCGTGCATCGATGCACTTCTCCATACAATAAACTGCTATTGTCCCGCGCGTGCGTTAGATGACTCGTAACGCATCAGGTCGGATGTGTTGTGAATCGACGACTCTCGCTCGCCAAGACTTACCGCGGTCTTCCCTCTAGTCCGCCTCTCCCCATCTTGTTCGCCTATCGCGGCGACGGCGCACCGCTTAGTCTTCGCCAGGCAGCCCCAAGGAAGCAACAGCAGGTCAACGTGCAGTACAAATTTAAGATACTTATAGATCACCAGTTCACCACATATGCTTCTTCTTATGCATGTTCTATTTAGCCTAGCCTTTGCCCTAATTTTCTAATTAACTTTTCCTGAACTTTGATTGATCTCAGCGGTGGAGCAATATTTCTCAAAGAGAAACCAATCACCAGATTCATATTAAGATGTAGGCACTTGAAGGCCACCTGTTAGATGCAGGTAAAATGCATCAAACATCGTTGATGTAAGTACTCTCACAGATTTCGAAAAAAGAAAAATCCATCCATACAAAGAACTGATATTAATAAGATGATCCATATTATCTATGTTGCCGCCTTTTTCACAGATCACAACGAGGGGCAAGTTGTGATGCATTGGTAATTCTTAGAGTATAAAGTCTATTCATATTATAATCTATCTCTATTAGTCTAGTCTTGGAGCCCAAACTTTGTAATTTATATAAACAGCCCTTGAGGCCCCAATCAATACAACAATTACTTCTCCAATATCTCAATCTATCATGGTATCTGACGCCTAGGTTCTCCGCACCTGGTATGGCTCCGCCACCCGCGCCGCCGCCCCGGCCGATTCAGCCCCTCTTCTCCATGGCCGAGTTCCGGGCCGCCGGCGCCCCATCCCCTACCTCTTCCTCTACAACTACCCAAACACCTCCCCCCCCCAAAACCCGTCATCCATCGCTCCCGCGCCACCAGCTCCGTCGTCATGGCCTCCTCAGCATGATCCTTGGACTGGCCTCGTCCGAGCTTGGTCGATGCCTTGGTCGGCCCTCGCCGTATGGTGCCCCTCCTGCGTGCAGGCACGTGGAGCCCCGGTCTTCGTCCAGCCACCGGCTCTCCGGGACTCCTTGGACCCGAGCCGCGGCGCACGTCTACACCGCCACCCCCCACTCCGCCTACCGGCACACCAGGACCGTCGCCGCCTCCAACACCATGCCGGTCTTCTACGGCAACATGCAGGCCCCAATCGCATACTACCCATCCGCTATCCCCTACGTCAACATGCAAGCTCCTGGCCCCTCTGCTCCTCCCCAACAGCCGGCTTGGGACCAAGCCGCCTTCATCAACGCCATGAATAATTTTGTCCTCAACGACGCAGGTACGGATTGGATTTTCGATTCTGGTGCATCAATGCATATGTCTTCAAATATGAATTTATTGTCAGCTTGTTTTCCTTCTGCTCACTATCACCATTGGCGATGGCTCCACCATCCCTGAATCAAGCACAGGTCACACATACATCACTTCCACTCATGCCAAATTTCTTCTCCGCAATATTCTAGAGGTTCCTTACATCATCAAAATCTTATTTCTGTTAGACAATTTTGCATTGACAACAAAGTTATCCTGGCCTTTGACCCTTTTGGTTTGTCTATGAAGAATCGACAACGGGGCGGTCCTCGCTTCGGTACAATAGCACGGGCGATCTTTATCCTCTTCATGGCGCCCACATCCACCCTCGTGCCATGCTCGCAGCCGTTGATCTATGGCATCGTCGCCTCGGTCATCCCAGCAAAAACACTTTGACGTCTTTACTCCAAGAATTTTGTATCCCTAGTTCTAGCAGTCCCCATAATCCCTCTCTCTCTCTAATGCATGTCAATGCGGCAAACATGTTAGATTACCTTTTGGAACCTCTACTACCATTAGTACTTTTCCTTTTGAGTTACTTCACTGTGATTTATGGACCTCCCCAGTCCCTAGTGTTTCTGGTTATAAATATTATCTTGTGATCTTGGATGATTATTCTCACTATACTTGGACCTTTCCTCTCCGCGCTAAATCTTAGAGTATAAAGTCTATTCGTATTGTAATCTATCTCTATTAGTCTAGTCTTGGAGCCCAAGCTTTGTAATCTATATAAACAGCCCTTGAGGCCCCAATCAATACAACAATTACTTCTCCAATATCTCAATTTATCAGTAATTAATTGACTGGAATGGTCGAAAGGGAGCACACTGTAATGTGAGTGATTGTACATGCTTCTTTTGATTTATGATATTATACACTTTTTCAATGTAGACTATTTTGCCGGTGTTTTCGGGAAGGAGAAGCTGCACCTGAAGCTATGAAGTTATTTTTGAAATTACTCTATTCACAATATGTAAACAAGAGATTTTTATAATATCATCCAACTGGTATGTCTTCCTGTTTTTCTTTGCAAATGTTATACTGTTTTGTTTTCAATGTATGAAGTATAAGTGCTATCATATTTGTATTTAGGTGCTAGCCTCTCGTTATATGGTAGTGTGAAATTGGACACTGTATTTAATTATGTCATACTAAATTTTCACAATAAATTAGTCATGAACCCATTGGCTCGATTTTCTGGCTCCGCCCCTGTTCCGGAGGAGCTCGTTGGTCGACTCGGCGCCCTCGGGGAGGCCGTCCACGCGCGGGAGCAGCAGCACCACGAAGTCAACGAGCGGCGCCACGGCCCGGCGTGAGGCGAGCGATGTTGCGCGGTGTGGAGACGAAGGACACGCGGTGGCCGCGCGACGCCAGGCGCTCGGCGATGTCGAGGCACGGCAGCAGGTGGCCCAAGGCGAGCCACGGGCAAATCACCACCGCACCATGTGCAGCAGCGAGGAGTCGGAGGAGCCATCGTCCATGGCGATAGAAGAGTATTTAACCAAAAACTACCACATTTCACGGAAACGTGACAGAAAACTACCACTTTACGACTTTGTGCGGAAAACTACCACTTTTGTCCTAATCCGTGGCAAAAAACTACCAAATCTCGAAACCGGCCGCTTCACCCGCGCTAAGCACCAAACTGACCAGCCGGTCCCACATTTCAGGTGCCACGCTGGCCAACCGACGCTCGCAGCGCGTTAACGGCGCGTCCGTGGTCAGAAACGGCGGTGTCGGTCGGCCAATAAGTCAGAGCGAGCGACACCGCCGTTTCCGACCGCGGACGCGCCGTTAACGGCCGTTAACGCGCGGCGGGCGGCGGCTGGCCAGCGTGGCACCTGAAACGTGGGACCGGCTGGTCAGTTTGGTGCTTAGCACGGACGAAGCGGCCGGTTTCGAAACTTGATAGTTTTTTGCCACGGATTAGGGTAAAAGTGATAGTTTTCCGTATAAAATCGTAAAGTGGTAATTTTTTATCACGTTTCCGTGAAATGCGGTAGTTTTGGTTAAATACTCTCGATAGCAGCACAACCCACCACGCAAATATATTGGAATTTTTTCCCGTCGTAGGAGTGCAACTTGCCTCTCTTGTACTGCATTATATAGTTGGATCGCGGGAGTCCAACCCCAACACAATTGTATCCAGGTCATGGATGGCATTGTGTGTCATTGTCCCCTATGCGATTTAAAAGTAGCAGTTGGTATGGAGCTGGAGTTGACGGATCCGAGAGAAAAGATTGGGTAGCTTTCAAACTGTCAATTCGCATTGCTGCCCTCGGAACATCGACTAATGCTCCATCGATCAGCATCAACATCCCATTGTTTTCTGCGCCTTCAGGGCAATAAGGTGCACCGTTGCTTCCCGCCGGCCCCAAATTCCTTGTTACTTCCGGCCGTAGCTAGACCGCTCCCGTCGTTGGCCATGGACGCCTCCGAGTCCACGTCCTCGCCTCTGCATGTCGTCATCTTCCCGTGGCTCGCCATGGGCCACCTGCTGCCCTGCCTCGAGCTCTCCGAGCGCCTGGCCGCGCGGGGCCACCGCGTGTCCTTCGTCTCCACCCCACGCAACCTCGCCCGCCTCCCGCCGGTCCGTCCCACGCTGGCGCCGCTCGTCCACCTCGTTGCGCTGCCGCTCCCGCGCGTCGCCGGCCTCCCGGACGGCGCCGAGTCCACCAGCGACGTCCCGCCCGACAAGTTCCACCTCCACAGGGCGGCGTTCGACCGCCTTGCCGCGCCGTTCGCGGCCTTCCTCGACACCGCCTGCGCAGGCGGCAGTAGGCCCGACTGGGTCGTGGCCGACTTCGTGCACCACTGGGTCGCCACTGCCGCAGAGGACCGCAAGGTGCCGTGCGCCATGCTTCTCCCGTGCGGCGCGGGCGTCGCGGCCTTGGCCGGCCCGCCGCCGGAGTCCCGCGCAGAGGAGCGGCAGGCGGTCTCCAGGTCCATGGACGCAGCGCCGAGGTTCGAGGCTGAGCTGACCACGGCAGAGTTCGCCGCGGAAGACGCGTCGGGGGTGTCCATCATGGGCCGCTTCTTCATGACGTTGAAGAGGTCCAAGTTCATCGCCCTTCGGAGCAGCCCCGAGCTGGAGCCCGACGCGTTCCCGCTCCTGACGAGGCTCTACGGCAAGCCGGCCCTCCCGCTCGGCCTGCTTCCACCGCCGCCCGACGGTGCCCGCAGCACCAGCAGCAAGAAGTCCGAGGACGACGCGATCATCCAGTGGCTCGACGCGCAGCCGGGCAAGTCGGTGGTCTACGTGGCGCTGGGAAGCGAGGCGCCGTTGCGCCCTGAGCTGCTCCACGAGCTGGCCCACGGGCTGAAGCTCTCCGGGACGCGCTTCCTCTGGGCCCTGAGGAAGCCCGTCGACGCCGCTGACGGCGACCGCATCCTACTACCAGACGGCTTCGTCGAGCGCACCGGCGAGCGTGGGCTCGTGGCGGCGCGATGGGTTCCTCAGGTGAGCATACTGGCGCACGGCGCCGTGGGCGCGTTCTTGACGCACTGCGGGTGGGGTTCGGTCGTGGAGGGGCTCCAGTTCGGGCACCCCTTGATCATGTTGCCGCTCGCCGGTGACCAGGGCCCCAACGCACGGCTCATGGAGGAGAGGAAGGTCGGGGTGCTGGTGCCGCGAGACGAGGAGGATGGGTCGTTTTCCCGGGACGGCGTCGCCGGAGCTGTTCGGGCCGTCGTTGTGGAGGAGGGGAGATGGGTGTTCGCGGACAATGCCAAGAAGCTGCAAGGCATCGTGGCGAGCATGGAGTGCAACGAGAGGTTCATCGACTTGTTTGTTCACCACTTACAATCTTGTAGGAACTAGGCAGCTGGGTATGAAATCTGTTTGAGCTATCTATATCTATAGGAAAAGTCTCCAATTCATTCGGCTGATTATAACGCACGCGTCCGCCGTTTGGTGCACCGTCCGATTGGGCGCGTGATTCAGTAGTGCTACGGAGTGTGACATGTTTTTTTTTTTCACGTGCGTGGTCCCTTCGGCATAGCTAGTTTAACGGCAATGCTTGGTTTTCAACAGGTGGATCTCTCGAGCGTCCGCCTCCTCCTCTTTACGAGATACGACACGTGTCCTGCATGGGTTCCTCCGGTACTACTTCTCATGGTTTTGTGCGACCCCTGTTTCCTGCAACATCATCTGTGTTGCAAAAATTTCTTCCGCAACAACATCCATGTTAGTACAAAAATGAACATGAACAAATTTTTTTGCAACTTCACCGGTGGAAGTTTGCCTGTGCCAGACCGTGCCACCCATGTTGCAGAAAAGTAAAGACGGATTTTTTTTTTGCAAAATCATCTATGTTGCAAAAATTCCTTCCGCAACAAGACGGATTTTTTTTGCAAAATCATCTATGTTGCAAAAACCCGTGTTGCAGAAGTTTGTACGTAACATGCTCTTTTGTTGCGAAAGTTTTATGTAACATAATCTTTCTTTTCGGAAAAATTCTGCAACATGCTCTTTATTGCAAAAGATTTTCTGCAACATAAACTCTACTGCAAAGGTTTCTGCAATCTCATCTATGTTGCAAAGTTATTCTGCAACAAAGCGCTTGTTTCTGCAACTCGGCCGTTGTTTCAGGAATTAATGGGTCGGGGGAGGCTACCGAGCCGCACACCAGAAGTAGAACGGACGGCTGCGCGCGCGTACATCAAACGGCCGTCAAGGTGGCAGATGTTTCATACGGATCAGCCGGCGGACGCGTAACGTCTCCCATATCTATATTGGGACATGGCGGAGAAAAGATTGGCTTGTGTTGGCATAAGTTGATTTTTTTTCTTGGTAGTACAAGAAGAATGAAGAGAGGTACAAAACTTCGCCGCCGAGCATGTGCGCGTTCTCGCATCCAAAGTATTTACTACTCCCTTCGTCCCATAATATAAGAGCGTTTTTGACACTAGTGTAGTGTCAAAAACGCTCTTTTTTTTATAACTCCGCTCTCCGGATTTTATTCATTCAGCGGTAGCATATCCAAGTGCACAACGCATCTCTGAAAACCAGGGATTACATTAGAGTATGTAGCACCATTCAACATAATTCACTAGACGGCTAGCATAACGAAGCTCAAATCCCTGAAAAAAGGGCAGCTCCTCCTGCATCTCTTGGAAGATGTGGAACCCCTTCGATCTGCCTCTCAGTATACCTTTCCCATAGCTGAACAACATTGAGGCAGTCTATCTCCACCATCACAAGCTGATAGTTCTTCTCCCTGGCGAGCAAGATAGCATCTCTGCATGCCCATATTTCCAATGTTAGGGGATCAACCACCCCTTGGTAGCCAGTGCACCGCGATACTAGTAGTCTGCCATCGCTATTTCGGGCAACTACGTCGGTGCGGCCTTTTGCACTAGCCGTGCCAACTGCGCCATCGACATTCATCTTGACAACCCTAGCCATCGGCGCCTCCCATTGCTGCTGCCCATTGACAACAGGTATATGTGTCACAGGGGGAAGCTGCAACGTCCCCACAATTTCTGAAATAATCTCCATGGACCGCTTCGGTTAGTATCTTTCTTCATGGTGAGTGAACCTGTTCCGACGGCTCCAAATAGCCCACATCACCGTAATGCCAATAGCTGCATCCTTCTTTGGCACCAAACTAGCATCAAGAAAATCAGTGGCCCAAGTGTTTGGATGGAGTCGGGGCTTCTTTATACCAAATACTGTTTCTGCTTCCACCCAAAACAACTTGGCGTGATCACATGTTAACAAGCAGTGAAAGAGACTTTCATCTCCATGTCCGCACATCGGGCAGACTGTGTATTTGCTCACATGTCGTCGTTGCAGTTCCTGCATGCAGGGTAGCATATTTTTCACAACCCGCCACCAGAAGACCCGGATCTTCGGCAACACTTGTAGCTTCTAGAGCTCCTTCCACGTGTGATCAGCCCCCCGAGAACTACCCTCCCTGGCCTGCAAGTTTTGTTTTATGTCCATTATCTCTCAGTAGGCTGATCTTACACTGAAAGCACCGGATTTCTCCCATGCCCACGCCCAAATATCCTCTCCACCCTGTCTAGGCCTCGACATTGCCAGTATAGCTTCAGCATCCGGTGGCAGGAATACTTGACGTACCATCTCATCATCCCACCACCCAGTATCCGGATCAACAGATCACCGACCAGCTAAATCGGGTTATCAGTGAGCCTCCCTATTGGGCGCATGGATCTTGTGCCCTCAATCCAATTGTCATGCCATATCTCCATCTTTGCTCCATCTCCAATACGGCGAATAAGCCCTGTCTTCAGGATCTCACACCCATATATAATTGCCTCCCAAGTTCGAGAGGCACTTGCGGGGCAGTTAGCAGAAAGGAACTCACCATCTGGGTAGTACCGCCCTTTCGATACCCTCGCAGACAAGTTGTTAGCATATTCCAACAGTCTCCAAGCCTGTTTGGCCAACATTGCATCATTGAAAACTTCCATATCCCTAAATCCCATGCCACCCTTGGACTTAGGGATTGCCATTTTTCCCAAGCTTGCTAGTGCATTCCTCTTTTGTCAAGTGATCCAGCCCACCAATATTTAGACATAGTCTTAATGAGTTTCTTGCACAGACCTTTTGTGAGTTTGAAACAACTCATAGAGTAGGTCGGTAGCACTTGTACCACTGATTTCAAGAGGACTTTTCTAGCTGCACACAATGCCAACCGTTCACACCATCCTTGTACCTTCCCTCTAGCTCTCTCATTGAGATGCTCAAAATGTTGCTCCGTCAATCTGCCCACGGCAGTAGGGAGGCCAAGATATTTCTCTGTGAGTGCTTCCCGTTGAATGTTAAGTGTGTTCTCCACTCCTCTTCTATTAGAAGCACCACATTTCGGACTAAAAAAGACCGAACTTGTTGCCAAATTGGCACTCTGACCAGAACCACTGGAGTAGTCTTGAAGAATGGAGTTTAATCTCATAGCGCTCCTATGATCTGATTTCATGAAAATCAAACAGTCGTCAGCAAACAGCAAGTGGGATATCCATGGAGCTCTTGTACTGACCCGAATTCCTCTATCAATCCAGCCACCATCATAGTTTTTTAGCATACAAGATAATCCTTCACCACACAGCAGGAACAAGTATGGGGAGATTGTGTCCCCGTGCCTTAAACCTCTTATAGGCCTAAATGAGGGTAATAACTCCCCATTTACCTTCACCTGAAAACTCACTGTGGAGACACACCGCATAACCAATGATATCCAGGCTTCCTCAAAGCCTAGCTGCTGCATCATACCATGCAGATAAATCCACTCAACGCGGTCACATGCCTTCATCATGTCAATCTTCACAGCACAATAGCCCTGCTTCCCTTTCTTCCTCTTCATCGAGTGAACGCACTCGTAAGCAGTTAGCACTTTGTCGATAATTAGCCTTCCAGGAACGAAAACACTCTGCTCTTCTGCAATCAGTTCATCTAAGATCTCCTTCAACCGGTTAGCTAGAACTTTAGAACAAATCTTGTAAATGACATTGCAAAGATAAATTGGTCTATACTGGGTAATATTTTGAGGATTCTTTACTTTTGGTATAAGTACAATTACCATTTTATTCACTACCTCCGGCATATAGCCACCATTTAAGAAACCAAGAACCGCGGATGTCACTTCCTCCTTGATGAGCTCCCAATGGCGTTGGTAGAACCCGACATTGAAGCCATCCACACCTGGTGCTTTGGACGGGGCCATTGAGAAAAGCGCAGCCCTGACTTCCTCAGCTGAAAAAGGGCGGAGGATCCTAGCATTCATCTGTCATTCACCATATTGCAGGTACATGGTGCAGCACTGCATCAATATTTGTGTCATCTTGGGCCTGATACAACCCCTCGTAGAAGTTCTGCACTTCAACATTGATCTCTTCCTTCTGCACACACAAAGATCCATCCGCAGCTCGTAGACACGTAGTTCTATTCTGACTTTGCCTTGCGGATACTTGGGCATGAAAGAAGCCCGTATTGCAGTCACCAGCTTTCAGCCACCCAACCCTTGATCGTTGCCTTGCCATGATCTCTTGCTTATGAAGCAAATCTGAAAGGGATTTTTACATCTGTGCCCCTGGTTCCTTAGCTCTACTCGTTCATCCCCGCGCTCTTAATTTTTGCTCAATTTTCCCCACTCTCTTGCCAGAAACCCTCATAACTGGGCACGAGGTCGTTGTCGTCGGGTCAAAGGCTTGACCGTTAACTCAGACTAGTGGGGCCACACTGGACTATGTCGTCCGTTCGACCTGACAAGTGGGGCCGCGTTGGGTGGTGTCGCTGTTTGACCGTTGGGCCATGGTTTCGTTGGGCCGTCCCTTGCATTAAACGTCTGCGCGCACCGCCTGGACAGAAGCCTGCTATGCATGCACCAATGCCACGATCCCAGGATGCGCCGACCGAGCCTGCATGCGCCGATGCGTCCGCCACGATGCATTGACCGAGCAGCTTTCTTGCATGCCAGCCGCCACGGATGCAGCGACGGTCACTGCCGCTGGTTCCTCTCATCTAGCTAGGCGGCTACATATTTGTGGATTGTGTAAAAAAGAGCCACTCCCTTGCTTAGCTCTACTCATTCATCCCTACTAACAAAGCTTGCTTGCATGCACTAGGTGGTTACTATCAAGGGAACCCTACTAACAAGCCAAGCTCTCTAATAAAACAATCAACAAATATGTAGTCCCAATATGTAGATAGGGCCAACAAGCCCATAGCACGATCACATAGTTCAAAACTAGGAAGAACTTAATAATAGAATAGATAGAAAACTTAAGCCGACAAGCCCATAGCAACTCCAACATAGCTCAATTACAACTCAACATAACATAGACTAAAAAAGATAGAGGGTTTAGAACCCTAGCCGCCGCCTTCTCCACCTCGCTCCTCCTCCAGGCGCCTTTTCACTGCTCCTCCGGGGCGTTGTCGATGGGGTACAAAAGAGTGTGCATGCGCGTCGCGGTGGGGAAGATGTTGGTGTACTCTGTGAACCTGCTGTGGGTGGTGAAAGCGATGAAATCGGAGCCACAGCTAAACACCCGGCTGAGGAGGTAGAAGGCGTCGAATGAGTTGGTGAAGTGGGCAAGGAGAGCAACCACCACCCGGTTTTGGATGACCTCCTTGACGCGGAACATCGTTGGAGACCCCCTTGGGAGGTGGTGGTAGCCGGACTCGTGGAAGAACTCGGTGAAGTTCCTTGCGGTCCTCAGCCTTGATATCGCCCACACACGTAGTGTGCGATCAACGTACACGCCGGTAGGGTAGAGCCTCTCTGGCACGACGGGTGGGAAGTGGTAGGTCGGTCCGGTGTACTGCATGGCCGAGGGATGTGTAGAAGAAGGAGAAGGGGTCGAAGAGCAAGAAGGGCAGATGGATGAGTGATGGCAGAGGCAGAGGGTGGGAGATGGCAGAGGCAGAGTGTGGCTTAAATAGCCATAGTGCTACGTGTTATTTGGCCGTGGCAATAAGGGGGCCAAATGTGAAGTTAGTAGCCGGTTTGTAAAACCCACCGCAACATCAGGAGTGTACACGCATGGGAAACGGTGGTTTGAAATGAAGAAGAAAAAGAAGCTAATTGCACGCATGGGAATCCGTGGTCATATATATATATATATATATATATATATATATATATATATATATTATGAACAAAAAGAGACAATTTTTGAAGGGATTGTGGCCATTTTGCATGATAAAAATAAATTAAAATTTTGGTCATTTTGCATGATAAAAAATGATAGAGGGCTTGTGGCCATTATACAAATGCAAAATGACCCATTTTTTAATATTTTGTGGCCATTTTGCATGATAAAAATAAATTTACCCCTTATAAATTTGGTCATTTTGCATTTGTATAGAACAAAAAGAACTAAATTTTCTACGCAATGTCAATTGTTGTGTAATTTCAAACGGTGCAAACAAACAAAGCCAACACGTTCACAAAAAACAGAGCCAGCACGTTCACAAAAAAACGACGCAATTCGACGGCCCAACCAGAGCTTGGTTTCCTTTTGGGCCCAATAACAACGTTTTTTTTGCGGAGTCAGTGGCAGGCGAGCAGCCGAGCACAAGCAACAGGATCGCCTCTCGTGGATCGTCCCACGATCCAACGATGCGGAGCCATCCTTGTGATCCAACGGCCTGGAGCCTGCACACAGCCTGCCCACCGAATTCCTTCTAGAAGACCACATCTGAGGGCTGTCGCTTGGCGCCAAGGTATGATCGGACGACTGACGTTCGGAGCTAGGGTTAGGCGAAACCCCGTGGGGTTTAGAGGGGTTTTGAGCTGGTCAACAGGGTTACGAAAGCTTTGACTGAGCATAACTAATTTAAAAAAATCGAGAAAATATGAAACCTTCGTTGTTCGTCGTTTTATAAGACACACTAACAAGGAAAAATACTAAACTTGGTCTATGGTCATTTTCATGAAAAAAAACCTAGCTGGCACGATCGAGGTCAAATGAGCACCATTAATTTAAAAAAATCAAAAACATATGAAACCTGCGCATAATGTTGTCTTATGTGACATGTTACCAACCAAAAATCATAAACTTGGTCTATGGTCATTTTCATGAGAAAACCTTCACACATATGAGCTATCACCTACAAGATTTCATAGAGTTCAAGGAGATGAGGTAAGGTTACTTTCTGTTTTTGAAAAATTAAAAAAAAAATCACCAAAGCTTTATCTCAAGGTGAATAAGAAGGATCTGAACTTAGTTTTCCATTTTCATATTTTAAACGTGTTTTTAATAGTTTTTATATTAAAGCATATTTTTCAAAAGAAAATGTAAAAATATGAAGATTAATTCAAAAAAAGTGAGACTTCGAATCTACACTATATAGATTGACTCGGTGTTAATAAAAAACATTTGGCTCATTTAGAGTAGGTCCAAATAAACTTGATTACAAAAGGGCTGTTTACCCTAGCCTGGGAGCTCATTTGGAGCACATTTCTCAAATTATAATATCTTTGACCTCCTTTAAATCATCTCAAATTCTGCACACATGATCTCCTACACAAACATAGATAGTTTGCCAAGGTTTTATTTTTTTGCATTTTCTTGAATTTACACAAACATACAATAACATGCATTTGATTTGATTATTAAACATGAGACCAATAACATGTGTGATCAGTGAAGCAACACTGAAATAACATGTGTTATCAGTGAAGAAACACTGAAGTGATCAGTGAAGCAACACGAAAACAACATGTCTGATCAGTGAAGCAACACTGAAACAACATGTTTGATCATTGTAGCACCTAAACTCATAGTTCACAACATCTAAACAGAACTAACCATACACCACAGGAATATATAAGGACAGACAAATATAGATAGAATAATACGTTACTAGCATCACCATAGATTAAGTTCACTCCATAAACTGCCACATTAAGTTTACCATAAGTAACCGGACCCTAAGTACCCAAAAGATTAAGATTCAGTTCACAAGATCACACCATCACAGCATCATCACATCACTTCATGCCGGAGTCAGGGACTTCGCGAGTGCAGCATGCTGCCCCCTGATCATGTAGTCCTCCCCACGGATCGCTACATCCTCTGCATGAGACAGAAGGTGACCGAAGCGGCCATCCTTGGGCTTTGGCTTCGTGGTGCAGTAGGGGCAGTGCCACTTCTTGAACTTGTGGTTGTAGAAGGAAGCAACTCCCTTGGCCTTGATCTTCTCCACCTCCTTATGAAGGACGCGACGTTGCCCTTGTACACATCCTCTCTAGAATCATACTGCACACATGAATGAATTGCATTAATACATTATAGATTCATATACACCATGTCAAAGGAACTAAATGAACAAGGGATAGGCTTACCTCATATTCAGAATCGTCACTAAACGCCCCCTCGTACGGGTCATAGTCGGCCAGCTTCCTCTCCCCCCCCAACCATCATCCTCCTGAATATACAAGGGAATTACATCCTTCACTAGTAGTTAATTGAAAATTTAGATATGCACACATGACACATTGATCATAGGGCTAATATACTCCCAATATCAGAAATGTTTTAGAAGTGGGGTTTTTTATTTCTGTGCCCCTTAGCTCTATGCATTCGAAAACCACATCCATCACTAGTATATCAATGTATTAGATTTGTACACACATTGATCAAAAACCCCAATATGACATTAAAATAACACATTGGTCATTGGTCATGCACACACATTGAAGAACAGAGCCAATATAACTACATATTGTGGAAAAATTTATATATTAATGAATCAAATAACTTCTTAATCAATGGATTCCATTTGGGCATATGACATTCAAAACCCCAATCTGTGTAGCATTCAAAAAAATCTAATAGGGACCCAATCTCCCAATCTAATAAGCATACATGTCTATAGCATTAAAAAACCCAATCTGTGAGCATTAAAAACAAATAGAATAAGCATACATATGTGTAGCATTGAAGCACATCTAATAAACAGATCTATCTAGCATTTTTGCAACAAATTTATCCAACAAACCCTAGTACAAAAACCCCCATCCCCCCAATACAAAAAACCTCGGCCCATCCGTCAAACCAACTACTCTAACCATCTAAACTAACGTATGAATCCACAATCAAACCAATCCAACTAACTCTACAAGCTAATATCCTAAAGCAAAGCAAGTGAAAATACCTCCTTCTCCTCGCCAGGTTGCGCATCGGGGGCATTGGGATTGACTGCGCCGCTTGACGCCGTCACCTTCTGCAGCGCTAAGGTGGAGCCCGCCACCTCCTTCTCCACATCTGCAGCGATTGTGAGTTTCCCCGCACCGCCGCGAACGCCGCTGACATCCGCAGTCACCGCGCCCTGCAGCTTGACCACATCTCCGACCGCTGCGCCGGCGTCGCCACGGGCTTCGGCCATTTCCGGGCAGATGTAGGCGATGAAGGTGAGGTGAGGAATAGGATGTGGTGGGGGAGAGCGAGACGGTGCGGTCGAGGCAGTGGAGGAGAGCGAGACGATCCCGGTGGGGGAGAGGAAGACGATGCGGCAGGGAGGGGATTTGGAGGAAAATGGTAGGGGCGATGGAGGTGGTTGCCCCTCTTTATACGATGGGACGTTTCGGGCATGTCCCATGGACACGTGCTACCCCACGACCGCGGTCAGTTGCATGCGCCAACGTATACGAATACCTGTACGGTCAGCATACAGTCGAAGGTGTACTTGGCCCTACGCGGCCCCACTCGTCAGAGTTAACGGTCAAAGGCATTGACCCGACGGCAACGTCCGTTCTGACCAGTTATGAGGGTTTCGGGCAAGGGAGTGGTGAAAAGTGAGCAAAAGTTAACAGAGTGGGGATGAATGAGTAGAGCTAAGGAACCAGGGGTACAAAAATAAAAATTCCAATTTGAAAGTTGTCTGGCAAGTTCTCGCTCCCTAGAAGAGGAACCAGAAACAGGGAACCTTTCCTCTCTTTCTCATATTCTCTATGGATTTTCTTGATTCTGCGTTTGATGTCACCAAACTTCTTATCTTTCCAACTAGTTAGACTCCCTTGCATTTGCATTATAAGGCCTCATTTAGCCCCAACAATCCTTCCTTGCCTGCGCCATTACGCCAAGCTGCTGTCACTTCCTCCTCATAAGATTCCTCCTTATGCCAAGCGTCTTCATACCTAAAGAGTTTCGTTCCCGGACTCTCCTGCCCGCTCAGCGAGCGGACCCGTGCCACAAGCATAAAGTGGTCCAATCTGGGAGACCACACATGGCATATAAAGGTGTCTGCATACATACGCATCATCTCAGGATCAGTGAGAAACCGATCCAATCTAACCTTTACATTAGCTTAGCCGTCTTGCATATTATCCTACGTAAACGGCGTCCCTTGGAATCCCAGATCATGGAAAGCACAAACATCCATCACTTCACGGAACCCTTCCATTTGCCACTCCGGGCGATCATGCATACCAAAGTACTCAGAACCATGGAGAATCTCATTCATGTCACCTCCACACAGCCACGGTAGGTCACTTTGGGTCCGCAACCATCTTAACAATTCCCAACTAGCTGAACGTTCCTTACGTTTTGCCTTTGCATAGAAACTAGTAAACCTCCAACTCTTGTTATCTGTCCCAATATTCATAACTTTTGCATCAATATGTTGATCAGACCGTGTCTTCACTTTAACCTCACACTAGTAGAAAAAGGCCCATTTGTCCCGGTTCCAGAGGCCCATTTGTCCCGGTTCTGGAACCGGGACTAAATGGTTGGTACTAAAGCCCATGACCTTTAATCCCGGTTCGCTTATGAACCGGGACAGGTTGGGCTCCACGTGGCCGCAACCTGTGGAGCCCAACCTGTCCCGGTTGGTAACACCAACCGGGACCAAAAAGCATCCACGCGTCAGCAGCTCAGGAGCTGGGGTGTTTGTTTTTTTTTAAGGGGGGGGGGGGGGGGGGGGGGTTGTGAATGGTCACTTTAGGGGTTTCATATATTGTGTTAGCTAGCTAATAGAGAGAAGTGACCTCTCTTATCTCCGTGCTTTGGTCGGCGCTACATACTATACATATAGAGAGAACCCGCGACACGCTAGCTAGTAAGCAAATGATGGAAACCATTAAGTACACAAGATCGTCATGAATATACGGAGAGAAGTGATCGACCTCCTCCTTCTCCGAGATATTGGTCGAACAACAAGTTTTCGCATATCTATCCGACGCTACTAGCTACATATACAATATAAGATCTCTTACAATATCACTAACATCTGAAGTCAAGTGCCACATGGTATTCTCCGGCTTTATTGATGACGTGGTCAAGAAAGAATCCCGCCAATTCCTCTTGAATTGCTTTTATGCGATCATGTGTTAGGAGTTCATCCCGCATCTGCCAGATCTAAATTGAAGAAGAGGGTCAATACATGTGTATGAATGAAACTCAACACAAATGATGGTAATAAAATAAAATTGTGAGTATTTTTGCTTATGCACTTCATATTGTTTTTCAGAGTAGCCCCGCTTATTAGAGGCCATCGCGTTGTAGATGAACTCGCATACGTAGTATCCACAGAAATCATTCCCGGCTTCCTGCCACAAGCACTTTACGAGAAATAGAGGTCAATCAAACGGATAAGCAAGCATGCTAAATGGTATTGATGAAACTAGGTAGAATCAATGGGAGATGCGCGGAACTAGGTAGTAGTACTTACTTTCGGGTGTTTAAATCTCAGTTCGGTCGGCAATCCAGGAGAAATCACTGCAAAAAAAAGACACACCCGTGACATTTTGGGCCGAACGAAAAAAATTTGTATCATACATATGACACTTCTATGACGATAATTGTGACAAAACCCGGTATCATCATAGATGTGGTGGGCTCCTACTTCTATGACAAAAAATCATGACAGAAAATGGGCTTTTCGTCCTGGGCGGGCCGGAGACGCAACTGCATGACATTCTTTGGGCCGTCCACGACGGAAAACCCCGTGGTAGAAGCGAGGGGGAGGAAAATTTCGGGAGTTGCGGTTACGGTGGGAGGTCGGGGCGGCGATGCACGCTTTCTCTCGTGACGCTGCTGCAGCGTGTATGCGGCGTTCGCTCTAATCGAACCCGAAGCGAGGCGTTGGGCTCTAATCGAACCCGAAAGCGACAGACCGCAGTTACGCGCTATCGAACCCGAGCGATCAATCGATGGCTGTTAACTGAACCCGATGGAGCGATTCCTTCGCTACTGCTGCTAAGTGAAGCCAGTGAGCGTTGCGGGAGGGGGGGGGGTGGATGAATAGTGAGCGGTGGCGTTGCCTCTGGATGAACAGGACCTTGTGGTGTGGAGGGCTGGATGAACAGTAGACGGTGGAGGGGTGGCCGTGGAGGGGTGGTTGAACAGGACCCCGTGGTGTGGAGGGCTGGATGAACAATAGACGGTGGAGGGGTGCCCGTGGAGGGTGGTTGAACAAGAGAGTGGTGGAGTAGCGCGCGGTGGAGGCTGGATGAACAGGAGCCCGTGGAGGCTGGAAGAGGTCGACGGTAGCCCATGGAGGCTGGAGGAGGTCGACGGTGGAAATGAACAGTATCCCGTGGAGTCCCGTTTTGCGGTACGCCACACCCCACCCGATGAACATGACCCCCGTTTCGACCGTAGCGCTCCAACACAAGTCCGTTTCGTCCGTTTTGCGGTACGCCACACCCCTCTGATCAACAGGACCCCCGTTTCGACCGTAGGAGGTCCGTTTCCTCCGTTTTGCGGCACGCCAGGCCCCTCCCGATCAACAAGACCCCGTTTCGAACGTGGCCGGTCAAACACAAGGCCGTTTCCTCCGTTGTGCGGTACGCCATGCCTCGTTTCCATCGCCTGTTCTGTCCAAGCCCTCCCGATGAACACGACCACGCGTTCCGTTCCGACCCAGCCGGTTGGCTCCCCATGAACACGACGATGACGCTGTTTCTCCGTTCCGACCCAGTGTACGTATGCGTGATAGGCGTTCGAGACCCTGCCCGTATGTACGTACGTGGTCGTATTTTCTTTCTTACACCCTCGCCGTTGTACGTACGTGTACATGCTACGTGCGCGCCTCTACTACGACACGTGCGCGCCTCTACATCCACCAGTATATATGTACATACACGTTCGCGACCAGAATGACGACGCTACGTACGCTTCGACTAGGTGGGTCCCGACTGTCAGGCACCTCCTTGCGTGCGAAGATGTAGCTGGTGGGTCCCAGCAGTCAGGGGGGCGAATCGTTTTTTTTGGACGCACTTCCTTGCGTGCGAAGATGTAATTTGTGGGTCCCAGCAGACAGGGGGAAACGTTTTTTTCGCTAAATACGGTGGCCCGTCCGGTGGGTCCCCGCTGTCAGGTGGAGGAATAATTATTTTGCGCATAATAAGGAGGAACTTCCTTGCTGCGACCGTGGACCCAGCTGTCAGCCTCTCCACGTACAGTCCACGTCCGATGGAAGCCATTCCTTGACCACGTTGACCACGCCACGCCGAAAGCACCAGGGCGGTGGACGACGGCGAGGCCTAGGAAGGGGATGACGCGGAGCCGGGGAAGATGCGGCGTGGATGCCCACGCGTAGAGGAGTATGAGGGTTCACTCGTTCATCTGCGTGTGAGGCTGCCGTTGCCGCAGAATAACAGGGGGTGTGGGTGCGTAGAGGGATGGCCTGGCCAGCGGTGGGAGTAGTAGGGGGCGGTGAGGCCTCCGCGGCATCACAGCCGGCAGGAGCAGGCGGCACGACTGGCGCTGCTTTGGGCGGCTGGAGCAAGAAGACCAGAGGTTGAAGAAGCACTACGACCGTTGGATGGACATCGTACGGTCATTGGAGCTAGAATCGTTCATATATTGACTAAAGTTGACAAAGGCCTCCGTCCCGGTCAACTTAGTAGGCCCACAAGTCAGCCTCCCACCAAGGTTGGTTCCAGCTAGCAGGGGGTATTCATTTTTTTTGTGCATATAAGGAGGCACTTCCGGTGGGTCCGAGCTGACAGCGGGGGGAATGTTTTTTTCGCGGAATATGGTGGCCCGTCCTGTGGGTCCCAGCAGTCAGGGGAAACGTTTTTTTCGCGAAATACTAGTGGCCCGTCCGGTGGGTCCCTGCTGTCAGGTGGAGGAATATTTATTTTCCGCGTAATAAGGAGGCACTTCCTTGCGGCTGCCGTGGACCCAACTGTCAGCCTCTCCACGTACAGTACTCTTCCGATGGAAGTCGGTTGTTGACCACATTGACCACGCCGCGCCGAGAGCACCACGGCGGTGGACGACGGTGAGGCCTAGGAAGGGGACGACCGGGAGCCGGGGAAGACGCAGCAGTGTAAGCCCGCGCGGAGAGGAGTACGAGGGTTCACTGGTTCGGCTGCAGTGTGAGGCTGCCGTTACCGCAGGGCCTGGCCAGCGGTGGGAATAGTAGGGGGCGGTGAGGCCTCCGCGACAGCACAGCCGACCACGGGAGGCAGGAGCATGCGGCACGACCGGCGCTGCTTTGGGCGGCTGGAGCAAGAACACCAGAGGTTGAAGAAGCACTACGGCCGTTGGATGGCCATCGTACAGTCACTGGAGCTAGAATCGTTCATATTGACTAAAGTTGACAAAGGACCCCGTCCCAGTCAACTTAGTAGGCCCACAAGTCAGCCTCCCACCATGGTGGGTCCTAGCTAGCAGGGGGAGTATTCATTTTTTTGTGCGTAATAAGGAGGCACTTCCGGTGGGTCCGAGCTGACACCGCGGGGAACGTTTTTTTCGCGAAATACAGTGGCCCGTCCGGTGGGTCCCAGCAGTCAGGGGGCAAACTTTTTTTTTGCAAAATAAGGTGGCCTGTCCGGTGGGTCCCTGCTGTCAGGTGGAGGAATAATTATTTTGAGCGTAATAAGGAGGCACTTCCTTGCGGCCGCCTGGACCCAAATTGTCCACCTCTCCACGTGACAAGATTTCTTCCGATGGAAGTCGGTCGTTGACCACGTTGACCACGCCGCGCCGAGAGTGCTACCTCTTGAGCACTGCGTTGGATTTCCCCGAAGAGGAGAGGATGATGCAGCAAAGTAGCGTAAGTATTTCCCTCAGTTTTTGAGAACCAAGGTATCAATCCAAGAGAGACCATGTGCAAGTCCCTCGTACCTGCACAAAACGATAGCTACTCGCAACCAACGCTTAGGGGTTGTCAATCCCTTCACGGTCACTTACGAGGGTGAGATCTGATAGAGATAATATTTTTGGTATAAATATGCAAAGTAAAAAGTAAAAGCAAAGCAAGTAAATAAAGTGATGGAGATTGATATGATGAGAATAGACCCAGGGGCCATAGGTTTCACTAGTGGCTTCTCTCAAGAGCATAGATATTCTACGGTGGGTGAACAAATTACTGTTGAGCAATTGACAGAATTGAGCATAGTTATGAGGTTATCCAGGCAATGATCATGTATATAGGCATCACGTCTGTGACAAGTAGACCGAAACAATTCTGCATCTACTACTATTACTCCACTCATCGACCGCTATCCAGCATGTATCTAGAGTATTAAGTTAAAAACAGAGTAACGCCTTAAGCAAGATGACATGATGTAGAGGAATAAATTCATGCAATATGATAAATACCCCATCTTGTTATCCTCGATGGCAACAATATAATACGTGCCTTGCAACCCTTTACATCCTTTGGGTAAGGACACCGCAAGATTGAACCCAAAGCTAAGCACTTCTCCCATTGCAAGAACTACCAATCTAGTTGGCCAAACCAAACGGATAATTCGAAGAGACTTGCAAAGATAACTCAATCATACATAAAAGGATTCAGAAAAGAATCAAATATTTTCCATAGATAAGTTGGATCATAAACCCACAATTCATCGGTCTCAACAAACACACCGCAAAAAGAAGATTACATCGGATAGATCTCCACGAGAGAGGGGGAGAACATTGTATTGAGATCCAAAAAGAGAGAAGAAGCCATCTAGCTACTAGCTATGGACCTGAAGGTCTGAAGTAAACTACTCACACTTCATCGGAGGGGCTATGGTGTTGATGTAGAAGCCCTCCGTGGTGATTGCCCCCTCCGGCGGAGCTCCGGAACAGGCCCCAAGATGGGATCTCGTGGATACAAGAAGGTACGGCGGTGGAATTAGGTTTTTGGCTCCGTCCCCGATCTGTTGGGGGTACGTAGGTATATATAGGAGGAAGGAGTACGTCGGTGGAGCGTCAGGGGGCCCACAAGGCGGGCGTGCCGGGAGGCGCGCCCCCACCCTTGTGACCGCCTGTGGCACTCCTTGGAGTAGGGTCCAAGTCTCCTGGATCATGTTCGGTGAGAAAATCACGTTCCCGAAGGTTTCATTCCGTTTGGACTCCGTTTGATATTCCGTTTCTTCGAAACACTAAAATAGGCAAAAAAAAACAGCAATTCTGGGATGGACCTCTGGTTAATAGGTTAGTCCCAAAAATAATATAAAAGTGGAAAATAAAGCCCATTATAGTCCAAAACAATAGATAAAGTAGCATGGAGCAATCAAAAATTATAGATACGTTGGAGACGTATCAGGCATCCCCAAGCTTAATTCCTGCTCGTCCTCGAGTAGGTAAATGATAAAAATAGAATTTTTGATGCGGAGTGATACTTTGGCATAATTTCAATGTAAATCTTCTTAATTGTGATATGAATATTCATATCTGAAAGATTCAAGACAAAAGTTCATATTGACATAAAAATAATAATACTTCAAGCATACTAATCAAAATAATTATGTCATCTCAAAATAACATGGCCAAAGAAAGTTCATCCCTACAAAATCATATAGTTAGGCTATGCTTCATTTTCACACACAAAGATGTTCCCAACTTCTATACCCCCGATGACAAGCCAAGCAATTGTTTCATACTTAAATAATCTCAAACTTTTTCAACCTTCACGCAATACATGAGCGTGAGCCATGGATATAGCACTATGGGTGGAATAGAATATGATGATGGGGATTGTGTGGAGAAGAAAAAAGGAGAAAGTCTCACATTGGACGAGGATAATTAACGGGCTATGGAGATGCCCATCAATTGATGTCAACATGAGGAGTAGGGATTGCCATGCAACGGATGCACTAGAGCTATAAATGAATGCTCAACAAAAGAAAACTAGTGGGTGTGCATCCAACTTGCTTGCTCATGAAGACCTAGGGCATTTGAGGAAGCCCATCGTAGGAATATACAAGCCAAGTTCTATAACGAAAAATTCCCACTAGTATGAAGAAGACAACTTATGAGACTCACTATATGAAAAACATGGTGCTACTTTGAAGCACAATATATGAGACTCACTTCATGAAGAACGAGCTACTACTTTGAAGCACAATATATGAGACTCACTACATGAAGAACATGGTGCTAATTTGAAGCACAAGTGTGGAAAAAGAGATAGTAGCATTGCCCTTTTCTTTTCTTTTTTTCTTGGGCCTCTCTTTTTTTGGCCTTTCTCTTTTTTTTGGGCAATGCTCTAATAATGATGATCAACACACTTCTATTGATTACAACATAAGGATTACAACTCGAAACTAGAACAAGATATGACTCTATATGAATGCCTCCGTGTGTATCGATGGTGCAATGAATCAAGAGTGACATGTATGAAAATAATGCATGGTGGCTTTGCCACAAATACGATGTCAACTACATGATCATGCAATGGCAATATGACAAAAGTAATGTATGTCATAATAATGATGAGCACGGAACGGTGGAAAGTTGCATGGCAATATATCTCGGAATGGCTATGGAAATGCCATAATAGGTAGGTATGGTGGCTGTTTTGAGGAAGATATAGGAGGTTTATGTGTGATAGAGCGTATCGTATCACGGGTTTGATGCACGTGCCAAGTTTGCGCCTAACTCTCAATGTGAGAAAGGGCAATGCACGGGTATCAAGAGGCTAGCAAAGGCGGAAAGGTAAAAGTGCGATAATCCATGGACTCAACATTAGTCAAAAGAACTCATATACTTATTGCAAAAATTTAGAAGTCATCAAAAAATCAAGTACTACGCGCATGATCTTAGGGGATAGATTGGTAGGAAAAGACCATCGCTCGTCCCCGACCGCCACTCATAAGGATGCTATAGCCAGGTACACTTCATGCTTCAAATTTGTTACACAACTTTAACCATACGTGCATGCTACGGAACTTACAAACTTCAACACAAGCATTTCTTAAATTCACAACTACTCAACTAGCATGACTTTGATATTATTACCTCCATATCTCAAAACAATTATCAAGCATCAAACTTATCTTAGTATTCAACACACTCAAAAGAAAGTTTCACATATCTTGAACACCAAGTATATTAACATTAAGCAAATTACCATGCTATTAACGACTCTCAAAATAATCTAAGTGAAGCATGAGAGATCAAGTTTCTTCAAAACAAATCCACCACCGTGCTCTAAAAGATCTAAGTGAAGCACTAGAGCAAAAATTATCACGCTCAAAATGATATAAGTGAAGCACTATGAGCAAACTATCAAGCTCAAAAAGATCTAAGTGAAGCACTAGAGCAAAAATTATCACGCTCAAAATGATATAAGTGAAGCACTATGAGCAAACTATCAAGTTTCAAATCATAAATGGCTCTCTCAAAAGGTGTGTACAGCAAGGATTATTGTGGTAAACTAACAAGCAAAGACGCAAATAATACAAGTCGCTCCAAGCAAAACACATATCATGTTGGTGAAAAATAATATAGCTCCAAGTAAATTACCGATGGAAGTGGATTTAAAGAGGGATGCCTTCCGGGCATCCCCAAGCTTTGACTTTTGGTGTCCTTGGATTATCTTGGGGTGCCATGGGCATCCCCAAGCTTAGGCTCTTGCCACTCCTTGTTCCATAATCCATCAAAATAATTCACCCGAAACTTGAAAACTTCACAACACAAAACTCAATAGAAATCTCGTGAGCTCCGTTAGAGAAAGAAAACAAAAGACTACTTTAAGGTACTGTAATGAACTCATTATTTATTTGTATTGGTGTTAAACCTACTGTATTCCAACTTCTCTATGGATTATAAACTATTTTACTAACCATAGAATCATCAAAATAAGCAAACAACACACGCAAAACAGAATCTGTCGAAAACAGAACAGTCTGTAGTAATCTGTAACTAACGCAAACTTCTGGAACCCAAACATTTCTACCAAAATTAGAAGACCTGGAAAAATTGTTTATTGATCAGCAGCAATTGGAATCAGTATTTTATCACGTTCTGGTGATTTTTAACAATTCGGGCACTGAGCACAAAGATTCTGGAAATTACAGCAAGATCAAATAACTATCATCCATGAAGATCCAATAGGTCCAACTTGGCACAAACACTAATTAAAACATAAAACCACATCTAAACAGAGGCTAGATGGATTATTTATTTCTAACCAGAACCAAAAACAAAAAACACAAAATAAAATTGGGTTGCCTCCCAACAAGCGCTATCGCTTAACGCCCCTAGCTAGGCATAAAAGCAAGGATAGATCTAGGTATTGCCATCTTTGGTAGGCAATCCATAAGTGGCTCTCATGATATATTCATATGGTAATTTTATTTTTCTTCCTAGGAAAGTGTTCCATGCCTTTCTTTAATGGAAATTGGAATCTAATATTCCCTTCCTTCATATCAATAATTGCACCAATCGTTCTAAGGAAAGGTCTACCAAGAATAATAGGACATGAAGGATTGCAATCTATATCAAGAACGATAAAATCTACGGGCACATAATTCCTATTTGCAACAATAAGAACATCATTAATTCTTCCCATAGGCTTTTTAATAGTGGAATCCGCAAGATGCAAGTTTAGAGAGCAATCATCAAAATCACGGAAATCTAGCAAATCACACAAAGTTTTGGGAATAGTAGAGACACTAGCACCCAAATCACACAAAGCATGAAACTCATAATTTTAATTTTAATTTTAATAGTAGGTTCCCACTCATCATGGAGTTTCCTAGGGATATAAATTTTCAACTCAAGCTTTTCTTCATAAGATTGCATTAAGGCATCAACAATGTGTTCGGTAAAAGCCTTATTTTGACTATAAGCATGAGGAGAATTTAGCACGGATTGCAACAAGGAAATACAATCAATTAAAGAGAAATTTTCATAATTAAATTTCTTAAGATCCAATATAGTGGGTTTAGCAACATCTAGATTTCTATTTCTTTCAATCCCACTTTTATCAATTTCATCATTAAGATCTAAAAACTCCGAATTCTTGGAACGCCTTCTAGGTAGAGGAAGATCATATTCAGTTTCATCAAGATTCATATTGCAAAACAAAGATTTAATAGGGGACGTATCAATAACTTTTAGATCTTCATCTTGATTTTCATACGAATTAGAAGAACATGCTTTAATAAAGGCATCTTTGGAAGCACGTATCCTAGCGGTTCTTTATTTGCACTCATCAATGGAAATTCTCATAGCTTTGAGAGACTCATTGATATCATGCTTAGGAGGAATAGATCTAAGCTTTAAAGAACCAACATCAAGAGAAATTCTATCAACGTTCCTAGCCAAATCATCAACTTTAAGTAATTTCTCTTCAAGCAAAGCATTAAAATTCTTTTGCGAATTCATAAACTCTTTAACACTACTCTCAAATTCAGAGGGCATCTTATTAAAATTTTCATAAGAGTTGTTGTAGGAATTTCCATAATTATTAGAAGGATTACTAGGATAAGGCCTAGGATTAAAATTCCCTCTATACGTGTTGTTTCCAAAACTATTCCTACCAACAAAATTCACATCCATAGATTCATTATTATTCTCAATCAAGGTAGATAAAGGCATATTATTGAGATCAGAAGAAACACTCTTAGCAAATAAATTCATACGTTCATCCATCTTTCCACTCAAAACATTGATTTCTTCTATAGCATGCACTTTTTTATTAGTAGATCTTTTAGTATGCCATTGAGAATAATTAACCATAATATTATCTAGGAGTTTAGTAGCATATCCTAAAGTGATTTCCATAAAAGTGCCTCCCATGACGAATCTAAAAGATTTCTAGAAGCAAAATTCAATCCAGCATAATTTTTTTGTATAATCATCCATAAGTTCAAACCATGAGTAGGACAAAATTACGTAGCATTAATTTCATTCTCTCCCAAGCTTGTGCAACATGTTCATGATCAAGTTGCTTAAAATTCATAATATCGTTCCTAAGAGAGATAATCTGAGCGGGAGGAAAATACTTAGAGATAAAAGCATCTTTGCACTTGTTCCAAGAATCAATACTATTTTTAGGCAAAGATGAAAACCACGCTTTAGCACGATCTCTAAGCGAAAAAGGAAATAGTTCAATTTAACGACATCATTATCGACATCTTTTTCTTTTGCATATCACATAAATCAACGAAGCCATTCAGATGAGTAGCGGCATCTTCGCTAGGAAGGCCGGCGAATTGATCTTTCATAACAAGATTCAACAAAGCTGTATTGATTTCACAAGATTCGGTATTGGCAAGAGGAGCAATCGGAGTGCTAAGGAAATCATTATTATTGGTATTGGTGAAGGCACACAATTTGGTGGCATCTTGAGCCATCGCGACGAACAAGCAAACTAACACACGAGAAAACAAAAGGCAAAGGGAAACAGAGGAGGAGATTGGGAAAGAGAGGGCGAATAAAACGGCAAAGGTGAAGTGCGGGAGAGGAAAACGAGAGGCAAATGGCAAATAATGTAATGCGAGATATAGGGATTGTGATGGGTACTTGGTATGTTGACTTTTTGCATAAGCGTGCCCGGCAACGGCGCCAGAAATTCTTCTTGCTACCTCTTGAGCACTACGTTGGATTTCCCCGAAGAGGAGAGGATGATGCAGCAAAGTAGCGTAAGTATTTCCCTCAGTTTTTGAGAACCAAGGTATCAATCCAGTAGGATACCACGCGCAAGTCCCTCGTACCTGCACAAAACGATAGCTACTCGCAACCAACGCTTAGGGGTTGTCAATCCCTTCACGGTCACTTACGAGGGTGAGATCTGATAGAGATAATATTTTTGGTATAAAGATGCAAAGTAAAAAGTAAAAGCAAAGCAAGTAAATAAAGTGATGGAGATTGATATGATGAGAATAGACCCGGGGGCCATAGGTTTCACTAGTGGCTTCTCTCAAGAGCATAGATATTCTACGGTGGGTGAACAAATTATTGTTGAGCAATTGACAGAATTGAGCATAGTTATGAGGTTATCCAGGCAATGATCATGTATATAGGCATCACGTCCGTGACAAGTAGACCGAAACAATTCTGCATCTACTACTATTACTCCACTCATCGACCGCTATCCAGCATGCATCTAGAGTATTAAGTTAAAAACAGAGTAACGCCTTAAGCAAGATGACATGATGTAGAGGAATAAATTCATGCAATATGATAAATACCCCATCTTGTTATCCTCGATGGCAACAATACAATACGTGCCTTGCAACCCTTTACATCACTAGGTAAGGACACCGCAAGATTGAACCCAAAGCTAAGCACTTCTCCCATTGCAAGAACTACCAATCTAGTTGGCCAAACCAAACGGATAATTCGAAGAGACTTGCAAAGATAACTCAATCATACATAAAAGGACTCAGAGAAGAATCAAATATTTTCCATAGATAAGTTGGATCATAAACCCACAATTCATCGGTCTCAACAAACACACCGCAAAAAGAAGATTACATTGGATAGATCTCCATGAGAGAGGGGGAGAACATTGTATTGAGATCCAAAAAGAGAGAAGAAGCCATCTAGCTACTAGCTATGGACCCGAAGGTCTGAAGTAAACTACTCACACTTCATCGGAGGGGCTATGGTGTTGATGTAGAAGCCCTCCGTGGTGGATGCCCCCTCCGACGGAGCTCCGGAACAGGCCCCAAGATGGGATCTCGTGGATACAGGAATTTATCAGGACAGATAATACCCCATTCTAGGAAGGGCTGAGTTGAGGGTCGGGTCAGAGGCGGAACAGACATTCAAAGCAACTGCGGTGGAATTAGGTTTTTGGCTCCGTCCCCGATCTGTTGGGGGTACATAGGTATATATAGGAGGAAGGAGTACGTCGGTGGAGTGTCAGGGGGCCCACGAGGCAGGGGGGCGCGCCCAGGGGGAAGGGCGCACCCCCCACCCTCGTGACCGCCTCTGGCACTCCTTGGAGTAGGGTTCAAGTCTCCTGGACCACGTTCGGTGAGAAAATCAAGTTCCCGAAGGTTTCATTCCGTTTGGACTCCGTTTGATATTCCGTTTCTTCGAAACACTGAAATAGGCAAAAAAACAGTGCAGGCTGGGCCTCTGGTTAATAGGTTAGTCCCAAAAATAATATAAAAGTGGAAAATAAAGCCCATTATAGTCCAAAACAATAGATAAAGTTGCATGGAGCAATCAAAAAATATAGATACGTTGGAGATGTATCAAAGAGCACCAGGGCGGTGGTCTGGATGACGGTGAGGCCTAGGAAGGGGACGACACGGAGCCGGGGAAGACGCAGCAGTGGTATCCCGCGCGGAGAGGAGTACGAGGGTTCACTGGTTCGGCTGCGGTGTGAGGCTGCCGTCGCCGCAGAATAACAGGGGGTGTGAGTGAGTAGAGGGATCGCCTAGCCATCGGTGGGAGTAGTACGGGGCGGTGAGGCCTCCGTGGCATCATAGCCGGCCACGGGAGGCAGGAGCACGCGCCACGACCGGCGCTGCTTTGGGCGGCTGGAGCAAGAAGATCAGAGGTTAAAGAAGCACTACGGCCGTTGGATGGACATCGTACGATCACTGGAGCTAGAATCGTTTATATTGACTAAGTTGACAAAGCCCTTGGTACGCGTCAACTTAGTAGGCCCACAGCTCAGATTTGGCAGAGAACATATAGCCCATTTGCGATGTAAGAATGTACAACCCATTTTTCAGTTCTAATGGAATTTACTACAACCCATTTACGGGTTTGTTGAAAGTACAGCCCAACTTGTAGCTAGGACAACGATTAATAATTTCAAAAACCGCTCAAAACAGAATTAAAAAAAATTCCCACATTTTGATGGGATCCGAAATATTTTTATCCGAAATTTCTAGTCAGGTTAAATATAATTTCAAAATAAAGTTGTATCACGTTAAAATCCAACGAAATATTGCGCGCGCAAAAAGTAATGAAATTAAAATTTTCAAATTCCAAAAATAATATATTTTTCAAAATAATTACGTTTTTGGTGCATAGTAATTGCCCAGTTATTATAATTACATCCCATTTATTATTTATTAAAGTCCATTTTCTTGTTAAGCCTAATGCATACCTCCTAGGAAACTTTGCAGCCCAGCAGGGTGGATAACAAGTTGACCCGGATATTGTGTACAACTGTCGGCCCAGTTGCATTGCTGATGTTTGAAAAAAAAGGCATGTGTAGTGCAGTACAACCTAACTTGGTTACTCAGCCCACATTCAGGGACGCCGGAAAGGCCCAAACAAGGCTTCTGTACAATGTTTTGAAGTCACTGAGCTCAATTAATAACTTAAGAAAAAAGTTAGATTACAGTGGAACCTAATTAAAAGCTGTCACGAGCAAATACATAATTCAACGGGTCCCACTTGTGCGTGTGTGCGCGTGTGTGTGTGCATGTGTGTGTGTGTGTGTGTGAGAGAGAGAGAGAGAGACCCATCGGTCGATGCTCGTAAATACATCTTTCAGCCATATGCATTGTTGATGCTCAGTAAAAACTTATATAGTTGACACAATCATATAGAACATCATAGCACACTGAACTTGCATATAAAAATTTCACGCAGGCGGCACAATCAGGATGGAAGCAGTGGATCGCTACGGGAAGGGCTATGTTGAAACCAACGATGTCGTACATAACGGTTCATCGTCTTTATAAATGACGGGGAAATATCTTGAATGTTGTGCAAAGAAAAGCATGCAGACAACACAATAAGTTACGCTAGCACATTAAGTTGACGTACAACCCTTTCTAAAAAAGTTTAGGTACAAAATTAGAACAGGTCACTATCAAATGTCTTGGCATATCGCTGCTTCGCACCCATAGCTCGGATTTAACTAGTACTATCGACAAGATTTAGTTGTTACCTCAAATTAGAGCACATCCGAGCAACCAGCCCGCCTCTTCTCCTAAATAAGCGTTGGCCTCCGCCGTAGCGATGGAGTAAACCTGTACCATCCATCGTTCGAGCAACACGGGAAAGTCCGGCGTTGACTCTGTAATGGACGCGTCGTCGACGGACCACAGCACCAGCGGCGGCGGGACTTCGATTGATGGATTGACCACTTCTTCTACATGCACGAACACTCGATCTGGTACATCCCTAACGTGGTCCGCGGCGGCCTTGGTGGCGGCGAATAGTACAACCCGGTTCCTGCACGGTATCTCAACACCAATCACCTCCGGTATGGTGGGCGGCTTCTTCATCCATGCCATAACCGTCGAGCCCATACATGCGGAGGAACAAACATACTTATGAGCTCACCTCCAAGGTCATTGATAAGCTCGTTCATGGACTCGCTGTTCCAAGCACGTTGAGGCATGCCGTGGAAGGTAAGCTTTGTTAAAAACTCAAGCTCAGAGGGCATCGAGTCCCATCCTGGGTGCCACCGATCAAAGCTCACCAGCGCGCCATCACAGAACAAACGTCGCGAACACACGACTGCAGTCGAAATTTGTTCGGAACCTGACGAAGAAATCAGCCGGTGGAGGACAGACTTCGACGAGCAAGTCACTTATTTGGATGACGTGCGCAATGCCAAGAGCTTTGACAAGGTCGTCCGGCGAGACGGGAGGCCGGTCGCCGTTGATGGTTACCATCAGCACTTTGCCGGCAAACTAGTCGTCAAGCGCCGCCATGCCACTGTTGAGCGACAGCATGCAGGGACCGAATGCAGGACGGACCTCAGGATCTCCGGCTCGGAGATCCGCGTTGACCGGCGACATGATAGTGCGCTTGAGTACAGGGAGTACAGGAGGGGTATTTGGGGGAACTGGAGTAGGAATCGAGATTCCAGAGGTGGGGGACGGGCGGGAGACCGGGGATGAAAAGGTATGAATTTCGTGCACGCGCCAATATGCTCTCGGCGCGCAAGCGCACGAAAACACCGGTGGCGCCCACATGTCGGCCTAAGAGTCCTTATTCTTTCTTTTTTGGAGAGCCCGGCCTTTTTTCGTGATCTTTTGAGAGCCCGGCCCGAGAGTCATAACTGACCTGTTTGGCATTGCGTTACTACTCGGCCCATATTCAACGACACCTCACCGCCCAAACAAGTGTACATCATCGAAAAGACAAGTGAGCTCAAATTATATAACTTGAAAAAGGAGATATACTCTGAACACGGAGAATGGTGATGCCCTCATTTAGCCCACCAAGAGTTCAAGACAATAAACGATTCGAAACAACGATATATACAACATTCGGACACTAACTAGTGACTACTACCGACATAAACGGCAAGACATGATAGTTCATAAGAAGTCTTGCTACACCACCAAAACGCACTCCATCTGCGGCGCCGGACTCTCGTGATCCGGACAAGAATGACATTCTAAATGTAAGCAACTATTACATAGAAAGAGTGACATAGACGAGGATGACCAAATGACAAGGAATATGCATAACAAAAGAAAGAACTACCCATCCAGAACCAGCAGCAAAGACAACAAAGTCATTCGAAGAGATGATCCAACACCATCATAATTTGCGGCCCCGCTTCAGCGACAGTGATCCGGAGACCCCAGTACTCCACCCTTTCGATGCAACAGCCCAATTACCTATCAACCTGAAGGCTTGAACCACATCACTGCCTGTCGTAATTGAGACATCCAAGGATCAAAGTTAATCCAGATGCTTTTGTCATTGTCACCTTCTTTTGTCTGCAGGCTGTATCATTGACAATCAGGGGAGTATGCTCCCGAACTCCTAGGGCTCGCCGTGTAGACACATTTTTCCATAGCAAACAGAGCCTCTCTGCCATCAAGGTCCTTGCCAACGGTGATCTCCTGGTTAATCGGATAATTGAGTCCGAGAAACAGAGTGTGAACCAAGGCTGTTTACCCGCCTCCAACTCAAAAATCCTGAAGGCCCCAGCAAGCTGGTATCCTGCTCATAGACGTAACAACCATTGTCCAGATACTCACGTATTACACGATGCTTGTATACGATGGGGTTTTGCAATATAACTTTTCCGCTCATGTGTCCGAATGATGATCAGTCTTTTGTCATTATCGATCGAGCGAGGAACCAGTTGTGCTTCCCTGTTTTTGGCAAAGGTGGTGTAATTACAAAGGGCAAGAATCAGACGGACAACGCATCATATCAAAAAGGACAGGCATTGTTAATGTAAGATCAGCATTGTTCAGAGTATGAGTAGGATAAAGTAAGAAACAGCATTGATATGTCCCTGTTGGAACTGGGAGGAAAACACAGGGAAATGTATACTGGGTTCGAAAATATAGAAGTGCCACGCATGGTTATACTCATGCTATCTCACAATCGATTCTTCACAGGAAACTACCATGTCATGCATGTTATGTAATCATGTTCTGTCCTCACAAACAAATTCTTCAAGGTAACTAACAGACCATGCATTGTTATATACTCGTGTTCTCAGGCAAAATTTTTGTGAGGATATTATTCTAGCCATTGATTGCTTTGAAGGGCGAATATAGGTATGTACACATGGTAAGCATTGCAAGATTTCACTACTTGCAAATATAGAGTTCTCCATATGCACATTTACTTCCCTAATGTATGGTTAGATGAAACCAACGATTGTGGTGCATGTTTCTACATCATGAAAATGAGGAAACTAACATGGCCATTGATACACACTCATATTTAGTAGTAGTATATAGATTCTTTGTAAAATAAGGATAATATCCATATATTCCTAACCGTTTGATTATTCAGGGTACAAATTGGCTGTAATGACGTGGTCACAATCACATGAATTAACTCATTCCAAATATAGCTGATTTACGGAGTCTCTAATATATTTCCATAGTTCTACTCAAATTCTGCTCAAACAGGGATATGCCAATCATCACAAAAAGTTCAAACAGTGTCATGGCGTCATCATTAACATGAGACGGAAACAACTTACATGCGACGTCCTAGCAATACGTGGTGCCACCTGCTTTGACGATCGCGTAGATGATGCCATTGTGTTCAATAGCATCAAAGAAGTGTGTATCAGCTTTGACGATGATCCACTGCGAGCCGAGTTGTCTCCAGCTAAAAAAGGCACCGGCGTAAAGATAGCTGAGTCCGTGGTCGAACAAGGCAATTAGCTTGAAGTCTGCGTAATTCGCATGTCGTGTGGGTACTTCGCAGATTACAATCTTCTGCAAAACAAGGTCCGTCCAACTGATGTAGTAATCCAGATGACTTGGACCGTGATGGTAATACTCTATATAATCCAACGGAGGAAGGATTGAAGTTCACGAGCACCAACTTTTTACCGTCTTCTCTGAAGGCAGCCATCCAGTGGGAGTTCATGCCGACCCAGTACATACCTGCCAAGAAGTTTCGGGTGATGGTGATCGGATCGATGTCGAGGGAAACGGTGTACGGCGACACACTACATACCTGCAAAGAAGTTTCGGCTAATGGGGATCGGATTGAAGTCAAGGGGCATCATGCACACCTCTGTATCATGGTGAGCCAATCTCGCAAGACCAGATAGCAGCAAGCAGGGTGTCTTGAAATGCTTAGGCCTCGCTTCGATGATGGCCGTGTGCATGTCCCTCGAGCATGCAGCCAGCCGCAGGGTGGTCAACATATCCATACACGAACAACAGAGGTCGAGGATGTCACTGGGGAGATTGCTCCAATCGCGGCTCATATGGATGCTGTGCGGTTCATGTTCGGCCATGGTGGAGTTTGGAAGGGGGCTTGATTTACGGGGGAGAAGGATGTCGGTGCTGGAGCGGCTAGCGAGGGAATAGTGGTACTGGGGGAGGCGAGTGAGGCGACGGTACACGGGGGCACGGTGAGATGGAGACGGAGACGGAGAAGGAGATGGAGATGGAGTGGTGCTATGGGAGCGGAGAGGGAGACGAGGCGAGGCGCCTAATGTGTCAGACAACAAGCGGTGACAGATCAGACAAGGCATAGGGTGAGGCTAACTTTGGTAACCCAAACATGTCACCGCCTAGACTAGTGTCAGCGTGAGGTGTTGTCACTTCACTATGAGGACCGGATGAATAGTATTTTGACCATCAAGTGTACCACAGTTGTACTACTACTACTACTACTACTACTACTACTACTACTACTACTACTACTACTACTACTACTACTACTACTACTACTACTACTACTACTACTACTACTACTAGTAGTAGTAGTAGTAGGAACATGAGTACTCCAGTATTGTATAGCGGAAATAGGTCTCCCGTGCTAGCATGCCTGTTCACTTCATCGTTCAGGTATCATCCATATTGCGACCAGAACCAAATTCTCGTGCATGCCCAATCAACGCCCTGCCGCGATGCATGCAGTGGTCATTCTGGTGCATCAAGGACGGCATGCAGATCGTTCCACACTTGAGAAGAGGAAATATGGAAAGGTAGAACGCGGCAGCAGAGGAAGAGAACGTTGGCTAACGAGGCTGGGAGGGGATCGAGCAGGAAGTTAATGCTCCACGCCTAAAGGTTTTGGGAAAACCTGATTTTCATAAGGTGACTTATACTCACTTAAACGGAGGGAGTATTCCTTAACCAGAGAATGTTGTGTCTCCCACTCACGCGCTAAAAAAAGCTACGACACATTTTTATTATCTGTTTGCATAGGTCCCACCTATCAGGAAGGATGGGCACGTACACGAACAGGTACGACTCCTCAGTCTACCCGCATAGACTTTTCGTTTAGTCTACCTAGCCGTCTAATCAACTACCTGCACGCCACTTTTCCCATTTACTTCTCCATCGGGAACTGATTCGCCTCGGCTTCTTCACCTCCCCTTCGTCTTCATTTGCATCCAAACCCCACTGCGTTCACATTGTTTTAACCTCTTTAAATAATCATCTACTACTTCAGTTAGACTAACCATCTAATCCCAATTCTCCAAACCATAGCCCTCCGTTCCAGCGGTTCCAAATGGTGAAAGAGATCGAGATGCAGGTTTTTAGCGTCCAACATGTCCTCGTCGAAGGCTCGATGCGCATAGTTTCCACCATCACCTTCCACCCAAGGGTTGTTCGGCAGTGGATCAACAATTTATCCAACTCCCTCAAAAAGGTAGAGACGAGGGTCATCGGTCTCGACGCAGAGTACACGGAGCGTGCCCTCGAAGATCCAAATACGCCATCCTTCACCGTGCCTCGAAGATGATGTTTTGGTGTACCACATCATACACTCACCCTCCATACCAGGTGAGCTTCATGATTTCTTGTCTCGGGAGGACGTATACTTCTGTGGGGCAGCCATCGAAGGGGACAAACAGAAGCTGGAGCCGTACAACCTTGATTTGAAAAGCATCGCTGACCTACAAACCAGAATCAAAATTCATGTAGAAGATTGTGCTAAACAGACACCATCCCTATTCGACGTAGCAAATTTTGTGCTCGGTACAAATCTTCAGAAGGGTGACTTGACGGTGGCATTAAGGTCGTCTGGATGGGAGAATTATCCCTTGACGTCTGAAAGCTGATAAAATATGCTGCCCTCGATGCCCGTGTGAGTTTCGAGATAGCTGCATGGTCCAAAGAGCTTGTTGCGAAGCCGTCTCCCATAGAGAATGAGAACAAGAAGAAGAAGAAGAAGAAGAAGAAGAAGAAGAAGAAGAAGAAGAAGAAGAAGAAGAAGAAGAAGAAGAAGAAGAAGAAGAAGAAGAAGAAGAAGAAGAAGAAGAAGAAGAAGAAGAAGAAGAAGAAGAGGAAGAAGAAGAAGAAGAAGAAGAAGAAGAAGAAGAAGAAGAAGAAGAAGAAGAAGAAGAAGAAGAAGAAGAAGAAGAAGAAGAAGAAGAAGAAGAAGAAGAAGAAGAAGAAGAAGAAGAAGAAGAAGAAGAAGAAGAAGAAGAAGAAGAAGAAGAAGAAGAAGAAGAAGAAGAAGAAGAAGAAGAAGAAGAAGAAGAAGAAGAAGAAGAAGAAGAAGAAGAAGAAGAAGAAGAAGAAGAAGAAGAAGAAGAAGAAGAAGAAGAAGAAGAAGAAGAAGAAGAAGAAGAAGAAGAAGAAGAAGAAGAAGAAGAAGAAGAAGAAGAAGAAGAAGAAGAAGAAGAAGAAGAAGAAGAAGAAGAAGAAGAAGAAGAAGAAGAAGAAGAAGAAGAAGAAGAAGAAGAAGAAGAAGAAGAAGAAGAAGAAGAAGAAGAAGAAGAAGAAGAAGAAGAAGAAGAAGAAGAGTGCATGTCTTTGGAACAGAGTAGTAGTGTGGGTACGCTTGACTATAAGGAACTATTTATCCGCATATATAGCTTTCTCTTCTACTCCTTCCAGTGATCGGTATGCAGTGCATGTGTCCGTAGACATGACAGCTTGTCCATGGAAGTTCAACTACGGCGACCATCACGTTTCATCTCGCGATTCCCACGACGCCTCTCCAACCCACGGCACCACGCCCCCCGACGCGCGCCTCACCCCTCTCGGTTGCACTGCCCCTTTGCCTTTGTGTGCATGACATGTGGGCCACCTAAAATGCGGCGAGCATCAAGTTTCTACCACAGCCACCCACGATTCCCACGACGCTGCTCGAACCCATGAAACCATACGTCCCCCGACCTGCGGCTCACCCCTCTTGGCCCCACTGCCCCTCTGCCTTCGGGAGCATTACATGTGGACCAGTCACCTATCGGGCCCAAATGTTATTGACTCAAAGGCAGGTGTAGTATGGCGCTGAAGCTCAGTCCCGACGGCCCTGAGAGGGAAATGTAACTCCTGCGCCAGGGCTTGTGGTGCTCCCGCAGCACGAACTCGTGCCAAACTCGAGATTTGTTTCTTTACTATACATGCACGCAACGATTTAATGGACATTGTAATCTCAACATGTGATGCGGAGCTCTAAATTTGAATTTGAAACTTATAAAATGAAAAGATTCAAAAGAAATAAACTGGGAGAGAGGGAGTATATCGTAGGATGTGTCCCATACAAAATAAGTCCCCTGGTTTGTCACCGCGAAGATGCGGTTAGGAAGGAGCACAGCGTCTTCCTACTCGTACGGCAACAAATCGGCCGCAGACAACATGGTCCGCCTTTGACCGCCATGTGCAAGGTTCGTGATATCTTTTATTCAATCTCACCGTGGTTCCATCGTACCAATTCATGCGGTGGCCCGTTGCATGGCTGATCCCAATGTTGGACAAAGGTTCTATGGGAACGGTGTCACCGTTGTAAATGTTGTGCAAATTGATGTTGGTACCCTCCCGTACATATGCAAGCCAATCTCCACTCGCACCAAGCCTAGCACAGTGAAACAAAGGCAGGGGGAGAATTAGGAAATGGACACGGAAGTAGTCTTTAGAATGCATTTACTACGTGATCAAACTCATCTTACCTGCTCATCGGAGGAAATCCGAGTGCTCATCGGAGGAAATCCGAGTGCCCCTCAACGTCGGCATCTCAAGGGGCGTCAACTTGCAACTACGTCCACGCCGTGCTGGAGAGACCACCAAGGAAACATCCTCGTGCGTTCCACGGAACATCAAGATGCATTTGTATGAGTAGTTTATCTTGTGAGAGAAAAGGATGAATGAGGGAAGGCCTCTAGAGATAGAGATGGACACTACTACTACCAATGTGCTGGCCCGTGCGTTGCAATGGATCCAAACTAGTACTAGAATAGTACTTGTTCACGTGCTTGAAATATAAACTCTCTAGTTTTGATATACATGTGTCAGCAGACACGACAGCTTGTCCATGGAAGTTGAACCATGGAGACCATCACGTTTCTTGTTTCTACCACTGCCACACCCACACGCGATTCCCACGACGCCGCTCCAACCCACGGCACGATGTCCCCCGACGTGGACATGGATCCTCTGACGTGGCTATCACCGCCTTGCCTCGCCTTTCCTTCGCCGATGTGTGGGACCCACGCTTATGGGTCCCACATGTCGATGATGTAACGGTAGGATTGTCCGTGCCCCTCATCCCTCTCGGCCCCACCGCTCCTCTGCCTTTGTGTGCATGACATGCGGGACAGCTGAACTGCGGCGACCATCAACTTTCTACCACAGACACACCCGATTGGACGCGGTTTGCCTGCTCCACTGCTGTGCTCCGATCTGTACTCCTGCACCATTGAATTTTCATCCAGCAGCTGTGACACATTTTTTCCCGGGCATCAATCCTCAGCTGGAGTACTTATGTACTACAGGTAGTACTCGCCGGTGTGGCCATCTACGCCTCGTAACGCCCCGATGCCCAGCTGTGGAACCCTCGCCACGGCCACGCCACCACCGGCCGGTTCATCTCGAACGAGTGAGTCGCGAACCACGCCACCACCATGACAATGACATGTGGGCCAGCCACATTTAAGCCCCGCATGTCATTGACTCATAGGCCGGGCACTAAGCCACTGAAGTCCGGTCCCGTGGGCCCCGAGAGGGAAATGTAACTCCTGCAGCAGGCCTTGTGGTGCTCCCGCAGTACGAGCTCGTGCCAAAACTGGAATTTGTTTCTTACTACTACCAACTAGTACTAGCAAGGTACACGTGCATTACACGCATGAGATTCTGGTGGTTTGTGCATTATGCTTCTACATGTGGAGTTTTCTGGATTCTAATATGTGGCAAAATCTGGTGGAATGTAAGGTTAGGCAAGTTTGATTAACTTAGGTGAGTGTTTGGTTCAAGCCACACCTTAGGCAAGCCACACTGGCCCCACATGACATACACACAAATAATGTGGCAAGATTCCCTTAGGCTTGCCAACTTGTGGCTCTCATTTTGAAGAACTTCTTAATAACTTTGCCTGAGCTTAGTTGTGGCAAAGTTAGTCACGAATTAAGTTCAACCATGGAGTCTTCTAGATTATACATGTGGCAGAATCTGGTGGATGATATCCAATGGCCAGTAGTGCTCGGATTTGCCATCTTTGTACCGTCGGATTGGCTTCATCCAACGACCAACTTTCAAAGTTTTTCACACACTATATAGGGGGTATAGATATAGATGTGCCGGTCCGTTGCAATGGATCCAAAGTATATCTATTTAGTGGAGTGCACTCTAAACACATTATCTATTTATTTTTCTCTAACCTTCCATAGCCATGCAACCAAGAAACATAAGCTTCATGGGTGCCCCCCACATCATATTATTCATACTATGTTGATTGAAAAAAAGATAAATCACCCAAAACAAGATCTTCCCATTTTTTGTTCCTACGATGTTGTGTCGTGCACGTATCTACTAGTTGTATAGTGGTAGTACTAGTAATATAGTATTAGGAGTACAAACTTGGTAAGTACTAGTAGGAGTAGTACTAGTACGGAATGCTCCTACTCTATCAACGAGCCCCGTCTGACACAAAATTTCTTGGCTTCCGTGCTACAGCTAGATCTTCCCCTTGTTTCTGTTTTCCAACCCGACGGCGAGCGGGGTGTCGGTTTGCTCAACGGGCGGTCCCACATGAAAGTGAAAATGCTAGGCACAGGAGCGGAGCTACGTGAGGGCCAACACGTGCCCTGGCCCGCCCAACCTAGCAGGATTTTCATAGTTGTACATCCAGTTTTGAGGCATGGAACGTCAACGCAAGGGTAATTTCTATAGCACGCTAGACCGGCACGCCTAACGTTTTGCTTCAAGCTCCGCCATCGCTAGGCAACACGCCTTCCCTAAGCTATGTGTCGTGCGGACGGGCCGTGTTGTACTCCCAATTCCCGGGCGTGTGGGGGGTGCGGCCTTGAGCGTGGCAGGCCTTTTCCTTTTACTAGCAATGTGCTCGTGCGTTATGCAGCGGATCCAAAGTAGTAGAATAGTAGTATTTGTTCACAAACTTGAAAGAAATCACTATTGTTTTGATATACTCCTAATATATTACTCCCTCTCGTACCTAAATATTTGTCTTTTTGAGATTTCAAATGGACTATCACATACGGATTATATAGACATATTCTAGTGTTTCTAGCAAGATGCCCGCGTTGCCGCGAAGTTGATGGAAAAGGTAAGCACAACTTATAAATTGACGGATGGAGTAATAGTTACGATGATGCATATAATTAAGCAAAGGGATCGCACATGTCGGTATTAATCGAACGAGAATGCAACAGCACAATAAGAATTAAGGCCACGATGATGCGATCGCAGTGGTGGTTACAGAAGGCAAGAAGAAAGATGGATCCATGAACGTACGACCTCCTCCTCCTCAACTTAGTGCGTCGGGCCACCAACCGGCGGCTTTTGTGGCGAGGTCGAGGTGCTTCTCAACAAAGGCATCCAAGGCTTCCAGCCGGTTGAGGAAGGCCAACGTCGTAGCGTCCTCACTAGCCTTGTAGATACCTATGTACACGATTTGCTCATACGCGTGGATGTGTAGGTCGACGAATTCTTGCAGGGCGAGGCGCCTCGCGGCAAGCGCGACCTCCAGGTGGACATTCTTCGTGGCGTCGGCGGGCAGTCGCAGGGCCACCAGTGCTTGAAAGAGGTTCCGGCCATGGAGGCCGATTAGGGTGGCAGGCAATGAGGAGCCCGGGCGCGCGGGCTGGAGGAGTACGGCGATGTCGTCCGCGAGCTTCTTGAGGACGGTGAACTTGTTGCTGGTGGGAACGATCATCTGGTCCAACTGAGAGTCGTAGTTGGCGTCGACGGCGGCCATCCACCAGCCGGTCTCCAACACCGTCTGGAGACGATCCTCGGCGCCATGCCGCAGGCCGGCGTCGTGGACCATCTGGCGCAGCCGCTGGCCGCTCACGCGCATCGCCGCCATGGGTCTGGAGCGAGCTCTTTTGTGCTTAGTGTAGGTGCTTAGGCAAGTGCTTAGGTGCGTACGATGTGGTAGATGCATTGGAATGGAGGAGGGGCGCCTTTATATGAGTGCAATGAGGGCAAACTGCGTTGCATTCACATCGTGCAACCTCTTTTCCCGGACCTCCTCCCATTACTTCCCTCATGCATTAATTGAAGGAGGATGCATTGGCCGTTCAACATATAGGGAACCGCTACTCCCTCCCTCGTCTGCATTAAAGGCATATCGGGAACTGCGTCGCCCACTGTCAAATCGAATACTCCCTCCGTCTAGGTGAGTATTAAGTCATCTTACGAAAACCAAATACTAGCAAACACATAGGCGTGGTGCATTAACTCTCACGTTGTTTCTTATTTTTTTTACATAAATAGAGGAATCAACCAAGAAGAGATGTGGGGCTTGTATGCTTTTAATGACTTAAGACTATCAAACATGACATGCAGTGGTCAGTTCGTTGCACAAGAACAAATACAACCACGTCAGCACACACGCATCTTATAGCATCACATCCAATGGCTATAAAAGATGAATGAGACCAAATTATATCTCATCTAGATGAGTTCTAGCAAAATTGTATTAATAATACTTAATACTCCTGCGCCATGTATCATATAAGTATCATGTAGTACTTTATTTATTGCCATGCATGACACATAGTTCACGAGCGCTCTCTATATGTACCACCTTTTTTTTAATTTCAAGTTTTGCTCCATGGTGCAATCCATTGATACTACTACTGTACAAAAGTGGAGTATATACATTTTTTAAAAGGCTAGAGGCTCGGTCGGTTTCACGAGAGGCGAGGGCCATTGTGATTTGACAGCTCATTAATGCTGTCAAATCGAATAATCTTCTTGCCCGCACGCCTTGGCACCTCCATTAAACCCTCCTTAAACCCGCATGCAAACCGAGAATCCTACTCCGCCACACGTCCGTTCATGAGCGGGCCGGAATTAAACGCAACACCGGCCGAGCTCCTCCCGTCCGCCTCGGTTAAACGAGGCCAGACGCCGGCCAAGCTCCTACCGTCCGCCCTTTATTTACACGAGGCCAGACAGACAGCGGGCAAGAATCGCACCCCTCCACCGCTCCCCCATCTCCTCCTTCACCATTTTCTCCACCCTTCCGATTGCTTCTGATGAGCCGTTCTCCGGCATATTACCCGGCTGGGTGGCCCGCCGAGCCCTCCGGATATGGGCGAGGCCGCTCGGTGCTTCACCAACCTCGCTTGGCCCGACGGAGCTGCTCGCCCAAGCTGGCGCGTGGTTCAGCAACTCGCCGCTCGATTCAGCTTCGATGAGGAGTGGCGAGTTGCTCCACGCCAAGACGCAGGCGAGCACGCCGCACGGGCGTCGTCCATCGCGTCCTACCATGCCACCAAGGTTCTGCGGTGGACGCGCCTCCCGTGCTGGCGGCGCCATGCGGCAGAGAAGCTGTGTGCATGGAGAGCGACGAGTCGGTGGCCAGCTTCTCCGTGTCCGCCGCCATCATCGAGGAGAAGTAGAGAACGGGAGGCCGCCGCCACTTGGGACCCATGAAGGCCACCGCGAGGCGACGACCGCGGATTCAGGTGGTTTATTTGCTGCTTCGTCTCTTCCGAGGACCTTCGTCGACCCCGCAAGTGTCTGACGGACATGAGGTAGACTAAGGGATCCGTGGGAGGCCATTTAGAACTAAAATAAGTCTAGATATATCCATTTATAGGACAAGTATTTCCGGACGGAGGGAGTATTAATTATACAAGAGAGCCGGATTGGCACCTCTTAGTTCATGTAAATGTAATGAAATCCATCATGTTTATATGAAGATCCGGCTTTTTTATATGAAATCCTTCATGCTTATATGAAATCAGTCCGTGTTTGCACGAATTTCATCTTGTTGGTTAGAGTTGTTAAAATGTACGCATTTGGCGTTTGATGTCGCCCTCCGTGGAAGGAAGCGGGAGGAAATTTGTCGGCTGCCGTTGGAGATGCTCTTTATGTTGGAAATAATAGAGTGACATCCAATCCATTCGAAGTTAATTGCCTGTATGATTGTCCCTCTATAAAAGTTAATTGCATGTACAATGTACACGTGACTTGCGTGGTGGCTACAACTTCGCATGAAAGTTAAAAAGAAACAAGTCCATCCTTAATATTCTAAGTACTGTGGGTTCCATCGATCAAGACAAAGAGAGAAAGAAGTATATATTAAATAAGTAGAGTAATATATAATATACAAATCTAAAGTTAAAAGACAGAATTCGAACTCATGTCATCGTGTTGCGAGCATCCGGCGCTAACCAGCCCAGCACATTTTTGTTGTAGACCATCTTTGGAGATATATCTCCATGTCTACTATTATATATACTCCACTCGTTCATAAATATTTGTCATTTTTCAGATTTCAAATGGACTACCACATACGGATGTGTATGTAGACATATTTTAGAGTGTAGATTCACTCATTTTGCTACGTATGTATTTTCAGGAAGGGGTCAGATGTGTCCTTGATTTAGAGGGTAACATCAAAATTATGGACTACTTTTTTGAGTATGTTGGTAAGGTCCGGTCATAGTCACTTGTTGAAATCTCTAAAAAAAGACAAATACTCCCTCCGTCTGGAAATACTTGTCATCAAAATGGATAAAAGGAAATGTATCTAGATGTATTTTAGTTTTAGATACATCTATTTTTATCCATTTTGATGACAAGTATTTTCGGACGGAGGGAGTAGAAAACAGAGTTGGTGATGATGGTGTGCGTGCCATCCTGCAATATAGGCCGTCGGATTTATATCTAACGGATAGGAAAGAAACTCTGGCGATTTTGCAAAAATATACCCACACGTCTCTCCACGTTCGCAAATAAGGCCTTCCCTCATTCAGCCTTTTCTCTCACAAGATAAACTACTCATACAAATGCATCTTGATGTTCCATGCAACGCACGGGCAGCTAGCTAATTTCTTTTAAAATAGTTGCTGCGATAATTGGGTTGAAGTGATATATTTTATGTCTGCCCCGAATGATTTCAGATTCACTAGTAGTAACAAAAAAAAGGTTTCCCTGTTAATTAACAGAAAACAGGGTGAAAACTATCACATGAGGCCGGTAAAAACAAGGCACACTGGGTTCAGCGTCATCGTCACTACAGCTGTGCACGCGCGAGAAGTCTACATATCGAGGGGGCTACCGAGCGAGGCACCGAGACACAATGTTTGAGAGAGAAACCAATTGACAGATTATGATCAGATCGAGTTGTCACCCTTCTGTTGTCATTGTTGGGTGGGAGGGAGAGAAAGACGTGTCGAGAGTGTCGCGGTAGGCACAGAGGCACAACTAGCGAGTGTGTGTGTGTGTGTTTGAAAGAGGAGTCGATAGATTATTATCAAGATCGATGTGCCACCCTACTCCTTCGGTGCCGAGTAGTGTGTGTGTGTGTGTGTATGTTTGAGAGAGAATCCAATGATAGATTAGTATCAAGATCGAGGTGTCACCCTACTCCTTCGGTGCTTAGGGTAGTGTGTGTGTGTATGTTTGAGAGAGAAGTCAATCGATAGATTAGTATCAAGATCGAGGTGTCACCCTACTCCTTCGGTGTTGGGAAGTGTGGGTGTGTGTGGGGGGTCTTGTGATGACACTCACATATCTCTACTCTTATAAAAACAGAGTTGGTGATGATGGTGTTCCTGCCATCCTGCAACATAGGCCATCCGATTTATATCCGACGGACAGGAAGGAAAATATGGCAATTTTGCAAAAGATACCCACACCCCTCTCCGCATTTGCAAATAAGGCATTCCCTCGTTCATCCTTTTCTCCCACAAGATAAACTTCTCATACAAATGCATCTTGATGTTCCGTGCAACGCACATGGGCATCTTGCTAGTAGGGAGAAGGAGTTTGTGTGACACATATCTAGCAATATTAAGGGATAGGTAGATAGCATATGTGTGAGAGACATTATTATACTTTGAGACATTAGTGGCTGTGGGTGGGCGGAATTAAAGGGGTGGGCGTGTTAGACATAGAGAGCGTGTGTGTTTCTGTGTGAGAGACTTGTAGGACGGGGTAGAAAGACGAATTTAACCCTGACAGAGGGAGAGAAATACACGAAGTGTGCGTGTGTGATTCCGATGCCCACATGGAAATGAGATATGTATGCGTGTGAGAGAGATTGCACAATTCATTCACGTATCACTATCTAGCGATCGTGGACGTGCATCGCTTGAACATAAGTCAATATCTACTTCAGACATTGTGGCCAAAGGTACAATATCGATTCAACGCTATAAAGATTGGACACTCACATATCACATTTTTTCTATTTAAATAAACCTTTTCAGTTGTGCATGCCAAAGTTACGGTGATGTTTCTTCAAACAACCAATGTAGCTATCATGCACATGCACCATTGTTACTCTTGCATTCAAATTCATTAGTCTTGGATGATTTAAGTTTCTATTTTGAAGTAATATATGTAATATTCATATATGAATTCAACGGGTACGCAATTTATGAAATGGAGGCTATGTAATCATATGAGGTAACACTTTTAAGTAGCTAACTACAATATCCATTTCTTTTTGTGCGCCTCTACACTAACACGTCAATGCATTATGTTTAAAGTAAATAACCAATGGCACTAAATTATCTATTTACATGAGAAATACATAGGCTGAGTGTTTGATCCCTTTTTTGTGAACGTGCCACTACACCCGTACGATTGGCCGCGCCCGTGTGAACGTCCAAGTTATCGGCGCATCATCCCGAGTTATTGTCTTTTTTCTGGGGTGGACTTCACACCAGTTATTAACTGCTGACGCGTGCCCCGTGTACACAGTCTAGCATGACCTTCCCGCTAGCACGGTCCAAAATTAGTTGAAACTGGATACGAACGATCCCACGGGCGGCAAAATCTCCCGCCTCCTTCTAAAATTTCCGCCACCTTAGTCTTTAGCATGCGAAATCCCCCTTTTGTCCTTGGTGCACGGAGACCAACAGTTACAATACCGCCCTCATCTACATGATAGGTCGGGGTTGCTTTGGTCACGACCGGTTCTCCCCACTACACGACACCCCCAGTCCTCTCCCCTCCATAAAACGACTAACTCCACAAAGCACCAGAGCATCTTACATCATGCCGTCCGTACTTCATCGCCCTTTCTCCCTCCCTCTTGAAACCCTAGACTGCTCATCCACCGCGTACCATAGCCCATTCATCGCCAACAAGGCCCACCTCGCCGGATTTGCTTCGTGCCGCATCTACCCTCCCACCTCCCTAGAAACAAGTAGACTGCTCATCCACCAGCATTACAGCCCATTCAGTCAGGCCTTGTCCACGGCGCCGATCTGCTTCACGGTACTCTCGTCAACCGCCACAAGATCTGCAGCGGCTCATTCATACTCCCCACCGGAGACGCTTCGTCCACACCCCCCGGAGCTGCCCCACTGACGCCCCCGTCGACGGCCTCTGATCCTCTTCGCCGACACCTTCCTCAATCCTACCGGAGCCACTTCGCCGACACCTTCCTCAACCCTACCGGAGCCGCTTCGCCGACACCAGCGTCAACCCTACCGGAGTAGCTTCGCCTATACCATTCTCAACCCTACCGAGGCTGCTTTGCTAACTCACAAGTCCACGGCCTCAGATCCGCTTCCTCGCACCCTCATCCAACCTACCGGAGCAGCTTCTGACGCCCCGTCCACGGCAGCAGATCCGCATCGTCGACACCACCCTTAACCCAACCACTGGAGCAGCTTCTAACGCCCCGTCCACGGCCGCAGATCCGCATCGTCGACACCATCCTTAACCCCAACCACTGGAGCAGCTTCTGACGCCCCGTCCACGGCCGCAGATCCGCGTCGTCTACACCATCCTTAACCCAACCACCGGAGCAGCTTCACCTACACCCTTGTCCACGGCCACAGATCCGCTTCGCCCACACCGTAGTCCACCCTACCGGAGCCGCTCCACAAACACCCTACTCGACGGTTCTAGATCTCCTTACGGACCGACAGCGGCCAACAAGCAGTGTCATCACCCTCGATGTTTCTAACCTGATTCCCACCGTTCGGAGAGATGCCAAGCACCCGCCACGGCCAAGGTACTTGTCACCTTTAAACCCGGCCCAAAGATCACCGCTCGATGTACTTCAAATATACTAACCGGTCGCTGTTACCTGTTATGCAGCTGGCAAAAACTACAAGGACGATGTTTCTTCTGGATCTAGCAGCTTGGCCAACCAAGATCCTGGACTGATGCATTGCTATGATCTTGTAAGCGCGTCTCTCTCTCTCTTGTATTGTTCTGTGCCTACCAGCGTGCTTTGCTAGGATTTTCGACCAGTAATCCCTTTGTGCAGACAATGATTTCTACTACTGGCTGCTAAATTAGATATGTAGATGTCATACATGATACTACCTCGTACGTTCGTTCTAAATATAAGTCTTTCTAGAGATTCCACTATAGGCTACATATGGAGCAAAATGAGTGAATCTACACTCGAAAATGCATCTATATACATCTGTATGTGGTCCATACTGGAATCTCTACAAAGACATATATTTAGGAACAGGGCAGTACATTACACAAAATCGTAGGTGGCATGTAGGAATTCCAGTGCACTACATTAGGCTCCCTTAGAGTGCCCGCCACCAAAGATACGTAGTCATGGCTAGTTTATGGTATGCACAAAATCGTTAATTGGTGGTTTAAATATGCATAGGGATATGCAATGTAGTATCATGTGGAGATGTCTCAAATTAGCCGTGTCAACTTGCGGATAGGGTTACACAATGAAAAAGTACAAGATGTATGTGGCAATTTCATGGAACATCGCAAAAAAGGGAGAGGCTGCGGTGAGCCTATACAGTGTGCTATGGTACGTCACTCCTCCATTGCAATCATCGTGACATGTTATTTGTATGCCACTTCTATTAGCCAAGCTTCTTAGGGACAGTTATTACGAGTTATCCTAAGAAAATAAGCACCTGTGAATATAAGCTCCATGTAATACGCCAACCAGTTCTTTTCATTGCGTTTTCAGCTTATCTTTGGTATGATCAGTGGAAAGTCTAGATTGCATTATATATATATTTTTCATTTTGCTGCCCATATGGAAATTAATTTGACTTGCAAACATCACAAATTGAACCCAGTGCAGTAATTAATATGATAGGAAAATAGACCATCACTATTTGCTCAAAATGCAAATACAAAGATACAATCTACTTTGGTCAATGTTTTCCATAGAGATCCCATTGCCTGATTTAAACAAAGAATGCATAACCCACATTTAAATGAAGAACAATTATTTATTGAAATTTGATGGTCCAAGTGGCTGGTTATTATCATATAGCAGCACCACCTGAAAGCATCATATAGCAGCAGCAGCTCATAGCAACTCATCATACAACAGCAGCAGTCTGCAATTCATCATATACCAGCAGCAGCTCATAGCAATTCATCATATAGCAGCAGTAGGAGCAGCTCATAGCAATTCATCATATAGCAGCAACAGGAGCAGCTCATAGCAATTCATCATATAGCAGCAGCAGGAGCAGCTTGTAGCAACTCATCATATAGCAGCAGCAGCAGCTCATAGCAATTCATCATATAGCAGCAGCAGCAGCTCATAGCAACTCATCATATAGCAGCAGCAGCTCATAGCAATTCATCATATAGCAGCAGCAGGAGCAGCTCATAGCAATGCATCATATAGCAGCAGTAGGAGTAGCTCATAGCAATTCATCGTATAGTGGATCAGAATGAAAATTTGGCAAACAATCAGAGGAGATCCTCACCTTGTTGGATGAGCTCATCCTTCAACAAGCACCTCAAGGCCATGGCCTCGGGAGGAGGAGGGAACAAGGTGCCTTCTACGCAGATGTGGCATCACCGTAGTTGTGCGCCTTGGAGTAGTGCGTTGGGACGAACCACGATGGAGCAGCTTGGAGACCATGAGAATGAGGGCGGCGCCAGAGGGAGGAGCAGCCAGGAGATTTGCCCCTACCATGGCCATGTATCCTAGCTGGACATAGCATCGTCGAGGACCAGGCCGGATGGGACCAGTGGCGATAGCTCGCTGGAGGAACCCTAGTGTTGCAGGCAGGGGATCGAGGTAGAGAGAAAGGGGAGAGGAGATGCAAGTGGGCAGGGCAATGAATGCTTGCGTGTTTGTTTTTACTTGAGGGTGAGGTGTGACACGGGCGTCAGCAGTTGCATTTTGAGTGTAATATAGGCGCATAACAGAGTCATTTCACTATTCCCCTTCCTTCAATTTCTAGTGAGGTTCTACCCGAAACACCCCCCTCCAAAGCGAAATTAGTTAAGCCCAAGCCCATAACTCAAAAATGACTTCTTTACATCTTTTATGGCTTATTTTGACAATATGCCCTGAAAAGGCGGAATCTAACTGGCCCTTAACTGCAATTCAATTGTGCGTGCAATGATGAATCACTCCCTCGCTATCTGTACATTTAGGCATCATCATACATGGCATAACCTAATACATGTGCATTCCATTGTAGAATCTGGAATATGCAATGTTTATGTTAGTTCATACGTTGCACATGATGTTTAAATGCCCCTTAAATCTGGTCAGTCAAGTGATGGTCTTTAAGCCTCCTTCTTTGCTTCTTTTCTTGATATGTAAGATTTGCTCACACATCTGTTCAATTGCTTGTTTGCATCAGCTAGCCATACTAGGACTATTTGCTTTGCTTACTTGCTGTTCTTGACCTAACACTCTAACAGAGCTTGTCAATGATTTAAACACTAAGGGCTGCTATAGTGGGGCCTTGTCTAACTCATAGCTGACATAAAGGTTTGGCTGTACACTACAGTAGGCTCTCCAAGAGTACCTAGAGATCCAGTTCGAAGGTATGCCTAGTTTTTACATAGTGAAGACATAGTAAATGCTCATTTCATTGTGTGCAAGTGCAAGAGATGCGGCATGTTTCATTATGTGGTGTTGTTTTGTTATAATCTCATCCTTTTGTGTTCACAGACTGCAAAGTATGCATATGTTTCTTCCAAGGAGACGAGTAACTAGTTTGTGTCACCTTGCAGAGGGGGTGCAATGAAGATAAGATTGAGGATTTCCAAGTACAAGATGTTAGGAAGGAGCCTTGCAGGAGAAGTAGGAGCTGCGCTGAGCCTCTTCAACCTGCTAAGGTAAGTCACTATATGCAACTCAATAGTTCAATTCCTTGTTTGTTTCAGCCATAGTTAAATTTCTCTTTTCAATTGCTTTATTTGTCCTCACTTAATGAGATGCCCAAATAATTATGCCTAATGTTCGGTACTTGTATCACTATTAGTTGACATAATTAAAGGCCTTACCATTTAATTACTCTGCCGAAGTGTGCCTGAAGCTTTGAAGTCTATTAACCAACTATTATTGCATGAGGCTCACAATCTAGTTTATACTACGCTAATGATTGCATAGTTTTGCCTCTTTGTAGTATGTTTGTATGAAACCCTCATTGTTCATTATGCTCCCTAAGACTTTAATTGAGGTACGTAATGGCCAACTGCTTGCTTACTTATACGCAACGTGCTATCTAAATTTTTAACTTGTTTGTGTTTTCGATTGGGCCCCAACATCATGCTCCTCTAGTGAGCTAAGAGGGATTTCTGTATGCAGGCTGCACAGACTATCTTTTTTATAAATTTTAAAATATCACCTGCTTATGCTTCATGACGTGTAACATTTTTTGTGTGAAAGTGACATGTAACATTATTGTTAGTCCTATTTTTCCATGTAGTACAAAATAGTGTCTTGTTAAGCTTCACTTTGTTGTAACTATATTTTTGCCCTAGTCATGTGTACTTACGTAAACATTTCGGGATGAAGTGACATCAACACAAAAATCATGAGTAGTGCGGCATGGCCGTTCTTGAATGATTATGGATTGGAATTGGAATGTCTTTGATGTTCTCGAGCATCAACTAGAGGTGGCAAGACAACGTGTACATGATTGTCAACGTATAATCAACAAGTTGAGACTGGACATGCAGGTATTTGATGCAGGAGTCAAAAAAATGAAACAAGACACCGAGGTAACCATGAAGGAATTGGAGATTTTGCAGACTGAAATTTGTGCTATCTGAATCCGGCCAATCCTATTTTCTGAAGAGATTATAGATCAAATGGAGTTAAGTTGATGCGCGTCCATGATGTATGAGCCATATTTGCCCAGTGTATGTAATTTGCTGTTTGTGTATGCTTTATTATCACCTGTGTCGCACCATAATGCCCAGTGGGTATAATCGGCTGTAATTTCTTTATTGTATAGTCTAGGATTATTCTACCTTTCTATGCCTTGATCTCTTTGTTGTATAGTGTATGCTTTTTAGAGGTGATAGTATTGAGTAGGATAATTCTTTGAATATGCTATATCGTTCAAACGGGGGCCAACTCGCCCGACCATGGGCCTTCTACGTCTCTTAGGATCCATGGGCCTTCTACGTCTCGTAGGATCCATGGGTCTTCTACGTCTCGCAGGATCCATGGGCCTTCTACGTCTAGCAGGATCCATGGGCCTTCTACGTCTCGCAGTGTCCATGGGCCTTCTACGTCTCGCAGGATCCATGGGCCTTCTACGTCATGTAGGGCCGCCGAGTCATTTATGGGTCTTGTGCTGGCCTTAAATGGGCTGTAGACGGGCCTACAATGGAAATCATACGTTTTATGGGCTGACCATAACGGGCCGTTAATAGGTCGTATTTGGTGATGCTATGAAAATGGCCCAACAGACTAACGGACCACAAACGAGCCAACTATAACGACTGGCTGAATTTGGCCCTGGCGTAAAATAGCGATGCGGGCCGTAAGTAACCGAATCTTGCAAATGAGCCCAAGAATAAATGGGCCCTCGAAGGCGAAAGTTTACTTGGCTGAAGCGGCCCAATGGAATAACGGCCCGTTAATGGGTATAAAGTGTTACACTATTCATTACGGGCCAGTTTCACCGAACCGTTAATGGGTGTAAAGTAATACATTGTTCATTATGGGCCGATTTCAAAGACGGGCCGCTAATGGGCCAAGAGTTACAAAGGGCCTCATATGGGCCGAAAGACGTCATGGGCCATACATGGGCCAGAAGTGAAAATGGGCTGGAATCATATTGGATGGCCCAGATGACGATACTGGGCCTAATTCGCATTGGGCGTAACGGGCCTTGGGTTAGCGGGCTGTAAATGGGCTATATGCTAACGGTAGTAAGCGAGGCTTTCCATGGGCGGCCCGTACTTTTGACAAAGTCAAACGGGCCAGCCTTTTCACAGGAATGGGCCACTGTTGGGCCATGCCATGTGTCGACGTATCATAGGCGCCTTCTGTCTAATGAGTGGATGACATCTGTCCCAATGATGAGCCGACACGTGTTTCCTCTAGCCAATGATGATTTTACACATGGAAAATCCCCATTGGTCGGGGCTGTTAACGGGTTATCGGATCCAAAACCCGACCTGATATCTTAACGGCGTTAAGATTACGGTGGATGCCATGTGTCGGTCACCCTTGACGAAAAGCACTTCGTGACGCCGATTTATCGTTATTGAAGTGGACACTTCCGTGATGATAATTTTGGTAATGTCATGGAACACTTCTACGACAGCACATGTATGACTATCTTGATTATGTCATATATTTGTCATGGATGTACATGCATGACAAAAAACGCGACCTACTGTGGCAAACACGTATCATCACGAAAGTGTATTTTTTTGTAGTGAATTGTGGTGAACTATTTCCAAACCCTGCCAGACAAAGAAATAATTACTTGATATCAGGAAATGAACAAAGTTGCCGATATGGTGCGATAATGATCGATTGAACTTACTTCTCGAGCATTCGAGTCATGTCCGCATATTCCTCTGGATCTTTTCGTCTAGAGTCTAAGACGGTTACTTCTGCCCGCTCAAGCTTAATATCTAGGAGAATAAAGTGGTACGTCCACACACATGCATAACTCATCAGTTACATTACTATAACCTCGAGTAATAAGGGAAACCGAATGTGCACAAGACAGTAACACCCACTTGAAGTTGTAAGGTAAGAGTATTTTATCTTTGCTTTGATTTTTGAGCAACGATTGTAGCAAGTTGTCCTCGGTTTCTGAGACATTGTGTTTAACCGTCCATTCATGTATGACATTTCGGTTAATGAACCCAATGTCATAGATTTGTGCTTTTCTCCATTCGACGATCTTCAATCTGCATAATATAGTGAGGATAATTATATATACATGCAATGAAAGAGCTGAGCTATATATAGAGACTTAATTGCAGAAAGTAGTACTTACAGACAGTATCAAGCCACGAGTTATTTGTCGAGGGCCTTTAGATTGTAGAACTGGAAAAACTCGTCAAAATCAACAATTAACAGATCTTGTCCAATGAAGTCGTGGTCATTTTTAATTCTCATTGTCAAAGCATCCTTCCCAGATTCGCTGCAGGTTTTCATGTACCATTGATGGAATCTTCGCATCATCGTTGTTAGAGGAGGACTTCCATCTTTGACGAGAGGCTTCCGTCTTTGGTATCTGAATTCGTCCACCTCCATTGTATCAAAATGTGCATCGCCCAGCAGCTAATCACCAGGATTGGTACCGGGCACCATCCCCGGCAGATTTGTGACGATATCTCTAGACACCTTGAGCGGGGGGCACGATTGGTTCGCCTGTTCGCCGAGTTGGGGATTTTTTTCCCACTTCTTCGTTCTTCTAACCTTTTGTCAGTTGAAGTAGTTCTCGACCGACGCGTATCTTGCAATGTCTTTTTTAAGACAGTGGACATGGTTGTCATTCGGCGGAGGCGGTGGTGGTCTCTTCAGGGCATCGATAGTGCGCTTCAATTTCACCGGAACTATCTTCTCCTCTGGAGGTGGATGTTTCATAGATCTTCTCGTTTCAAAGAAGTCCCTCACTTGGGCTTCACAGATCTTTGTGTTTTCCTCCACGGTCATCTCGTATGGTAAATTATCTAGAGGCTTGAGAGATGGACCGAATCTGTATTGCCTCCTGCCTCTGGTTGTACTGCTAGACATCGGAGAAGCGGCGTCTCTCTTCCATTGCTGCTGACGAGTAGTAGAAGGAGGCGAAGTGCTCCGACGCGCCAGAGTAGCTGGAGCGTTGACGTTTGTCTTCCGCCGTTGCTGATGAGGCGGAGGAGGAGGCGGGCTGCTCCGATGCGCCGGAGCAGGTGGAGAAGGAGGTGGGCTGCTCGGACGCGCCGGAGCAGGCGGAGAAGGAGGCGGAGTGCCCTGATCACTCGCCAGAGGAGGAGGAGGAGGAGGAGGAGGCGGAGTGCCCTGACTCACCGGAGGAGGAGGAGGAGGAGGAGGCGGAGGCGTCCAGTTTGGAAGCTTGATGTGCTCCTTCCGCCATTGACATGGAGTCTTCAGAGCAAGACCCAGCTGAGTCTCCCCTTCACCTGTAGGGTGGTCAAGCTCGAGCTCCTCAAATCCCACCGTTATTTCATCCACCATCACAACAGCATAGCCTTGTGGAATCGGACAACACTGAAAATTTGCATCGGGTTCAGAAGGTGCAACAGAGCCTACAGCCGCCTTGACTTTGAGGTTCTGCCATTGCGTCATAAGCTGGCAATGTTGAGCCTCCATGATAGCATCCACGGTGTAGCTAGGAGCCGTGAAGTTAGGCTGCTGAACGAGCTCAGTGGAAGCCACGCTGCTTCTCCGCTGAGATGGCGGGGTAGCTTCTGGGGTAGCTCCGGCACCTTGTTGGCTCTCAACTTGTTCCTCTAGCTTTCGTACTCTTGCATTCAGCTTCTACATATCGCTCTGCTCCAGTTTCCTCTTCCTCTCCTGGGTTTTGTAACCGCCTGCGCCGGGAAACCCAACCTTCCACGTAACGGAGCCTGGCGTGCCTCGTGTTTGTCTAGGGTGCTCAGGATTCGTGAGGGCCTCTGTCAGCTCGTCGTTCTCTATTTCGGGAACGAACTTCCCTTGCTGTGCTGCGGCAATATACTTCTGAAGCTTCTTGACAGGTATTTCAAGTTGCTCGTCCGTCCAAACGCACTTCCCTTTTTCAAGGTCCAAGTTCCCCCAACCCCGAAGAACCAAGTCCTTGAACGGTCTGGCTAGTTCAATGTCTCTGGTTCGACCCCTTTAGCAACCAGGCCATTCTCAGCCTTGTCCCACAACGGCCGAGCTTTGAGGTAGCCACCTGACCCCGTGCGATGGTGATACACCTTCTTTGCAGCATTGTTCTTGTTTGTCTCTGACATCTTCTTACTCTTCTCCGATGTCTTGTAGGCCACAAATGCGGGCCAGTGATCTCTTATCTTCTCAAATCGGCCGGTGAATTCTGGAGTCTTCCCTTTGTCGACATACGATGATTTCAACTCATTCTTCCACCTCCTAAATAGATCTTCCATCTTCTTAAGAGCATGAGCTTTGACCAATGGCTCTATAACTGGCTTATCCGGATCCTCTTCTGGCGGTAGGGTGAAATTTGCCTTCAGCGAGGTCCAAAGATCATATGTCTGTCTATCGTTGACATAAGAAACTTGAGGGTCTTTGTTCTTAGTCTTTTTCCATAGCTGGATGCTGATCGGGATCATGTCCCTAACAATAGCCCCGCAATGAGTAGAAAATGCTTCCTTGGTCCACCTGGGTTCAATCGGTTGGCCATTGTCCGTGATTGCTGTGATCGTGAACCTTTCATCCTGGCGCAACCTTTTCTTCGGGCCTCGTCTTGTTATCGAAGTTTGGCTCGATCCGGAGGGCTAGAAAATAAGAAAGAAGAGTTAATATGTGTACATACCAAAACAATTAATGCATCAATTAGCTAGTCAGCACAGGCTTAATTAATATATATACCTCGCTGGACTTTGCAACAGCTCCCTCCTCCGTTCGGTCACTAGAGCCGTCATCACGGGCATCATGATCATGTCCTTCATCCTCCATTGTTCGATCACCGGAGCATTCACCCTCTCCTTCCAGACCATCGGTGTCGTTGAGATACGACATGACATCACCTCCGTCGAGGATTATGTCCCCCAACAACTGTTCTGTTTCCAAGTCTCGGTGCTCCATAGTTTCTGCAAATACTACAACATGGCAATTAATATACAAAAACATGATAGATGGATATATTAGTGGCAAACATAGACCTAGCTAGCTCGACCCTTCTACGGTTTGGGGTGGCCTCGACAACGCTTCTAGGGTTTGGTGTGGCCTCGACGACAACGCTCTTTTAATTTGGTAAATTTGGGTGGCCTTGACGCTTCTAGGGTTTGGGGTGGCCTCGTCAAATCTTCTAGGGTTTGGGGTGGCCTCGATGCTTCTAGGGTTTGGTCGGGCGAGAGGCGGTTGATCGACGTCCCCCCTCATGTTGAAGAGTTACCGGAGTTCTCTCATGAATGTCCGACGTCGGACCGCCTCTCTCATGAATGTCAAACAAGGGATTTAACAAAATGGCGCCATTCTGGATGTGCAGAAAATGGTCCCTATTTTTTCTGATCTCATCTACCGTTCTATATGTCACGTTGTCTAGTGTCAAAGGATTCAAGAAAACCATGGCTTCATCATTAGCGAAATGAGCGCATGATGGTATGAAGCTCTCAAATTATTTTGGAGCGGAGTCTGATAGGATAATTAAGCTTTTTGAGTGCGAAGTTCAGCAAGAGCCTTTTGAATATCGCTATTTGGGAGGCCTTTGCTGAACTTCGTACCAAAAAGTGAATTGTCCTATCAGGACTCCGTTAAAAAATAATTTTGGAGAGCTCCATACCATCATGCGCCTGTTACTTCCGGCTAATTATGAAACCATGGATTTCTTCAATACTTTGACACAAGAGAATGTGCACATATAGAACGGTAGATGAGATCAGGAAAAATATGGATCAACTTAATTATGCTCATCCATAATGGGGGCATTCTTGATAAATCTCTTATAAATCTCGAGAGAGTTTGTCGGGTAAGGGCGGGAGGGGGTAGGAGACCGACAACGTTTTTTTCTAGGGTTTGGGTGTCCTCGAGAGTTGGTCGAGCGAGAGGGGGTTGATCGACGTCCCCCTCTCGACCCCTCAGCGATCCTCGACCCTCGACCCCTCGATGACCCTTGACCCTCGACCCCTCGGCGACCCTCGACCCTCTACCCTAGTTCCTGACCCTCGACCGCTCGGCGATCCTCGACACCCTCATTCCCGATAAAAAATAAAAAGAGGAAAAAGAAGGAAAAAAGAGGAGAAGAAGAAGGAATAGAGGACTCCTCTATTCCTTCTTCTTCTCCTCTTTTTCTTCATCTATTTTTTCTTCTTCTCCTCTATTCGTTCTTCTTCTCCTCTTTTTCTTCTTCTTCTTCTTCTTCTTCTTCTTCTTCTTCTTCTTCTTCTTCTTCTTCTTCTTCTTCTTCTTCTTCTTCTTCTTCTTCTTCTTCTTCTTCTTCTTCTTCTTCTTCTTCTTCTTCTTCTTCTTCTTCTTCTTCTTCTTCTTCTTCTTCTTCTTCTTCTTCTTCTTCTTCTTCTTCTTCTTCTTCTTCTTCTTCTTCTTCTTCTTCTTCTTCTTCTTCTTCTTCTTCTTCTTCTTCTTCTTCTTCTTCTTCTTCTTCTTCTTCTTCTTCTTCTTCTTCTTCTTCTTCTTCTTCTTCTTCTTCTTCTTCTTCTTCTTCTTCTTCTTCTTCTTCTTCTTCTTCTTCTTCTTCTTCTTCTTCTTCTTCTTCTTCTTCTTCTTATTTTTTCTCCTCTTCTTCCTCTCCTCTTCTTCTCCTTCTTCTTCTCCTTCTTCCTCTTCTTATTTTTCTTTTTCCTCTCCTTATTTTTCTTCTTCTTCCTTCTTCCTTCTTCCTAGATAAAACATTTCTAAAAATGTAACTTTTGCATATATAGAAGTTTTTCTTCTTCTTCCTTCTTCCTTATTCCTAGCTAGATATATAAAACTTTTCTAAAAATGTAACTTTTGCATATCTAAAACTTTTTCTTCTTCTTCCTTCTTCCTTCTTCCTAGATATATAAATCTTTTCTAAAAAATGAAACTAACCTAAAATGCACTAAATCAAAGAACATACATAGATAAAACTTTTCTAAAAATGTAACTTTTGCATATATGAACATATATACCCAAAGAACATATATAGCCAAAGAACATACATACATATATACATTTTTCGAAAAATGCAAAAAACAAATCTGATATATATGAACAAAAAATCTGGAAAAAAAGGACATATAATCATATATTTACACATATATATAATCACACATATACATATAATCTGGAAAAAATCATCATATATATATGAAAAAACAGAGAGGAGAAGGCCGGCCGGACAGTACGTGGCGGTGGCGTAGTCGGGGCAGGCGTGGTCGGGGCAGGCCAGGGGCGCGGGGCGGCTTCGGGGCAGGGCCACGAGGCGGCCGGGCGAGAGGCGAGGCAGGCACGGGCGATGAGGCAGGGGCACGGTGCGGCGCGTCGAGGCAGGGCAGGGGCGTCGGCGACGAGGAGCGGGCAGCGACGGTGACGAGGAGAGGGCGGCGACGACAACGAGGAGAGGACGGCGATGACGAGCACGAGAAGCCTGGCGGCGTAGATGAGCTCGACGTCGTCGGGGGGCAAATGGTCGAAGAAAATTGAAAAATTTACAAGTGTTGCTTATATACCCAGAGCATTGGTCCGGGTTCGTGGCACAAACTGGGACGAATGCCCCCCTTTGGCCCCGGTTCGTGCCACCAACCAGGACCAAAGGTCTCTTTTCAGCAGCCCAAAGGGCGGGAAGCAGAGGCCTTTTGTCCCGGTTGGTAGCACTGATGACCCACAAGTATAGGGGATCTATCGTAGTCCTTTCGATAAGTAAGAGTGTCGAACCCAACGAGGAGCAGAAGGAAATGATAAGCGGTTTTCAGCAAGGTATTATCTGCAAGCACTGAAATTATAGGTAACAGATAGTTTCGTGATAAGATAATTGGTAATGAGCAACAAGTAACAAAAGTAAATAAAGTGCAGCAAGGTGGACCAATCCTTTTTGTAGCAAAGGACAAGCCTGGACAAACTCTTATATGGAGAAAAGTGCTCCCGAGGACACATGGGAATTATTGTCAAGCTGGTTTTCATCACGTTCATATGATTCACATTCGGTACTTTGATAATTTGATATGTGGGTGGACCGGTGCTTGGGTGTTGTTCTTACTTGAACAAGCATCCCACTTATGATTAACCTCTATGCAAGCATCCGCAACTACAACAAAAGTATTAAGGTAAACCTAACCATAGCATGAAACATATGGATCCAAATCAGCCCCTTACGAAGCAACGCATAAACTAGGGTTTAAGCTTACATCACTCTAGCAACCCATCATCTACTTATTACTTCCCAATGCCTTCCTCTAGGCCCAAATAATGGTTAAGTGTTATGTAGTCGACGTTCACATAACACCACTAGAGGATAGACAACATACATCTCATCAAAATATCGAAGCGAATACCAAATTCACATGACTACTAATAGCAAGACTTCTCCCATGTCCTCGGGAACAAACGTAACTACTCACAAAGCATATTCATGTTCATAATCAGAGGGTATTAATATGCATATAGGATCTGAACATATGATCTTCCACCAAATAAACCAACTAGCATCAACTAAAAGGAGAAATCAACACAACTAGCAACCTACTAGTACCAAACAATTACTAGGAGACACGAAATGGATACAACAGATGAACTAGTATTTGGAGAGGAGATGGTGCGGGTTCAGATGTTGATGGAGATTGCCCTCTCCCGACGAGAGGAGGCGTTGGTGATGACGATGGCGATGATTTCCCCCTCCGGGAAGTGTCCCAGCGAGCAGCTCTGCCAGAGCCCTATATTGGTTCCGCCAAGGTTCCGCCTCGTGGCGGCGGAGTCTCGTCCCGAAAGGTTGCTTATGATTTTTTCCTCGACGAAAGACTTCATATAGCAGAAGATGGCCACTGGAGAGCCAACAGGGGGCCCACGAGGCAGGGGGCGCGCCCTGGGGGGTAGGGCGCGCCCCCCACCCTCGTGGACAGGTGGTGGCCCCCCTGACGTATTTCTTCCGCTCAGTATTTTTTATTATTTCCAAAAATAACTTTCGTGGAGTTTCAGGACTTTTGGAGTTGTGCAGAATAGGTCTCTAATATTTGCTCCTTTTCCAGCCCAGAATTCCAGCTGCCGGCATTCTCCCTCCTTATATAAACCTTGTAAAATAAGAGAGAATTGTTGGGGAACGTTGCAGAAAATTAAAAATTTTCCTACGGTTTCACCAAGATCCATCTATGAGTTCATCTAAGCAACGAGTCAAGAGAGAGAGTTTGCATCTACATACCACTTGTAGATCAAGTGCGGAAGCTTTCAAGGGGTGGTGATGAGGGAGTCGTTCTCAACGTGATTCCGATCACCGATGACCAAGTGCTGAACGGACAGCACCTCCGCGTTCAACACACGTGCAGACGGCGACTTCTCCTCCGTCTTGATCCAGCAAGGAGGAAGGAGAGGTTGAGGAAGACAACTCCAATGGCAGCACGACGGCGTGGTGCGGTTGGTCTGAAGTTCTCCGGCGAGGCTTCGCCAAGCTCGTGCGGAGAAGGAGAGGTGTTGGGGAGGGAGGCTGCGCCTTCAATTGTGTGTTGCAGCCCTCCCTCACCCCTCTATATATAGGAGGAGAGGGGCAGAGGGGCCGGCCCTCCGGGAAACCCTAGAGGCGGCGGCCAAAGGGGAGAGGGAAAGGGGTGGCTTGCCCCCCAAGCTAGGGGGGCGCCCCCTTTAGGGTTTCCCCTCCCCATGCCCTAGCCGCATGGGCCTGAGTGGGTAGGCGCGCCCAGCCCACTAGAGGCTGGCTCCCTCTCCCACGCAGCCCATGTGGCCCTCCGGGAGGGGTGGCCCCTCCCTGTGGACCTCCGGAACCCTCCCGGTGGCCCCGGTACAATACCGATATGCCCCCGAAACTTTCCGGTGTCCGTTTAACAACTTTCCATATATAAATCTTTACCTCCGGACCATTCGGGAACTCCTCGTGACGTCCTGGATCTCATCCGGGACTCCGAACAACATTCGGTAATCACATACTTGTCTTCCTAAGAACCCTAGCATCACCGAACCTTAAGTGTGTAGACCCTACGGGTTCGGGAGACATCTGGAACATGACCGAGACGACCTCAGTCAATAACCAACAGCGGGTCTGGATACCCATGTTGGCTCCCACATGCTCCTCGATGTTGTCATCGGATGAACCCACGATGTCAAGGGTTCAAGCAACCCGTATTCTATTCCCTTTGTCGACGGTATGTTACTTGCCGAGACTCGATCGTCGGTATCCCAATACCTCGTTCAGTCTCGTTACGGCAAGTCACTTTACTCAAATCCGTAATGCATGATCCCGTGACCGGACACTTGGTCACTTTGAGCTCATTATGATGATGCACTACCGAGTGGGCCCAGTGATACCTCTCCGTGTCTGGAGTGACAAATCCTGTCTCGATCCGTGTCAACCCAATGCACACTTTCGGAGATACCGTAGTGCACCTTTATAGTCACCCGATTACGTTGTGACGTTTGGTACACCCAAAGCACTCCCTACGGTATCCGGGAGTTACACGATCTCATGGTCTAAGGAAGAGATACTTGACATTGGAAAAGCTCTAGCAAAAGCGAACTACACGATCTTGTGCTATGCTTAGGATTGGGTCTTGTCCATCACATCATTCTCCTAATGATGTGATCCCGTTATCAATGACATCCAATGTCCATAGTCAGGAAACCATGACTATCTATTGACCAACGAGCTAGTCAACTAGAGGCTTACTAGGGACGTATTATAGTCTATGTATTCACACATGTATTACGATTTTCGGACAATACAATTATAGCATGAATAAAAGACAATTATCATGAACAAGGAAATATAATAATAATGCTTTTATTATTGCCTCTAGGGCATATTTCCAACAAGAATAGACATAAGTATCGTGACATAATGTGTAGTAACAGCCCATAATGCAATAAATATCGATATAAAAGCATGATGCAAAATGGACGTATCAGGCACCAATCAGGACTAAAGGGAGGCATTGGTCCCGGTTGGTCCCACCAACTGGCACCAATGCCCACATTTAGTCCCGGTTGCTGCTACCAACCGGGACCAAAGGCCTTGTGCTGCCCGCGGCCAAAAGTTTAGTCCCACCTCGTTAGTTGAGAGGGGCTCGTAGTAGTTTATAGGCCCCACTGCGGCTGGCCTCTCAAGCTCCTCTCAAATGCAGGCTTACGGGCCTAATCTCACACTATGCTGCTTGTGGGCCTACTGGGCCTTCTGCGGGCCTGAATCCTGGCCCATGGTTGGATTTCTAGTCGTATTCAGGCCGTGGTGGCCCAGTAGGTGGCATTTTTTTATTTTTCCATTTTTTGTTTTATTTTTTTCTTTATTTATTTTATTTTGTTTCTACTTACAGCAAGATACTTACTGTTTTTCAGTGATTTTTTTGCTTTTAGGTAATTAAAATTATAAACTTTCTATTAGTGCCATTAGTTATCCAATTTGAATAATTTAAATTTGATTTTTTTTTCAATTTGTGTGAATCACTAGTTTGTGAATAACTTTACTATAAAAATAGATTTTTGAGTGATTCTTTTTCCAGCTATTTAATATTACTGTGTTTTATCATTATATTCAATTTGGTAATGTTTAGGTTATTTGAAATGTCTGTTTTAATCAAAAATAGATTTTGTTATTTTAGTTTGCTATTTAAGTTTCAAACAAAAAATTAATTTATGAAAATTCTTTTTGCTATTAACATTTTGAACAAAAAATACTTTGATAATTTTAGTTGCATAACTTTTATATAATTTTAGTTTCAAAAATACTAGAGGTTTATAAAAGCTTTTTTGTTGATTCCTTTTGCTATTAGAGTTTCATTAAAGTTTTCTAGTTCATTCTTTTTGCTATTAGAGGGTTACGTCAAAAACTGGATGCACTTCGTGTACAAAACGTACAATATCTTTTGAAGTATCAGGATTTTGGACAGAAACTCATCTGCTACAAAAGGCATTTCATTTTTTTGAACTTATTTGAACTCCAGACTTTTTGTGTGTTCAAAATGAACCATTCAAAGCCACATCATCAATTTTCAACCCTTTCTGACTTCATCTGGTATTTTTCATGCATTTACTGATTTTTTAAGCTAAATGACACTGAAATTGAAAAGCACTACAAATGAACTCTGAAAAGGTAGAAAGTTGGCATGGTATCATCATTTCACCCACATAGCATTTGCTAAAAAGTTGAGAGGGTTACGGCAAAAACTGGATGCACTTCATGTACAAAATGGATAATCTCTTTTGAAGTATCAGGGTTTCGGACGGAAACTCATCTGGTACAAAAGGAATTTCATTTTTTTTAACTTATTTGAACTCTAGACTTTTTGTGTGTTCAAAATGAACCATTCAAAGCCACATCATCAATTTTCAACCCTTTCTGACTTCATCTCGTATTTTTCATGCATTTACTGATTTTTTTAAGCCAAATGACACTAAAATTGAAAAGCACTACAAATGAACTCTGAAAAGGTTAAAAGTTGGCATGGTATCATCATTTCACCCACATAGCATGTGCTAAAAAGTTGAGAGGGTTACGGCAAAAACTGGATGCACTTCGTGTACAAAATGGACAATCTTTTTCGAAGTATTAGGGTTTCAGACGAAAACTCATCTGTTACAAAGGGATTTCATTTTTTTGAACTTATTTGAACTCCAGACTTTTTGTGTGTTCAAAATTAACCATTCAAAGCTACATCATCAATTTTCAACCCTTTCTGACTTCATCTGGTATTTTTCATGCATTTACTGATTTTTGTAAGCTAAGTGACACTGAAATTGAAAAGCACTACAAATGAACTCTGAAGAGGTTGAAAATTGGCAGGGAATCATCAGTTCACCCACATAGCATGTGCTAAAAAGTTGAGAGGGTTACGGCAAAAACTGGATGCACTTCGTGTACAAAACGGACAATCTCTTTCGAAGTACCAGGGTTTCATACGGAAACTTGTCTTATTTGATATACATGTTATTGATGTGTACCTTACTAGTATTAATAGTAGCCCCTCGGTATTTGATACCGGTTCAGTTGCTAAGATTAGTAACTCGAAACAGGAGTTGCAGAATAAACAGAGACTAGTTAAGGGCGAGGTGACGATGTGTGTTGGAAGTGATTCCAAGGTTGATACGATCACCATCGCACACTCCCTCTACCTTCGGGATTAGCATTGAACCTAAATAAATGTTATTTGGTGTTTGTATTGAGCATGAATATGATTTGATCATGTTTATTGCAATACAGTTATTCATTTAAGTCAAAGAATAATTGTTGTTCTATTTGCATGAATAAAACCTTCTATGGTCATACACCCAATGTGAATGGTTTATTGAATCTCAATTCTAGTGATACACATATTCATAATATTGATGACAAAAGATGCAAAGTTGATAATGATAGTGCAACATACTTGGGGCACTGCCGTTTAGGTCATATTGGTGTAAAGCGCATGAAGAAACTCCATGCAGATGGGATTTTGGCATCACTTGATTATGAATCATTTGATACTTGCGAACCATGCCTCATGGGCAAGATGACTAAAACTTCGTTCTCTGGAACAATGGAGCGAGCTAATGACTTACTGGAAATAATACATATCGATGTATGCGGTCCGATGAGTATTGAAGCACGCGACGGGTATCATTATTTTCTCACCTTCACAAATGATTTGAGCAGATATGGGTATATCTACTTAATGAAACACAAGTCTGTAACATTTGAAAAGTTCAAAGGATTTCAGAGTGAAGTGGAGATTCATCGTAACAAGAAAATAAAGTTTCTACGATCTGATCGCGGAGGCGAATATTTGAGTTACGAGTTTGGTCGTCATTTAAAACAATGTGGAATTGTTTCACAACTCACGCCACCTGGAACACCACAGCGTAATGGTGTGTCCGAATGTCGTAACCATACTTTATTAGATATGGGTCAATCTATGATGTCTTTTACCGATTTACCATTATCATGTTGGGGTTATGCATTAGAGACAGCTGCATTCACGTTAAATAGGGCACCGTCTAAATCCATTGAGATGACACCGTATGAACTATGGTTTGGCAAGAAACTTAAGCTGTCGTTTGTTAATGTTTGGGGATGCGATGCTTATGTCAAAAGGTTTCAGCCAGATAAGCTCGAACCCAAATCGGATAAGTGCGTCTTCATAGAATACCCTAAAGAAACTATTGGTTACACCTTCTACCACAGATCCGAAGGCAAGATCTTTGTCGCTAAGTTTGGGTCCTTTCTAGAGAAGGAGTTTCTCTCGAAAGAAGTGAGTGAGAGGAAAGTAGAACTTGATGAGGTAAATGTACCTTCTCTCAATTGGAAAGTAGTTCATCACAGAAAACCGTTCCCGTGATGCCTACACCAACTAGAGAGGAAGCTAATGATGATGATCATGAAACTTCAGATCAAGTTACTACTGAACTTCGTAGGTCAACCAGAGCACGATCCGCACTAGAGTGGTATGGTAATCCTGTTCTGGAAGTCATGTTACTAGACCAAGGCGAACCTATGAAGTATGAAGAAGCTATGATGAGCCTAGATTCTGACAGATGGCTTGAGGCCATGAAATATGAGATAGGATCCATTTATGAGGACAAAGTGTGGACTTTGGTGGACTTGCCCGATGATTAGCAAGCCATATAGAATAAATGGATCTTCAAGAAGAAGAGCGACGCTGATGTTCATGTCACTGTCTACAAAGCTCGACTTGTCGCAAAATATTTTCGACAAGTTCAAGGAGTTGACTACGATGAGACTTTCTCACCCGTAGCGATGCTTAAGTCCGTCTGAATCATGTTAGCAATTGCCACATTTTATGATTATGAAATCTGGCAAATGGATGTCAAAACTTCATTCCTTAATGGATATCTCAAAGAAGAGTTGTATATGATGCAACCAGAAGGTTTTGTCGATCCTAAAGGTGCTAACAAAGTGTGCAAGCTCCAGCGATCCATCTATGGACTGGTGCAAGCATCTCGGAGTTGGAATATATGCTTTGATGAGGTGATCAAAGCATATGGTTTTATACAGACTTAAGGTGAAGCCTATATTTACAAGAAAGTGAGTGGGAGCTCTGTAGCATTTCTGATGTTATATGTGGATGACATATTGTTGATTGGAAATGATATAGAATTTCTGGATAGCAGAAAAGGATACTTGAAAAAGAGTTTTTTCAATGAAAGACCTCGGTGAAGCTACTTATATATTGAGCATCAAGATCTATAAGGATAGATCGAAACGCTTAATAAGACTTTCACGAAGCACATACCTTGACAAAGTTTTGAAAAAGTTCAAAATTTGGTCAGTCAAAGAAAGGGTTCTTGTCTGTGTTGCAAGGTATGCAGCTGAGTAAGACTCAAAACCCGACCACGGCAGAAGATAGAGAGAGAATGAAAGTCATTTCCTATGCCTCAACCATAGGTTCTATAAAGTATACCATGATGTGTACCAGACCTATTGTGTACCTTGCCATGAGTTTGGCAAGGGGCTACAATAGTGATTCAGAAGTAGATCACTGGACAATGGTCAAACTTTATTCTTAGTTACCTATGAGGACTAAGGAAATATTTCTCGGTTATGGAGGTGATAAAGAGTTCGTCGTAAAGGGTTATGCCGATGCAAGCTTTGACACAAATTCGAATGACACAGAGTCTCAATCTAGATACATATTGATAGTGAGAGCAATTAGCTAGAGTAGCACCATGCAAAGCATTGTAGACATACAAATTTGCAAATATACATATGGATCTGAATGTGACAGACACATTGACTAAACTTCTCTCACAAGCAAAACAAGATCACACCTTAGTACTCTTTAGGTTTTAATCACATGGCGATGTGAACTAGATTATTGACTCTAGTAAACCCTTTGGGTGTTGGTCACATGGCAATGTGAACTATGGGTGTTAATCACATGACGATGTGAACTATTGGTGTTAAATCACATGGTGATGTGAACTAGATTATTGACTCTAGTGCAAGTGGGAGCCTGAAGGAAATATGCCCTAGAGGCAATAATAAAGTCATTATTTATATTTCCTTATTCATGATAAAGTTTTATTATTCATGCTAGAATTGTATTGATTGGAAACTTAAATACATGTGTGAATACATAAACAAATATCGTGTCCCTAGTAAGCCTCTACTAGACTAACTCGTTGATCAAAGATGGTTAAGGTTTCCTAACCATAGACATGTGTTGTCATTTGATAACGGGATCACATCATTAGGAGAATCATGTGATGGAAAAGACCCATCCGTTAGCTTAGCATAATGATCGTTCAGTTTTATTGCTATTGCTTTCTTCATGTCAAATACATATTCCTTCGACTATGAGATTACGCAACTCCCGGATACCGGAGGAATACCTTGTGTGCTATTGCTACCTCTTGAGCACTGTGTTGGTTTTCCCTTGAAGAGGAAATGGTGATGCAGCAAACTAGCGTAAGTATTTCCCTCAGCTTTTGAGAACCAAGGTATCAATCCAGTAGGAGGCTACACGCCAATCCCTCGTACCTGCACAAACAAATAAGAACCTTGCAACCAATGCGATAAAGGGGTTGTCAATCCCTTCACGGCCACTTGCAAAATTGAGATCTGATAGAGATAATAAGATAAATATTTTTGGTATTTTTGTTGTATAGATTGAAAAGTAAAGATCGCAAAATAAAATAGATCGGAAACTTATATGATGGAAAATAGACCCGGGGGCCATAGGTTTCACTAGTGGCTTCTCTCAAGATAGCATAAGTATTACGGTGGGTGAACAAATTACTGTCGAGCAATTGATAGAAAAGTGCATAGTTATGAGGATATCTAGGCATGATCATGTATATAGGCATCACGTCCGCGACATGTAGACCGAAATGATTCTGCATCTACTACTATTACTCCACACATCGACCGCTATCTAGCATGCATCTAGAGCATTAAGTTCATAAGAACAGAGTAACGCATTAGGCAAGATGACATGATGTAGAGGGATAAACTCAAGCAATATGATATAAACCCCATCTTCTTATCCTTGGTGGCAACAATACAATACGTATCGGTTCCCTTTCTGTCACTGGGATCGAACACCGCAAGATTGAACCCAAAGCTAAGCACTTCTCCCATTGCAAGAAAGATCAATCTAGTAGGCCAAACCAAACTGATAATTCGAAGAGACTTGCAAAGATAACCAATCATACATAAAAGAATTCAGAGGAGATTCAAATATTGTTCATAGATAATCTTGATCATAAACCCACAATTCATCGGATCCCGACAAACACACCGCAAAAAGAATTACATCGAATAGATCTCCAAGAAGATCGAGGAGAACTTTGTATTGAGAATCAAAGAGAGAGAAGAAGCCATCTAGCTAATAACTATGGACCCGAAGATCTGAGGTAAACTACTCACACATCATCGGAGAGGCTATGGTGTTGATGTAGAAGCCCTCCATGATTGATTCCCCCTCCGTGAATGACTGGAAAATGCCCCAAGATGGGATCTCACAGGTACAGAAGGTTGCGGCGGTGGAAATAGGGTTTCGTGGTGCTCTCGGATGTTTTCGGGTTCTAAGAGTATATATAGGCGAAGGAAGTCGGCCAGGGGAGCCACGAGGGGCCCATGAGGGTGGGGGCGCGCCCAGGGAGGGCAAGCGCGCCTCCCTGCCTCATGGCCTCCTCGCTTCTTTCTTGACGTCCACTCCAAGTCACGTCGATTGCGTTTGTTCCAAAAATAACTCTCCTGAAGGTTTCATTCCGTTTGGATTCCGTTTGATATTCCTTTTCTGTGAAACACTGAAATAGGCAAAAAAACAGCAATTGGGCTGGGCCTCCGGTTGATAGGTTAGTCCCAAAAATAATATAAAAGTGTGTAATAAAGCCCATTAAACATCCAAAACAGATAATATAATAGCATGGAACAGTCAAAAATTATAGATACGTTGGAGACGTATCAAGCATCCCCAAGCTTAATTCCTGCTCGTCCTCGAGTAGGTAAATGATAAAAACAGAATTTTTGATGTGGAATGCTACCTAGCATATTTCTCAATGTAATTTTCTTTATTGTGGCATGAATATTCAGATCGAAAGATTCAAGATAAAAGTTTAATATTGACATAAAAATAATAATACTTCAAGCATACTAACTAAGCAATTATGTCTTCTCAAAATATCATGGCCAAAGTAAGTTCATACCTACAAAATCATATAGTTTGGCTATGTCCCATCTTCGTCACACAAAATATTCAAATCATGCACAACCCCGGTTTCAGCCAAGCAATTTTTTCATACTTAAGAATTTTCAAACTTTTTCAAGTTTCACGCAATACATGAGCGTGAGTCATGGACATAGCACTATAGGTGGAATAGAATATGATAATGGGGGTTGTATGGAGAATACAAAAAGGAGAAAGTCTCACATTGACGTGGCTAATCAACGGGCTAGGGAGATGCCCATCAATTGATGTCAATGCAAGGAGTAGGCATTGCCATGCAACGGATGCACTAGAGCTATAAATGTATGAAAGCTCAACAAAATAAACTAAGTGGGTGTGCATCCAACTTGCTTGCTCACGAAGACCTAGGGCATTTGAGGAAGCCCATTGTTGGAATATACAAGCCAAGTTCTATAATGAAAAATTCCCACTAGTATATGAAAGTGACAAAACAAGAGACTCTCTATCATAAAGATCATGGTGCTACTTTGAAGCACAAGTGTGGAAAAAAGGATAGTAGCATTGCCCCTTTTATATCTCTTTTTTTTGGGCCTTCTCTTTTTTTTGGCCTTTCTCTTTTCTTTATTTGGGACAATGCTCTATGAATGATGATCATCACGCTTCTATTTATTTACAACTCAATGATTACAACTCGATACTAGAACAAAATATGACTCTAAATGAGTGCCTCCGGCGGTGTACCGGGATGGGCAATGAATCAAGAATGACATGTATGATAAGTTATGCATGGTGGCTTTGCCACAAATACGATGTCAACTACATGATCATGCATGGCAATATGACAATGATGAAGCGTGTCATAATAAACGGAATGGTGGAAAGTTTCATGGCAATATATCTTGGAATGGCTATGGAAATGCCATAATAGGTAGGTATGGTGGCTGTTTTGAGGAAGATATAAGGCGGTTTATGTGTGATAGAGCATATAATATCACGGGGTTTGAATGCACCGGCGAAGTTTGCACCAACTCTCGAGGTGAGAAAGGGCAATGCACGGTACCGAAGAGGCTAGCAATGATGGAAGGGTGAGAGTGCATATAATCCATGGACTTAACATTAGTCATAAAGAACTCACATACTTATTGCAAAAATCTACAAGTCATCAAAACCAAGCAATACACGCATGCTCCTAGGGGAAGGGTTGGTAGGAGTTAACCATCGCGCGATCCCGACCTCCACACAAAGGATGACACTCAAAGAACACTTCATGTTTCAAATTTGTTACACAACGGTTACCATACGTGCAAGCTACGGGACTTGCAACCTTCAACACAAGTATTTCTCAATTTCACAATTACTCAAATAGCACAACTTTAACATCACTATCTCCATATCTCAAAGCAATCATCAAGTATCAAAGTTCTCAGAGTATTCAATGCACTTTATATGATAATTTTTATTATACCTATCTTGGATGCCTATTATATTAGGACTAATTTTTTGCCAAAGCAAATTACCATGCTGTTCTAAAGGACTCTCAAAATAATATAAGTGAAGCATGAGAGATCAATAATTTCTATAAAATAAAAACCAACAACGTGCTCTAAAAAGATATAAGTGAAGCACTAGAGCAAAATTATCTAGCTCAAAAAATATAAGTGAAGCACATAGAGTATTATAATAAATTACGATTCATGTGTGTTTCTCCCAAAAGTTGTGTACAGCAAGGATGATTGTGGTAAACTAAAAATCAAAGACTCAAATCATACAAGACGCTCCAAGCAAAACACATGTCATGTGGTGAATAAAAATATAGCATCAAGTAAAGTTACCGATGGGCCGAAGGCGAAAGAGGGATGCCTTCCGGGGCATCCCCAAGCTTAGGATTTTGGTTGTCCTTGAATTTTACCTTGGGGTGCCTTGGGCATCCCCAATCTTAGGATCTTGCCACTCCTTATTCCATAATCCATCAAATCTTTACGCAAAAACTTGAAAACTTCACAACACAAAACTCAACAGAAAATCTCATAAGCTCCGTTAGCGAAATAAAACAAACCACCACTTTAAGGTACTGTAATGAACTCATTATTTATTTATATTGGTGTTAAACCTACTGTATTCCAACTTCTCTATGGTTCATAACCTCCGATAGTAGCCATAGATTCATCAAAATAAGCAAACAACACACGAAAAACAGAATCTGTCAAAAACAGAACAGTCTGTAGCAATCTGTATCAAACACAAACTTCTAGAACCTAAAAAATTATACCAAATTAGAAAGTCCTAGATAATTTGTTTATTAAACTTCTGCAAAAAAGAATCAACTGAAAAACATGTTTCTGTGATTTATGAAAACTAATCTCGTGGGTGCAAAAGTTTCTGTTTTTCAGCAAGATCAAATTAACTATCACCGTAGGTTATCCTGAAGGTTTTACTTGGCACAAACACTAATTAAAACAAAAAACCACATCTAACCAAAGGCTATATTAATTATTTATTACTAAACAGAAACAAAAAGCAAGGAACAAAAATAAATTTTGGGTTGCCTCCCAACAAGCGCTATCGTTTAACGCCCCTAGCTAGGCATTGATAATTTTAATGATGCTCACATGAAAGACAAGAATTAAAGCACAAAGAGAGCATCATAGAACATGTGATAAACACATCTAAGTCTAACATACTTCCTATGCATAGGCATTTTATAAGCAAACAAATTATCATAGCAAGCAAAAATTAGCATATGCAAGGAAGAAGAAAGAGACGATAGCAATCTCAACATGACGAGAGGTAATTTAGTAAGATTAAAATTCTACAAACATATTTTCCTATGTCATAATAATTACATGTAGGATCATAGGAAATTCAACAAAATAGCTATCACATATCATATTCTCAACACGATCCACATGCATGCGAAGTTGACACTCATCCAAAATAGTGGGATTGTCATTAACTAAAGTCATGGCCTCTCCAAACCCACTTTTATCAAAAATAACATAAGATTGAACATTCTCCAAATATGTGGGATCTAAGGTTGACACTCTTCCAAACCCACTTTCAATATTATTTCAAACACTATTATCAATCTCATGTTCATCATGGGGCTTAATTAAATTTTCAAGATCATAAGAAGAATCACCCCAATCATGATCATTGCAACAAGTAGTGGACATAGCAAAACTAGCATCCCCAAGCTTAGGGTTTTGCATATTATTAGCACAATTGACATCAAGAGAATTTATAATAACATCATTGCAGTCATGCTTTTCATCGAAGGAACTACCAAGTATGGGTGCAATAGCAACGATCTCATGTTTAACATAAGGAACTATAGCAAATTCATCTTCATAAATATTGGCATCATGGCCACAAGAATAGCAAGCATCATGTTCATCAAGGGATATTTCAATCAAATCATCGGAATCATCATTATCTATAGATTCATGCGTATCATTATTTTCTTCCAAAGCAACGGTCATTATCTCAATAAATTCTTTGACATAGACATTATGAGCATAGTTTTCATAGCAATATTTAAGTATGTCAAAATTTTCAGATTCCTAGAGAGTAATATCATACTTTTCAATCAAAGAACCAACTTCATAAGCACCCTTAAAAGCAACAAATTCTTCAATTTGTTCGATATCATAGTAACTATAAACACCCTTTGCATAAGAAGATAAGATTTCATTTTCATTAAACTCACATAGGTAGGGAAGGTGTTTTTTAGGGTTCTTAGAGCAACAAGTAAAATCATAAATTTCACAAAGATTCCAAGCATAACACATCGATCTGTTTATTTGATCCCATAAGAGTCTCCCTTTTTCAGACAAACAGTGATGCACAAAATGTGCATGCTCATCGAAAGATTTCCCATCAACTAGGCTAGTTGGGATTTCAGCACGAGCGCATAAGGATCGACGATGATCCAAGTAGAACACTTTAAGTGGATCCATATCAATAGATTTTTAGCAAGCAAATAGAAGGCACGTGGAAACACAAACAAAAAGACATACGGGAAGAAGGCGAAGAAAAGGCAAAGGTGAAGTGGGGGAGAGGAAAACAAGAGGCAAATGGCAAATAATGTAATGCAAGGGATAAGAGTTTGTGATGGGTACTTGGTATGTCTTGACTTGTGCGTAGACTCCCCAGCAGGCGCTAAATCCTTCTTGCTACCTCTTGAGCACTGTGTTGGTTTTCCCTTGAAGAGGAAAGGGTGATGCAGCAAAGTAGCGTAAGTATTTCCCTCTGAGAACCAAGGTATCAATCCAGTAGGAGGCTACACACAAATCCCTCGTACCTGCACAAACAAATAAGAACCTTGCAACCAACGCGATAAAGGGGTTGTCAATCCCTTCACAGCCACTTGCAAAAGTGAGATCTCATAGAGATAATAAGATAAATATTTTTGGTATTTTTGTTGTATAGATTGAAAAGCAAAGATTGCAAAATAAAATAGATCGAACTTATATGATGGAAAATAGACCCGGGGGCCATAGGTTTCACTAGTGGCTTCTCTCAAGATAGCATAAGTATTACGGTGGGTGAACAAATTACTGTCGAGCAATTGATAGAAAAGTGCATAGTTATGAGAATATCTAGGCATGATCATGTATATAGGCATCACGCCCGTGACAAGTAGACCGAAACGATTCTGCATCTACTACTATTACTCCACACATCGACCGCTATCCAGCATGCATCTAGAGTATTAAGTTCACAAGAACAGAGTAACGCATTAGGCAAGATGACATGATGTAGAGGGATAAACTCAAGCAATGTGATATAAACCCCATCTTTTTATCCTCTATGGCAACAATACAATACGTATCGGTTCCGTTTCTGTCACTCGGATCGAACACCGCAAGATTGAACCCAAAGCTAAGCACTTCTCCCATTGCAGGAAAGATCAATCTAGTAGGCCAAACCAAGCTGATAATTCGAAGAGACTTGCAAAGATAACAAATCATACATAAAAGAATTCAGAGGAGATTCAAATATTGTTCATAGATAATCTTGATCATAAACCCACAATTCATCGAATCTCGACATACACACCTTAAAAAGAATTACATCGAATAGATCTCCAAGAAGATCGAGGAGAACTTTGTATTGAGAATCAAAGAGAGAGAAGAAGCCGTCTAGCTAATAACTATGGAACCGAAGGTCTGAGGTAAACTACTCACACATCATCGGAGAGGCTATGGTGTTGATGTAGAAGCCCTCCGTGATCGATTCCCCCTCCGGCAGAGCGCCGGAAAAGGCCCCAAGATGGGATCTCACGGGTACAGAAAGTTGCAGCAGTGGAAATAGGGTTTCATGGTGCTCTCGGATGTTTTCGGGGTATAAGAGTATATATAGGTGAAGGAAGAAGGTCAGGGGAGCCATGAGGGGCCCACGAAGGTGGGGGCTCGCCCAGGGGGGCAGGCGCGCCTCCCTGCCTCGTGGCCTCCTCGCTTCTTTCTTGAGTCCACTCAAAGTCTCCTGGATTGCGTTTGTTCCAAAAATAACTCTCCCAAAGGTTTCATTCCGTTTGGATTCCGTTTGATATTCCTTTTCTGCGAAACACTAAAATAGGCAAAAAAAACAGCAATTTGGGCTGGGCCTCCGGTTAATAGGTTAGTCCCAAAAATAATATAAAAGTGTGTAATAAAGCCCATTAAACATCCAAAACAGATAATATAATAGCATGGAACAATCAAAAATTATAGATACGTTGGAGACGTATCAGCTATCAAACGTCACAACATAACTGGGTGATCATAAATATGCTCTACAGGTATCTCTGAAGGTGTTTGTTGAGTTGGCATAGATCGAGATTAGGATTTGTCACTCCGAGTATCGGAGAGGTATCTCTGGGCCCACTCGGTAATACACATCATAAGCTTGCAAGCAAATGACTAAGGAGTTGGTCACAAGGTGATGTATTACGGAACGAGTAAAGAGACTTGCCGGTAACGAGATTAAACTAGGTATGGAGATACCAGTGATCGAATCTCGGGCAAGTAACATACCGATGGACAAAGGGAATTACATATGTTGTCATAAGGGTTCGACCGATAAAGATCTTCGTAGAATATGTAGGAGCCAATATGGGCATCCAGGTTCCGCTATTGGTTATTGACCGGAGAGGTGTCTCGATCATGTCTACATAGTTCTCGAACCCGTAGGGTCCGCACGCTTAATGTTCGTTGACGATATAGTTTTATATGAGTTATATGTTTTGGTGACCGAATGTTGTTCGGAGTTCCAGATGAGATCACGGACATGACGAGGAGTCTTGAAATGGTCGAGAGGTAAATATTGATATATAGGACGATGGTATTTGGACACTGGAAGTGTTCTAGATATACCGGGAAGGAATCGGATCACGGGAAGGGGTTCCGGCACCCCCCCCCCCCCGGCAAGTTATGGGCTTTATGGGCCAATGGAGGGGACAAACCAGCCCACAAGGGGGATGGTGCGCCTCCTCCCTTGTTTGGCCAGCCCTAGGGAAGTAAAAGGGGGAGGGCTAGCCCCTCCTACCTTTCCCTCTCATGGGAGAAAGGAAAGGGGGGCACCCTTCCCTGCCTTTCCCCGCACTCAAAATAAGGAAAGGGGCCGCGGCTTGGGAGGGACCCCAAGAAGGATTCCTCCTACTTGGGTGCCTCCTTTGGCTGCTCCTCCCTCCCTCCCACCTATATATATGTGGGAGGGGGGCGCCTAGCACACAGTAGGCAATTGCCTGGTCGTGTGTGGCGCCCCCCTCCACCGTTTACACCCCCGGTCATATTTTTGTAGTGTTTAGGCGAAGCCCTGCGGAGATCACTTCACCATCACCGTCACCACGCCGTCGTGCTGACGGAACTCATCTACTACCTTGATGTCTCGCTGGATCAAGAAGGCGAGGGACGTCACCGAGCTGAACGTGTGCAGAACGCGCAGGTGTCATGCGTTTGGTACTTTATTGGTTGAAGCACGAAGAAGTTCAACTACATCAACCGTGTTGTGAAACGCTTCCGCTTACGGTCTACGAGGGTACGTAGACACACTCTCCCCCTCGTTGCTATGCATCTCCATGGATAGATCATTGCGTGTGCGTAGAAAATTTTTGTTTTCAATGCAACGATTCCCAACATGATGCGCCATGTGCGTGTCCAACTCCTTGTCCATTTCTTTCATGTTAGCAGGCACTTTCCCCCTCCGAGCATTCCGGACATTCTGAATTCTTTCCAGCTGCCTGATACGTCTCCAACGTATCTCTAATTTTTGATTGCTCCATGCTACTTTATCTACTATTTTAGGCAATATTGGGCTTTATTATCCACTTTTATATTATTTTTGGGACTAGCCTATTAACCGGAGGCCCAGCCCAGATTTGTTGTTTTATGCCTATTTCAGTATTTCGAGGAAAAGGAATATCAGACGGAGTCAAAACAGAACGAAATCAACTGGAGAAGTTATTTTTGGAAGGAAACCCACCTGATGGACTTGGACCCCACGTCGAAGATATGGGAGGTGCTCACGAGGGTGAAGCGCGCCCACCCACAGGCGCCCCCTGCCTCGTGGGGCCCCCGTAGCTCCACCGACGTACTCCTTTCACCCATATATACCTACGTACCCTAAAACTTCCAGAACAGATGATAGATCGGGAGTTCCGCCGCCGCAAGCCTCCAGAGCCACGAAAAACCAATCGGGACCCATTTCCGGTACCCTGCCGGAGGGGGGATCCATCTCCGGTGGCCATCTTCATCATCCCGGCGCTATCCATGACGAGGAGGGAGTAGTTCACCCTCGGGGCTGAGGGTATGTACCAGTAGCTATGTGTTTGATCTCTCTCTCTCGTGTTCTCTCTCGTGTTCCTCTATGGCACGATCTTGATGTATCCCGAGCTTTGCTATTATAGTTGGATCTTATGTTTCTTCTCCCCCTCTACTCTCTTGTGATGAATTGAGTTTCCCCTTTGAAGTTATCTTATCGGATTGAGTCTTTATTAGAACACTTGATGTATGTCTTGCCGTGATTATCTGTGGTGAGAATGGGATATCATGTGCCACTTGATGTATGTTTTGGTGACCAACTTGCGGGTTCCGCCCATGAACCTATGCATAGGGGTTGGCACACGTTCTTGACACTCTGGTAGAAGCTTTGGGGGCACTCTTTGAAGTACTTTTATGTTGGTTGGATGAATCTGAGATTGTGTGATGCATATCATATAATCATGCCCACGGATACTTGAGGTGACAATGGAGTGTCTAGGTGACATTAGGGTTTTGGTTGATTTGTGTCTTAAGGAGTTATTCTAGTACGAACTCTTTTATAGATTGATCCGAAAGAATAGCTTTGAGGTGGTTTTGTACCCTACCATAATCTATACGTTTGTTCTCCGCTATTAGTGGCTTTGGAATGACTCTTTGTTGCATGTTGAAGGATTGTTATATGATCTATCTATGTTATTATTGTTGAGAGAACTTGCACTAGTGAAAGTATGAACCCTAGGCCTTGTTTCCTATCATTGCAATACCGTTTACGCTCACGTTTATCACTTGTTACCTTGCTGTTTTTATTATTTCAGATTACAAATACCTTTATCTACCATCCATATTGCACTTGTATCACCATCTCTTCGCCGAACTAGTGCACCTATACAATTTACCATTGTATTGGGTTTGTTGGGGACACAAGAGACTCTTTGTTATTTGGTTGTAGGGTTGCTTGAGAGAGACCATCTTCATCCTACGCCTCCCACGGATTGATAAACCTTAGGTCATCCACTTGAGGGAAATTTGCTACTGTCCTACAAACATGTGCACTTGCAGGCCCAACAACGTCTACAAGGAGAAGGTTGCGTAGTAGACATCAAGCTCTTTTCTGGCGCCGTTGCCGGGGAGGCTAGGTAAGTGAAGGTATATATTTAGATCTTGCAATCGAATCTTTTTGTTTCTAGTTTTAGCACTAGTTAGTCTATAAAATAAAACTAAAAAAATGGAATTGAGTTTGTCTCATACGCTTCATCTTTTTAATATCTTTCGTGAGTATGATGGGAAGGAAAATTGTGCTCAAGTACTAGAAGAAGAATTACATAGAATGCTTGGCATGAAATATGTGAATGATGAGCATGATTGCAATGTTGTTAGTATGAATTCCTTGAATATCCATGATGCTAATGATATGCAAAGCCACAAGCTTGGGGATGCTATGTTTGATGAAGATGATATTTTTTGTCCCCCAAGATTTGATGAGAAAATTTACTATGATGAAAGCATGCCTCCTATCTATGATGATTATTGTGATGACACGTTTAAAGAATAATGATAACCATGAAACTTGTCATCTTGATCTTAATTTTCAATCACATGATAGCTATTTTGTTGAGTTTGCTCCCACTATTATTCATGAGAAGAATTTTGCTTATGTGGAGTGTAGTAAATTTTCTATGCAAGTAGATCATGAAAAGAATGCTTTAGGTGCTGGTTATATTGTTGAATTCATTCATGATGCTACTGAAAATTATTATGAGGGAGGAACATATGCTTGTAGGAATTGCAATAATATCAAGTTTCCTCTCTATGTGCTTAAAGTTTTGAAGTTATGCTTGTTTTACCTTCCTATGCAAGTTGATTATTGTTCCCATAAGTTGTTTGCTCACAAAATCCCTATGCATAGGAAGTGGGTTAGACTTAAATGTTCTAGTCATATTCTTCTTGATGCTCTCTTTATGTTTCAATTCTTATCTTTATGTGAGCATCATTTAAATCGTCATGCCTAGCTAGGGGCGGTAAACGATAGCGCTTGTTGGGAGGCAACCCAAATTTATTTTAGTTTCTTGCTTTTTGGTTCTGTTTAGGAATAAATAATCCATCTAGCTTCTGTTTAGATGTGGTTTTATGTTTTAATTAGTGTTTGTGCCAAGTAGAACCTTTGGGAAGACTTGGGTGAAGTCTTTATGATCATGCTGTAAAAAACAGAAACTTTAGCGCTCATGAGATTAGCTAGAACTTTTTACTGGAGAGTTCTATTTAGTTGATTCTTTTTGAAGATGATTACTAGACAAATCCCTCAGGTCCACCAATTTATTTTAGAATTTTTGGAGTTCCAGAAGTTTGCGTTAGTTACAGATTACTACAGACTGTTCTGTTTTTGACAGATTCTGTTTTCATTGTGTTGTTTGCTTATTTTGATGACTCTATGCCTAGTAAAATAGTTTACAAACCATAGAGAAGTTGGAATACAGTAGGTTTAACACCAATATAAATAAAGAATGAGTTCATTACAGTACATTGAAGTAGCCTTTTTGTTTTCTTTCGCTAACGGAGCTCACGAGTTTTCTGTTAAGTTTTGTGTTGTGAAGTTTTCAAGTTTTGGGTAAAGATTCGATGGACTATGGAATAAGGAGTGGAAAGAGCCTAAGCTTGGGGATTCCCAAGGCACCCCAAGATAATATTCCAGGATAACCAAGTGTCTAAGCTTGGGGATGCCCCGGAAGGCATCCCCTCTTTCGTCTTCGTTCATCGGTAACTTTACTTGGAGCTATATTTTTATTCACCACATGATATGTGTTTTGCTTGGAGCGTCATGTCATTTTGTTTTGTTTTACTTTCTGTTAGTTAGAATAATGTTTTGCATCTTTAGTTTCAATAAAAAGGTCAAGGATAGGCTTTGTCATGCTTATTTTGCTACTATACATGTTGCTGTTTGAAAACAGAAAGTTTACCGCTGTTGCAAAAATTCTCTAGAAAAGTCAGAGAGTGGTATAATGTTGAATCTTTTTGCATATTGGGCTCTGATAAATTTATTACAGTGGGAATTTTAGTTCATAACTTTTTGAGTTAGGGAAGTATATTGAATCTTGCATTCTTTACAGACTATACTGTTTTGACAGATTGCTGTTTTGTTTGCATATGTTTGCTTGTTTAATGATTCTATTTGAGGATAGGAGTATTAAATATGCAGAGGCATTTAGTATGCAATGTTGAATAATAATTTTAGTGATTTGTTACAGTAGGAAATGATAAGGTTTTGCATTGGTTTATACTAACCTATCTCACGAGTTCTTGTTGAGTTTGTTGTGAATGAAGCTTTTGATAAAAAGAGAAACCATGATATGAGAGGAATTAAGGAGACACAAAAGATCAAGCTTGGGGATGGCCAAGGCACCCCAAGATATTATTTCAAGAAGTCTCAAGCATCTAAGCTTGGGGATGCCCCCGTTGGCATCCCACCTTTCTTCTTCAACAACTATCGGTTAGTATCGGTTGAACCTAAGTTTTTGCTTCTTCACATGAGTTGTGCTATCCTTGCAATGTAGTTTTCTTTAGCTTTGCTTGCTGTTTGAATAAAGTATCAAGATATGAAATTCTTAAATGTTAGAGAGTCTTCACATAGTAGCATAATTATTCGAATACTCATTGATCTTCACTTATATCTTTCGGAGTAGTTTGTCGTTTGCTCTAGTGCCTCACTTATATCTTTTAGAGCACAATGGTGGTTTTATTTTGAAGAAATAGATGAACTCTCATGCTTCACTTAGATTATTTTGAGAGTCGTTAATAGCATGGTAATTTGCTTAATGTTAATATACTTGGTATTCAAGATATGTGAAACTTTTTTTGAGTGAATTAAATACTAAGTTTGATGCTTGATAATTGTTTTGAGATATGGAGGTAATAATATCAAAGTCATGCTAGTTGATAATTGTGAATTTGAGAAATACTTGTGTTGAAGTTTGCAAGTCCCGTAGCATGCACGTATGTGTAAAGTTGTGTAACAAATTTGAAACATGAAGTGTACCTGGCTTGTGCATCCTTATGAGTGGCGGTCGGGGACGAGCGATGGTCTTTTCCTACCAATCTATCCCCCTAGGAGCATTGCGCGTAGTACTTGGTTTTTGATGACTTCTAAATTTTTGCAATAAGTATATGCGTTCTTTTGACTAATGTTGAGTCCATGGATTATACGCACTTTTACTTTCCGCTTTTGCTAGCCTCTTCGGTACCGTGCATTGCCCTTTCTCACCTTGAGAGTTGGTGCAAACTTCGCCAGTGCATCCAAACCCCGTGGTACGATACGCTCTATCACACATAAACCTCCTTATATCTTCCTCAAAACAGCCAACATACCTACCTATCATGGCATTTCCATGGCCATTCCGTGATATATTGCCATGCAACTTCCATCATCATTATTATGACATACATTACTTTTGTCATATTGCCATTGCATGATCATGTAGTTGACACCGTATTTGTGGCAAAGCAACCATGCATTATTTTCCATACATGTCACTCTTGATTCATTGCACCATCCCGGTACATCACGGAGGCATTCATATAGAGTCATATTTTGTTCTAAGTTTCGAGTTGTAATTGTTGAGTTGTAAGAAAAATAAAAGTGTGATGATCATCATTATTAGAGCATTGTCCCAAGTGAGGAAAGGATGATGGAGACAATGATTCCCCCATAAGTCGGGATGAGACTCCGGACGAAAAAAATAAAAAAAAGAAGAAGAAAAAAGCAAGGCCAAAAAAAGAGAGGCCCAAAAAATGAGAGAAAAAGAGAGAAGGGACAATGCTACTATCCTTTTACCACACTTGTGCTTCAAAGTAGCACTAAGATCTTCATGATAGAGAGTCTCTCATTTTTTCACTTTCATATACTAGTGGGAATTTTTCATTATAGAACTTGGATTGTATATTCCAATGATGGGCTTCCTCAAAATGCCCTAGGTCTTCGTGAGCAAGCAAGTTGGATGCACACCCACTTAGTTTCTTTTGTAGAGCTTTCATATACTTATAGCTCTGGTGCATCCGTTGCATGGCAATCCCTACTCCTAATGTTGACATCAATTGATGGGCATCTCCATAGCCCGTTGATTATCCTCATCAATATGAGACTTTCCCATTTTTTGTCTTCTCCACACAATCCCATCATCATATTCTATTCCACCCATAGTGATATATCCATGGCTCGCGCTCATGTATTGCGTGAAGGTTGAAAAAGTTTGAGATTATTTGAGTATGAAACAATTGCTTGGCTTTTCATCGAGGGTATAGAAGTTGGGAACATCTTTGTGTGACAAAAATGAAGCATAGCCTAACTATATGATTTTGTAGGGATGAACTTTCTTTGGCCATGTTATTTTGAGAAGACATGATTACTTTGATTAGTATGCTTGAAGTATTATTATGTCAATATAAGCTTTTGTCTTGAATCTTTTGGATCTGAATATTCATATCACAAGTAAGAAGATTTATATTGAAATTATGCCAAAGTATCACTCCGCATCAAAAATTATCTTTTTTATCATTTACCTACTCGAGGACGAAAGGTGAATTAAGCTTAGATGCTTGATACGTCTCCAACGTATCTATAATTTTTGATTGCTCCATGCTACTTTATCTACTATTTTAGGCAATATTGGGCTTTATTATCCACTTTTATATTATTTTTGGGACTAACCTATTAACCGGAGGCCCAGCCCAGATTTGCTGTTTTATGCCTATTTCAGTATTTCGAGGAAAAGGAATATCAGACGGAGTCAAAACGGAACGAAATCAACTGGAGAAGTTATTTTTGGAAGGAAACCCACCTGATGGACTTGGACCCCACGTCAGAAGATACGAGAGGTGCTCACGAGGGTGGGGGCGCCCACCCACAGGCGCGCCCTCTGTCTCGTGGGGCCCCGTAGCTCCAACCGACGCATTCTTTCACCCATATATACCTCGTGCACCTAAAACTTCCGTAACAGAAGATAGATCGGGAGTTCCGCCGCCGCAAGCCTCCGAGCCACGAAAACCAATCGGGACCCGTTCGGTACCACCAGAGGGGATCCATCTCCGGTGGCCATCTTCATCATCCGGCGCTATCCATGACGAGGAGGGAGTAGTTCACCCTCGGGGCTGAGGGTATGTACCAGTAGCTATGTGTTTGATCTCTCTCTCTCTCTCGTGTTCTCTCTCGTGTTCCTCTATGGCACTATCTTGATGTATCCCGAGCTTTGCTATTATAGTTGGATCTTATGTTTCTTCTCCCCCTCTACTCTCTTGTGATGAATTGAGTTTCCCCTTTGAAGTTATCTTATCGGATTGAGTCTTTATAAGAACACTTGATGTATGTCTTGTCGTGATTATCTATGGTGACAATGGGATATCATGTGCCACTTGATGTATGTTTTGGTGACCAACTTGCGGGTTCCGCCCATGAACCTATGCATAGGGGTTGGCACACATTCTTGACTCTCCCAGAGAAGCTTTGGGGCACTCTTTGAAGTACTTTTTATGTTGGTTGGATGATTCTGAGATTGTGTGATGCATATCGTATAATCATGCCAACGGATACTTGAGGTGACAATGGAGTATCTAGGTGACATTAGGGTATTGGTTGATTTGTGTCTTAAGGTGTTATTCTAGTACGAACTCTTTTATAGATTGATCCGAAAGAATAGCTTTGAGGTGGTTTCGTAACCTACCATAATCTCTACGTTTGTTCTCCGCTATTAGTGGCTTTGGAGTGACTCTTTGTTGCATGTTGAGGGATTGTTATATGATCTATCTATGTTATTATTGTTGAGAGAACTTGCACTAGTGAAAGTATGAACCCTAGGCCTGGTTTCCTATCATTGCAATACCGTTTACGCTCACATTTATCACTTGTTACCTTGCTGTTTTTATTATTTCAGATTACAAATACCTTTATCTACCATCCATATTGCACTTGTATCACCATCTCTTCGCCGAACTAGTGCACCTATACAATTTACCATTGTATTGGGTGTGTTGGGGACACAAGAGACTCCTTGTTATTTGGTTGCAGGGTTGCTTGAGAGAGACCATCTTCATCCTACGCCTCCCACGGATTGATAAACCTTAGGTCGTCCACTTGAGAGAGACTTGCTACTATCCTACAAACCTGTGCACTTGCAGGCCCAACAACGTCTACAAGGAGAAGGTTGCGTAGTAGACATCACTGCCTCTCAACATTAGACAGATACTGCACCTCAACTTGCTTTTGGAACTGGGTCAGCTCTGTTCTGCGTACAGATTTCTGTTCTTCAAATACCTGCAACGATGATGGGAGTTAGGTTCATCTGGAATGACGGATCAAGAAGACAACTAGTGATTTAAAAGAATATAAATAATTTTGTCGTGTAGAGGTGGCCCTAGGAAAACATGCTTACAGATGCTGGAAAATAGGAGTGTTATGATTTATGTGATGTTCTCAATCTATCATTTGGATTTGACAAAAAAAATTACTTGCAAGTAATAGGTAAGGTCCGTATGAGCAACCATGTTCCTTCACCTCGGACATCTAAAGAAATCACAAAGCTGCTCTAGAACAAAGTAAATTCTCACATGTGCAAAAGATGAACTGAAGCTTAAACACGCCAGAAAGTTCCCCAGTACATTTTCGAATTCATGGAATGATGATGCACTATAGCATAATTTTGCAGCAGTGTCGTTATAGGTGACTTCATACTCAATATTTATGTGCAATGTAATTAACATTATCAAGAAAATATAATATAAAGGTAAATACCACAACATCGTGTTTGTACTATAAAGATCAGCCACAAGCAAGTTATCATAGTTCCTGCGAGTTGCCAGGTTCATGACTGAACAGGGAACTCTCACCAATTTAGACTGGTGTTCATACTTTTCTCTCATATGATAAATATTTCATAACAGAGAATTTTTTGCAACTCATTGATCTGCTTAGTAATCACCACAAGGCATACAGAGGCTGCACTCTAGTGGTTGACTGATAGATAATCTAAAAGACACGAACAACACAGTAATACGTCTCCGTCGTATCTACTTTTTCTAACGCTTTTGCTCTTGTTTTGGACTCTAATTTGCATGATTTGGATGAAACTAATCCGGACTAACGTTGTTTTCAGCGGAACTACCATGGTGTTGTTTTTGATGCAGAAATAAAAGTTCTCGGAATGGAATGAAACTTTTTGGAGAATTCTTATAAAATAAAAGAAAAATACTAGAGCCAAGAACCACCGGAGGGGGGCCCTGGGTGAGCACAACCCACCAGGGCGCCCCCCCCCCCTCCAGGTGTGCCCAAGTGGGTTGTGCCCACCTGGTGGCCCTGCAGACCCTGATTCTAACTCTATAAATCCTATTTTTGGAGAAAAAAATCAGAGAGAAAGAATTATCGCGTTTCATGAGATAAAGCCACTGTCGCCTCCTATTCTTCATCGAGAGGCCAGACCTAGAGTCCGTTTGGGCTCCGGAGAGGGGGATCTTCGATCTTCATCATCACCAATCCTTCTCCATCGCCAATTCCATGATGCTTCCCACCGGGAGTGAGTAATTCCTTCATAGGATCGCTAGTCAGTGAGGGAGTTGGATGAGATTCATCATGTAATCGAGTTAGTTTTGTTAGGGCTTGATCCCTATTATCCATTATGTTCTGAGATTGATGTTGCTATGTTTTTGCCATGCTTAATGCTTATCACTTTCGATCCGGGTGCCATGATTTCAGATCTGAACTGTTTATAGTTTCACCATTATATCTATGTTCTAGATCCGATCTTGCAAGGTATATGCACCTGCTATGTGTTATGATCCGCAAACCCCGGAGTGACAATATTCGGGATACTTTCCGGTGATGGCCATAGTTTGAGGAGTTCATGTATTCACTATGTGTTAATGCTTTGCTCCGGTTCTCTATAAAAAGGAGACCTTAATATCCCTTAGTTTCCTTATGGACCCCGCTGCCACGGGAGGGTAGGAAAAAAGATGTCATGCAAGTTCTTTTCATAAGCACGTATTGTTGGGGAACGTTGCATGGAAAACAAAAAATTTCTACGCACACGCAATGATCTATCCATGGAGATGCATAGCAATGAGATGGGAGAGTGTGTCTACGTACCCTCGTAGACCGTAAGCGGAAGCGTTTAACAACGCGGTTGATGTAGTCGAACTTCTTTGCGCTCCAACCGATCAAGTACCGAACGTACGGCACCTCCGCGTTCTGCACACGTTCAGCTCGGTGACGTCCTCCGCCTTCTTGATCCAGCAAGACGGCGAGGTAGTAGATGAGTTTCGGCAGCATGATGGCGTGGTGACGGTGATGGTGAAGTGATCTCCGCAGGGCTTCGCCTAAGCACTACGAAAGTATAACCAGGGTGTAAACAGTGGAGGGGGGCGCCGCACACGGCTAGGAAATTGTCTGTTGTGTGCTCGGCGCCCCCCTCCCACATATATATAGGTGGGAGGGAGGGAGGAGCAGCTAAAGGAGGCGCCCAAGTAGGAGGAATCCTACTTGGGGTCCCTCCCAAGCCGCGCCCCCCTTTCCTTATTTGGAGTGCGGGGAAAGGCATGGGAGGGTGCCCCCCCCCTATCCTTTCTCCCATGAGAGGAAAAGGCAGGAGGGGCTATCCCTCCCCCTTTTCCTTCCCTAGGACTGGCCAAACAAGGGAGGAGGCGCACCAGCCCCCTTGTGGGCTGGTCTGTCCCCTCCTTTGGCCCATAATGCCCATAACTTGCTGGGGGTGCCCGGAACCCCTTCCAGTGACCCGTTTCCTTCCCGGTACGTCCCGAAACACTTCCGGTGTCCAAATATCATCGTCCGATATATCAATCTTTACCTCTCGACCATTTCGAGACTCCTCGTCATGTCCGTGATCTCAACTGGGACTCTGAACAACATTCGGTCACCAAAACATATAACTCATATAACACTATATCGTCAATGAACGTTAAGCGTGCGGACCCTACGGGTTCGAGAACTATGTAGACATGACCGAGACACCTCTCCAGTCAATAACCAATAGAGAAACCTGGATGCCCATATTGGCTCCTACATATTCTACGAAGATCTTTATCGATCGAACCTTTATGACAACATACGTAATTCCCTTTGTCCATCGGTATGTTACTTGCCCGAGATTCGATCGTCGGTATCTTCATACCTAGTTTAATCTCGTTACCGGCAAGTCTCTTTACTCGTTCCGTAATACATCACCTTATGACTATCTCCTTAGTCCCTTGCTTGCAAGCTTATGATGTGTATTACCGAGAGGGCCCAGAGATACCTCTCCGATACTCGGAGTGACAAATCCCAATCTCGATATATGCCGACTCAGCAAACACCTTCAGAGATCCCTATAGAACATCTTTATGATCACCCAGTTACGTTGTGACGTTTGATAGCACACAAGGTATTCCTCCGGTATCCGGGATGAAAGATCGTGGATGTCTCCTAGAGGGGGGGTGAATAGGCGCTTTAAAATAATTACGGTTTAGGATTGAACAAATGCGGAAAAAAACCTAGCGGTTAATTTGTCAAGCACAAAACCTAAAACAACTAAGCTCACCTATGCACACCAACAACTTATGCTAAGCAAGATAATCAACTATGTGATAGCAAGATATATGACAAAGAACAATATGGCTATCACAAAGTAAAGTGCATAAGTAAAGGGCTCGGGTAAGAGATAACCGAGGCACACGGAGACGACGATGTATCCCGAAGTTCACACCCTTGCGGATGCTAATCTCCGATTGGAGCGGTGTGGAGGCACAATGCTCCCCAAGAAGCCACTAGGGCCACCAGAATCTCCTCACGCCTCGCACAATGCAAGATGTCGTGATTCCACTAATGGACCCTTGAGGGCGGTCACCGAACACGTACAAATGGCAACCCATGCGGGCGGACACCGAACCCGTACACATAGGCAACCCTTGGGTGCGGTCACCGGTGCAGATCAAATTGCTCGGGCGATCTCCACAACCTAATTGGAGACCCGACGCTTGCCGGAGCTTTACACCACAATGATTGAGCTCGAACACCACCAACCGCCTAGGGCGCCAAGGCACCCAAGAGGAACAAGCTCTAGGGTGCCCAAACACCCAAGAGTAATAAACTTCTCAAACTTCACTTCCACGTATCACCGTGGAGAACTCAAACCGATGCACCAAATGCAATGGCAAGGGAACACGGAGTGCCCAAGTCCTTCTCTCCCAAATCCCACCAAAGCAACTAATGCTTGGGAGGAAAATGAGAGGAAGAACGAAAGAAGAACACAAAGAACTCCAAGATCTAGATCCAAGGGGTTCCCCTCACTTAGAGGAGAAAGTGATTGGTGGAAATGTGGATCTAGATCTCCTCTCTCTTTCCCTCAAAAACTAGCAAGAATCCATGGAGGGATTGAGAGTTAGCAAGCTCGAAGAAGGTCAACAATGGGGGAAGAACACGAGCTCAAAAGATAAGGTTCAGTGGGGAAGAAGACCCCCTTTTATAGGTGGGGGAAAATCCAACCGTTATGCTCACAATCCGCACAGAGCGGTACTACCGCTCGTCCTCACGGTACTACCGCTAGGGATCGCGGTACTACTGCTTGCGGTACAAAAAAAATACTTCCTTACAAACCTCCGCAGGACTTGGGACGAGTTTTTGGTCCGGAGCGGTACTACCGCTGTAGGAGCCGCGGTAGTACCGCTCTGGAGCGGTAGTAAAAAATTACATCCGCTCCAATTCGCGGTAGTACCGCTGCAGCCTTTTCAGAACACCAAAACTACCATAACTTCTGCATTCGGACTCCGAATTCGACGAAACCAAGTTTGTTGGAAAGCTAGACACAAGGGCTAACACAATCTTGAGAGAAATACCAATAATAAGCAAATGAGAAAAGGCCCAAAAGAAAATGGTGAGAACCCTTCCTCGGAAAAGACCCAAAACCTCCAACACCGAAAACATCATAGAAGACGCATGCAAACTCCGTTTTGATGAACTCAAGCTTGTCATAAAGATGACCATAAGCTCTAAGACTCACAAAGAGAACCAAACAAGAACCAAGAAACATGATGCAAGGATGCAATGGTTTGAGCTCTCGACGAACGATACGATCAAGCTACTCACTTGAGAGCCCCCCTTGATAGTACGGCTATCGATCCTATAACCCGGTCTCCCAACTACCATCATGAGACCGGTAAAATAGAAAACCTATCAAGGGCAAACCTTTGCCTTGCACATGATCCACTTGAGCTAGATGATGACGATCTTGTCCTCCTCAAGATGGACCACCTTTCTTGATTGCGTTGGGTCGATGGGGACTAGATGATTGCTCCCCATACTCCACTATGGGTGAGCCACTCTTGACACATCTTCACAAGTCCATTGACACCACAATGGATGGCAAGCTTCAAGCACTTGATCTCTTCGTGATGCTCCACTTGAACTTGCACACGGCAATCTTGATGACGATCACCACTTGATGTCATCCTTTCCATGGGTTGTATGATATCTTCCTCTTGACGCAAAACCCATGGACACGCACCTAACCCCACATAGACTCTCACATAGACCATGGGTTAGTACACAAAGTGCAATGGATAATGCTTACCATACCATGGGATCACTTGATCCCTCTCGGTACATCTTCTACGCTTTGTGAGTTGATCAACTTGATTCACTCTTGACTTAGTCTTGATCAACCTTGAATCTTTCCAACTCTCTTCGTTTGGATGATGTCTTGAAGGTAAACATGAATGATCACACAATCTTCTTCTTCAAGACATGCTTGCAATAAGCTCAACACTCACATGACCAATCTTTGGATAATTCCTTAATAGCACATTGGTCAACACATAAACTCCTTGAAACCAACACATGGACTTCAAGAAATGCCTATGGACAAATCCTTCAAATATAACTTAATGCAACCATTAGTCCATAGAGAATGTCATCAATTACCAAAACCACACATGGGGGCACCGCATGTCCTTTCAATCTCCCCCATTTTGGTAATTGATGACAATCACTTTCAAGAGAGTTTATATAAGGAATTATGCATCACCATGCAATGCAACAACCAATAATGCATGCGTATGAGATGCAAATGCTTAGGAACAAAACCAAAGCAAGGAGAAAACTCAAGACTTCTCCACAAAACTCTCTGAAACTTCTCCCCCATTGGCATAGATTGCCAAAATGGGCGAAAAGCTAAGAAGACCAATATAAAAGGTGTTCCTCCAAAAGTTGTGTATTTCTCAACAAGAGAGTGGAATGCCATACACATATACAAAGGTAATACTTGGAGGAAGACCAACTATATTGAGGCACCAAGATTGCAAAAGAATGATATGCCACAAAGACATAACAAAGAGAGAAACAAGCAATCAGAAATCAAAAGATACCAATTGAAGCAAGCTATCAAAAGATATCAACTGAACCAACTAGACCAAAGATCCTCTGAGCCACATGAAAAGATATTATGATATGAGCAGAGGATTGTTCTAAAGAAACTAGAGAAGCTCCCCATGATTTGTGCACATCAAGAATTTTTGTATTTGGATACAAAGTGCACAAAATAGGATCATAGCTCCCCAAAGTCAACAGAAACTAACAACAAGTGCAAGAGAGCATATAGGAAACTAAGCCTAGCGCTTTGCAACAAGCACATGGTTGAGCAACAAGTAAAAGAGGCAACTTGAGAATGGGCTCAACCAAAAGATGGGTGTGAGTCAAGGCAATGCACTTGAGAAGACTAATGTACGGATGAGCATAAAGCATCAATAAAGTCTTGAAAGAATGAGGCACACGGTGCAAGGCCTATCATTCCCACACACAACTAGCAAATGGGTTCACAAGCTTACTAATAAGCATATAAAGAACCTATGCTTGTGACAACCCGTGGTGAAGATAGAAGATGAAAGCCTCATCAAGACGAGGGATACCAATTAAGATGGCAAGCCTCGTAAAAGATAAGCAAGAGGAAAATAATCTTCACCACACAAGAGTGCATCAAGATGCAACGAGATAAGACCGCACTCAAGACAAAAGCTTTCACGGAGCCACCAAAGAAATAACATAAGAAAGACAAGGTGGACGCGAAAGAAAGGATATCATCTAGAGATGTAATTTCTCTCAGATGTATAAGGTTCTAGGTAGACGAAATCATGATGATATATGTCTACAAAGAAGGATGTACACCGACATAGTTACAACACGAAGGAATAAGATATCCAAAAGGAAGTCATACATATACCAATAAGATATTTGCTTGGAAGCATAGCACATGGCTAGATTTGGTCTTATTGTATATAAATGAACTCCTACCACACAACTATCAAAGGCATCACAACTAGCAACATGAGATCATTGTTGGGATGCTTTGAGGAAGGAAACAACACTACTAGAAAAACCACTACTAATGGCGCACCTAATTTGGCCATTAATGGCGCATCACTGGTGCGCCATTAATAGCACGCCATTAGTAATATTTACTAATGGCGCACCTCCTGGTGCGCCATTAGTATCTGAGTACTAATGGCGCACCACCGTGCGCCATTAGTATATGCCAGGTGCGCCATTAGCATGCCTCCGTGGGGCATGTATACCTGTGTGCTTTGGCATACTAATGGCGCACCACCTCCGGATGCGCCATTAGTAATCACAGATACTAATGGCGCACTACCCGATGATGCGCCATTAGTGTAGCATCATACTAATGGCGCACTGTCATGTGATGCGCCATTAGTATGAATATTAGGTTTTTTTATTTTTTATTTTCTGTTTTTTGCACAGGTTACAAAATGTATAATTTGACAAAATATAGACAGCACACATCAACAATAGATTCATCAAATACAATAGAAGATTTGTCTTTGAATACAATTCATCATATTAGTCTCCGAATACAATTCATCATATTAGTCTCCGAATTGAAAAGACCGAACAAAGATAGAACATTATATTACAAGTCTCGAGACCGCGAGTAGCGAGATTGTCTTCACATTACAAGTCGATATCGATCATCTAAACTACCATCACATAGAAGAGAGCTGCGGTCATCACGATGAGCATCATCACGATGAAACTCGTCTTCATCCGGTTCCTCCAACGCTCCCTCCCTCTCCCGCTAGATAGCGGGCGATCTAGATTCGGCCTCGGCCCTAGTGGTGTACCCTTTGTAATCATTGAATCGGTGAACCTGTCTCCGACACTCCTCCCGATCATCGTAGACTCAAACCTTACCCTTGTACCACGACATACGTCGGCATCGCTATGCACTAGCCAAACGTAAACGTTAGTACCAATTCACAGACAATACATAAGCAATATATAAGTATGCAAATGCGATCGGAAGAGAAAAGCAAGACATTAATAGCATCGATTACATCTAAGTTGAACGACTCTCGAAACCAAAGAGACATACTACAAGTTCATTAAAGTTTAATTACAACATGAGCCAATCGATGTTTGAGAACTAGACAAGTCGACTCAAGGGACGGAGCGTGGATGAAGCCGCCGCTCTATCGTGGGAGTCATGAAAGAACGAGGCGTTGTCATCCTGCATTTGTAGCATTGTGTCGATGTCACCGTTGGACGGTTGATTTCGAGGTAGAACTGCCCCGAGGTACGGAGGACATCTTGATGGATGATTTCCGCAAACTCCGTGGATGCGAAAGAATTCTTGTCGGAGGTCCGCGTCTGGATTGCCGACACGCCGCGGCCCAATCTTGGAGTTTACTCGGTAGCGAAGTTGATGATGGTCCCGTCGATCGCCGCATGTGATGGATGGCGAGTAGGCACCCTTCTCGACCGCCAAAGCGGCTGCTTGACGCAGCAGAACGTCAGATTGTGGGAGAACACGTGCTTGCCGTACTTACGAATAGGCACGGTGAAGGTGCCTCCAGATTTGGCGTGGCTGGGAGAACATCATCAAGAACCTTCTTGACATTTGTGTAGTCTACGTTCGATCGACGGTCCGGTCGAAATACGTGGCCATGGAATATTTGGGGCTTAGGAGGATGAGCGTGCAACGTGTGTCACCGCAGAAAACACGGAATGTTAAAAGAAAAGCGATCGAAATGTAAGAATTCATATGTTACGGGCGGTTGAGGGGAGGACTTACTCGGGAAAGTAAGGCACGAGGAAGTTATCCTTATCTTGGTTTGCCGAATGACGCCTTTCGAGGTAAGAACTTCGCGACTTGCGGTCCCGGTGCTGCCCAAGATCTTGGCACGCATGTAGAAGGGGTCAACTACCACGATGTCCGGGGTCTTGTCGCGAATGATCCGCATCTCCATACTCAGCGAAAATAGACGAACGAAGGTGTAGTGCAGCGGATGAAGGTTCAACATAGCGTGGATGTCATCAAAACGCAGGACGATCGTACGCCCGATGGAGTTATCCATAAAGCCCTTGCCCTCTGGCACCTTGGCCGCGGGTATGCCACATCCTTCTCCCCGAGACGCCGCTTCTCCAAAGAAAGAACACATCATGCAGACTCCGCATAGCACTGGTTGCAGCATTGAGCATATTTGTCGGTAGCATCGCCCTACCCGCCACATGCACCCTCCTCGAGATATCCTGTGGTGAAGGTGGCCCGTCCTGAGCACGGATCGCATTTCGGTGCTGGCTCGCACCCTTCTTAGTCTTTCTTTTGCGTGCCTTCTTCTTCTCCTGTAATGGGACCGAGTTTTGCTCACGACCGCCTTCTTGAGTGTGTGTTGGGGCTGATAATATTTCGCACCTCGCCTATCTCGAGGCTCGGTGAAGTCGGCAGCGGAGGGCGTCTCCTGAGAGCTGAACGCCAGACGGCGCTGTTGCAACTTGGCTTCTCCGCTGAGCTAGATCGCACACGTCTTTTGTTGGGTTTGGTTCTTGAGAAGGAGGCCCCATGAAGTCGCCATCGCACCCATGCTCGGCAAAGTACTGATCGACGCCGCCAAATGTATCATAGTCGCCGTCGTCGTCGTTTTGATCCCGTGCCATATGCATGTTTGGATCCAGTGGCATAGGGATGTCCGCACCGTTCTGGCGGTCTTGCCATGGGGCCGACTTGGCGCCGCACGGTGGCGGTGTTGTCTTTGGGGTGGTGTCCCCGCCCCCAAACGAATCTGGCTCTTCGCCAAAGCGGGGCCAGCTCGAGGCGGCGAGGGTCATCACGTCATCATCGTCGGCCCGACGGTCGATGCGGAGGTAACAAGTCGTCGCAGACTGGCAGCACCCGAACCAGTTGAACCCTAAACAAGATGGGTGGCATCTGGGTACCGTGGAACAAGGGGTTGCCCTGTTGAACGATTTTGCCCTTGGCGACATCGACCAACTCGTTGTTCACGAAGTGGAGGAGAGTGCACGGAATGTCGGGCGCCCTGCGAAAACATGTAGGGCGTCGAGGATGCCCAGTCAAAGGCAAGGAGATGAAGTCCTCGGCCGAGAGAGGCTTAATTAGTTATCGTGATGATGGCGTCGAGCTCGGCTAATGTAGAGGCACCGCCAACGGCCGCGTGCGATTGACGGAGGGGCCGCTTCGCAGAGGTGCCGGCCGGCGACACCCGGGTGCATTAAGCTCCGTGCCGCGTCGGAGACACTAATGCCGCCTCCGAGGCACCAATGGCCCCGCCATCGCATTATGCGAAGGTTGCTGGCCGTGAAGCTAGGAATCGGGCGGCCCTCATGGCCGCCCGCAATCCACGCACTCAACCCCGAGATCAAGGTAGGCACAAGGCGGTGATCGTCGCTCGAGTCGTTGTTCCACTTGCTCTTGGACAATCTCCGGAATCCGCGCCACCTGTGCCTTGACTTCTTGAACCTCGCTACCGCTTTCCGAGCTGGTATTTTCTCCTTCCGCACACCGGTATAGTATGACCCCATTTTGTCGACAAGCCTTTGCCGCCACACGACCGGTGACGTCCATCGAGCTTATCCTTGTTCTTCATTACATTCAACCCCTATTTAGAGTGGTGTCCCAAGGGTTGCTCTGAGTCGACCCAGCCATCGCTTTCAGTCGCTGCGGAAGGAATGTGAACCATTTAGAAATTCGCTTCATTAATTAGAATGCAACCATATGGAGCTAATTACGTGGGGTGTATTCCTTACCGTAAGAAGCTCAAGCTGCCTGGTCTTCGGATCCGTGGTAAGCTCCTTTGTTTTCGGGTCCTTCTTGTACCGGCCCGACAAAGTTCCTGATCCGCTTGTCACAGTATGTATCGAAGAGGGGCAGAGGCCTTGCTCGCACGGTCCGCCTCCTCCTTGTCCCATATAGGCTCCGCCACTCAGAACCGCCGGGACCGAGTGTGTGTTCCCCTATGTTCAGCTCCGCATTTGTTTCCCCACTCACTTGATTGGGAGCTTGCGGTGCTCGAGCAATTGATCTTGAAGTCGTTGTAGTCATCTTCGGTGATCGAAGGATTTTTCTCCTTGATCTTCTCGATAACTCTCACCTTTCTCAATCATTCTCTTCACATTGCTTTTCCAAGTAGACAGGCCTTGCTCATCTTCGTGAGGGTAGCATTGTTCACTTTATTCCCTTTGAGGCTTGTGTTTTCAAATTCAGCGGGGAACTTGTATCGTTCGTGCAGCTTTGTGAAGAGGAGGTTGCGCAAATTCCCTCGGTCAGGATGCCTCAGGTTCTCGGTGTTGATCGAGACGGTGCTCCGGACAATGCACCCGAGCTGAAGCGAGTACCCTTGACTATTCGTTCGGGCGCCGTTGGATTCCGTTGGAGTCCACTTTAGTAACTTCCTCCTTGAGGGTGCGGAGCACGATCGGCGCCGTCCTTCTGTTGCCTCTTCGGTTGGCTGCCATCTGTGCGTGCGCTGCCATCATCAGTGGTGGCATCCTCGGCGGCACCATCAGTGGTGGCATCAGTGTGATCATCCTCGGCGGCACCATCCGTGGTCTCGGGATCGGTGGGGAAGGCGGCGGCCTCATACAAGTGAGGTTGTTCCTCCATCTCCCGACAGCTCCCGAGAATGCCTTGCCTTGAACCCCCGGCCTCATCGTTGTGGGCCATGTTTCTCTCTAAATAGAAACAAAGTTTGGTCAAAAGTTGGTTATTGTCAAGGAACAAGATCTCTAAGTTGACCAAATAACCTAATTCTCGAGGAATGTCGCCAAAAGTTGGTTATTGTCAAGGAACAATTGAGAGATGTTTGTGATATTGCCTAGGTGTTTTGGGATAGAACCTGTTAGTGTGTTGTTGCTAAGGTCCAAGTCCACGTTCTCGTGGTAACCTAGTTCTTGAGGGTGTGTCTAGAAAGTTCACTCTTCTTTTTAGAAGACAAGCGTCTGAAATGGTATTGCCTTTCCTTAATTTGTACTATTTTTTCATTGTGCCGAATACTTATGTGGGTGAGTGTATCTCGAGTGTGTGAGTGTGTGAATAAAATACTAAACTAATCCAACCACTAAAGCAAATTAATTTTTATTTCGGTTGAGAATCGGGCACCTTCTAGGTCAAGAAAATTGGGCATGACCTTTGCTAATTTTCTTGACTTAGGAGTGCCCATTCTCAACCGAAACGGAAATTAATCAACGTTTCAGGAGAAAGGGGTCATTTTAGAAGATCACAAGTAGCAGCATCACTTGACAAAATCACAACTAGCAAGCAGACATCACAAGTAGTACAAGCAGCCTTTATTTACACAAAAATATCAACGCTTGCAACAGTAAGGTAAGATGCTTAAGTCCAAGACTCCAGCCTTTATTTATGAATGTACAAAGGAAAGATGCAAAAGATTAAGTGGTACACAATTAAAGCAAGGAAAGAAACATGTAGATCTGATAGAACCAATCCTTTGGTTGGCTAAGTTGATGAATTGTTACAAGAGAAACAAAAAAAAAGATTTGACTCCAAACCAATGTCGAACTCTACATCAAACACAGCCATCGTAATGTTCGAACATACCGGTTCAAAAAATCACAAAGAGGCTCTAATAACATCGTGCATTGGCACCGTGTTGGCCCCTTCATCTAAAATCACAAAGAGGCTCACGATAACCTGCCAATACCCTGAATTTTTTCTACAGTTCCATCATAATCAACAAAGAATCTCGGACACACCTATCGTAGGTAGCAAAATCTTAAGATTGGAACAATGTGTGATACAACCAAGCATGAGCTACTAAACCAAACCCAACACCAACACTGGAGGGTTGTTTTCCTGAAAACACAAGGACAATGATCATGGACAACATAGGGTGTATATAACATGCATCACGGTCCTGTAAGTTCAATTATGAGTTACATCGAGTGGTCCGTAACGTGGGTGCACCAAATATCATGCAATTATCTCCATGAAAGATGCAGGCCGTTGACAAATATCAACCATACATGTCCCCATCTATTCATAGTACCGAAGGACGAGCTGTCTAGCATGAGCATATGCACGATTGCAAGGTCCTGGGACGTTTTACAAAATGCCCAGGAGAAAGCATGACAAGAAGTAGTATCCGTAGTTCTGTAAAATAGAAATAAAATATATTTTCATATTATATCAATGCTTTCTTTTTGGAGTTGGAGGGAGTAGTTAAGCATAAGCAAACACGGAAATTGGACGGTTGTGAGACGCCCATTTGTTACAATGTCACTGAGCCATGAAGAGTCGGAGCCCGATTGAAAGGTCCTTGGACATTTCAGAAAAATGCCTAGGACAGAGCATAAATCAGCAAGTTGTAATGCCCAGGACAGAGCATAAATCAGCAATTTGTAGCTGTACTACTACTTAAGCACAAGAAAACATGAATATTGCTAGGTCGACAGAGACCTCCATTTGTTGCCATGTGATCTGAGCTAAGAAGCCGGCAAAAGTAATGAATTAAATCATGATGCAATCTGGCAAGGCATTATAAAACACCCCAACGTTGGCAGTCTAAGTATGCATCGTGCACTTAAAAATGTTAGTGGTCTACATCCACGAGTAACGTGCAAGCTCTCTACATCTCGCTATCTAACTTGATTCGCGATCGACCAAGAACACAGAATTTAAATGTGGCAGCAATCAAAAGGCAGACCTTTTTAACAGCTTGGTTAATTATGCATCCACGCAATCGATTCTTGAATGCCACACACCTCAACCAAGCAAAGGATAAACAGAGGTTTGGTTCCAACAAGCAAATAGCAGTTCGATTCAAGCAAGAAGTCGCTTATTGTTGCTTGAAAAAGCAGCAGAAATCAAGAAGTCTTTTTGTCCACGTACAAGAGATGTGGACGGTGAAATGAGAGGAGGGGAGGGGAGGAGGGGAGGAGGAGGGGAGCTCACGGGTGGTGGTGCCCGCGACGGTGGTGTGGACGGGCGGCCCCCGGGGCGGGGTCGCGCCGAGGCGGGCGCTTGGGCGGGTCGAGGTGGGGCAGCGGCTGGGCGGGTCGAGGCGGCGCTGGGCGGCGGGCAGCGCCGAGGCGGAGTCGGGCGGCGTCGGGCGGGTCGCTGAGGCGGCGTTGGGCGGCGGGGTCGCTGGAGGCGGCGCTGGGCGGCGGGTCGCGCCGAGGCGGGCGCTGGGTCATGGGTCGCGCGAGGCTGGGCGGCGGGTCGCGGCCGAGGCGGCGCTGGGCAGCGCCCCGGCGGGCAGCGCCGAGGTGGCGGGGACGATGGCGCCGAGGGAGAGGGAAGGCGAGGAGAGGGCGAGGGAGGGAGAGGGCGAGGCGAGGGCGAGGGTCAGGCAGCGGCGGCGGGCGGTGGATCGAGAGGGAGAGGAATCGCGAGGAGGAGAGGGAAGGGGGATCGCGGGGGAGAGGGCAGGGGATCGGGCATTACTAATGGCGCACTCACCGTGGTGCGCCATTAGATGTCCATACTAATGGCGCACTCACCGTGGTGCGCCATTAGTATTTTTTTTTATTTCAACTCGAGCCAACAAAGGTTATGTACTACCGTAACTTATCCACATCAAGCCCACTCTACTAGCTCGACCGTCAGCCAGCTCACACCAGAGGTCCCGGGTTCACTCCCTGTGCTCCACAAATTTTTTAGCATTTAAAAGCTGTTTGATACTTATTTATGTTTAAATATGTTCAAACTTGTTTAAATAATAACAGTAATATTTTTTATAAGACAGTAGCATTTAAAAAGCTGTTTGATACTTATTTTTTTATAAGACGGTGCTGGGTGCGGGTCGGCGACGGCGGTTGAGTAGGGGAATCGAGGGTGCGGGGGGTCAAGGCGGCCGGTGGATCGGGAGGGTGCTCACGAGGGGACCGGATCTGGCGAGGTGGGACAGCGATCGAGATGGAGGGGGATCGAGGTGGGCTCCACAAATATTTTTTTAGCATTTAAAAAGCTGTTTGATACTTATTTGTGTTTAAATATGTTCAAACTTGTTTAAATAATAATAGTAATATTTTTTTTATAAGACAGTAGCATTTAAAAAGCTGTTTGATATTTATTTTTTTATAAGCCGGTGCGCGGTGTGGGGGGTCGGGCGGCAGCTTGAGTACGAGGGGAATCGAGGGTGCGGGGTTTCGTGCGGCCGATGGACTGGGGGTGCTGCGAGGGGACCGGATCTGGCGAGGTGGGATAGCGATCGAGATGGAGGGGATCGAGGTGGGCTCCACAAATTTTTTAGCATTTAAAAAGCTGTTTGATACTTATTTGTGTTTAAATATGTTCAAACTTGTTTAAATAATAACAGTAATATTTTTTATAAGACAGTAGCATTTAAAAGCTGTTTGATACTAATTTTTTATAAGACGGTGCGTGGGGTGCGGGGGTCATGGCGGCGGTTGAGTACGAGGGGAATCGAGGGTGCGGGGGTCGGCGGCCGTGGACTGGGGTGCTCGGCGAGGGGACCGGATCTGGCGAGGTGGGATAGCGATCGAGATGGAGGATCGAGATCGAGTGTCCATGAAATTTAAAAATATTCATGATAGTTCAAAAAGTACCCATGAAATACAATCGAGAAATGAAGGCTACGATTTAAATACAATCGATCTTAGCTAGCTATCTGTTCACAATCTTCTTGCCCTTCTTTTTTGCAAATGGAGTTCTTCTGTGGAACGGACGTCCTTTAGGTAGGGTGGTCCTGCTTCTTCTTGTGGTGTATGCTACTTCATCATCGTCGTCATGTTCGATCCTCGGTCGCCCGTACTTGTCAAGTCTTGCTCATTGGCTACTCCATCCATTCCGATGATCTTCCTTTTGCCTCTCCTCACGACAACACGACCGGGCTTTGGCGGGTCGGTAATGAAGAAGCATTGGTCCACTTGGGAAGCCAGTACCCATGGCTCATTTTTTCATGGCGTTTGACGCCCGCGGTGTTGGATTTGGCTTCGTATAACCATGATGGTGAAATACCGGTCTTCTTTTATGACGTTCTTGGCCCATCCGACACGGAACATCGGGACCTTCTCTCCAGTAGCTCAGCTCCCAGATCTCCTCGATCCTTCCGTAGTATATGTCCTTGTCGTTACCGGTGTAGGATTCCATCGTTACCCGGAGTTCGATAACCATCGCTCTTCATGTCCTTGGCCTCGGTGTAGAATGTGTAGCCGTTGATATCGTCGCCTCATAGGTCATCAGGTTGTGCTTTCGGCGCCGACAAGGCGAATATGAGTTGTTCTTCCGCGGAAGAATCCTCATGTAAAGGGTAATGAAGCTTATGCTTGAACCAACGTGAAACATGAGTTGTGCTCTTTGAGTGTATCTCCGTCCGTCCTCTGTTGGCCTCGGTCATTGTACGTCTTTTTAATAAAGGTTTTGTGCTCTACCACCCAAGGATCGACCACGCCTATGTGTTGTAGCGCCGACTAGGTTTGCTCTTTCAAAGTTGGCGAGTCGACCCTCGAAGTCGACATGCATTTCGCGGCGACCCTCACGGTGACCCCATCCAGCGAGCCCGCCGAGGTGCTCGCTGACGGGCGACCAACGGGTTCTCGATGCCTAGATAATTCGGCAGAGGAGATGCACTCTTCGGCCGAAAAGCCCCGGCTATGCTTCCTTCCGGGCGTGACATGTTGCGAACGTATCCTTTGATGACACCATTCATCCTTTCGAGCGGCATCATGTGCGAGGAACGTCGGCCCGAGTTGGATGATGTCCTCCACTATATGGACCAGCAGATGCACCATGACGTCGAAGAATGCGGGCAGAAGTACATCTCAAGCTCGCATAGTATCACCACGATCTCTTCACGTAGCCTTCGAGTTGCCTCACGCCAATCGACTTCCGAGAGATGACGTCGAAGAAGTTGCATAGGCCAAATAGCGTTTCCGCAGACGTGCGCGTCCATGATCCTGGATTGCAATCGAAGTATCTGCGTCATCAGACGTGATGCCGTGAGACTTCATCCCCGAACTTCGCTTGGGTCTAGGTATCTGCTTATCTTCCCAGCAGAATCAGAAGGAAGTTTTACTCCTAGGAGGCGGTGAAAACTGCTCGATCTCCTCGACTTAGAGTGAAGCACGCGGGAGGGTAGTCATTTCCGGTCTTCTTGGCCTTTTTGCCTTTGACGACTTTCGTGTCCCGCTTCGCCTCATCATCATCATCATCATCATCATCATCATCATCATCATCATCATATATAGCGTGAAGCTCCTGCCTGATGCCCATTGATTTCAAGGCTGCCCTTGCTTTCGGCCCATCTTTGGTCCTCTCTAGCATGTTGAGCAGGGTACCAAGCAGACTCGCACACGTTCTTCGTGATATGCATGACATCAAGGCTGTGAGGCACACGGTGGATCTTCCAAGACGGCAAGTCCCGTAAAATGCACTCGTTTTCCATACCTTCAGCAGCTGCTCGCGCCTTTCGCTTCTTACCCGGCTCTGGCGCCTTTTGCTTCTTTCCGCAGATGGCGATCTTTCCAATTTTTCAACATCTTGTCTATTTCCTTGCCGCTCCTCGTACACGGGCGTTTTAGGGGTTCGGTTTCACCATCGAACAGATCCTTGCGTTTCCTCCACGGGTCATCGTCGCGAAGCCACCTTCGATGTCCCATGAACACGGTTTTCAAAGACCCGGATCTCTATCTAGTCTGGCGATACGTTGTGTCATCCATGCACCTTACGCATCCGTAAAATCCGTGGACTACCTGCCGCGAGATATCCGTAATCGAGATAGTCGTGCACCGTCGTGAGCGGTGCGGCTCTCATACGGAAATATTCTTTCTCTGCGGCGTCCCACGACACGGCGTTTTCCACAGGTCAAGCTCCTCTTTCAGCAGCCCCGGTACAGATTGATGTCGCTCCACTGGTTGTTTCGCCCTTCAATTAGCATACTCATGTGAATGTACTTCCTCTTCATGCACAACCGGGGAAGGTTGTACATCCACACAAACACAGGCCAGGTGCTATGTGCTTCTCCGCTGCCAAACGGATTGACTCCATCGGTGCTCGCGCCCACGATGTTCCTTGGATCGTTCCCAAATTCCGAGTCTTGAAGTTCAACGCTTGCCACCGCTCGCATCCTTAGGGTGACTCAGCATCTTGTCTTTTTATCTATCTCCGGATCATTTGCGTCATCTTCCGCTTCTTCTCCTCCCTATCCACGTGCCAACGCAGGAGCTTTGCTACCTTAGGGTCCGCGAAATAGCGCTGCACGAGGAGTGATCGGAAATTACCACACCACTTTTCGAGGAGCTTTCTTCCTCTTCTTGTATCGAGTGACGCCAAGACACCGGACATATGGTAGACTCCGCGTGCTCGTCCCGATAAATGATGCAATTGTTCATCCACACATGGTATTTCACGTGCGGTAAATCGAGAGGACACACGATTTTCTTCGCCTCCTCCAAACTGGTCGGGCACTTGTTCCCCTTGGGAAGACGTTCGTGCTGAATGACATGTTCTCGTCGAAGCATCGTCGGTCATTTTGTGTTTTACCTTCATCTCCGAGCCATGAGCGTTACTTTCAGGCGGGTATCCTCGGGCCTGCATCCTTCATACAATGGAGTAACGCGTCTAACTCAAGTTGATCCATCTTGGCTTTCTCTCGGCGGCAGCTCTTGCGTTATCCGTCGCTTGAGAAGCAGCTCTTGAATATGAGGGTCCTGCACCCAGCCCATCGATGGTCAAGCGTCGTCTGCTCCGCCGGAAACATCATCTTCATGATCATGCCAGTCGCCAGCTCCGGCATCTTCCACATCATAATGTACTGAATATTCTAAATGATGATCGTACAAAGATCACGATCGTGATCATCTCCTCGGGATTCTTCGTCTTCTCGCCCGCCCGAGCCGCGGTGGTTGTCTTGCTGCCCTTCCTCATTTCTTGCCCGGCCCGCATGGACGACTTCGTAGTCATCTTCATCACCTTGCCACCGATAGCCATCCATGAAACCACGCAATAGCAGGTGGTCCGCACCTGCCGGAACCCGGTCCGCAATAAGGCTCTTCACTTGCATCTTCGACACGGACATCTTATCTCCGTCTCGTTCTTTTTGAAGCATCTCGGCCTTCGCGGACCTCAAAACCTATTCACGATGCCTTCGGTCATCGATGCGGACCATGGTCGCTGCGAGGTAGAGCAAAACGATATTTTAGAACCAAACAAAAATTTGGCATGACTTTCCCTAAAAATAGGACCAAAAGAATGCTTAATGCCAAAATTCTGACGAAATGAATCAACATTCCGGCAAAATATTGGCAACTATCGCATTTCAAATACCGGTACACCTCCAAACACAAACACATATGCAACACCACAAACATATGCAACACCATGAACATACATAGATCTAGCTAGGCCGTAAAAAGTGCATGTGCACATTGTTGTAGGGAGAACAACCTAAATATAGCTTCCCCTTACTTACCTATTAAAACAAGGTAATTTAACCACTTAATTTGAATGAATCTATGGTGGAAATGAGGTGAAAAGAGGAGGCACCCGAGACAAGGAGGAGGTGGAGAGAATGAAGTGGGGAGAAAGTGAGTGTGTGGGTAGGAGAGGCTGTCCCAAATATCTTGTTGTTGCCCACTTACTAATGGCGCACCTCTTGCATGCGCCATTAGTAGTTACAACTACTAATGGCGCATTTAAGCAGGATGCGCCATTAGTATGTTTGATAGGCGCACTAGTTCAAAAATCTATACTAATGGCGCACCTCCACGCCCTGCGCCATTAGTAGTTACAACTACTAATGGCGCACTTGGGCAGGATGCGCCATTAGTATGTTTGGACAGGCGCACTAGTTCAAAAAAAAATTCTATACTAATGCGCACCTATCGTTGGTGCGCCATTAGTAGTTACAACTACTAATGGCGATTTAGGATGCGCCATTAGTATGTTTGGACAAAGCGCACTAGTTAAAAAATTTGATACTAATGGCGCACCTGCTGCAAGGTGCGCCATTAGTAGTTTAAACTCTAATGGCGCATCAGATGGTGGTGCGCCATTAGTATATACTAATGGCGCACCATCTTTCTGGTGCGCCATTAGTGTCAATCCCATCTATAGCCCTTTTTCTAGTAGTGCAAGTATCACAAGAAAGAATGAATTACATTCCATGATACAACCTACACAAGGTTGATGCAAGAAATGTGTGCATGAAGTAGATGATGATACTTGTTACCGAGATACCATTGGAAGGATCTAGTAGATACCAATTGAAGGTAGATGGTGGTTCATTGATGACCCTAGCTTGACTCCAATAAGCACATGGTGGAAACACCTTCCTTGTGAGTGAGTCCAGCATCCAATGCACCTCCAAATGTTCCTAGGAGAACAAGACAAACTAAACGGTACCCAAACTCATTGGGACCAAGAGTTAGAAACACCAATATACATAGGACAAACTCCACATAAATAGGTGCATATAGATATGAAAATGAATTTCATGCACCTCTCATCCAATTTGAGACTTGGTGGAGTTTTCCCTATATATTAGTCAAAGAAAGAAAGCATGCCAAATAAAATACATGAAGTAAACATGCATGCTCAAAACTTTCAAGAACCGAAACCAAATGAAAACGAAATGCAAAGAAAAAGGATACCAAATAGATAAATTATCACTTGGAAGATATCATTAAAGATGCATCAAAGAATGAGATATCCATTGATACACACGAAATGAAGGATGTCAAACTCCCAAAAGAGAGAATGGTTCCAAACAAACCAAGCCCTCTACAAAGTTTCATGATGGCACAAAGTACCAAAAAGAAACGGCTTGCCTTCCACAAACACACACTTGATAAGGATCACAAGATGAGCGTTTTAGAGAAAATAGGATAGCTCCCCGATGAGTTGTGCATTACATAGGATTTGCATTTGAATACAAAATGCACAAGGTGGGATCACCACTTTCACTATATCTAGAAAACACTAGACAAGAACAAGAAATAAACAAGATCCACAAGTGGTAGGTAAGACAAAGGAGTTGACACAAACTTGGCAAGAGGAAAGGCAAATAAAAACAAAAGCCAATGTAAAGATGATCAATAAATTCTACCACACATAAGTGACTACCAATTGTCAAAAGACAAAAAGTATATGGAAATAATTCCCGGTGGTAGATAACAAGGATATCCAACATCATCTTCACAACAAACACAAGCAAATTGCAACTTGTAGAGCTATCATGCCACCTAGGAACAAGATAATTTACAATATCAATTCTAGGTGACAATATCTCAAATGTACACATTTTCTAGGCTAGTAATACACACATAGCATATTACTCCCCCTAATGTGATACCAAATAAAGATAGACAAGAGGCAATTAAAAGGATCCAACAAGAGATAATTAATGGAAAATTTAGAATTTGAATTTCTCATGAGAGATATACCACCTAGAGACTAGATAATCTTGAAATATCAATACTAGATGGTATTACTCATGTACACACATTTATAGGATTGTTAGGTGCACAAAGCACATCATTCCCCCATAATGGGATATTCCATTAATCTCTCACAAGAGCCAACTAAGAAATAAACAAGATGTAAAAAGGCTCAACACACAACACACATGTACATGATGTGCAAACCAACATGCACATACTTGATTTCTCAAGATAAGCAATTTTGAAGCACAACATATACAAGCACATGCAAGATACAAAACCACAACATGCTAAGGGACAAGTAAATTTTAATGTAAGCAATTTAAGCACGAGTTACCGCAAGGAGGAACATTGGATATATGATAGAAAGATAATCCGAATGACTTGGCTTGACACAATATGAATGATGAGGACCCTTAAATCTTCATAATGTAGCCAAGTCTCCAATGACCTCCAACAACACCTATTGATCAAGTTTGAGCTAGTTGGTCCCCAACCAAGTTGGGTCCTAAGAGGTTAGTCACAATAGGCTTGGCCACCCAAATGGTTCTTTTCTTGACACCACTTTGAGTACCAACAAACTTGGCAAACACATTGCCAACCTTATCCTTCCCAAGAGAATAGACATCATCAATAATAATTGGGTTGGATAAGTTACCACTAGTGCATGAAGAAGCGACGTGGCCTTTCTCCGCGACATAAGTAGCAATGTCTACTCTTCACTTTCTTCTCAATTGATTTCTCAACAAGAGAAGCATTAACTTGAGTCTTCTTGGGAAGTGGCCTCTCTTCAACTTGAGGTTGAGCATGAGATTGAACTTGTGCCCTCTTCCCTTGTTGCTTGACACTAATGGCCTTCTTCTTCAATGGGCAAGATCTAACATGATGCCCTTCTACTTTGCACTTGAAGCAAACAATCTTGGCCGATTTCTTGACTTGTTCTTGGCCCTTCTTTTTGTTCATCTTGGACTTCTTATTCTTATTGGAGTTGAATCCAAGTCCACCTTTGTCATTGGGGGATTTTTGCACACTCAAGATATTGTTGAGTGCGGATTTCCCTTCATGACTCTTTTCCAAGTCTTTCTTCAAAGAAGTGACTTGGGCCTTGAGCTCTTTGATTTCCTCTACATGGTTAGTCTCAATACAAGTACTAGAGGAAGTATAAGCTTCATTATTAGAGCAACAAGGCAAGGAAAGCAATTCATCACAAGATGTACCAACATTGTGAGTAGATGAATTACAAGGACTAGCACATATCAATATAGCATTTTGACTAGAAGTAGTGCTAGTATCCACATGAGGCTCACTAGATGTTACCTTAGCAAGCATGGCCTCATGAGCTATCTTTAGCACATTATGGGATACTAGAAGATCGTCATGAGAGCTTGTGAGCCTTACATGATTTTCTTCCAACATCCCATAATTGCTAGATAGCAACTCAAGTTGAGCCCTTAGCTCAACATTCTCCTTCAATATGGATGCTTCACAAGAGATAGAGTTAGTAGCACAAGCATCATCATTAGCAACAAGAGGAGAAGACAGCTTGGCAAGCTCTTTTGAATATGAAACTTTAAGTTAAGCATGAGACTCGGTGAGTTTGATGAGCTCACTCTTAATGACCCTTGAGCCATTTTCGAGGTGCTCAAAGTCCTCAAGGAGTTTAGCATGCACAACTTCAAGCTCCTCATTTTTAGTTTCAAAATCATTGGCCACGTCAAGAGCTCTATCACGAGTGTAACGACCAAACCTCGAAGGATTTGAGTCTCTGTGCTTACCGTGCTAGTCCCTGGATCGAACTCGCTAGCACACACAGTATAGATGAATACCAGAATAGCAAGTGCATCATTTATTACAACATATGATCCAGAGTATATAAAATAAAACAATCTGCATAGCACTTGGCTAGCTTTATTCAATCAAACAATGGAAAGTAGCGTAAAATAACGATGAGTCCCATCATAGCCCATCGGCGATGCTTTGAGTGCATCATCGCGACCCTAACGGTACCTTACTCTTCGTCTGAATATCCTGCAACATGAGACGTTGCAGCCATATAGGTCAATACTTGGAATGCATTGGCAAGTTACACAGGAGTAATAATAAAGCAGACCTACATGTATATGCATAGTACAACAAAGGAAGGCTTGAGGGTTTATTTTTGCAGAAAGCTGATTTTATCCTCATAACTACCTAATAGTCAAAAAAAATTTATTTAGTTCTTTATTACTACAATTAAATGCACAAGGTTGAGTTGGCAAAATCAACTCCAACCTACCCATTATTAAGTTGCCCACAAATATTATTAAGTGTCACATCTGTCAAGATCATGCAACAACTGTAATGGCATAGTGGCTCATATTTACCCATAACCGGGGCCACGGCTAATCATGATTAGTTTTAATACTCTGCAGAGTTTTGTACGCTTTACCCACTGGACCCAATCCGAAGATTGAGACAAAGTCTTTCAAGAGGTTCCCTTAACCACCGACGCCACATCCCACCTACATATGCTACATCCACGACCTTTATGCAGGCTAGGGTTCCAACAACTGATCAACTAAGCCAGAGCCCATATAGCCAGTGGCCGCACATGGAAGCTACTAGTCACTAAGTATGTCTGATCTTGTTGAACCTGGGCGGCATTCCACTTAGGGTGCACCCTCATGAGCGCATGGCCTTAGAAAAGGTGCAAGACCCCATGATGCCTTCCCTCAACACCAAGCAATACCACTTCCGCCCAGAGGTGAGTTAAATCCTGAGTTACTACTCAATTGTTATATATATATAATCCTCACATAAACTCAATAAATACATGAACCACCCCCGTCTAAAAAGCATAGCAACTACAACTATCACGATTTGCAAAAGACGGGAAGTTAGCTCAACAGCATAGCTCAAAAAAATAACAATCCTATAATGCATAAAGTTATAGTGTGATATATACTACAATGCATAGAAAACAATAGGTAAAGGATGATCAACATGTAACTTGCCTTGGTTCTGGTTCAGAAAGTCACACTCCTGACAATAGCTCACGTCGCACTCCGGACAATCTACACGCTTTCACACAATTCAACAAATCAATCACCGAATACCGAATAGAACCAAAATAAAACCAACAGCAAGAAAATGATTTTTAAAACTCAACAACAGAAGCTTAACAGCACCTAAATTGCACTACGGTCACGATGCAAAAAGAATCACTCGATTCTGATAAACGGTTTGAAAGTTACGGCCTCTGGAAGATTTGATTCAAATTCAAACGAATTCAAATTTGAACAGTGCAAACATGTGCAAAGTTGGTACTATGATAATGTGCTGATTTTTATGAGATCACAGGAAAAAGAATTACCTAAATTGGAATTATAGAATAAAAGATATAGCTATCAGAAGTTAGAGTTGAAATCTGAAATAAAACAAAAAGGAAAACAGAAAACTCCTGAACAGTGAATACTGTAGCGGCGCTGTAGCTTTTGCCACGTGGCATCACCCGATTGGCCGAGGTGTGTTGCACGCGCGTGCTCACCAGAGAACAGGGGATGCGGCGGCGGTGGTCGGGCGTTGGCGGTGGCGCTCCTCCGGTGAGTCTCCGGCGAAGGCGAGGTGACGGACGGGTGCGGCGGTGAGTGGCGGAGGTGTAGGTGGAGCTCAACGGCGGCGGGGCGTCCTCTGCGGGCAGCAACGGCGACGGGAACGGCGGTGTGCTCCGACGGAGACGGACGTCGGTGGCGCTCCTCCGGTGGGTCTCTGCCCAGGTAAGAGTGTCAGACGGCTCCCGTGATGAGTGGAGGGTCGAGGGAGGCAACTGGCGCGGCTGCGGTGTTCTTACGACGACGGAATCGACCGGTCAACGACGGCGGCCTCGGAGCTCCTCCGGCGAGATCCGATTTGCCCTAATCGATGCGTGCGGCAACGAGGAAGAACGAGGAGTGGATGCGGGGTCGCCCTAGGTCTTCTGCTTGCACACGGCGACTCGGGAGCGCTCGAGGTGGACCAGACGCGGCCGAAGTCGGGCTCGGCCTCGGCGTCTGGCACGCTGGTCGAGCGGTGTCCGCCTCGGGAGGGACGAACAGGCGGGGACCGCTGGTCACCGAGGCGAAGCTGGCGGATCGGGTGCGTCGGCACGGGCGGGCGTACCGCTTCGAGTAGATAGCGGTCATGGGTCAAGCATGGCGGCGATGGGGCTAGCGGTTGGTTGGTCATGGTTGTTGGGCCGGCTGGTCGGTCATTGTCGGCCGACTCATTGCTTTTTTAAAACAGAAACAGCAGCAGTAAAACAAAATAAATAAAATAAAATACACAGTATAAAATCGAAATAAAAATACCTAGACACACAGTAAAAATAGCCCTATAGCTATAAACTACAGGAACACTGGTTCCAATACTAATGAAATTTTGTAAAATAATTTTGATGCAATAGGCCACTCAAACAGCAATAAAACAATCAAATAAAATATTTTGAAGATCACAAAAATTACCAGAACATATCATATGAACTGGAATTAATATTCTGCACATTATGAACATTTTTAAAAACAGGGGAGAAGTCATGTTATCTCCACTCCAATAGATTGCCTTTAGTTGCATAATGATTCAATATTGCGTAAAAGACAAATAATGCAATAAAAATATGATATGCATATGAATGATCTAATAACATCCTAATTTAGTAAAATTGGGATGTTACAAACCTACCCCCCTTAAGATGAATCTCGCCCTCGAGATTCGGGCTGGCTAGCAAATAGGTGTGGGTGATCCTGCCTAAGATCTTCCTCTCGCTCCTGTGTAGCTTCCTCCTCCGTATGATGATCCCAATCAACCTTGCATAACTTGATTGTCTTGGTGCGAGTAACTCTCTCTGTCTCCAAAATCTTAACTGGTTTCTCCTCATAAGTCAAATCACTCTCCAACCGAATTGCCTCAAGTGGCACCGTGTCCCTCAATGGAACATCCATCATCTCTGCATGGCACTTCTTCAACCGAGATACATGAAACACATCATGAACTCTCGACAAGGATTCTGCAACTCCAAATGATAAGCTACCTCTCCTCTACGCTCCAAGATCTTGTAAGGTCCCACAAAACGTGGTGCTAACTTACCCTTGATTCCAAACCTCTTAATTCCACGAAGTGGTGAAACTCGAAGGTATGCACGGTCTCCTACCTCATATGTCACCTCCTTACGTTTTGCATCTGCATAACTCTTCTGCCTGGACTGTGGTATCTTCAGCCTGTCACGAATCAACTTGACCTTCTCCTCAGCATCTCTGATCGGCTAGCCGTCAGTGTTCAATGCTTATGTTAATATAATAACGCCAAAATGTGCTGCAAATTCATGTTCAAGTTGAAATAAGGCCGAAGGGCTAAGTAGTCTGGTCCAAAGAACTGACGCTCTCCAACCTCATCCCACATCAACGGTGTCCTGCACTTTCTGCCATACAATACCTCAAATGGTGCCATCTTCAGACTAGCTCGATAATCAAGTTATTATATGAAAACTCTGCATATGGTAAATTATCATCCCAACTAGACCCATAGTCCAAAGCACAAGCTCTCAACATATCCTCCAAAATCTGATTTACCCTCTCTGTCTGCCCATCTGTCTGTGGATGGAAAGTTGTACTGAACTCCAGCCTGGTGCCCAAGGATTCATGCAACTGACGCCAAAATTTAGATGTGAACTGAGTACCTCTATCAGACACTACCTTCCTTGGAACTCCATGCAGACAAACATTTTTAGACATATAAATCTTTGCTAGCTGAGCACTGGTATAAGTAGTCTTTACCGGGATGAAATGAGCAACTTTAGTCAAATGATCAACAACAGTTTCCTAGCTGGCACTTGAGAAGTGCTCGTCTAGTTTAGTGATTCCTAGCGTAGAACCCTTCTGTGTTGGAAAATCAGAAAGAGCCCTGGGATTTGACCAAAACGGCATAATTGAAAGCTCTCGTCTCAGTCGCTCGCCTAAGAAAAGGTACCGGGACCCTTGAAAGCTCGCTTCCCTTCCTGAACTGAGGGAAACCGGTGCCTGAGATCCGTTATCTGCAGTCTCTGAGCTTGATTGCACATCTTTTCCTGCTCATACATGTGTTTTTGCACGCTTGAGACCTCCTTACCCAAATAGAATCATAACCTGACCGTGTCCTAGGTAGACCTGTAATGAAATCCATACCAATCTCATCCCACTTCCAATCAGGGATAGGAAATGGCTGTAACAAACCTGCTGGTCTCTGATGTTCTGCTTTAACTCTCTGGCACACATCACATGTTGCAATATATCCAGTAATTTCCCTCTTCAAGCTCGGCCACCAAAATCTTTCCCTCAAATCCAAATACATCTTAGTATTACCTGGGTGAATAGAATAAGGTGAATCATGCGCCTCCTGAAGAATCAACTTCCTGATATCTGCATCTTGAGGTACACAAATACGCTTCTCAAACCATATGGCTCCATGTTCATCCTCACGGAAACCTTCTGCCTTACCTTTAACCATATTCTCTTTTATCTCAGCAATCTCCTTATCATACTTTTGAGCTTCTCTGATCCTGTCAAGCAAAGTAGGCTTTACCTCAAGTATTGCTAAATATCCCTTAGGAACCATCTCCAACCTGAGATTCCTGAACTGTTCACATAACTCCGGTGGCATATTATCAATATTAATAGCAATAGCATGGCTCCTACGACTCAATGCATCATCAACAACATTAGCCTTACCAGATGATACCGCACATTCAAATCATAATCCTTAATAAGCTCCAACCATCTCCTCTGCATGAGGTTCAAATCCTTCCGAGTAAAAATATACTTCAAGCTCTTATGATCGATAAATATATCACAATGATTACCAATAAGATATGGCCTCCAAGTTTTCAATGCATGCACAACTGAGGCTAACTCCAAATCATGTGTGGGATAATTATGCTCATGATTCTTAAGCTGACATGAAGCATATGAAACAACTTTACCTTCCTGCATCAAAAGACTCCCAAGTCCTTGACGAGAAGCATCACAATATACCTGGAAGTCCTTATGTATGTCCGCGAGTTAAAACCGGTGTCAGAACCAAACGCCGCTTCAATTCTGAAAGCTGGCTTCACATTCATCACCCAAACAAACTTCTTCTCCTTCTTCAACAATTCAGTCATAGGCTTTGCAATTTTCGAAAAGTTCTCAATAAACCTCCTGTAATAACTCGCAAGGCCCAAAAAGCTGCGAATCTCCCCAACTGTCGTGGGTGTCTCCCACTCTGTAACTGCAGCAACTTTAGATGGATCAATTGCAAATCCATTACCTGACACAACATGTCCAAGGAATGCAACCTCATCCAGCCAAAACTCGCATTTGCTGAACTTGGCATACAACTGATGTTCCCTCAATTTCTCCAATACCAAACGCAGATGCACCTCATGCTCTTGCTTATTCTTGGAGAACACCAATATATCATCAATGAAAACAACCACAAATTTATCCAAGAACTCCATAAACACCTTGTTCATCATATTCATGAAATATGCAGGAGCATTAGTCAATCCAAATGACATAACAAGATATTCATACAACCCATACCTCGTAGTAAAAGCAGTCTTTGGAATATCTTGCTCACGAATCTTTAATTGATGATAACCAGTAACGAAGATCGATCTTAGAAAACACAAGAGCTCCTTCCAACTGGTCAAACAGATCATTTATCATAGGCAAAGGATACTTATTCTTAATAGTTACCTCATTAGAGAACGATAATCAACACACATCCTCAAGGTCCCATCCTTCTTCTCCACAAACAAACTGGAGCTCCCCAAGGTGATGAACTTGGGCGAATAAATCCTTGTGTCTGCAATTCTCTTATCTGCTTCTTCAATTCCTCCAACTCTTGAGGAGGCATTCTATACGGTCTCTTTGCAATAGGTCCAGTGCCTGGTATTAAATCAATGGGAAACTCAATATCTCTATCTGGTGGCATACCCGCAACTCCTCCGAAACACATCTGGATAATCCTCACAATTGGCACCTCTTCCGTGCTACCCCTTAAGAGAGTTCACCATGCACTGATCACGCTTATACTTACACAGATATTTGATTCTCTTCCTCCCGGTGCACTTTGAGAGTAATAGATCGACCGGCACAATCAATAATGACCTTTATATAATCGCAACCAATCCATACCCAAAATAATATCGAGACCTTGTGACTTCAATATAATCAAATCCAGTAGGAAAATCATGCTTCCCAATAGACAAAGTCAATCGATGGCAACCAACACCTGCTATCATCTCAGCTCTGGGGAACTCACTCTAATAGGCATGCTAAGTGTTTTGGTTGGCAATCCATGTTTATCAACAAATACCCTCGAAATGAATGAATGCGATGCACCAAAGATCAAAAAGAACAAGTGCGGTCCAGTTAATCAAGAACTTACCAATCACGCATCGGGTTCATTGTAAACCTCCTCCACATTAACATGGTTGACATGACCCTTTTGGAAGGGGTTTGGCTTGTCGGATCCTCGAAGTTCTTCGCCGGCAATCTGTGGCATAGTGCCCCATAGCCTTACACCTGAAGCACTGCACTTGACTCAAATCCCTTGGCGCACGTGTAACCTGGTGGTTCTGGTTATTGTTCCCTCCATTGCCATTACCATTACCATTACCTTTGCCATTGCCATTGTTACTCTTGTGCCCATTATGATGATGGTGGCCATTATGGTTGTGGCCATTCCCTCCATGATGATTATGATCATTACCTCCATGATGATTATGTCCATTACCTCCATTACCATGATATGAAGTGCATGGCTTCACTGTGGTCCTGAATTATACCGTTATTGTTGTTGTACTTCCTCTTGTGATTCTCTATGGCTGTTGCTTTCCCTCCAAAGACAATAGCCTTATCAATCGTGTCCTAACAATTCCTAAAAGTGGCCACCGTCAATCAAGGCTCAAGTCATCATTTAGGCCCTCCAAGAATTTCTCCGCCTAGCTGCATCAAGTGTTAACATCATTAGGAGCATAACGCAAGATTATTAAATTCCTCCACATACGCATTAATCGTATGACCTCCTGGCGCAAACTGCGAAATTCCTTCTTTTCGGACTCATAGCACCAGCAGACACATGTGCGCACGGAAAGCATCCTCAAACCGAGGCCATGTGATACTAGCAATGGGATAAGTGACCAAGTAATTCTCCCACCAAGCTGCAGCAGGACCCTCCAGCAAATGTGAGGCAAACCTCACCCTCTCTGCATCTGTGCATCCAACCATCTCCAGGTTCCTATTGATTGCACGGAGCCAATCATCAGCCACAATAGGTTCAGGGAACTGGAGAACCTCCGAGGATTCAACCTCAAGAACTCGTAAGCATATCCACTGGTGGAGGTGGCGGTGGATTGTTGTTGTTATTGTTGTTGTTCTGATTCTGGACAAGCAACTGGATCAACTGAGCCTGTCCCTGAAGCAACTGCTGCATGTATGGCGGTACATCATTGCCATTGGTGTCTCCTCCTGCAGCATTACGCCTATTATCACGCCAAGCTGGCATCCGTGGGCAAGCATAGAAGAGTTATAGATATAATAGGGCCAAAAACTATGTATATATAAATATATTCTACCCATATGCATAATATGATCAAGCCAACAAAACACAACAACGAATAACACTAACAAACAAACAAACAACAAACAACAAACAATATGATAGTATTATATATATAGTCAAATAATTTCGACACTAAGCAATTTAGCAAACAACTACCAATCAAGCAAACAATCTAGTATCTTCATACCATGAAAGTGGGCATAATCAGATACGCTAACACGATAACGTGGCAATATAAAGCAAGCATGAATGGTGGTCTCATCACTAGTTCCTACTTAACTGTTCAAGATACTTGAGGGGGTTAACTAATAAACAGTAAGAAGTATAGCTAGTTTATAAAATAATTTTCAGTCCTATGGATTTTCTAATCCATTTTCTAGGGTCACGTACTACAGTCAACACACTGCTTTGATGCCATCTGTAACGACCAAACCTCGAAGGATTTGAGTCTCTGTGCTTACCGTGCTAGTCCCTGGATCGAACTCGCTAGCAGACACTGTATAGATGAATACCGGAATAGCAAGTGCATCATTTATTACAACGTATGATCCAGAGTATATAAATAAAACAATCTGCATAGCACATGGCTAGCTTTATTCAATCAAACAGCGGAAAGTAGCGTAAAATAACGATGAGTCCCATCATAGCCCATCGGGCGATGCCGAGTGCATCGCGACCCTAACGGTACCTTACTTTTCCTCTGAATATCCTGCAACATGAGACGTTGCAGCCATATAGGTCAATACTTGGAATGTATTGGCAAGTTACACAGGAGTAATAATAAAGCAGACCTACATGTATATGCATAGTACAACAAAGGAAGGCTTGAGGGTTTATTTTTGCAGAAAGCTGATTTTATCCTCATAACTACCTAATAGTCAAAAAAATTATTTAGTTCTTTATTACTACAATTAAATGCACAAGGTTGAGTTGGCAAAATCAACTCCAACCTACCCATTATTAAGTTGCCCACAAATATTATTAAGTGTCACATCCACAAGATCATCCAACAACCGTAATGGCATAGTGGCTCAGATTTACCCATAACCGTGGGCATGGCTAATCATGATTAGTTTTAATACTCTGCAGAGTTTTGTACGCTTTACCCATCGGACCCAATCCAAGATTGAGACAAAGTCTTTCGTAAGAGGTTCCTTAACCACCGACGGCCACATCCCACCTACATATGCTACATCTGTCGACACCTTTATGCGGGCCAGGTTCCAACAACTGATCAACTAAGCCAGAGCCCATATAGCCAAGTGGTCGCACATGGAAGCTACTAGTCACTAAGTCTGTCTAATCTTTTTGAACTCAAGGCATTCCACTTAGGGTGCACCCTCATGAGCGCATGGCCTTAGAAAAGGTGCAAGACCCCATGATGCCTTCCCTCAACACCAAGCAATACCACTTCCGCCAGAGGTGAGTTAAATCCTGAGTTACTACTCAATTGTTATATATATATATAATCCTCACATAAACTCAATGAATACACGAACCACCCCCGTCTACAAAGCATAGCAACTACAACTATCACGATTTGCAAAAGACGGGAAGTTAGCTCAACAGCATAGCTCAAAAAAATAACAATCCTATAATGCATAAAGTTATAGTGTGATATATACTACAATGCATAGAAAACAATAGGTAAAGGATGATCAACATGTAACTTGCCTTGGTTCTGGTTCAGAAAGTCACACTCCTGACAATAGCTCGCGTCGCACTCCGGACAATCTACACGTTTCACACAATTAAACTAATCAATCACCGTAACAAGAATCGAAACAAAATAAATCCAACAGCAAGAAAATGATTTTTAAAAATCAACAACAGAAGCTTAACAGCACCTAAATTGCACTACGGTCACAATGCAAAAAGAATCACTCGATTCCGATAAACGGTTTGAAAGTTACGGCCTCCGGAAGATTTGATTCAAATTCAAACGAATTCAAATTTGAACAGTGCAAACATGTGCAAAGTTGGTACTATGATAATGTGCTGATTTTTATGAGATCACAGGAAAAAGAATTACCTAAATTGGAATTATAGAATAAAAGATATAGCTATCGAAGTTAGAGTTGAAATCTGAAATAAAACAAAAAGGAAAACAGAAAACTCCTGAACGGTGAATACTGTAGCGGCGCTGTAGCTTTTGCCACGTGGCATCACCCGATTGGCCGAGGTGTGTTGCACGCGCGTGCTCACCAGAGAACAGGGGATGCGGCGGCGGCGGGTCGGGCGTCGGCGGTGGCGCTCCTCCGGTGAGTCTCCGGCGAAGGCGAGGTGACGGACGGGTGCGGCGGTGAGTGGCGGAGGTGTAGGTGGAGCTCAACGGCGGCGGGGCGTCCTCTGCGAGCAGCAACGGCGACGGGAACGGCGGTGTGTGGAGGGTCGAGGGAGGCAACTGGCGCTCCTCCGGTGATGAGTGGAGGGTCGAGGGAGGCAACTGGCGCTCCTCCGGTGGGTCTCTGCCCAGGTAAGAGTGTCAGACGGCTCCGGTGATGAGTGGAGGGTCGAGGGAGGCAACTGGCGCGGTTGCGGTGTTCTTACGATGACGGAATCGACCGGTCAACGACGGCGGCCTCGGAGCTCCTCCGGCGACATCCGATTTGCCCTAATCGATGCGTGCGACAACGAGGAAGAACGAGGAGTGGATGCGGGGTCGCCCTGGGTCTTCTGCTTGCACACGGCGACTCGGGAGCGCTCGAGGTGGACCAGGACGCTGCGTCGAGTCGGGCTCGGCCTCGGCGTGCGCGCGGCACGCGGTCGAGCGGTGTCTGGCTCGGGAGGGACGATGCGCGGGGACCCGCTGGTCACGATCGAGGCGAGCGGATCGGGTGCGGGTCGGCACGCAGGCGGGCGCATCGCCGAGTAGATAGGTGGGCTGCGGGTGGCGGCGTGGGGCGATATGGGGGCGGTTGGTCGGGCCGCATGATTCTGGGCTGGTTGGCTGGGTCATTGGCTGGCTCACGCTTTTTTAAAAAAAGCGAAACAGCAGCAGTAAAAAATAAAAAAATAAAATACACAGTATAAAATCTAAATAAAAATACCTAGACACACAGTAAAAATAGCCCTATAGCTATAAACTACAGGAACACTAGTTCCAATACTAATGAAATTTTGTAAAATAATTTTGATGCAATAGGCCACTCAAACAGCAATAAAACAATCAAATAAAATATTTTGAAGATCGCAAAAATTACCAGAACATATCATATGAACTGGAATTAATATTCTGCACATTATGAACATTTTTAAAAACAGGGGAGAAGTCATGTTATATCCACTCCAATAGATTGCCTTTAGTTGCATAATGATTCGAATATTGCAGAAAGACAAATAATGCAATAAAAATATGATATGCATATGAATGATCTAATAACATCCTAATTTAGTAAAATTGGGATGTTACAACGAGATTCCCTCACTCTAGATAATTCTAGAGCAAAAGTCTCCTCAAGAGATTCCTTGGTGGTTTGTTCAAGTTCAAGAGCTTGAGAGAGGTCCGCAATCTCATTAGCGTAATCATGCTCATGACCTTCCATTTGATCAATGGTGACCTCATGCTCCTCAAGATGAGATTCCAACTCATTAATATATTTCTTGCCCTCAATAGCAATAGACATGATTTCCATGAAGTTGGAACGAGCAATTTTATTCTTAAGAAGAGCTTTAAAATCATTTCCCCTTAATTTTTAGGAGGCAACATCATCACTCTCTTCATCATAATCAACATCATCATCACTCTTGCCATCATCAATATCATCACAAGATATATTGGATTCAAAGTGGAGATACCTTTGAAGCCTTGGCCATAAGGCAAAATGCAGTAGATGATGATATAGGATCCCTTGAAGCACCATTCAAGACCACATCTTGTTCCATGGAGTGTTGGGTTTCATCTACATTGTTAGCACAACAACTCGAGGAAATACATGCATTTTTATCATGGCAACAAGATATAGCAAGCATATCATCATGAGATTTAGTCAAGCAATTTCTACATGATATGCAAGGACTATCAACACAAGCAAGTGAAACATTTGGAGTGCTCGAAGTGCTAAGGCCCAAAGACGGAGCATTGCAATAATATAGTGATGAAGAATCATCCACAAAAAGCACACTATCATCATTGCAATGACCGACACTACTCACCATATCATTACCTTGTGGCAAACCACATGTAGGTGAAGTAGAAGAAGTTGAGAAGACTATACGGCCGGAGGTGGAGGGAGAACAATCATCCCTACAAATCTTGGACACGCCATATTTATCTTGAAGCTTTGTCCACAACTCATGAGCATCCCGGAACGGCATGAGTTGAAATATAACTACATTGCTAAAAACATCGAAAAGCCCATTAGAAGCTTGAGCATTGAGATAAGAGTTTTTCTCATCCTCTAAAGATAATCTTTGGGGATCCTTTGGAGGAGAAAAACCCATATCTACAATTCGCTCTAAATGTGGGTCCATGACCCTAAAGAGATTAAGCATTAATTACCAAAACATCTAAATTTGTGCCATCGAATCTAAGTGCGACAGAGCATCCTAATACCCTAGTCGACCTCTTTACTCTATAGGCGTTTAAGACTAACAAAGATAGACGAGGCTCTGATACCACATGATAGATCGTGGATGTCGCCTAGAGGGGGGGGGTGAATAGGCGCTTTAAAATAATTACGGTTTAGGCTTGAACAAATGCGGAAAAAAACCTAGCGGTTAATTTGTCAAGCACAAAACCTAAAACAACTAGGCTCACCTATGCACACCAACAACTTATGCTAAGCAAGATAATCAACTATGTGATAGCAAGATATATGACAAAGAACAATATGGCTATCACAAAGTAAAGTGCATAAGTAAAGGGCTCAGGTAAGAGATAACCGAGGCACACGGAGACGACGATGTATCCCGAAGTTCACACCCTTGCGGATGCTAATCTCCGTTTGGAGCGGTGTGGAGGCACAATGCTCCCCAAGAAGCCACTAGGGCCACCGTAATCTCCTCACGCCCTCGCACAATGCAAGATGCCGTGATTCCACTAAGGGACCCTTGAGGGCGGTCACCGAACCCGCATAAATGGCAACCCTTGGGGCGGACACCGAACCCGTACACTTTGGCAACCCTTGGGGCGGTCACGGTACCACAAATTGCTCAGGCGATCCCCACAACCTAATTGGAGACCCGACGCTTGCCGGAGCTTTACACCACAATGATTGAGCTCGAACACCACCAACCGTATATGGCGCCAAGGCACCCAAGAGGAACAAGCTCTAGGGTGCCCAAACACCCAAGAGTAATAAACTTCTCAAACTTCACTTCCACGTATCACCGTGGAGAACTCAAACCGATGCACCAAATGCAATGGCAAGGGAACACGGAGTGCCCAAGTCCTTCTCTCCCAAATCCCACCAAAGCAACTAATGCTTGGGAGGAAAATGAGAGGAAGAACGAAGAAGAACACAAAGAACTCCAAGATCTAGATCCAAGGGGTTCCCCTCACTTAGAGGAGAAAGTGATTGGTGGAAATGTGGATCTAGATCTCCTCTCTCTTTTCCCTCAAAAACTAGCAAGAACCCATGGAGGGATTGAGAGTTAGCAAGCTCGAAGAAGGTCAACAATGGGGGAAGAACACGAGCTCAAAGGATAAGGTTCAATGGAGAAGAAAACCCCTTTTATAGGTGGGGGACAATCCAACCGTTATGCTCACAACCCGCACAGAGCGGTACTACCGCTCGTCCTCACGGTACTACCGCTAGGGATCGCGGTACTACTGCTTGCGGTACAAAAAATACTTCCGTACCTACCTCCGCAGGACTTGGGACGAGTTTTTTGGTCCGGAGCGGTACTACCGCTGTAGGAGCCGCGGTAGTACCGCTCTGGAGCGGTAGTAAAAAATTACATCCGCTCCAATTCGCGGTAGTACCGCTGCAGCCTTTTCAGAACACCAAAACTACCATAACTTCTGCATTCGGACTCCGAATTCGACGAAACCAAGTTTGTTGGAAAGCTAGAGACAAGGGTTAACACAATCTTGAGAGAAATACCAATAATAAGCAAATGAGAAAAGGCCCAAAAGAAAATGGTGAGAACCCTTCCTCGGAAAAGACCGGTAAAACCTCCAACACTGAAAACATCATAAAAGACGCATGCAAACTCCATTTTCGATGAACTCAATCTTGTCATAAAGATGACCATAAGCTCTAAGACTCACAAAAGAACCAAACAAGAACCAAGAAACATGATGCAAGGATGCAATGGTTTGAGCTCTCGACGAACGATACGATCAAGCTACTCACTTGAGAGCCCCCCTTGATAGTACGGCTATCGATCCTATAACCCGGTCTCCCAACTACCACCATGAGACCGGTAAAATAGAAAACCTATCAAGGGCAAACCTTTGCCTTGCACATGATCCACTTGAGCTAGATGATGACGATCTTCTCCTCCTCAAGATGGACCACCTTTCTTGATTGCGTTGGGTCGATGGGGACTAGATGATTGCTCCCCCATACTCCACTATGGGTGAGCCACTCTTGACACATCTTCACAAGTCCATTGACACCACAATGGATGGCAAGCTTCAAGCACTTGATCTCTTCGTGATGCTCCACTTGAACTTGCACACGGCAATCTTGATGACGATCACCACTTGATGTCATCCTTTCCATGGGTTGTATGATATCTTCCTCTTGACGCAAACCCATGGACACGTACCTAACCCCACTTAGACTCTCACATTGACCATGGGTTAGTACACAAAGTGCAATGGATAATGCTTACCATACCATGGGATCACTTGATCCCTCTCGGTACATCTTCTACGCTTTGTGAGTTGATCAACTTGATTCACTCTTGACTTAGTCTTGATCAACCTTGAATCTTTCCAACTCTCTTCGTTTGGATGATGTCTTGAAGGTAAACATGAATGATCACACAATCTTCTTCTTCAAGACATGCTTGCAATAAGCTCAACACTCACATGACCAATCTTTGGATAATTCCTTAATAGCACATTGGTCAACACATAAACTCCTTGAAACCAACACATGGAATTCAAGAAATGCCTATGGACAAATCCTTCAAATATAACTCAATGCAACCATTAATCCATAGAGAATGTCATCAATTACCAAAACCACACATGGGGGCACCGCATGTCCTTTCAATCTCCCCATTTTGGTAATTGATGACAATCACTTTCAAGAGAGTTTATATAAGGAATTATGCATCACCATGCAATGCAACAACCAATAATGCATGCGTATGAGATGCAAATGCTTAGGAACAAAACCAAAGCAAGGAGAAAACTCTGAAGACTTCTCCACAAAACTCTCTGAAACTGCTCCCCCATTGGCATAGATTGCCAAAATGGGCGAAAAGCTAAGAAGACCAATATAAAAGGTGTTCCTCCAAAAGTTGTGTATTTCTCAACAAGAGAGTGGAATGCCATACACATATCCAAAGGTAATACTTGGAGGAAGACCAACTATATTGAGGCACCAAGATTGCAAAAGAATGATATGCCACAAAGACATAACAAAGAGAGAAACAAGCAATCAGGAAATCAAAAGATACCAATTGAAGCAAGCTATCAAAAGATATCAACTGAACCAACTAGACCAAAGATCCTACGAGCCACATGAAAAAGATATTATGATATGAGCAGAGGATTGTTCTAAAGAAACTAGAGAAGCTCCCCATGATTTGTGCACATCAAGAATTTTTGTATTTGGATACAAAGTGCACAAAATAGGATCATAGCTCCCCAAAGTCAATGTAAACTAACAACAAGTGCAAGAGAGCATATAGGAAACTAAGCCTAGCGCTTGCAACAAGCACATGGTTGAGCAACAAGTAAAAGAGGCAACTTGAGAATGGGCTCAACCAAAAAGATGGGTGTGAGTCAAGGCAATGCACTTGAGGAGACTAATGTACGGATGAGCATAAAGCATCAATAAAGTCTTGAAAGAATGAGGCACACGGTGCAAGGCCTATAATTCCCACACACAACTAGCAAATGGGTTCACAAGCTTACTAATAAGCATATAAAGAACCTATGCTTGTGACAACCCGTGGTGAAGATAGAAGATGAAAGCCTCATCAAGACGAGGGATACCAATTAAGATGGCAAGCCTCGTAAAGATAAGCAAGAGGAAAATAATCTTCACCACACAAGAGTGCATCAAGATGCAACGAGATAAGACCCGCAGTCAAGACAAAAAGCTTTCACGGAGCCACCAAAGAAATAACATAAGAAAGACAAGGTGGACGTGAAAGAAAGGATATCATCTAGAGATGTAATTTCTCTCAGATGTATAAGGTTCTAGGTAGACGAAATTATGATGATATATGTCTACAAAGAAGGATGTACACCGACATAGTTACAACACGAAGGAATAAGATATCCAAAAGGAAGTCATACATATACCAATAAGATATTTGCTTGGAAGCATAGCACATGGCTAGATTTGGTCTTATTGTATATAAATGAACTCCTACCACACAACTATCAAAGGCATCACAACTAGCAACATGAGATCATTGTTGGGATGCTTTGAGGAAGGAAACAAGTATCACAAGAAAGAATGAATTACATGCCATGATACAACCTACACAAGGTTGATGCAAGAAATGTGTGCATGAAGTAGATGATGATACTTGTTACCGAGATACCATTGGAAGGATCTAGTAGATACCAATTGAAGGTAGATGGTGGTTCATTGATGATCCTAGCTTGACTCCAATAAGCACATGGTGGAAATACCTTCCTTGTGAGTGAGTCCAGCATCCAATGCACCTCCAAATGTTCCTAGGAGAACAAGACAAACTAAAGGTACCCAAACTCATTGGGACCAAGAGTTAGAAACACCAATATACATAGGACAAACTCCACATAAATAGGTGCATATAGATATGAAAATGAATTTCATGCACCTCTCATCCAATTTGAGACTTGGTGGAGTTTTCCCTATATATTGGGTCAAAGAAAGAAAGCATGCCAAATAAAATACATGAAGTAAACATGCATGCTCAAAACTTTCAAGAACCGAAACCAAATGAAAACGAAATGCAAAGAAAAAGGATACCAAATAGATAAATTATCACTTGGAAGATATCATTAAAGATGCATCAAGGAATGAGATATCCATTGATACACACGAAATGAAGGATGTCAAACTCCCAAAAGAGAGAATGGTTCCAAACAAACCAAGCCTTCTACAAAGTTTCATGATGGCACAAAGTACCAAAAAGAAACGGCTTGCCTTCCACAAACACACACTTGATAAGGATCACAAGATGAGCGTTTTAGAGAAATAGGATAGCTCCCCGATGAGTTGTGCATTACATAGGATTTGCATTTGAATACAAAATGCACAAGGTGGGATCACCACTTTCACTATATCTAGAAAACACTAGACAAGAACAAGAAATAAACAAGATCCACAAGTGGTAGGTAAGACAAAGGGAGTTGACACAAACTTGGCAAGAGGAAAGGCAAATAAAAACAAAAGCCAATGTAAAGATGATCAATAAATTCTACCACACATAAGTGACTACCAATTGTCAAAAGACAAAAAGTATATGGAAATAATTCCCGGTGGTAGATAACAAGGATATCCAACATCATCTTCACAACAAACACAAGCAAATCACAATTAAGCACTGTACACATGTGCTAATTGTCAAAACACATGTGGATGTCCGTCGCTCTCCACACCGTACCTGCTATGTACATGTGTATGGCTACAGCTATATAAACACATCCCTTCCACCCATATTTGACAGACCAGAGCACCACCAAAGCTACTTACAGTACTAGCACTAGTAATTAAGCACTCATCGAGCAGATCATGGCCATCCCCAATGCTTTGCTTCTTGCCATCCTAGGTTGCATCTGCTTATGCAGCAGCACTGTTCTGTCAGCTCGCGAGCTCGGCGATGCGGCCATGGTGGAGAGGCATGAGCAGTGGATGGTGAAGTACAACCGTGCTTACAAGGACGACACCGAGAAGGCGCAGCGGTTCGAGGTTTTCAAGGCCAATGTTGCCTTCATCGAGTCATTCAACGCCGGAAACCATAAGTTCTGGCTCGGTGTTAACCAGTTCACGGACCTCACCAACGACGAGTTCAGGGCAACCAAGACCAACAAGGGCTTGAAAAGGAGTGGCGGTAGGGCTCCAACTGGGTTCAGGTACAGTAATGTCAGCACTGATGCACTTTCAACAGCTGTTGATTGGAGGACCAAGGGCGCTGTCACTCCTATCAAAGACCAAGGCCAATGTGGTAATTGGGTTTCGGTAGCATATATCATGTTTCCGTAATAATTAAAATTACACTAAGCACATCACAATTTCAGGCTGCTGCTGGGCCTTTTCGGCTGTGGCGGCAACCGAAGGCATTGTGAAGTTGAGCACCGAAAAGCTCATCTCGTTGTCGGAACAAGAGCTGGTTGACTGTGATGTCCATGGTGTGGATCAGGGTTGTGAGGGTGGTGAGATGGACGACGCCTTCAAGTTCATCATTAAGAACAACGGCCTCACCACTGAGTCCAACTACCCATACACGGCACAGGATGGGCAGTGCAAGACCAGCATTGCAAGCAACAGTGTGTTGAGTAAATAGGCAATTTCTCGATTAAATTAATCCACGAGTAAATCACTAGCATGGCATTGACTAAGTTGATGATGTACTGACTTTGATCTAAACATGCACGTACTAAGCAAACAGTAGACAAATCTACACATACTACTAGTAATCGCTAATATGAAAATAATCAGAGCGGGATAAACGAGTTATACCCTCCAAGAGGCCATCACAGAGGCCGCGGCTTTGGTGGCAGCGGCGGCGTCCTCGACGGCCTTCTTGTCGGCTTCAGCTTTCTCGGCGGCGGCACGGTCGGCGTCGGTGGACATGGTGATGATGAAGGCGACGCGGACGTAGAGGAAGTAGACGATCGGAAGCGAAAGCGTAATCGCTGCCCAAAAACCTATTCGCCCCTCACCCCGTACAGGAACCAGAAGGACATGGTTTCGGAGACCTGCTCTCCCGTCGACCGTGTACGCGGCGGACGGGATGGAGTCACCGGCGGCAGCAGCAGCAAAGGAACGACGGTGGGCGTGCGCGTTGAGCAGATGTGATCTGTTCGTAGCCGCTAGGGTTAGGGAACACAACACACTTATATAGACGATCGGCGTGGAGAGACGTGGGCTTGACCCACGTCCGAAAGTCGTGACAGCCCACGATCCGACGTCTCGGATCGTGGCCCCTGCCGAGAACCTCTCCGTTAGTGACTGGCAAAAATAAGCGCATAGGTGTGAGCTCGGCTCGGCTCATTCCCGCAACCCGCGGCGCGTCGTGACGAGGCGTGGCGTGGCGAGGCGGGCGGCGGTGGAGGAGTGCGCGAGGGCCTCTTCTCTTCTCAAGCTCCAATAGCATGTAGAAGAGAAACCCTTATAAACCACTCCAACTCTCCTTCCACTTCCGGGGTGGGACTAAACTTCCCACCACACCTAGTGCCATATAACCCACATGGGCCCTTAGAGATTTTTTCAGAAATTGCAATATGGGCCTAGAGCCCATCTCAGATTTCAGCAATCCCCCACCAGATCTCGAGGGCCCATTGTGTCCTCTGTTCCAAATACTGTTTTGATATACTAGTGTTTCAATGAAGACCTGTTAAGGTTGAGCTTCACCTAGAGCAAGTAGCTACACTCCTTCACAACTGAACAATGGACTATGCCTTGAATTGTCGGGTTACGTAAGAAGTTTCACCCCATGTCTTACTAGTACTGGCTGTCAAGGTGACCCCTCGGGTGGAGCATATAAGTCACACTCTTGGCCTATTCATAAGCTTACTAGAGATCACCCCAATCTCATAGACCGTGACTAGCGCCGGGCTCACATAGGTATGTTCCTCCAAAGATCACTCAGAGGATAGCATCTTGCTTATACATATAAGCCTTGGAACACATTAAGGCAGTAGTCATCCTTCCATACAGCTTCCGAGAGTATTGCATCTCCAACGGAGTGGGTTAGTAAAGTTACTCTCCTCGGTTCACCACCGCTTGTTTTCCTGTGTGCTACTTCACGGGATCTCCGATCACATAGGTTGGGTTACCACCATGGTAACTCATGTGGGTCTCATACCCATCTCCTCGATGCACTATCTATCACTACACGTGATAGCCCTTTCAGAAGGGATCTGCCAGATTCTTAGCCATATGGACATAGTCCAACGCTATTACTCTGGAGTTTCTTAATTTTCTGACAGCTTTTAATCTCATTCTTATATGTTTGTTGGACTTCATGTTGTCCTTTGAACTCTTCACCTTGGTGATGACGGTCACGATTATCACAGCTCATAAGGATAGCCGAACCGGTTTATCAACCAAAGTGCAAGTCCATCAAAAGATCTCAAGCCATCCTTGCTTCAACACCGAAGTGTCTAATGCTGTTAATTAGCTTCCATTGTCGATCTCGTTAAGATCGTTTGCTGCAAGACTTCCAGAAACAGCGCCACCTCCAAGAGTAAACATATACCCGGGCCAGGCCTTCATCTCATCAAAGATCGAGATCCAATTCGCATCACTATACCCTTCAAGTACCGACGGGTCTCCGGTATAGTGAAGTCCATAATTCATAGTACCTTTCAGATAGCGCATAACTCTTTCAACGATGCCAATGTACATCACCCGGTTTGGAAACAAATCGGCTCGGTTTGCTCACAAAGAACGCGATGTCGAACCTCGTTAAGTCGCTAGGTACATCAGTGAACCAATGATTTGAGAATATATCAATTGATCTTTAGCCATGCCTTTGGACTTTTGAATCAACACGCTAGGATCATATGGTGTTTGAGATGGTGTGCAGTCCGAATATCCAAAACGACTCAACACCTTCTCAACATAATGGGATTGCAGAAGTGTGATCCCACCCTCATTATCTCTCAAGAGCTTGATGTTCAAGATAACATCAGCCACACCAAGATCCTTCATCTCAAAGTTACGAGACGTAAACGACTTAACCTCCTCAATGACTTTGAGGTTGGTTCCGAATATCGATATGTCATCAACATACAAGCACAAGATAACTCCTTCGCCCCAACCATGGCGATAGTATACACATTTGTCGACTTCATTAACAACGAAGCCAACAGATGTCGAGTTGTATTAAACTTATCATGCCATTGCTTAGGTGCTTGCTTGAGGCCATATAAAGATTTCAAGAACCTACACACCTTTCTTTCCCGACCATCTATCACAAAGCCATCCGGCTGTTGCATGTAGATTTCCTCATTTAGCTCTCCATTCGTAAAAGCCGTCTTGACATCCATTTGATGGACGAGAAGACCATGTGAGGCCGCCAACGAGAGTAATACTCGAATGGTGGTCGGCCTAGCCACAGGTGAATAAGTATCGAAGAAATCTTCCTCTTCTTTTTGGTCATAGCCCTTGGCCACAAGCCTAGCCTTGTACTTTTCAATCGTACCATCGGGCCTAAGCTTTTTCTTGAACACCCACTTACATCCCAATGGTTTGCAGCCATAGGGACGCTCAGTGATCTCCCATGTCCCGTTAGCCATGATGGAATCCATCTCACTACGGACCGCATCCTTCCAAAGAGTCGACACGGAGAGGCATACGCTTCTGAAATAGAAGTGGGAGTATCATCCACGAGGTACACGAAGAAATCATCACCAAAGGTCTTTGCAGTCCTTTGTCTCTTGCCCCTACCAAGGGTTTCCTAGTCATCCTCCTCAGGATTTTCATCTTTCATCATGTGTTCGCTCATACTATTCCATAGGAATGGCAGGCTCAGGAGTCTCCTCAGATTCCTGTCTAGAAGTGCTTTGCATATCTCTCATGGGAAAATATCCTCAAAGAATGTAGCATCCTTAGACTCGACAATTGTACCGACCTTCTGGTCAGGTACCTCAGATTTCACTACTAGAAATCTATAGCCAACGTTGTTCTTAGCATAGCCCAAATTAACGCAGTCCACAGTCTTGGGTCCAAGCTTACGCTTTTTGGGGATCGACACATTGACTTTCGCCAAACAGCCCCAAGTACGCAAGTACGAGAGTGTTGTCCTTCTCTTTGCCCATTTATCACAGGGAGTGATCTCATTATCCTTTGTCGGAACTTTATTCAGGACATGACATGCCGTCAATATAGCCTCCCCACCATGCCTTGGATAAACTCGATGTATCTAACATGGCGTTAACCGGATCGGTTAGAGTACGGTTTTTCCGCTCGGCAACCCTGTTTGGTAGGGTGAATAGGGAGGCCCTCTCATGAATAATGCCATGTTCGAGCAGAAGGAATCAAACTCACTCGAGAAGTACTCTCCACCACGGTCTGACCGACTCGTTTAATTTTCTTTTCAAGTTGATTTTCAACTTCGCCTTATAGATTTTAAAGTAGTGTAGAGCCTCATCTTTAGTTTTTAACAAATACACATAGCAATATCTAGTGGAATCATCTATCAATGTCATGAAGTATTTCTTTCCGCCTTTAGTCAACACACCATTCATCTCACAAAGATCAGAATGTATGAGTTCTAATGGTGCCAAATGTCTCTCCTCCGCGGCCTTGTGAGGCTTGCGAGGTTGCTTAGCTTGCACACATGATAGACACTTAGAACCTTTGGCTAAAGTGAAACTCGGGATTAAATCCAACTTGGCTAGCCGCGTCATAACACCGAAACTAATGTGACAAAGACGTGAATGCCAAACTTCAAATTCATTAACATTCGAATGAATATGGTTCACGACTTTATTACAAAAATCTGCGAGGGAAAGGCGGAACATCCCTCCGCTCTCATAACCTTTTCCAACAAAGAGTCCATATTTCATAACAACTAATTTATTAGACTCGAAAACCAACTTAAACCCTTCTCTACATAGAAGGGAGCCACTAACGAGGTTCTTCTTGATGGCGGGCACATGTCGCCGTTCTTCACCGCACGATCCTTCCCGAAGTAAACTGCAGATCGACCGTGCCAACACCATGAACAGAAGCACTCGCGCCATTCCCCATCAATACGGACCCGTGAGTGTGCGAGGACGAGGAGAGACGGCTAGGTCACACCCATATGCCGTGACTGGATATTTTTTCACCCATGTGAAATGACCAAAATGCCCTCGGCGGCCACCCAGTTTTACGCGCGGTGGCACGACCGGGAGGTAACCCATGCTACAGGGGGACGGGATTCGATCCAACGGACAAGATCTTCCAGCGGCTCGATCTGACGGCCGGAATCCGATCAAGCAAACGAAATGGACAGCCGGATGTGCCAAATCCCTGAAAACGCTCAGGTTTCGATCGGTCTCGTTTTTCTGGATGCCAGCGATTGCTGGTGGCTTAAAAAAATCGGCCCTTAAAACTGGCTTTTCTCGACCTTATACACGCGATAAGGGGTTTATCAGCAGCTCCAGCTGGTTACTTTTTGCTCCCTTACTACCTCCGTCCGGGTTTATTGGTCCTCATTGTATTTCGTGCCAAATTTTAACCATAGATTAAACTAATAAAATGTTCATGCATGTCACCAAACATTATATTTTTAAAAACTATGTTCAAATACGAATCCAATGAGATAGTTTCTTTTGACATGCATTAATATTTTGTTAGTTAAAATTTTTGTCAAAATTTGGTACAAACTACGAAAGGGACATATAAATCAGGACGGAGGTAGTAGTAGCTAAAGCTAAAGGCAATAAACAATGCACTAGCGTGCGCACCCTGCCTACCTCTCCCCACTAACCCATCATCCCAGTAGATAGCCATCCCCATCCCCATCCCAGCGTTGACCACAATCCATGGCTCAATCCATCGTCCAGAGGACATGCGCAAAGCTCAGATCTGCCATTGGAGATGAAGCCGTGGTGCGTCTGAACTTCACCGGTGACCTGCGGGGAATGTTGGAGGCGATGGAGGCTATCCAGCAGGAGCTGGACAAAGCCGAGATGCGGCCGTTGAGGGATAGATCTGCGTCGGAGTGGCTGTGGCTGGTCAGGGCCGCCGCCTACAAAATCATGGACATGCTCGACGAGTTGCAATACACGAGGTCACCGGCTGCTGCAACGGTACGTACGGTGACATGCCGTTTTTCCCCAAGTAAATTCCACTTCGTACCGAGCGATAGAGAATTTTTCTTTCACGATTTCGTCATCACTATGCTCCATCTAATGACCAAATTACTAAGATATATACTTCGATCCCTGTTTAACTATCCCCTCCCCCAAACTGGCATGACCTATTCGGGCATCTACAATGGCATATAGCCCCCGCAAAAATAAAAGAAAATAATCTACAATGGCATATAGTAGCTGACTCTTAAACCAGTCATGTGGGATTTTGACAATATTTGATCCAATGTGGTCACCTGGTAATATAGGATAACTTGCCACTGTGGTTGGCGGTCCTGCGGTGACGAAGGTTGTGGGTTGTGGCACTGAAAGGGTGGAATCGGTGACATACACCTGGTGCAAAGGCAAAACAAGCGGTTTCTATACTAGAGTGACGTGTACTAAAAAGAAACTCCCAACAGCAGCACACCTCTGTGTGTCATCTTGGTCATCGCTCACAAATAGCCTGGCAGGCGAACCAGGTGTCACGTTGGGGGAAAACTTAAAATGGTACATTGTTGTTATTTTCTTTTTTAATTGGTAAATTGGCGACAAAATCTTTCAATGAGGTATTCTTTATCACTTGTGCCGTCTTTAGGGCTCCTAAGTGCAATTTGGTACTTTTTTGAAAGGAAGGAAGTATTCAATCACGGGTCACAGCTGCTTTCATTTTTCACTTGCAAGATGAGTTGATGTTTTCTCTAAGCAACATTGATCGAGAACATTGCAGGTGACAAGGATGCTCCCCTGCCTCGCCATCAAGAAGGATACCATGGCCATCAAGGTGGAGGAGATGAAGAAAACTTTGAAGGAGCTAAAGGATGACTGCCATCGTCTGTTCATTTCTGTGGAAGAGGATATCATCTTCCAGGAAATTATCGATGAACGAATAACAGGACCGAGTTTTAAAGACACATTGGTTTTCGGAAGGGCATCAGATAAACAGAGGATAATGGCTGTGCTGCTTTCTGCTGCGAGCAACATATCGCAAGAGCGCCCCAACTTCATTCTCCCAATCTTTGGGATTGCAGGCAGTGGCAAGACAACATTGGCACAAATGGTTTTCAACGATACTCACTCCTTCCTCCAAGAATACAACTTTCGTGTGTGGGTTCATGTCTCGCCGAAATTGGACTTCCAGGGAATAGGTGAGTCTATACTCTGTCAGGTGCTTTCTCACAAAAAAAAGAGACTCCGTCAGGTGGTGTCAGGAAGAGAAAGACAAGAAGAGATCATCGACCATGGCTCTAATTCAGATGTGGTGGGGATGGAGGGTTTAATGAAGCGCCTTCATGAGCTACTTAGTGCTACCAAAATGCTTCTTGTTTTGGATGACCTGTGGGAGGAGGATCCCACTCAGTTGCAGCTGTTGAAGTCAATGTTAACCTTCTTGGGTAACAAGTTGGATGTGATAGTGACCACATGCAACAAAGACATCGCCAGGAAGATTTGCACCACTGAGCCATACAGGCTAAACCCCTTGGATGATGACACATGCTGGGAAATAATCAAGAAATCAGTCCGTCTCCAAGAAAAAGAAGAAGAAAAGTTGGAGAAGATAGGACGGGAGATCGCAAACAAGTGTGGGGGTGTACCATCAGCAGCTCGGGCATATGCGGCCATGCTAGATTCCCGAGATCCTACAACATGGGAAAAGGCCATGGAACGAAAAATCTGGAATAGCATTTCCTCCTTTCGTTTGTCCATTGTCGTAATGCTGTCAACCTTCGAGTTATGCTACAGAAGCATGCCACCAGATTTGAGGCCATGCTTTGCTTACTGTGCCATATTCCCAAATGCCCAAAATATAGTAAAAGATGACCTGATTCGTCAATGGATCGCTCTCCGTCTTATTGACCCATCAGAAAGATTGTCTACCACCCAGATTGCTGAGGAGTATATTACCAGGCTTTTGGACATGTCATTCCTTCAGACTGTAGAGTCAGACCCTGTGAGTAATTGTCCAGCACCTTAGTTTTACAGTATTTGTCATATTTCAGAGTTACAAAGCCATAAATGCTCTTACTTGATAGATTAATACTATATCAATCTAATAGGTACGTACATCTAAGACATATATACCTTGTTAGTAATCTTGACGATATATTTAAGTCGCACATGTCAATATACCTAAGTTGCCTTTTTTTTTGTTCAACTCAAGTGACTGAGCATAGTTGCACTTTCTCAAGATGCACATTTTGTGAGACATCTTATAATTATTTGCTCATGGCTATAATTTATTGCAGGCCAGTGGAAAGGGTGTGATCCTGTTCAATATGCATAGTCTGGCGCATGACTTAGCAAGGTGGTTTGTGCTACTCGAGTATATCTATGAGGATGACATCCCCATACGACGTGTGCACTACAGGCTAATCATCAATTTGAGCGGGGAACTTGATGACGAGCATAATGATTATGTAAGAGCACTGCGCTGTGTTGCCTGCGGCAAACTGAAGTTTAAGGATGACTCATTCTCATATGGGAGGTGCCTACGTGTCCTGGAACTACTCTGTGCAGAAGCTACCCGACTCCATCTGTCAATTGAGGCACCTGGCGTACCTTAAGATATCTGAATTCTCTGGACTGCTAAATCTGCCAGAGTCATTTGGGTGTCTGATAAATCTGTTCCATATTGAGTTATCAGGCTGCTCTGGACTGGCAAGTCTACCAGAATCATTTGGGAATCTAATCCATTTGGTGCATGTTGACCTATCAGGCTGCTCTGAGCTAGTAACTCTGCCTGGATCATTTGGGAAGCTAGTAAATGTGCTGCACATCAACTTATCAGGCTGCACCAGGCTACTAAGCCTACCGGAGTCGTTTGGAAAGCTTTTCAAGCTGGTACATATCAATTTATCACGCTGTTCTGGACTCACAACTCTTCCGGAATCATTTGAGAATCTTGTGAACTTGTCGCATATCGATCTATCACACTGCTACGGACTGACAGAGATTCTGAAAATGTTGCAGAAGCTTGACAAACTGGTATACCTGGATTTATCATTCTGGTCTTGTTTTCAAGGGATTAAGAAATGTCTAGGTGGCCTCACCAATCTCCAGCATCTCAACTTGTCTAATCCTTGTTGTTACCTTGATCAGCACCGCTCCCATCTCCAAGAGCTAAAAGATGTCATGGGGAAGCTCAACAAACTCCGGTATCTGAACTTGTCAATGTGCCTGAATCCCATCTTTTACTACCAAACAGAAGAGGAAAACCTTGAGTACGTTCACTTATGTATCAGAGGTCTTACCGGCCTAGAGCATTTGGACCTATCTCAAAACATATTTCTTGTTGATCTACCTGGAAGTCTAGGTGACCTCAATAAGCTACATACCCTGGACCTCTCAGGCTGCCTTAGACTCAAGAGGTTAGCCAAAAGGATATGTGAAATGAGCTCTCTCAAGTTAATAGTTCTGAAGAACTGCCAGGATCTAGAAAGTTGCCAGTTCATGGTCCGTGTTGATGACGGGACATACAACAGCAGCAGCAACCTTGTTGAGCTAGAGGTTGTGGATTGTAAAGAGCTGGAGATAAGCTGCCTTGAGAAGGTGAAGTCTCTGGAGGAAGCACAGAGAATAAGACTGGTGGAGAAAGAGAACCTTGAAAAGTTGAAGCTTTGTTGGACTGGTGGTGCCGCTCAAGGATCTGGGAAGGTGGATGCGAATGCTTTGTTAGGAGAATTGGTACCACCACATACTCTGCAGACCCTTGAGCTACATGGTTATAATGCCGAGACATGCCTTCCAGCCTGGTGGACACGGAGCATATGTTCTTCTAATCTCCTAAATATCATAGAGATCACCATGCAGGACTTCCCGAGGTGCAAGATCCTGCCACAGTTGGGCCTTTTATCAAACCTCAAGCTCCTTGTTTTCAGAAGGCTGGGCAGCATCACAAGAATCGATGATATTGACCTCAGTGGCGGCAACTGAGCAGCATTCAGTCAACTCTCTAAGGTTACCATAGACGACATGGAGAACCTTGAAGTGTTTATTTTCCCTGGTATTGCTGAATTGTTGATACAGAAATGCCCGGAGCTGAGCTTTGGACCTCACCCGCCTAGAGCTCAGAGGTTGGTGATATCAGATTGCAGCAAAGTCTTTTCTTCATGGAGGGAGAGACAAGAACACGGCGAAGAAGGATCTTCTAGTTGTACTCCAGTAACTGAACTGGTGATCGAAAACAACAATCTGCCTCTAGGTAATGATTTCTTTTTTCGACAGAACGTGCACACACACCATCACCACACACATGCACATAATGTTTGCTTTGGCTTTAATAAAAGTTGTGGCAGGGGAAACCCCTTTCTTTAAAAACTAAATAGAACACATGCACATAAATTCCTTTTCTTTCCTTCAAATAGATTTTCATACTTGATGTTTCTCGCTCAATGTTTCTAGATGAATCAAGTTTGCTCCACCACCTCCCTGGACTCCATAGCTTAACAATGAAAAACTCTCATGGAATGATATCACTACCGGAATACTTGAGTGATCTGACTTCTCTCCAGGAACTCACCGTCCAAAGTTGCCATGGCATGGAATCTTTGCCGCAAAGCATGGACAAACTCACCAACCTCAAGGATCTCTATATTTTGGACTGTCCAGGATTGAACAAGTGGTGTGAGTCAGAGGGGGACAAGCTTGCTCACATACGACCAAAATATGAGTAAGCTAGTGCTCTGCCAAGCTTTCTTGTTAAATTTTGTTCACAGATCACAATACTACCATTTCGTCATTGTCCTACTGCTTTTGTTGTGTTAACTACTCAGAATGGCTGTATAAATACAACCACCATCATTGATTCTCTGTAGTGGAATTATAGCTAAATCCAAGTGATCAACTTGTTGATTCTGCAGAAAAACGGTTGCCAGCAGGACAGGTGAACAACATCTGCATGTGCAAAGGGATCTTCCGACTCAAAGTGCGGAGCGAGCATTGACGTTCAGGCGATCGCTTCGGCGGCAGACGACGAGGTTATAATTAGTTCATGGCTCGACACGGCGACGTTAAGATCAGGGGGCGCTGGAGCTAATCTTGATCAAGGCAAATTGGCTCGGCCGAAGGAGCTTTGAATCGTGACAGGCCACCAAAGAGCTCCGTTGATCCTGCGACTGTCCTTGCTTAAATAGTGTTCAGTAAAAGCCTATCGTCCTGGACTGCGCGGGGTTGTTCTCCCCGTTTGTGTAGTCCTGTTCTCCTGGTTTTTATTTCCCCGAGCCTGAAACAAACCCTATTTGCAAAAAAAAAAAAGAAAAAAGAAGAAGAAGAAACAAACCCAGCATGAAGAATGGTGTCTGCTTCACTCCCAGCACACCGTGGGCTGCATCGCGCTATTCCAAGAGGCAGTATTCGGCCATTGTAAGGGTGGCGATCTATTACACAGGAATTGGTAGTTGTCGCGTGTACAAGTGGAGTACAAGAATTTGGGAAACAGAATTGGGATGAACTAGGGTTCGTGCCGCCGCCGTTCGCTGATCCACTGAATGGGTTGCTTCCTCCTCGCTCTGGCTTATGTAGTGGCTGGAGTAGTTGGGCTTCATCGAGTCCACTCTAGCCCAGCTACCCGAGTGTTGGGCTTCCTGGCTTGAGGCGGTCGCTGGGCCGCAGGCGAGTGGTGCGAGCCGCTGCCCTGCGGGTCCTGTTGGTCGGTGACGCCGGGTGAGGCCGGTGCAGGAGTGGCGCTGACATCCCCTCCTCCTTGGGACAAGGCTTGCCGCCAAGCCTCAAATCCAGGGAAACGAGCTTGCAGCGCCACCTTATCCTCCCAGGTGTCCGCCAGGACTGCTTGATCAGACCAACGCACCAGCACTTGTTCGACCAGGGCGCCATTCTTCCGACGCCAACGCTGTTGGAGCACTGCGACTGGTGCGACTGGGACGTTAGTAGCTTGTGGAAGATGAAGGGAGGCGTGCGTACCCGGGCGCAAGCATTGCCGGAGCTGGGAGACGTGGAAGACCGGATGCACTTGGGAGTGCGCCGGCAGTTCCAACTTGTAAGCTGCTTCGTGCTTATGGTTGGCGCGCCGTGCCACCGATGTCTGGATATACGGTTGGAGCTTGAGGTACACCGAATCGCCCACTTGGAACACCCAATGCGACTGATGTCTACTACACAACCTTCTTCTTGTAGACGTTGTTGGGCCTCCAAGTGCAGAGGTTTGTAGGACAGTAGCAAATTTCCTCAAGTGGATGACCTAAGGTTCATCAATTCGTGGGAGTGTAGGATGAAGATGGTCTCTCTCAAACAACCATGCAACCAAATAACAAAGAGTCTCTTGTGTCCCCAACACACCTTATACAATGGTAAATTGTATAGGTGCACTAGTTCGGCGAAGAGATGGTGATACAAGTGCAATATGGATGGTGGATATAGGTTTTGTAATCTGAAAATATAAAAACAGCAAGGTAACAAGCGATAAAAGTGAGCGTAAACGGTATTGCAATGCTAGGAAACAAGGCCTAGGGTTCATACTTTCACTAGTGCAAGTTCTCTCAACAATAATAACATAACTAGATCATATAACTATCCCTAAACATGCAACAAAGAGTCACTCTAAAGTCACTAATAGCGGAGAACAAATGAAGAGATTATTGTAGGGTACGAAACCACCTCAAAGTTATCCTTTCTGATCGATCTATTCAAGAGTCCATAGTAAAATAACCTAAGCTATTCTTTCCGTTCGATCTATCATAGAGTTCGTACTAGAATAACACCTTAAGACACAAAATCAACCAAAACCCTAATGTCACCTAGATACTCCATTGTCACCTCAAGTATCCGTGGGCACGATTATACGATATGCATCACACAATCTCAGATTCATCTATTCAATCAACACAAAGTACTTCAAAGAGTGCCCCAAAGTTTCCACCGAAGAGTCAAGACGAAAACATGTGCCAACCCCTATGCATAAGTTCACAAGGTGAACCCGCAAGTTGATCACCAAAACATACATCAAGTAGATCACGTGAATATCCCATTGTCACCATAGATAAGCACGGCAAGACATACATCAAGTGTTCTTAAATCCTTAAAGACTCAATCCGATAAGATAACTTCAAAGGGAAACTCAATCCATTACAAGAGAGTAGAGGGGGAGAAACATCATAAGATCCGACTATAATAGCAAAGCTCGCGATACATCAAGATCGTGCCGAATCACGAACACGAGAGAGAGAGAGAGAGAGAGAGAGAGAGAGAGAGAGAGAGAGAGAGAGAGAGAGAGAGATCAAACACATAGCTACTGGTACATACCCTCGGCCCCGAGGGTGAACTACTCCCTCCTCGTCATGGAGAGCGCCGGATGATGAAGATGGCCACGGTGATGGGTTCCCCCTCCGGCAGGTGCAGGAACGGGCTCGAGAGGGTTTTGGTGGCTACTGAGGCTCGCGCGGCGAACTCCCGATCTATTGTAATCTTCGATGTTTTAAGTACGAGCTTGCAGCGCCACCTTATCCTCCCAAGTGTCCGCCAGATCGCTTGATCGCATCAAACCAAGACCAAAGACTTGTTCGACCAGGGCGCCATTCTTCCGATGCCAACGCTGTTGGAGCACTGCGACTGGTACGACTGGGACGTTAGTAGCTTGTGGAAGATGAAGGGAGGCGTGCGTACCCAGGCGCAAGCATTGCCGGAGCTGGGAGACGTGGAATACCGGATGCACTTGGGAGTGCGCCGGCAGTTCCAACTTGTAAGCTGCTTTGTTGACCTTGGCGATGACTTGGAATGGCCCGTAGTACTTGAATGATAGCTTATGGTTGGCGCGTCGTGCCACCGATGTCTGGATGTACGGTTGGAGCTTGAGGTACACCGAATCGCCCACTTGGAACACCCGACGCGACTGATGTCTACTACACAACCTTCTTCTTGTAGACGTTGTTGGGCCTCCAAGTGCAGAGGTTTGTAGGACATTAGCAAATTTCCCTCAAGTGGATGACCTAAGGTTCATCAATTCGTGGGAGTGTAGGATGAAGATGGTCTCTCTCAAACAACCATGCAACCAAATAACAAAGAGTCTCTTGGTTCCCCAACACACCCTATACAATGGTAAATTGTATAGGTGCACTAGTTCGGCGAAGAGATGGTGATACAAGTGCAATATGGATGGTGGATATAGGTTTTGTAATCTGAAAATATAAAAACAGCAAGGTAACAAGCGATAAAAGTGAGCGTAAACGGTATTGCAATGCAAGGAAACAAGGCCTAGGGTTCATACTTTCACTAGTGCAAGTTCTCTCAACAATAATAACATAACTAGATCATATAACTATCCCTAAACATGCAACAAAGAGTCACTCTAAAGTCACTAATAGCGGAGAACAAATGAAGAGATTATTGTAGGGTACGAAACCACCTGAAAGTTATCCTTTCTGATCGATCTATTCAAGAGTCCATAGTAAAATAACCTAAGCTATTCTTTCCGTTCGATCTATCATAGAGTTCGTACTAGAATAACACCTTAAGACACAAATCAACCAAAACCCTAATGTCACCTAGATACTCCATTGTCACCTCAAGTATCCGTGGGCACGATTATATGATATGCATCACACAATCTCAGATTCATCTATTCAATCAACACAAAGTACTTCAAAGAGTGCCCCAAAGTTTCCACCGAAGAGTCAAGACGAAAACATGTGCCAACCCCTATGCATAAGTTCACAAGGTGAACCCGCAAGTTGATCACCAAAACATACATCAAGTAGATCACGTGAATATCCCATTGTCACCATAGATAAGCACGGCAAGACATACATCAAGTGTTCTCAAATCCTTAAAGACTCAATCCGATAAGATAACTTCAAAGGGAAACTCAATCCATTACAAGAGAGTAGAGGGGGAGAAACATCATAAGATCCAACTATAATAGCAAAGCTCGCGATACATCAAGATCGTGCCGAATCACGAACACGAGAGAGAGAGAGATCAAACACATAGCTACTGGTACATACCCTCGGCCCCGAGGGTGAACTAATCCCTCCTCGTCATGGAGAGCGCCGGGATGATGAAGATGGCCACCGGTGATGGGTTCCCCCTCCGGCGAGTCTTGGAGCAGGCTCCCGAGAGGGTTTTGGTGGCTACAGAGGCTTGCGGCGGCGGAACTCCCGATCTATTGTAATCTTCGATGTTTTTAGGGTACGAGCTTGCAGCGCCACCTTATCCTCCCAAGTGTCCGCCAGGACTGCTTGATCAGACCAGCGCACTAGCACTTGTTCGACTAGGGCGCCATTCTTTCGACGCCAACACTGTTGGAGCACTGCGACTGGCACGACTGGGACGTTAGTAGCTTGTGGAAGATGAAGGGAGGCGTGCGTACCCAGGCGCAAGCATTGCCGGAGCTGGGAGACGTGGAAGACCGGATGCACTTGGGAGTGCGCCGGCAGTTCCAACTTGTAAGCTGCTTCGTTGACCTTGGCGATGACTTGGAATGGCCCGTAGTACTTGAACGATAGCTTATGGTTGGCGCGCCATGCCACCAATGTCTGGATGTACGGTTGGAGTTTGAGGTACACCGAATCGCCCACTTGGAACACCCGATGTGACTGATGTCCACTACACAATCTTCTCCTTGTAGACGTTGTTGGGCCTCCAAGTGCAGAGGTTTGTAGGACAGTAGCAAATTTCCCTCAAGTGAATGACCTAAGGTTCATCAATTCGTGGGAGTGTAGGATGAAGATGGTCTCTCTCAAACAACCATGCAACCAAATAACAAAGAGTCTCTTGTGTCCCCAACACACCCTATACAATGGTAAATTGTATAGGTGCACTAGTTCAGCGAAGAGATGGTGATACAAGTGCAATATGGATGGTGGATATAGGTTTTGTAATCTGAAAATATAAAAACAGTAAGGTAACAAGCGATAAAAGTGAGCGCAAACGGTATTGCAATGCTAGGAAACAAGGCCTAGGGTTCATACTTTCACTAGTGCAAGTTCTCTCAACAATAATAACATAACTAGATCATATAACTATCCCTAAACATCCAACAAAGAGTCACTCCAAAGTCACTAATAGCGGAGAACAAATGAAGAGATTATTGTAGGGTACGAAACCACCTCAAAGTTATCCTTCGATAGATCTATTCAAGAGTCCATAGTAAAATAAACTAAGCTATTCTTTCCGTTAGATCTATCATAGAGTTCGTACTAGAATAACACCTTAAGACACAAATCAACCAAAACCCTAATGTCACCTAGATACTCCATTGTCACCTCAAGTATCCGTGGGCACAATTATACAATATGCATCACACAATCTCAGATTCATCTATTCAATCAACACAAAGTACTTCAAAGAGTGCCCCAAAGTTTCCACCGAAGAGTCAAGACGAAAACATGTGCCAACCCCTATGCATAAGTTCACAAGGTGAACCCATAAGTTAATCACCAAAACATACATCAAGTAGATCACGTGAATATCCCATTGTCACCATAGATAAGCACGGCAAGACATACATCAAGTGTTCTCAAATCCTTAAAGACTCAATCCGATAAGATAACTTCAAAGGGAAACTCAATCCATTACAAGAGAGTAGAGGGGGAGAAACATCATAAGATCCGACTATAATAGCAAAGCTCGCGATACATCAAGATCGTGCCGAATCACGAACACGAGAGAGAGAGAGAGAGAGAGAGAGGGAGAGAGAGAGAGATCAAACACATAGCTACTGGTACATACCCTCGGCCCCGAGGGTGAACTACTCCCTCCTCGTCATGGAGAGCGCCGGGATGATGAAGATGGCCATCGGTGATGGGTTCCCCCTCCGGCAGGGTGCCGGAACGGGCTCCCGAGAGGGTTTTGGTGGCTACAGAGGCTTGCGGCGGCGGAACTCCCGATCTATTGTAATCTTCGATGTTTTTAGGGTACGAGCTTGCAGCGCCACCTTATCCTCCCAAGTGTCCGCCAGGACTGCTTGATCAGACCAGCGCACCAGCACTTGTTCGACCAGGGCGCCATTCTTCCGACGCCAACGCTGTTGGAGCATTGCGACTGGTACGACTGGGATGTTAGTAGCTTGTGGAAGATGAAGGGAGGTGTGCGTACCCGGGCGCAAGCATTGCCGGAGCTGGGAGACGTGGAAGACCGGATGCACTTGGGAGTGCGCCGGCAGTTCCAAGTTGTAAGCTGCTTCGTTGACCTTGGCGATGACTTGGAATGGCTCGTAGTACTTGAACGATAGCTTATGGTTGGCGCGCCGTGCCACCGATGTCTGGATGTACGGTTGGAGCTTGAGGTACACCGAATCGCCCACTTGGAACACCCGATGCGACTGATGTCTACTACACAACCTTCTTCTTGTAGACGTTGTTGGGCCTCCAAGTGCAGAGGTCCAGAGGACAAGAGCAAATTTCCTCAAGTGGATGACCTAAGGTTCATCAATTCGTGGGAGTGTAGGATGAAGATGGTCTCTCTCAAACAACCATGCAACCAAATAACAAAGAGTCTCTTGTGTCCCCAACACACCCTATACAATGGTAAATTGTATAGGTGCACTAGTTCAGCGAAGAGATGGTGATACAAGTGCAATATGGATGGTGGATATAGGTTTTGTAATCTGAAAATATAAAAACAGTAAGGTAACAAGCGATAAAAGTGAGCGCAAACGGTATTGCAATGATAGGAAACAAGGCCTAGGGTTCATACTTTCACTAGTGCAAGTTCTCTCAACAATAATAACATAACTAGATCATATAACTATCCCTAAACATCCAACAAAGAGTCACTCCAAAGTCACTAATAGCGGAGAACAAATGAAGAGATTATTGTAGGGTACGAAACCACCTCAAAGTTATCCTTTCTGATAGATCTATTCAAGAGTCCATAGTAAAATAACCTAAGCTATTCTTTCCGTTCGATCTATCATAGAGTTCGTACTAGAATAACACCTTAAGACACAAATCAACCAAAACCCTAATGTCACCTAGATACTCCATTGTCACCTCAAGTATCCGTGGGCACAATTATACGATATGCATCACACAATCTCAGATTCATCTATTCAATCAACACAAAGTACTTCAAAGAGTGCCCCAAAGTTTCCACCGAAGAGTCAAGACGAAAACATGTGCCAACCCCTATGCATAAGTTCACAAGGTGAACCCGCAAGTTAATCACCAAAACATACATCAAGTAGATCACGTGAATATCCCATTGTCACCATAGATAAGCACGGCAAGACATACATCAAGTGTTCTCAAATCCTTAAAGACTCAATCCGATAAGATAACTTCAAAGGGAAACTCAATCCATTACAAGAGAGTAGAGGGGGAGAAACATCATAAGATCCGACTATAATAGCAAAGCTCGCGATACATCAAGATCGTGCCGAATCACGAACACGAGAGAGAGAAAGAAAGAGAGAGAGAGAGAGAGAGAGAGAGAGAGAGAGAGAGAGAGAGAGATCAAACACATAGCTACTGGTACATACCCTCGGCCCCGAGGGTGAACTACTCCCTCCTCGTCATGGAGAGCGCCGGGATGATGAAGATGGCCACCGGTGATGGGTTCCCCCTCCGGCAGGGTGCCGGAACGGGCTCCTGAGAGGGTTTTGGTGGCTACAGAGGCTTGCGGCGGCGGAACTCCCGATCTATTGTAATCTTCGATGTTTTTAGGGTACGAGCTTGCAGCGCCACCTTATCCTCCCAAGTGTCCGCCATGACTGCATGATCAGACCAGCGCACCAGCACTTGTTCGACCAGGGCGCCATTCTTCCGACGCCAACGCTGTTGGAGCATTGCGACTGGTACGACTGGGACGTTAGTAGCTTGTGGAAGATGAAGGGAGGTGTGCGTACCCGGGCGCAAGCATTGCCGGAGCTGGGAGACGTGGAAGACCGGATGCACTTGGGAGTGCGCCGGCAGTTCCAAGTTGTAAGCTGCTTCGTTGACCTTGGCGATGACTTGGAATGGCTCGTAGTACTTGAACGATAGCTTATGGTTGGCGCGCCGTGCCACCGATGTCTGGATGTACGGTTGGAGCTTGAGGTACACCGAATCGCCCACTTGGAACACCCGATGCGACTGATGTCTACTACACAACCTTCTTCTTGTAGACGTTGTTGGGCCTCCAAGTGCAGAGGTTTGTAGGACAGTAGCAAATTTCCCTCAAGTGGATGACCTAAGGTTCATCAATTCGTGGGAGTGTAGGATGAAGATGGTCTCTCTCAAACAACCATGCAACCAAATAACAAAGAGTCTCTTGTGTCCCCAACACACCCTATACAATGGTAAATTGTATAGGTGCACTAGTTCGGCGAAGAGATGGTGATACAAGTGCAATATGGATGGTGGATATAGGTTTTGTAATCTGAAAATATAAAAACAACAAGGTAACAAGCGATAAAAGTGAGCGTAAACGGTATTGCAATGCTAGGAAACAAGCCCTAGGGTTCATACTTTCACTAGTGCAAGTTCTCTCAACAATAATAACATAACTAGATCATATAACTATCCCTAAACATGCAACAAAGAGTCACTCCAAAGTCACTAATAGCGGAGAACAAATGAAGAGATTATTGTAGGGTACGAAACCACCTCAAAGTTATCCTTTCTGATCGATCTATTCAAGAGTCCATAGTAAAATAACCTAAGCTATTCTTTCCGTTCAATCTATCATAGAGTTCGTACTAGAATAACACCTTAAGACACAAATCAACCAAAACCCCAATGTCACCTAGATACTCCATTGTCACCTCAAGTATCCATGGGCACGATTATACGATATGCATCACACTATCTCAGATTCATCTATTCAATCAACACAAAGTACTTCAAAGAGTGCCCCAAAGTTTCCACCGAAGAGTCAAGACGAAAACATGTGCCAACCCCTATGCATAAGTTCACAAGGTGAACCCGCAAGTTGATCACCAAAACATACATCAAGTAGATCACGTGAATATCTCATTGTCACCATAGATAAGCACGGCAAGACATACATCAAGTGTTCTCAAATCCTTAAAGACTCAATCCGATAAGATAACTTCAAAGGGAAACTCAATCCATTACAAGAGAGTAGAGGGGGAGAAACATCATAAGATCCGACTATAATAGCAAAGCTCGCGATACATCAAGATCGTGCCGAATCACGAACCCGAGAGAGAGAGAGAGAGAGAGAGAGAGAGATCAAACACATAGCTACTGGTACATACCCTCGGCCCCGAGGGTGAACTACTCCCTCCTCGTCATGGAGAGCGCCGGGATGATGAAGATGGCCACCGGTGATGGGTTCCCCCTCCGGCAGGGTGCCGGAACGGGCTCCCGAGAGGGTTTTGGTGGCTACAGAGGCTTGCGGCGGCGAAACTCCCGATCTATTGTAATCTTCGATGTTTTTAGGGTATATGGACATATATAGGCGAAAGAAGTCAGTCAGAGGAGGTACGAGGGGCCCACGAGGGTGGGGGCGCGCCCAGGGGGTAGGGCGCACCTCCCTGCCTCGTGGCTTCCTCGTTGCTTCCCTAACGTAGACTCCAAGTCTCCTGGATTGCTTCCGTTCCAAAAATAACTCTCCCGAAGGTTTCATTCTGTTTGGACTCCGTTTGATATTCCTTTTCTTCGAAACACTGAAGTAGGCAAGAAAACAAAAATATGGGCTGGGCCTCCGGTTAATAGGTTAGTCCCAAAAATAATATAAAAGTGTATAGTAAAGCCCATAAACATCCAAAACAGATAATATAATAGCATGAATACTTCATAAAGTATAGATACGTTGGAGACGTATCAGCATCCCCAAGCTTAATTCCTGCTCGTCCTCGAGTAGGTAAATGATAAAAGAAAGAATTTATGAAGTGTGAATGCTAGGACATGCATAAGTTTGATCAATGATAATTTCAATCAACTTTTCTAGCATCATTATATGTCATAATAGTAGCTCATCTCATAAAACTTTTCATGATCAAGTAACAAGCTATTCACATGTTAAAGCATAGACCATAAACTTTCTTGAAAACTAACAAACTATGTTCTCAGTCATCAAACAATTACAAATCATCTTATTTTCAGGAAGGGTCTATGTAAGAGCTTTGATTTAGCAAATCCCACATACTCAACTATCATATAGTTTTCCATGATTGCTACCACTCAAAGCATATTTTTAGAACAAATAGCATCCATCAAACACAAAGAAAGATAGGGGCTTAATGTTCCGCCTCCCAACTTACTTATCATATAGATAATTGTCAACAATAATAATTCATGATCAAATATATTTGAATGGCCATATATGCTTAAATCTTTCCCCATCACATGATGCTTGCCAACTAAAGAGTAGGTTGGAATGAGAAGGAATACTACTGACTCTTGCATAAAAGTAAAAGATAGGCCCTTCGCAGAGGGAAGCAGGGATTTGCATAGGTGCCAGAGCTCGATTTTGAAATAGAGATAAATAATTTTGAGAGGTATGCTTTCATTGTCAACATAACAACCAAGAGTTCCTAATATCTTCCATACTACATACATTATAGGCGGTTCCCAAACAGAATGGTAAAGCTTTTACTCCCCCTCCACCAACAATCATCAATCCATAGGCTTGCCCGAAACAACGGGTGCCTCCAACTAACAACAATCCTGGGGGAGTTTTGTTTGCAATTATTTTGATTTGATTTTGATCTTTTGATCATGGGACTGGCATTCCAGTTACCAGCCATTTTCTCGTGAATGATGAGCGGAGTCCACTCATCGTGAGAATAACCCACCTAGCATGGAAGATACTGACAACCCCTAGTCGCTACATGAGCGATTCGGGCATACAAAACAGATTATTATTTGAAGGTTTAGAGTTTGGCACATGCAAATTTACTTGGAACAGCAGGTAAATACCGCATATAGGTAGGTATGGTGGACACTCATGGAAGAAACTTGGTTCAAGGAATTTGGATGCACAAGCAGTATTCCTGCTTAGTATAGATATTTAGGCTAGCAAAGGATTCTAAATAGCAAGCACCACATGTTGGAGGATCTATAACAATATAACTTCTATACAAATATACCCAAGCATAACTCATTATGTTGTCTTCCTTGTCCGATTTCAACTAATTTGCTTAGGTTTGAAAATAACTAATGGGGCTCACAATCATAGAAGATGTCTAAGATAGTATATTTATATGTGAAATCTCTCTTCCTTCAATATTCTTTCATGAATTGTTCAAGTGACCAATACAATGTTTGCTAACCTTCCATAAATTTACCACCTCTACTTCTTAGATGTGAAGTCATTACTCCCAATGGGAAGCATATGAAACATATATAATTTTAAATTTATGAAATTCAAATCATTCAACCATTTACTCATAGGATATAAGTGAAGCACACGAGTAAATGACAAACTACTCCGAAAAGATATAAGTGAAGATCAATGAGTAGTTAAATAATTATGTAGCTATGTGAAGACTCTCTCTCATTTAATAATTTCAGATCTTGGGATATTATTCAAACAGCAAGCAAAGCAAAATAAACATTACAAGGATAGCAAAACTCATGTGAAGAAGCAAAAACTTAGGTTCAACCGATACTAACCGATAATTGTTGAAGAAGAAAGGTGGGATGCCTGCCGGGGCATCCCCAAGCTTAGATGCTTGAGACTTCCTGAAATATTATCTTGGGGTGCCTTGGGCATCCCCAAGCTTGAGCTTTTTTGTCTCCTTAATTCCTCTTATATCTCGGTTTCCTAAATCTCGAAAGCTTCATCCACACCAAACTCAACAAGAACTCGTGAGATAAGTTAGTATAAACCAATGCAAAAACCTTATCATTTTCTACTGTAACAAATAACAAAAATTATTATTCAACATTGCATACTAAATGTCTATGCATATTTAATACTCCTATCCTCAAATAGAATCATTAAACAAGCAAACATATGCAAACAATGCAAACATAACAACGATCTGCCAAAACAGTATAGTCTGTAAAGAATGCAAGATTCATCATACTTCCCTAACTCTAAAAATTATGAGAAAAATATTACACTGTAGAAGATTTATAAGATCTCAATATGCAAAAAGTTTCAATATTATTATCATTCTCTGACTTTTTTAGGGAATTTTTGCAACAGCGGTAAACTTTCTGTTTTGAAACAGCAACATGTATACTTGCAAAATAAGCATGGTGAGGGCTATCCTTGACATTTTTATTGAAAATATAGATGCAAAACATTATTCTAAATAACATCAAGCAAATACTAACAAAATAAAATGACGCTCCAAGCAAAACACATATCATGTGGTGAATAAAAATATAGCTCCAAGTAAAGTTACCGATGAACGAAGATTTAAAGAGGGATGCCATCCGGGGCATCCCCAAGCTTAGGATCTTGGTTGTCCTTGAATATTACCTTGGGGTGCCTTGGGCATCCCCAAGCTTAGGCTCTTTCCATGCCTTATTCCATAGTCCATCGAATCCTTACCCAAAACTTGAAAAGTTCACAACACAAAACTCAACACAAAACTCGTAAGCTTCGTTAGTATAAGAAAATAAAACCACCACTTTGGTACTGATGTGAACTAATTCTAAATTCATATTGGTGTAATATCAACTGTATTCCAACTTCTTATGGTTCATACCCTCCGATACTACTCATAGATTCATCAAAATAAGCAAACAACACATAGAAAACAGAATCTGTCAAAAACAGAACAGTCTGTAGTAATCTGTATCATTCGAATACTTCTGTAACTCAAAAAATTCTGAAATAAATTGGTGGACCTGAGGAATCTGTCTATTAATCATATGCAAAAAGAATCAACCTAAAAGCACTCTGCAGTAAAACATGGCAGCTAATCTCGTGAGCGCAAAAGTTTCTGTTTTTTACAGCAAGATCGCATAGACTTCACCCAAGTCTTCCCAAAGGTTCTACTTGGCACAAACACTAATTAAAACATAAAACCTCATCTAACCAGAGGCTAGATTGATTATTTATTACTAAAAAGGAACAAAAATCAAAGAACAAAACTAAAATTGGGTTGCCTCCCAACAAGCGCTATCGTTTAACGCCCCTAGCTAGGCATGATGATTTCAATGATGCTCACATAAAAGATAAGAATTGAAACATAACGGGAGCATCATGAAGCATATGACTAGCACATTTAAGCCTAACCCACTTCCTATGCATAGGGATTTTGTGAGCAAACAACTTATGGGAACAATAATCAACTAGCATAGGAAGGCAAAACAAGAATAACTTCAAAACTTTAAGCACATAGAGAGGAAACTTGATATTATTGCAATTCCTACAAGCATATGTTACTCCCTCATAATAATTTTCAGTAGCATCATTAATGAATTCAACAATATAACCAGCACCTAAAGCATTCTTTTCATGATCCACTTGCATAGAAAATTTACTACTCTCCACATAAGCAAAATTCTTCTCATTCGGGATAGTGGGAGTATCATAAGAGACTCGAATACTATAAATTGTTTTCACACTAAAAGAGTAATGTTCAGAAAAAGGGTAATCATAATCACGACAAGTTTTATAAATATAATCATCACTAATTTTTATAGCATAAGTTTCATCACAATAATCATCATAAGTAGCAACTTTGTTCTCATCATAATCGATTGAAACCTCTTCCAAGATAGTGGAACCATCACTAAATAAAGTCATGACCTCTCCAAATCCACTTTCATATTCATCACAATAAGATTCAACATCCTCCAAAATAGTGGGATCATTACTTCCTAAAGTTGACACTCTTCCAAACCCACTTTCATCAATATAATCATCATAAGTAGGAGGCATGCTATCATCATAACAAATTTGCATATCAAAACTTGGGAGGCTAAAAGTATCATCTTCATTAAACATAGCATCTCCAAGCTTGGGACAAACATTAATTACAGCAAATATATTTTCAAACATGTCATTCTCATCAAACATAGCATCCCCAAGCTTGGGCCTTTTCATATCATAAGCATAATCACTCTCATCATTAATAGTATGGATAGCACCAATAGTATAGCAATTATCATCATCACAATGAGTAGTAGGAGCAAAATCATTTGATAGGGATACCTTTCTACCTTTGCTTCTCCGTCTTTTCTTTTTCTTCTTCACATCATGTGTGGGTTAACCCTCTTCTTTGAGCTCCTTATTAATGAGATTGGTTGAATAGAAGGCTCCTCCTCGTTACCTTATTCATCATAAGAAATAATAGGAGGATATTGGGAAGTCTCTTCCCTTTCATTAGTATTCTCTTCATCTTCTATTTGCTTTCTTTTCTTTATGTAATTGGCAATATAAGGATTTTCAATGCAATTCACCGCACAATACATATAAATTTCCTCTAGATCAATATCAAGAAATTTCTTAAGGTTAAATTCTGGAATATGCTTAGTTAAAGTTTCATTTCTTCATAACCAAAAAGCAAACTAAGTTCATTATGATGCGCAAGGGAAATCAAGTCATCACAATTTTTGGACATGATTCGATCATGAAACAATTTGCATCGAAGATTTAAATGACCGTGTTCATTTCAAAGTTCACAAGTGCGGTAAAGAAATTTTAAATTTTCAGCACTCACATCTAGCCTTTCTTGCAACCATTTAGTTTCTAAATGCTTATGCTTCTTACAAAATCTATCTTCTCTATTTGGTGTGTACTTGCAAACTCTATGCACTCCACAAAAATTGACATGCTTATAAGAGACATTTTCATCATGACTAGTGCAATCATCATTAGTACTATGGATATTCAAAGAGTTCATACTAACAACATTGCAATCATGTTCATCATTCAAAGATTTAGTGCCAAACATTTTATAGACTTCTTCTTCTAGCACTTGGCCACAATTTTCCTTTCCATCATTTTTACGAAAGATATTAAAAAGATGAAGCGTATGAGGCAAACTCAATTCCATTTTTTGTAGTTTTTCTTTTATAGACTAAACTAGTGATAAACCAAGAAACAAAAAGATTCTATTGCAAGATTTAAAGATATACCTTCAAGCACTAACCTCCCCAACAACGACGCCAGAAAAGAGCTTGATGTCTACTACACAAACTTCTTCTTGTAGACGTTGTTGGGCCTCCAAGTGCAGAGGTTTGTAGGACAATAGCAAATTTCCCTCAAGTGGATGACCTAAGGTTTATCAATCCGTGGGAGGTGTAGGATGAAGATGGTCTCTCTCAAACAACCATGCAACCAAATAACAAAGAGTCTCTTGTGTCCCCAACACACCCTATACAATGGTAAACTGTATAGGTGCACTAGTTCAACGAAGAGATGGTGATACAAGTGCAATATGGATGGTGGATATAGGTTTTTGTAATCTGAAAATATAGAAACAGCAAGGTAACAAGCAATAAAAGTGAGCGTAAACGGTATTGCAATGCTAGGAAACAAGGCCTAGGGTTCATACTTTCACTAGTGCAAGTTCTCTCAATAATAATGACATAATTGGATCATATAACTATCACTAAACATGCAACAAAGAGTCACTCCAAAGTCACTAATAGCGGAGAACAAACGAAGAGATTATTGTAGGGTACGAAACCACCTCAAAGTTATCCTTTCTGATCGATCTATTCAAGAGTCCATAGTAAAATAACACGAAGCTATTCTTTCCGTTCGATCTATCATAGAGTTCGTACTAGAATAACACCTTAAGACACAAATCAACCAAAACCCTAATGTCACCTAGATACTCCATTGTCACCTCAAGTATATGTGGGCATGATTATATGATATGCATCACACAATCTCAGATTCATCTATTCAACCAACACAAAGTACTTCAAAGAGTGCCCCAAAGTATCTACCGGAGAGTCAAGACGAAAACGTGTGCCAACCCCTATGCATAAGTTCACAAGGTGAACCCGCAAGTTGATCAAAAACATACATCAAGTAGATCATGTGAATATCCCATTGTCACCACAGATAAGCACGGCAAGACATACATCAAGTGTTCTCAAATCCTTAAAGACTCATTTCGATAAGATAACTTGAAAGGGAAACTCAATCCATTACAAGAGAGTAGAGGGGGAGAAACATCATAAGATCCAAGTATAATAGCAAAGCTCACGATACATCAGGATCGTGCCAAATCAAGAACACGAGAGAGAGAGAGAGAGAGCGAGTGTGATCATACACATAGCTACTGGTACATACCCTCAGCCCCGAGGGTGAACTACTCCCTCCTTGTCATGGAGAGCGCTGGGATGATGAAGATGGCCATCGGTGATGGGTTCCCCCTCCGGCAGGGTGCCAGAACGGGCTCCTGAGAGGGTTTTTGGTGTCTACAGAGGCTTGTGGCGGCGGAACTCCCGATCTATTGTGCTCTTCGATGTTTTAGGGTATATGGACATATATAGGCGAAAGAAGTCGGTCAGAGGAGCTATGAGGGGCCCATGAGGGTGGGGGCGCGCCCAGGGGGTAGGGCGCGCCTCCCTGCCTCGTGGCTTCCTTGTTGCTCCCCTGACGTAGACTCCAAGTCTCCTGGATTGCTTCTGTTCCAAAAATAACTCTCCTGAAGGTTTCATTCCGTTTGGACTCCGTTTGATATTCCTTTTCTTCAAAACACTGAAATAGGCAAGAAAACAACAATATGGGTTGGGCCTCCGGTTAATTGGTTAGTCCCAAAAATAATATAAAAGTGTATAGTAAAGCCCATAAAAATCCAAAACAGATAATATAATAGCATGAATACTTCATAAATTATAGATACGTTGGAGACGTATCAGCGACCTGCGCTTGTGAGCTTGGTTCTTCATGTGTTGCCATGCGCGGTTTAGATGTTGTTGTAGGAGGTCTTGCACCACCGCACGTTCCTCCAGCCATGAGTGCAATGCCGGCACCGTACACTCAGATGCAGATTGGATGCCCCACTGTCTGGGCTCATAGCCAAACATCGCCTTGAACGGGTACATGCCAATGCTAGAGTGATGTGATGAGTTGTACCAGAATTGTGCCAGTGGGATCCAGTGGCTCCAACGGCTCGGGCAGGCATGGACGAAGCATCATAAGTAGGTTTCGACACACTGGTTCACCCTTTCTGTTTGCCCGTCGGTCTGTGGGTGGTTGGTTGAGCTCATGCGCAGATCTGTGCCAGCATACTTGAACAGCTCTCGCCAGAAATGGCTAGTGAACACGGGATCCCTGTCGGACACGATAGACTTTGGAAATCCATGGATACGGTAGAAGCTGGACATGTAGAGGAGGGCCACTTTAGAAGCTGTATACGGGTGCGCCAGAGGTAGAAAGTGAGCAAACTTGGTCCTTTTATCCACTACCACCTAGAGGCAATTGAACTTCCCAGATTGCGGCAACCCGTCAATGAAATCAATAGTGATCATCTCCCAAGGCTGTTGTGGTATTGGTAGAGGCACTAGCAGTCCCGGGGAGGCTGCTCGGTCCTGTTTGGCCTGCTGGGACACCGAGCAGCAGCGCACGTATTGCAAGACGTGTGCCCGCATCCTCGGCCATGCAAACAACCAGCGCACGCAACGGAAGGTGGCTGGAAATCCACTGTGCCCTCCTATTGGACTGTCATGGAAGACTGACATAATCTTCTGTTGCATAGCAGTGGAGCCTCCCAACCAAATTCGGTCCCTGAAATGCAAAATCCTGTCCCGCAGCGTGAACCGCCGCTTGGGGTCTTCACGGAGAGCAAGCTGCTAGAGCAATTTCTGGGCTTGCGGATTACAGTTGTACCTGGCTACCACATCCTCAAGCTAGCTAGGTTGACAAGAGGTGACATGGAATAGCAACTCCAGGGTTTGCGAGCGAGACAGTGTGTCTGTAGTCGTTTTATCTAACCCTTTCTTGTAACGGGTGATGTACCGTAGGCCGAGCAACTTGGTAAGTGCCCCCTGCTGCCAAGGGGTTATCAAACGCTGTTCTTCGAGGTGCACTAGACTCTTTTGGTCCGTGTATATGATGAATTCGTTGTGCTGAAGGTATGGTCTCCACTGATCAATGGCCACCACAATTGCTAGGTACTCTTTCTCATAAGTCGACAGGCCCTGGTAGCGCGGGCTCAGGCTCTTGCTCATGAAGGCAATAGGGTGCCCTTCCTGCTGCAACACTACCCCTATGCCCTTGTCGCATGCGTCGGTCTTGATGGTGAAAGTTTTGGTGAAGTCTGGAAGTGCCAAGACCGGTGCCGTCAACATTTGTTGTTTCAGCAAGCAGAACGCTTGATTGGTGTTGTCTGTCCAGACGAAGGGGACACCTTTCTTCAGGAGATTGAACACGGGACGGGCTATGATCCCAAATCCCCGGACAAACCTGCAGTAATACACCGTGAGTCCCAAGAAGCGACGCACTTCCTTAGCATCAGTGGGTGTAGGCCACTCCTCGACTGCTTTGATCTTGCTTGGCTCTGTGGCCACTTCATTGCTACTAATGACGTTGCCCAAGTAGGACAGCTGCTGTTGCCCGAATTCACACTTGGCTCGCTTCACCTTCCATTGATCTCGACGCAACAACTCAAGGACTTGTCTCAGATGTCTCAAGTGGTCCGCCCATGTTTTGCTGAAGACGAGGATATCGTCGAAGAATAGTAGGACACAATGCCTGGGGAGAGGGTGCATCATGTCAGACATCGCGCCATTGAAAGTCCCCGGTCCTCCTACAAGCCCAAATGAGAGCACTTTGAACTCATATTGTCCCAAGTGTGTTTGGAAGGCTGTTTTGAATTCTTCCCCTTCTGCCAGTCGTATTTGATGGTACCCGGCGCATAGGTCCAATTTGGAGAACTAGCATACGTCGGGCAACTCAACCAACAACTCCTCGATGATGTGGCACCGGAAACTTGCTGACACGGGTCATGGCGTTGAGATGTCTGTAGTCAACACACAGCCGCCAGGTTCCATCCTTCTTCTTGACCAGAATGACTGGCAATGTGGAAGCGCTGTGACTACGCTGAATTATCCCAGACTGAAGAAGTTCCTAGACCTGTCTTTCGATCTCTGACTTGTGTTCTGGTTTATGGCGGTAAGGTCTGATGTTAACTGGTTGGGCTCCCGGCATAAGTGGAATAGTGTGGTCGCATCCACAGCGTGGTGGTAATCCCTCTGGTTCACCAAAAACATCCGCAAACTCTTCAAGTAATGGCTGCAGGTCTTGGGGTTCAGCAGGGGGAGTACTCTGTTCCTTGCTGACTGGGTATAGCAAACACAAATGCAGGAGAGAGCCCTGGCGGTGCAGCTGTTGTAACTGGGTGATGTTGATCACATGGCACTGGGTTGATGGAGCTTCATGACCGAATAGGCTGGCTGGGCCGAGGGCATTCAGAATGCGCAGATGTTTGTTCCTCCAATCCACCGTCATCGTGATGTGTTGTTCTAACCAATCCATCCCCAGGATGGCGTCATACACCCCAAGCTCCAAGATCTTCATATCTATGGTGAAATCCAGCCCCTGCTGGAATAGATGCAGAACAGAGCAGCTCGCCCCTGTCAGCCACTTGGACACGGCAGGGCTGGCGTAAAGTTGGGTGCCTGACAAGCGGTCAGCCAGCCGTTGGTTGATGAAGGACGTAGAGCTCCCACTATCAACCAAAATGAGCACCTCTTGATCTTGCATGGTGGCCAAAAGCTGGAACGCTTTGGGTGACACGCCGCCGTCGAGAGCAAGACGCGAGATCGCGTGAACTTGCTGGACCTCTCCTTCTTGGTCATCTGAAGAATCAATGCCGAAGAGCTCAAGCATTTCTTCAACGACGTGTAACTGGACGGAGGTGGGGCAGACATGGTTAGGGCCCCATCGCTCGCCGCATTTGAAGCACAAGCCCCGGGCGCGTCGGTAGTCACGGAGGGCCTTGACCTTGGAGGTGTCCGCTCGCGCTGTTGGGGAACGTAGTAATTTTAAAAAAATCCTACGCACACGCATGATCATGGTGATGCATAGCAACGAGAGGGGAGAGTGTTGTCCACGTACCCTCGTAGACCAAAAGCGGAAGCGTTAGCACAACGCGGTTGATGTAGTCATACGTCTTCACAATCCGACCGATCCAAGTACCAAACGCACGGCACCTCTGAGTTCAGCACACGTTCAACTAGATGACGTCCCTCGAACTCCAATCCAGCCGAGCTTTGAGGGAGAGTTCCGTCAGCACGACGGCGTGGTGACGATGATGATGTTCTATCGATGCAGGACTTCACCTAAGCACCGCTATGATATTATCGAGGTGGATTATGGTGGAGGGGGCACCGCACACGGCTAAGAGATCCAAGGGATAATTTGTTGTGTCTATGGGGTGCCCCCTGCCCCCGTATATAAAGGAGCTAGGGGAAGGCGGCCGGCCAAGGAGGAGGGCGCGCCAAGGGGGGAGTCCTACTCCCACCAGGAGTAGGACTCCTCCTTTCCTAGTAGAGGTAGGAGAGAAGGAAGGGGAAGGGAGAAGGGAAGGAAGGAGGGGGCGCAGCCCCTCCCCCTAGTCCAATTCGGACTAGGCCTTGGGGGGGGGGGGGGCGCGGCCTGCCCTAGGCAGCCCCTCTCTCTTTCCCGTATGGCCCAATAAGGCCCAATACTTCTCCCCGGCGAATTCCCGTAACTCTCCGGTACTCCGATAAATACCCGAATCACTCGGAACCTTTCCGATGTCCAAATATAGTCGTCCAATATATCGATCTTTACGTCTCGACCATTTCGAGACTCCTCGTCATGTCCCCGATCTCATCCGGGACTCCGAACTACCTTCGGTACATCAAAACGCATAAACTCATAATAGAACTGTCATCGAACTTTACGCGTGCGGACCCTACGGGTTCGAGAACTATATAGACATGACCGAGATACGTCTCCGGTCAATAACCAATAGCGGAACCTGGATGCTCATATTGGCTCCCACATATTCTACGAAGATCTTTATCGGTCAAACAGCATAACAACATACGTTGTTACCTTTGTAATCGGTATGTTACTTGCCCGAGATTCGATCGTCGGTATCTCAATACCTAGTTCAATCTCGTTACCGGCAAGTCTCTTTACTCATTCCGTAATACATCATCCCGCAACTAACTCATTAGTTACAATGCTTGCAAGGCTTATAGTGATGTGCATTACCGAGTGGGCCAAGAGATACCTCTCCGACAATCGGAGTGAGAAGTCCTAATCTCGAAATACGCCAACCCAACAAGTACCTTCGGAGACCCATGTAGAGCACATTTATAATCACCCAGTTACATTGTGATGTTTGGTAGCACACAAAGTGTTCCTCCGGTAAACGGGAGTGTCATAATCTCATAGTCATAGGAACATGTATAAGTCATGAAGAAAGCAATAGCAACATACTAAACGATCAAGTGCTAAGCTAACGGAATGGGTCAAGTCAATCACATAATTCTCCTAATGATGTGATGCCGTTAATCAAATGACAACTCTTTGTCCATGGCTAGGAAACATAACCATCTTTGATCAACGAGCTAGTCAAGTAGAGTCATACTAGTGACACTCTGTTTGTCTATGTATTCACACATGTATCATGTTTCCGGTTAATACAATTCTAGCATGAATAATAAACATTTATCATGAAATAAGGAAATAAATAATAACTTTATTATTGCCTCTAGGGCATATTTCCTTCAGTCTCCCACTTGCACTAGAGTCAATAATCTGGTTCACATCACCATGT